>OX422223.1:467047762-468297762 GCA_949130495.1 Sambucus nigra | reverse complement strand
CACTTCCTTAGAGGTCTCCTCCTCTATATAGTACAAATGAGTGGACGATCCTCCCTCATAACGAGGCATCGCCACCAAAAACATCTCCTGCCCGGGAATGGCAAAGATAATACTCCTACTGAAACAGTCAATCATGACTCGGTACGCGACAAGCCAATCGATACCAATAATGGCATCATACTTGGTCATCTCTAGTACTAACATATCTGCAGGTAATACCAAACTACCAATCTCTACCCCCACTCCCCGGCATATAAAGAAAATAAGTGACCCACTCCCCAATGGTGAGTCTACACACGTCACAGTATTCAATACTGTGGTTAATAGCCCTAAAGTCTTTGCATAATATGTAGTTATAAAACAATGCGTTGGTCCAGTTACAAACAAATTCGACCCAAAGTCTCATGGATAGGAAAACATACCCCAAATAGCGGGTGGCGCCTGTGGGGCGACTGCCTGGCGGATATTATAGATATGACTGAACTGTAACTGCCCCTGCTGCACTGGAGCTACTGGAAATATTGGTAGGACTGGTACCTGAGCTGGTGCTGGGAGAGCGACTGGAAAAAGTGGCCCCGGTGGATTATTACGGGCACCCTGCTGCTGCTGCTGCTGTGGGGCCTTGCCCTTATCAGGACAATCCAGGCATTTATGGCCATGCTTGCCACACACAAAACATCGGCCTTTGAAGTTACTCTCCCTCTGACCCTGCTGCTGTCCGTGTCGGTCTTGCTGACTTGGGACTTTATTCCTCTTTCGAGACTGCTTCATTTGACCACATTGTTGACTAGAACTGACTCGGTCTTGGGTAGTTTGTTGTCGCAATTTCGGGGTCTTCGCACATTTGTCAGCTTTAGTCACATGCATTTGGCTAACCTCTCTAGGTCTTTTGCCTCCTCTAAGTTGTATGCTGCGTTCTTGGTATTGTAGAACTGTAGTGGTAACTGCTTGTGCCACGATACCTGCTAACTCAGCGGTTGATATTCTCTCTGGAGATACCGGAGGTGTGAGTCGATCTTGCTCGTTGACTCCCCTAACCGTTTTACCTAGTTCTTCTTGATGATTCATATGAAAATTTAAGTCAATTTGGATGAGTTCATCATTCAAATAAACAAATCGCAGAAGTACGAATTTCCATTGTATAGAGATAAACACAACATTCCTAGGAATCCGTGGTGCCCTTCGTGGAGGCATCTCTGAAATAAGAGTAAGGTCTTATAAGTTAGTAGTTATAAACCAGAAATAGCTGAAGAGCGAAGCATATATAAAAGAATAAAACAATCCTAAAATATAGGGCTCTACATCAAAGAAAACTCAGCGGAAACATAATAAGCCGTACAGATCCTAAAGGACACTAGAACCTGATGCTCTGATACCACCTGTGACACCCCGACTAATTAAATACCGGGTAGCTACTCCTTTATTAAATTAATACAAAATGCCAAGTTGGTCCAGTTAATAGCATCACTGTCGAAAACATTTGGATGATTACTAACCACCTAGTATTTAAAAAGTAAGTTGCCAAATTTTAAGTTAAGTCTGATTAACATGCAATAAAAGAATAATGGAAGAACAACATAAATCCATTCACCATATCGAAATAATGAAATAACCAACAATAGTAATAAGTCCGGAGGAAAACTCCTCACAACAATCCCACCAACTGAAATAAATAAAACAGTGTAACCTGAATAATTACAAACCAAAGTCTGAATAACTGGAATAAATGAAATGTCTCTAAAAGAAATGGGCGACACGCCCTATAACTGATAAATCCTAAATATAGAGTCAAGATAGATGAAGCGTCTACAAGAAAAGTCCTGTAACTTCCACAAACAGCTACAGCTCATCACCTGAATAAGGATCCTAAGCATGGTGTCCTTGTGGCTGGGCACCTAAAATGGTTTTTACAAAAAGATAGATTTGAAAGCAAACGGATCAGAGCCCGAAAGTGGAGAGTATTTTAAAAACAGCAAGTGCTTTAATAACAATTAAAACAATAAATGCAAAATACATGTTAGGACGTGCTCTCACATGAAATACTCACCTCTCGTCTAACTGTGCACTCCTAACGTTCCTGTACCCATTCATATGTTTTCTCATAACTATCTAGTTCAAAAGAGTTTCTAACACTTCTACTCGGTTCAAGTATTAATTCTATCCTTAACAATTAAATATAGAGTTCTACTTTAATTCTCGGATTCCCAATTTATTAATAAAACCGTTTATTGATATAAGTCCCCTTTTATCTTTCCATAACGTTACCACAACTATACTCACAATTTAACATAGTACATTCCTTTTCATTTAACCGTATATTTTCACATCATAAATACACAATACAAGCACCTAGAGGCTAAGCTGCGGTGCACACATACTCTGCTATCCATCCCGGTACATCACGTACATAAGGATTACAAATTCCGAATCTCTCAGGAATTGTTGGAATAAACACCACACACATAAATGGAGGCGAACATAATTCACATATCCATGGTCACGCACATACCTACACTCCATAGTCAGCTGGCTTATTAACTCACAAATAAGTCGTTCTCTTGAACTATGTCCTCGAGGTACCAATCTAAATCCGGGCAACACAAGGATAAGAAGGCCCTAAGCGAACGTAACCTCCCGTGATAGCAAGTATGGTAGGTATGTCATACATATAAGAATCATATACTAAGAATTCACACATCTTAGATAATTCAATATTAATAAAGGTATACTCTACATCCTTATACCAGTATTCCAAATTTGTATATTTTACGTCTCCCAATAATATAAAAGTTAAACTGTCGACACGTCTCACGTCGTAGTTTCTTATACTTAAAGCCTATCTCAAATAGAGTATTAAGTTCCTATTATTCCCACATATAACATCTTTATTCCTAAGGTCTTTACTTCTGCCCCAAACCTCATTTCATCAAATTATTCAAATTTACACTTTTAACCCAAACAATATCTCACTTATCTAATTTCATTAAATTAGAATAATTCCTCAAATTGAATTCTAATTAAGGTCCAAATTTCATAATCATGTCTACTGGTCTTCCTTAAGTTTAAGGGTATTCATAAGGTCTCCAATAATATTTTCCAAGGGTTACCACCATTAAAATTTAAATAGGGAAAAACTTTACTCATTCTAGGAAGGTCGATCGATCGACCTTTTCCTTCGATCGATCGATGGTGGTCGATCGGTCGACTATTGAACATCGATCGATCGAATGCACCAGGTATGGCTACGGACTGCTTCGTTTTGCAGTTTTCAAATCATCCCAAAACAGCATTAACATGCATGAAATTCTATTCCAACGTTATAATATCATCATACAACCATCCTACAACATTAATAACGTTCTAAAACCCATAATTCATCAACCAAGGGCTATATATGGATCAATCTTCATCAAGAACCCTAGTTTTCTAATTCTTTCAAGAACATGCATAAACCTCTTCTTAAATCCATTTTTAAATCATCAAGGGTCATAATTTTGAAGTCATAATTCGTCCAGATTGTTACTACATGCAATCCCTAACATAATTCATAGTTTTAAACTTCCAATTCATGGGTCTATATCATCTTCCAAGATCAATTTCGATAATTCCTAAACATGGAAAAGCATAGCATTAAATCAATTGTAATTAAACCACTTGCCTTGATTCAATCTCTAATTTTGATGACGATTTGAAGAAGTTCCCTCTCTCTTTCTGCAGGATTCCCTTCTATCTCTCTCTCTCCAAGCTTTCTTCTCCAATGGTTATGGTGGCTAGGGTTTGTTTTTGGGAAAGAAATTAGAAACCTAATTCTAATAACCTACGTAGCCTATTGGGTTAACATGGGTTGGTTAGTGGTTTAGTGGGTCAAATCCACATCAGATATAATTTACTAATTTTCGTCACTTTTAATTTCCAACAATACAAAATTACCAAAATACCCTTTATGTTGCCGGTATGGCCTAAAAATACCCCGGGACCCAAACTAAACCCCCGGCTAGTGTTTTCTGACTATCTCGACCCTTCCGGACGCGTTGGCGCACTCAAAATGACCATAAGGTTAATAGAATTTAAAATAATTATATCCTGACGCGACTGTCACACGCGTCCCAATAAAATGTCCAAATTGCCGTATATCAATCTCACGACAAATTTCATAATTCAATATTCATATATCATCATATATACTCAATATAGTCAAATACCAACTCACATCTCGCTAGTATTTTATCCGGATTAATTCCCAATTAATTCTCATTTAATTCAATTAATCCCAAAAATAAATATCACAGAAAATACGGACCACAGGTTCCTGTTCCTCTTACCGGGGGCTGCCCTCAGCTTCTCAGGCCACTTCAGGGACCGGTCACTCTTTATCTCATTGAGAATCTGTTCACAGCTGACCGTTAGAGGGGTGTAACCAGCGAACTTATCATCCGAGGACCTCTTCTTCCCCTCTTTGTTCTTTTTAGGGTACTTACCCCCGCTAGCACCTCCTTTTTAGTCTTCATACTTTGCGGCCATCGCCTCTTCGGCGTTCATCACCTTTCCTGCTGTCGACAGCAGCTCAACCATCATCCTCAGAGGGTGTTCAACAAGCTTCCATAACAGCTTCCACTTTTAGAGTCCTCCAATCAGGGCTGTCATGGCTATGCTCTCCTCATAGTCTTCCACCTCCAGCTTCTCTTTATTGAATCTGGCTATGTAGTCCCTCAGACTCTCATTCTTCCCCTGCTTAACATAGAGCAGGTGGGTGGTCTTCTTCTGTGGCCTTACCCCAAATCAAAAGTTGTGGACAAACAAGTCTGCCAACTGCTTAAAGTTTTCAATGGAATTTTTTGGAAGAGATGTGTACCAGACATGTGCAGCCCCTGTTAGGGTACCAGAAAAGGCACGACACCTCATCTCATCTAAGATAGAGTATATTTCTGCTGCTGATTGATACATCTCCACGTGGTGGACAGGGTTGGTGCTCCCGTCATATCTTGGAGTGACCACAGGTGGCTTGAACTTTGATGGCGTGGGGAAGTTGACTATCTTTGCCACAAAGGGTGAGCCTATGGTATATCCCCTCTGAAGAGGATCTCGGCTCTTCAGTATGTCACCAATCTTATCCTCCAATCGCTGGATCGAGTCATTCCAGGGCCTCACAGGGTCGGCTTGGCCGATGTTATCCCCTGCCGCCTCTTTGAGGTGGACGGAGGGTTCTGCTGCGGCAGGCCTGTGTCGGCTATTTACTTACCTTTGGACGTCATCCCGTCCTTGGGGTCGGCCATCTGCTGCCTCCCTCCTGGACCTCGCAGCACTTCTTGACCTGGACAATTTATCCCGCAGGTCATTTACTGGGCCCAACCTCTTGAAGGCTGACCCCCTACTCAAGCGATCAAAAGCAGAGCCTCTCGGGCGATCATCAGGGTTTGGTCTCCCACACTTCCCTCTACTATCCTGGAGAGGTCGTACAGTATTGTTGGAGACCTCATACGGTTCCCATCATTCTATCGGGGCCTCCTCTCCCTCCAGATCGTCATACCTGTCCTCAGGACAAGGGTTTCCTTGCCTCCCCAGGCGTATACGCCGGGGGTCAGCAACATCCCTACGCGGCTGAGGGGGTGGCAGGTCTTTGCGTGGTGCCTAGGGTGGTCCCCTGGCCTCATGCTGTCCTGGAGCTGCTGCCGGAGTAATCATCTCAGGTGAAACCCCTGGTGGTCTCAGTATGTTCTGGCTTAGGGCTGTGAACTGCTCCTGCATTATCTGCTGTCTTGTTGCCAGAGACTTTAGGGCTGCCGCCACATCAGCCATCTCAGACTGAGGCGGCAGATGACTGGTACTGGGTCTTCCCCCCTCATCCGGTGGTGGAAGTGGTGGTGGTGGCATCTCAGGTGCCATGTGCTTGAGCTATGAAAAATTAAAGAAAAGACTGGTGAGCTTGGGAACCTTAGTGGGTCTCTTTCAATGGTGAAACACCTCCTCTCAGGGGGAGTGTTGGTTCACCACCAGAGTGACCAGTGAGGTCAAGCTGTGCTAAGGAAGAGATGTCTTCTGGTTCCCACAGACGGCGCCAAACTGATGACGCTTGGATTTAGCACCACCGGATAAGTGATAATGAGCTCAAACAGTAGTAACCATGGCAGCCATAGAGATGTATAAGTGCATAAGTATGCAGAAGGGGATGAGTATAAGAGGAAATAAGACAATGTTGTATAGTGGTTCAGCCAATTTGGCCTACATCCACTGTGAGTGTGTGATCCTCTAAGTATGGGCACTAATGGCCTTGGATACAATGCACATAAGCTCACTTTCTCTCTCTACTGTGTGTACAAGCAGAGTTTTTACTAGGGTTACAATCAAATTGGTCCATCCCTTGTAGGGTTGTAGGTGACAAGTATATATAGGTCTTGGGGGGTGTAGTGTACCCCCCAAGTATGCATGGTGCATGTGAATGATGATCTAGCCAATCCCCTGTTGACACCTGTAGATGCCAAATGATGATATAATATTCCCTCACGTGAGGGTATGATTTTGTTATAACAGTCTTCCACATGCCATGTGAGCCTCACGCACACTGTTCCACGCGTCTCCCAAGCCACGCGCTGTCATGATGTCACCCTCGGTCTATGAGCCAAGGCCGAGGGCAAAGCTTCTTCCGGTAGTGAGTCTGGCATAATTATGGCCTCGTACTGTCGTACCCTCGTAGGGTTGACCGGAGCCTGGTGGAGGGTCGGCCCCTCGTAGGGTCGTCTGGAGCCTGGTGAAGGGTCGGCCCCTCGTAGGGTCGTCTGGAGCCTGGTGAAGGGTCGGCCCCTCGTAGGGTCGTCTAGAGGGTCGTCCGTCTGGAGGCAATCTTCAGCCAGACCGAGGATATAAACGGGTATATCATTCCTTTACTTTAGTCTACGTAGTGAGACTTCTTGATTTTTTATTCATACAAATTATGGGCATCTGCACCGGATTCACGATGTATTTCATATTTCCTCGCTAAGGAAATATCTTAGAGACGATTTGGCTCATTCTCACATTTCTTTGGAGGACATCGATCTCCAGCCTGATAACTCCTACGAGGAGGGGCCGATTGCTATTTTGGACCGAAGTGAGCGGAAATTGCGGTCAAAGATAGTTCCGTTAGTGCGTGTTCAGTGATAACATCACAATGTCGAGGAGTCCACATGGGAGCGCGAGGATGAGATGCGTGAACGTTATCCAGAGTTATTTCTACCAGGTACTTTCTAGTTCCGAATTTCGGGACGAAATTCAGTTATTAGGGGGGAAGTATGTAATACCCCGTATTTTTGTGATATTTATTTTTGGGTTTAATTAAATTAAATGTGAAATAATTGGAAATTAATCCGGATAAAATACTAACGAGATGTGAGTTGGTATTTGATTATAATGTGTATATATGACTATATATGAATATTGAATTATGAAATTTGTCGTGAGATTGAAATACGGTAATTTGGAAATTTTGTTGAGACGCGTGTGACAGTCGCATCAGGAATATATTAATTTTAATTAAAAAGTGAATTTTAATTCTATTAACCGTATGGTCGTTTTGAGTGTGCCAACGCGTCCGGAAGGGTCGATATAGTCAGAAAACACAAGCCGGGGGTTTTGTTTGGGTCCCGGGGCATTTTTAGGCATACCAGCAACGTATAAGGGTAGTTTGGTAATTTTGGATTTTTGGGAATTAAAACCCACGAAAATTAGGAATTAATATCTGATTTGGAAATTACCCACTAATAACCTAATGGGCTACGTAGGTTATTGAAATTAGTTCCAAAAGAGTTCCTAAAGCAAACCCTAGCCACCATTGTCACTTTGAAGAAAAAGGCTTGTAGAGAGAGAAGAGAGGAGAATTCTGCAGAGAGAGAGAGAATCAATCATCAGATCCACATCAAAAATCAGAGATACACATAAGGCAAGTGGTTTAATTTCGTCTATTACAAAGAATGTTTCTTCCATGCGTAGGAAATTGACAGAATTTGTATTGTTCTTGGGAGTTTGATAAAAACCCATTAATTGGAATTAGAACTTTATATTTTGATGAAAGGACTGCATGTAGATTTGTGTTAGGAGGATTTTTCTGATGGAAATACACCTTGTTCATATCAAAAAACGGATTTAATTATGCCCTTTGGTGACTTAAAAATTTTAGGGTTTATGTTCATATGATTTGAGGATAAACGAAGGGATTTGATGATTCAATGATGTTTAGGAAGAATTGGCCCTATATAAACGTTAATATATGACCTAAGTATGTTTAGGATTGATTAGAACCCATGTAAAATTGTTGGTTTGATGTTTAGAGGAGATTAGAGGTGAAGAAAAGTTGGAAAAACGAGTTAAGGAAAATCTGGGCTCGAATCTGGCCACTCGTTAGAAGACCTGCCCAGGTCGTTCGAACGAGCTCGTTCGAACGAGCTTCTAACGAGTTGACCTTTGACTTCAAACGAGGGTGATGTTCGTTCGATGACTTTCGTTAGAACGAGATCTCGTTAGAAAGCCCACTTCGTTCGAACGAACTCTCGTTCGAACAGCCTCGTTCGAACGAGACTTCTAACGAGCTGACAGTTTAGGCTTTTTAGCCTGTTTTGATCCCGAGTGTCCCATAACCTTGTTTATATGTAGAGATAACACTTCCTTGTGGATTAATTGATATATTTGGGATATTTGGGATATAATGAGGAGTAAAACCTAGAAGTGTAGTTTGAACCTAAGGGAAATTATGAAGTAGGACGTGAGTGTCTATTACGATGCGAGAACTATTTACGGCCTAAATAATTATATTAACCGGGAACATATAAATTGTGTAGCATTATATGTCGGTACGAGAATGAGATGTGTACTACAAATAAATTATGGTGATTACTAAGATGTGTGCATACTTAGTATATGTATTGATTTTATGTGTATGACATACCTACCATACTTGCTATCACGGGAGGTTTACGTTCGCTTAGGTCCCTCTAATCCTTGTGTTGCCCGGATTTAGACTGGTACCTCGATGAACATAGGTCAGAGAAGGACTTATTGGGATGTTAATACGTCTGCTGATCGTGGGAGCGCAGGTATGTGCGTGGCCCATGTGATGTGACTGTGTTCGCCTCCATTGTTTGTGATTGCTGTTATCTGAGAACGATTCCTGAGAGATTCAGAATGCGTGATCCTTATGTACGTGATGTACCGGGATGGATAGCTGAGTATGTGTGCACCGCAGCTTAGTCTCGGGGTTCTTGTATTGTATATTTATGACGTGAATAATATACACTTAATTAATGGGAACTTTCATGTTGGTATTGTGAATATAATTATGGTAATGTTTTGAGAAAACATAACGGGTTAACCGATAGTGAATTGTATTACAAATTGAGAATCTGAGTTTACGTAAAGCCCTCTATTTAATTGATAACGCTAGAATGTAATATGGGATTCGAGTAGTAAGGGGTAGAACTTATTATGGTTTGGTTAGATATGTATGTCATTTAGATGGGTACGGTACGTTAGGAGTGCACATGTAGTCGAGAGGTGAGAATTTCATGTGAGTGTACGTCCTAACATGTATTTTGCATTTAATGTTTTAATGTTATTAAAACACTTGCTGTTCTTTTTAAAATGATTTCCACTTTCGGGCTCTGACCCATTTGCTTTCAAATCTATTTTTGTAAAAACCATTTTAGGTGCCCAGCCACAAGGACACCATGCTTAGGATCCTCATTCAGGTGACGAGCTGTAGCTGTTTGTGGAAGTTACAAGACTTTGCTTGTAGACGCTTCATCTATCTTGACTCCATATTCAGCATTTATTAGTTGTAGGGCATGTCGCCCATTTATTTTAGAGACATTTCATTTATTTCAGTTATTCAAACTTCTGGCATGTAATAATCAGGATTCAGACTTGTCATATTATTTTCAGTTGTGGGATTGTTGTGAGGAGTTTTCCTCCGGACTTATTATTATTTCGTTGGTTGATCTATTGCTTTGTTATGGTGAATGGTTGTTATTCTATCATTATTCTTTTACTGTATGTTAACCAGACTTAATTTAAAATTTGGCAGCTTATTTTTTTTAAATACTAGGTGATTAGTAACCCTTAAAATGTTTTCGACAGTGATGCTATTAACTGAACCAACTTGGCATTTTGTATTAATTTAATAAAGGAGTAGCTACCCGGTATTTAATTAGATGAGGTGTCACAGGTGGTATTAGAGCATCAGGTTCTAGTGTCCTTTAGGATCTGTACGACTTATTATGTTTCCTCTGAGCTTTCTTTGATGTACAGCCCTATATTTTAGGACTGTTGTATTCTTTTGTATATCCTACGTTCTTCAGCTATTTTAAGTTTATAACTGCGAACTTATGAACTTCATTCTTATTTCAGATGCCTCCACGACGTGCACAACGGGTTCCCAGGGATGCAACGCCAGAACCACAGCCCGCACCAGTTCAGGGCACGATGAATGCCGCCGAGGTTGCAGCCATTGTGGCCCAGGCGGTAAATGCCGCACTAGCAGTAGTTCAGCAGGCACCACCTCAGGCGCCAGCTTATGGGACATTATCCGATTGTGTAGTACATGGTTATTTGGGGTGTCATATTTTTGGAGATGAGACTGAATCTCTTCCTCTATCCTTTAGCTCAAAAAATGTATACCATTGCCACAGGAGGTTTTTACCCCCGACTCATAGTTTCAGATCTGAGAAAGGTTCTAATTTTTTATCGGGCGGGGTTGAACATAGGCTACCGTCGAAACAACTTTCGGGTTCATAAATTAAAAGCAAATCTTCTGAATATGGCCCTAATATGCCAGGTAAGAATCCCAAATTTAAGAACGTCAAACATAAGAAGACCCCAACTGGGAATGAAACTGAGACAGGAAAGGCATGGTCTAGGAGGTCAATTTTATTTGACTTGCCTTATTGGAAGAATAACTCGATGCGCCATGTATTGGATGTGATGCATAAAGAGAAGAACTTCGTTGAACATATTATGGGCACTTGCCTTGGGGGGAGTCATTCGAAGGATGGAGAAAATACACGAAAATACCTTAAATCGTTGAAACTTAAGCCATAACTGTGGTTGAAAGAAGATAGTAGGGGAGGGAAAATAATTCCCCCTGGTGCGTTTACTTTGACGAGTGGGGAAATAAAGGTGATTTTAGACACAATATATAATTTGGAGGGCCCATCTACTTTTTTCATCCAACTTGCAAAGGATTGTGAATTATGCTGCTCATTGTTTACATAAGTGTAAGTCCCACGATTGGCATGTGATCATGCAATTGGTTCCTCTATTGTTTAAGCACTGTTTCTCCAAGCACAAGGATTTATGGAGGGCTATTATGCAAATTAGTATTACCTTCTCACTCTTGTGTGAGAAGGTAGTCAATCGAGAACACATAGTGGCCGCAAAATTGGCGGTTGACCAAAGCGATTTGTGTATTGGAGAAGTACTTTCCCCCAGCATTCTTTAACTAAGTATTCACTTGTTGGTACACCTATGAGACGAGGAACTTCTTTGTGGTCCAGTTAGATATCAGTGTATGTATCCGTTTGAAAGACTGATGAAAGTTTTTAAAGATTACGTCAAGAATACACGATACATTGCAGGATCAATTGCAGAGGAATACATCACCGTGGAGTCATCAATATATACTCGGGAATATATGCCTGACTCGACTAACGTTGATGACACTGATGAGTTCGTCGATGATGGTGGTCATGTGATGGGAAAATGAGTGAAATTAACGAGTTTTCAACATAAACAAGTAGCTCGTTATCTATTTGACACACATGAAGATGCCGAAGAATGGAAAAAGTAAGTTTTAATTATAATAATGTTTAACATTATTTTAGATTATTTTATACATGATTAATTTTGTAATATGCAGAACATATGAAGCCTGTGAGAACAATAAAAGACGAGAAATAATGGTACAATCAGACAGCGAATTTAGGTTGTGGTTGACACAAGAGGTAATTATAATGAAAATAGCCGTTATATAAGGTTACATTACACTCAAATTTTACAACTAATATAATTAATTTATCTATATTCTCAGCTCTTAAAGACGGGTGATGCGACATCAAGGCTTGCTCGTCTAGCCACTGGACCCTTGTTCGTGGCACAAGAGTGCAAAAATATCGATTGAACGGTTATATTTTCAGCGCTAAAGTGTACGAGGAAAGTACAATGTAATACCCCGTATTTTTGGCTATATTTATTTTTGGGATTAATGAATTAAATGCGTATTAATTGGAAATTAATCCGGGTTATAAATACTAATGTGATGCGAATTGGTATTTGATTATGTGCATATATGATTATATATGAACTTGGTATTATAAAATTTGTCGTGGGATTTATTTACGGCATTTCAGAAATTTTTGTTGAGACGTGTGGGACCGCCGCGTCACGGTATAATATTTTGATAATAAAAGTGAATTTAAAATCTATAATCCGTATGGTCGTTTTGAGTGCGCCAACGCGTCCGGAAGGGTCGAGATAGTCAGAAAACACTAGCCGGGGGTATAGTTTGGGTCCCGGGGTATTTTTAGGCCATACCGGTAACTTAAAGGGTATTTTGGTAATTTTACATTTTGAGGAATTAAAAGTGACGAAAATTAGAGATGTAAATCTGATGTGGATATTGATCCACTAAGCCCATAACCAACCCTTATTAACCTAGAAGGCTACGTAGGTTGTCATTTAGGTTTTCTAAATTCCCCAAACCAAACCCTAGCCACCTTAAGCCACCATTGGAGATAGAGCTTGGAGAAGGAGAGAGATAGAGGAATTCTGCAGAGATTCTTCACCAAATCAACACCAAATCCGAAATCAAACCAAGGCAAGTGGTTTAATTATGTTTAACTTCAGCAAATGTTCTTTCCATGTTAGCAAATTGAAGTTTTATAATTGTTATTGGAAGATGAATGAAAACCCATGATTAATTGAACTTAGGTTCTGAATATTGAGGATAAATTGCATGTAGAATAGTTGGAGACGATTAATCTGATGTTAATACATGATTGAGTGAAAGAAATACGAATTAAATTCTGGGATTTGATGATGATATAAAGTTAGGGTTCATGTTCTTGAGAAAAATCTGGAAACTAGGTTTTTGATGAAGATTGATCCATATGTGGCCTTTAGTTGCTGAAATATTGATTTATGGACGTTAGTAATATTGTAGGATGGTTATATGACATTACTATAACGTTATATCTGAGAATCATACGTTAGAAATTAGTTTTGGGATAGTTTCAAATCTGCAAAACGAAGCAGTCCGTAGCCATACCTGTTTGATCGATCGATCGACATTCATAAGTCGATCGATCGACTTGATCGATCGATCGATATTCATAGGTCGATCGATCGACCTTTCCAGAATGAGTAAAATTTTCCTTAATTTGATTTTAATGGTGGAAACCCTCGGAGAATATGTTTGGAGAACTTATGAATACTCTCACCCTTAAAGAAGACCAGTAGGTGTGATTATTATAGTGGACTTAAATTAGAATGCAATTCGAGGAATTAATCTAGATTATTGAAATTCGTTATGTGAGATAATAATTGGGTTAATAGTAAAAATTGGAATAAGTTGATGAAATAAGGTTTAGGGCAGAAGTAAAGACCTTAGGAATAAAGATGTCATATGTGGGAGTTATGGGAACTTAATAGTCTATTTAAGATAGGTTTTAAGTTTAAGGAATTACGACGTGAGACGTGTCGACTATTTAAATTATATATTATCGGAAGACTTGAAATATATAAGTTGGAATAATGGTATTATGATGTAGCTTATACCTTATTAATATGGTGATATCTAAGATGTGTGAATGCTTAGCATATAATTTAATGTGTATGACATACCTACCATACTTGCTATCACGGGAGGTTACGTTCGCTTAGGACCCTCTAATCCTTGTGTGCCTACGGGGGGGATATAGACTGGTACCTTGATGAACATAGGTCATTGAACGACTTATTGTGATATTAATAAGTCCGCGGATCGTGGGAGCGTAGGTATGTGCGTGACCCATGTGAAGGTGACTATGTTCGCCTCCATTATTTGTGATGTTGTTATCTGAGAACTATTCCTGAGAGATTCGGAATATGTGATCCTTATGTACGTGATGTACCGGGATGGATAGCAGAGTATGTGCGCACCGGAGCTTAGTTCTCGGGGTGCTTATATTGTATATTTATGATGTGAATAATATACACTTAATTTAATGGGAACTTTCATGTTAATGTTATGAATACATATCACGGTATTATTTCGAAAAAAAAACAAAATGGGTTAGCTAGTAGTATTATATATGGCATATTGTACACTTGAGTTTATATTAAACCCCTACTTACTTACGAGCGTTATATGTTAGTAGAACCAAGTAGTAACGGTAGGCCCTATGACAGTCTAGTTAGATTCGATGTCACTTAGCTAGTGAGTTATGTCGTTATAGATGGGTACTTACGTTAGGAGTGCACAGTTAGACGAGAGGTGAGGATATGATGTGAGTGTACGTCCTAATATGTACTTTGCATTTAATGTTTTAAATGTTCTTAAAGCACTTGCAGGTTTTTAAAATAACTCCACATTCGGGCTCTGACCCGTTTGCTTTTCAAATCTACTTTTCTTGTAAAACCATTTTAGGTGCCCAGCCACAAGGACACCAAGCATAGGATTCTCATTCAGAAGACGAGCTGTAGCTGTTTGTGGAAGCTACAGGGACTTGATTTTAGACGCCTCTCTCATTTGGATTCCAGTCTCAGCATCTATCAGTTGTAGGGCATGTTGCCCAATTCTATTAGACATTTTTACATTTCAGTTTTCAGACTCTAGCATGTATTGCTCTGTATTCAGTTTTTAGTTATTTACTTAAGTTTACTTATCTGTTGTGGGATTCGTATTGAGGAGTTTTTCCTCCAGAGTTTATTTACATTTTGTGATGGTTATTCGTTTTACTTCAGTATGATGAATGGTGTTATTTAGTTATTCATGACTCTTGTTGCATGTTAATCAGATTTAATAAAATTTGACACTTACTTTTTAAATACTAGGTGGTTAGTAATAATAAAACGTTTTCGACAGTGATGCTATTAACTGAGCCAACTTGGCATTTTGAATTAATTTAATAAAGGAGTAGCTACCCGGTATTTAATTAGTCGGGGTGTCACAGGTGGTATCAGAGAATCAGGTTCTAGTGTCCTTTAGGATCTGTACGGCTTGTTATGTTTTCCGCTGAGCTTTCTTTGATGTAGAGCCCTATGTTTAGGACTGTCGATATCTTTTGGTGAGATTTCGTTCTCCTGCTTTAATACAGATGGTAGTGAATCTTATTTGCGATCGGGTGTGTTCGTGTGCCGAACAATGCAGCACGTCAGGCGAAGACAGATGGGTGAACAGCAGGAGGCAAACTTATATTGAGAATAATTGATATATTTAAAGAGGGATGACCATAGTTGAAGTCACCAATACTATGGCATGAAAGTCTTGGATGATATAAAAGGCTAAGACGCAACCTGAGACTTCAGGGTAGGGCTATAGTAAGAATGGGGTCAATTCGACACATCCAACAAGGTTGGAATGGGAGTAAAAGAATTTATGTAACATTGAAGAGAACCAGCAGTAGAAATACTCTAAAGGAGGAGACGACATGTGTTAGCCGAACGAACACAAGGTATCCAAAGAATTGAACTCGTGTCGACATATGGCAAATCTAGAGTGAAAGATTTGAGGAAAATTTTCTTATCACGTGAGAGCGGAGTTTCTATGGGGAGAAACAATCACCATACTTATAGCGGGATGTAACGTAGAGAGAAGGCGTACATGAATGGATTGACCAAAAGTTCCGTGATCAAATGTTTAGGGTGAGAAACGAATGTCGTTCTGAACTCACATGAAAGGTCCGGACAGAGGTCACTTTGTGAGGAGAAATAACATTATTTAATGAACCCTACACCGGATGAGGTAGGTGAAACGGAAAAAGGGGATATTAAAGGAAGAATTTACAGAGGAGAATCGCAAGTCCTTCGGGAAGGATCCTGCTTGGACGGTTAAAACAAATGGTATTGTTGCATAGTGTTATATTGGAGGTAAACATCCCCGAATGGGGAGACACGAGAATCGAGAACCTTACATTAAGTAAGACTGGGGAAAAACTGGTGTTGAAGAAGCACCACAATGGGAAGACCCAATGGAGAAACCGTTAAAATAATCCGATAGAGGGATTACTACCGAGCGATGATGATTTCAGTAAAAGAGGTGGAAATTAGTAGTGTGATCCTTAGGGCCGTCAACACTAAGGAAACAACAGAGATAGTCGTTTGAGTCGAGACTACCAACGTCCGAAAGATGGACCACCTTAACATGATTTGTGAGACAAAAGATAAGTGGAGTATGTGTAGAGATATTTCTGTGTGGAGTGAAACCCGTGCGCTATAAAATTTTCCCGATACAAGAATAAGGATCAAGGTAAGATATGTGTGGTATGTACAGGAACCATTTGAGTAGCCGAGACGATTGGTAAAATAGAAGTATGAGTTACATTCTCAGATGTTGATGTATGTTAGTTCTAGCGTGAATGAGTTGCTACATTTGTCACTACTGTTATTTTCACTTGAGAATCGAATTTAGTGAGTATACCAGTAACTTTATTATTTATGAGAACATTTTTCCTGATAGCGTGAGGGGATTTACTTTTATTGTCATCCGCGGAGGATGAATTGGTATATGAATAACGGTTTAGGCTTTATTAAAATTACTCGTTTAGTGATGTAATAAGCAGGTATATTATGACTTTAAGTATGGTTCTATATATATGATTATACCGATAGCATGCCCCGTAAATCTCGCGAGTGACATTCTCTTTAGTTTCGTATTATTTGAACTTATAATTGAATTGTTAAATTCATTGGAATCTGGAAAATAACTGTTGTTATTATTTGATCCTTGTGGTATTATTATATGGTTGAGGAGCACGTTGTCATGAGATTTTGATATAACATGGATGTTGGGCACCCGCCAAAATTCCTGTTTCCCGGGCTATGGCTTGATAAAGCATATACGGAGGTGGTGAGGCCTGGTGACCCGATCAAAGTGTTGTGATTTCAAAAAGATATTATGGTCTCAGATATTTAATCCCATTATGCATAGGGATTTCATTATTATGAGTCGTTTGTAATTGATTTTTTTTAGTCAACAAAGAGTTAGTTGGTTTTTATAATTAACGATAGTGAGGCGATAACAAAAGAGAGTGCATTAGTTTATTCCCCGTTAGAGATTTGGGAGTTTATACTCATAATTGTATGTCTGGGGACGGAATTTTGAGAACCCGATCTTAATTACATGGTGTATATGGAATGTGTTTACCATCAGTGTCAAAAGAAAGTGACACTTGAAGAGAGATCCTTGTTTAAGTGTCATTGCGGCAAAATGTAACTTTGTTAAGAAACGAGAGTGTAGGGGTACTTGCTATGGACAGGGCTTAACTAATTCCGATGATCAACAATGTTAGGTAGTAGTGTATCGGGGGGGTTCCTTGTTTGGATTTCGCTTTGCGAGACACTCCACGCATGAAACTTAGCATAAGATTGGTAGTAGGGAGAAGTGTGGCCCTTCGTTCATGAATTGGATACCTCTATAGATACGGAAGTATATAGTTATAATGGGAAGTTACAAAGAGTAAATTTTGTTGATAGGCCATTAGAGCCAGTGGTTAGTAAATGACGATGTAAGTACTAATAATATCAGTTTTGACACGGCATGTTGAGGGACGCATTGAGGATAGGAGAATTTAGGATTTGTAATTCAGTAGCGATGGAGAACGCCCAAGTAGTATAGCGCCGTTGTATTTACAGTGACGATAAAGGGTTTGAGATTTGTATAGAGCATATAATGTTTAAGAACCATATAGTTGGGATATAAGGGGCAGAGACACCGTGAATTGCTAAAGTGTAAATAAAAGGAAAAGGGAACATGGACGGGCAAGATTATTTCGTATGAGGTTAAACGTCATAAGAAAAGGTATAAGTGAATACCATGTGTAGCCAGTGTAACACATTCAAATTTGGAAATTTAATTTAGTTTCGAGATAGTTGGATTGTTGTGATTATTTTCGAGAAATCTGTTGTATGAAATTGAAGATGAGAATAGTGGTTTCTTGTTTTATTGTGGGGTTTGGATACTGTATACCTTGTTATTTGTGATCAATAGTAGCGCATCGTTCGCTCTCTCCGAGCGGGCGGGATGCTTTTCCCATCAATCGAATGTCGAGGGTAACTCAAGAGTAAATAAAATGAGGACGTCAATCAGGTATGAAGTCTAGTTATGCACAAAGTGGTGAAAGTGTAAAGATCCAAACTTTTGGTATTCGTAGGAAGAATAAGATAATTTAGTAGCATTTAACGGGGAGAATTCTATGTGAATATCGGCATTGAGAAGGTATAATAAGTAGTAGAACAGTTGGGGTTAGATGAGCAACCAGAAAATTTTGTATCAGGCGACGATTCCAAGAATGGGAGTGTCAAGTTGGGGAAATTTCTTGTGAGGTAACCAACCTATTGATAAGTAATGAGTTCCTTTGATTATGTGGGACATGTGGTCCAGAAAGAGAGAAATTGTTATATACTTGGGGTAATTTACACTATTAGATAGTGAACACGCCGGCACGTGGTTAGACGTAGTATTATTTAGAACTGGGATAAAATCCCCGATATCCACATTCAAGTGGGGTGACTATAAGTAGTGAGTTATAGCGATTCAAACGGAGGGTTGTATCACCTAAAACCCGAAGTACAGGAGCAAGGTGATTAAAGATTGATAGATTGTATGAAAGAAATTTTGGATCCATTGCAATTTTTATTCCATATCGGGTATAACTAGTGAGGTACATCGTAGACATGAGGAACAGATATTACCAAATGGTAACGCTAAAGGGGGGGGGGGAAGCACCCGTGTATATTTATGATGGACAAAGTACGTTTAAGGGTTCGTGTAACACCAACAGGCTGACGTGGTTTTCACTTGTGTAAGGTCACAACGTCGGGAATAGAGATTCAAAGAGGGGGCAAGAGTAATCAGATATGTTATGGATTCCTTCCAGTATGGGTATCTCGTGTTTTGAGAAAAGCGGGAGTATATGCGTGGTGAGGTGTGGACTCATAAGGTTATTGAGGCATGATGGCCAATGATGTATAAGGTATTTTTACTAGAATGTTGTTTAATAAGAGCACAACGCGTAGTGCATTTATCGAGATTATTCTGATAAGGTATCAAGTATGTTAAACAAACTCATTGTGAAGCGAGGGTTTTAGTAATTTGGACTTCTCTATATAATTGTTTTGAAACTGGAGGAAACCTATTTTTAGGCATACCTTACTTTTCCGAATTTCGGGACGAAATTCAGTTATTAGGGGGGAAGTATGTAATACCCCGTATTTTTGGCTATATTTATATTTGGGATTAATGAATTAAATGCGTATTAATTGGAAATTAATCCGGGTTATAAATACTAATGTGATGCGAATTGGTATTTGATTATGTGCATATATGATTATATATGAACTTGGTATTATAAAATTTGTCGTGGGATTTATTTACGGCATTTCAGAAATTTTTGTTGAGACGCGTGGGACCATCGCGTCACGGTATAATATTTTGATAATAAAAGTGAATTTAAAATCTATAATCCGTATGGTCGTTTTGAGTGCGTCAACGCGTCCGGAAGGGTCGAGATAGTCAGAAAACACTAGCCGGGGGTATAGTTTGGGTCCCGGGGTATTTTTAGGCCATACCGGTAACTTAAAGGGTATTTTGGTAATTTTACATTTTGAGGAATTAAAAGTGACGAAAATTAGAGATGTAAATCTGATGTGGATATTGGTCCACTAAGCCCATAACCAACCCTTATTAACCTAGAAGGCTACGTAGGTTGTCATTTAGGTTTTCTAAATTCCCCAAACCAAACCCTAGCCACCTTAAGCCACCATTGGAGATAGAGCTTGGAGAAGGAGAGAGATAGAGGAATTCTGCAGAGATTCTTCACCAAATCAACACCAAATCCGAAATCAAACCAAGGTAAGTGGTTTAATTATGTTTAACTTCAGCAAATGTTCTTTCCATGTTACCAAATTGAAGTTTTATAATTGTTATTGGAAGATGCGGCACGGTGTATATTAGTGGATGTGTTAATTCGTATATCGTGTGGACTACTCACCTGCTCAGAGTTAACTATATCCCAGACATTTAGTGACATTGTTTTAAGTTTGAATTGAATTGTTTTAAGGTTGAATTGAATTGTTTTAAGTTATTACATTTGAATTATATTTGGATTATATGGTGATGCATATTCTCTCTATTTTGAATGTATATTTGCATTATATCTATTTTATTTTTATAGATGATGTTTGAACAGGTACAAATATACTATTGGGCAGTGGCAGTGGCCATACTGCCCAGCAGATTGTTTTTCAATTCTGCCTAGAATTGTCAAGGTAATTGACCGTGACAAGTCCTTGACAAATAAATTTGTCATGAACCTGTCACGGTCATTGACCATGAAACTTTTTTAAGAATGTCACGGGCTTGTAACGGTCCTTTATCGTGACAAATCTTGTCACGGTCAAGGACCGTGACTCGACCGTGACAATTCTAATGAACTTGTCACGGCCATTGACCTTGACAAGTCCGTGACAAATAAATTTGTCTCAACCAGAATTGTCACGGTCATTGTCCTTGACAAGTTGAACTTGCAAGGTCAATGACCGTGACAATTCAACAGATTTGGTGTAGTATACCTACTATAACCATGCGGTTCGACTGCTAAACCCTTATATAACCCACTCTGATATAATTTCAACACTAATTAAGTATACATACTATAACCGTTATATGTTTAATCCTGACTTAAGATGCTCGTGCCCTATGACAGATTTGATGCAGTAATAGTAATTCCCTTACTAAACATTATTCTCATATCTTAACCCTCTCTAGTTATCTTTTCAATCTATGCCCATCTGTGATGTAAGAATTTATAACATTCTCATGTAATAGATCGATATAGACACATCTAGTATACTATTACCACAATATTCTCGAGTCATAAAACATGTGATTATATATCAGTAGTTTAAATCATAAACTGGTACCACCACCACAAGTATCGCAATACATAATCACATAATTCCGAATAGTGATGAATGTATACAACCCAGAATAAATCTCATCAGCTATGCTCGACCAACATATAAAAGTATGAAGGTATATATATATATATATATATATATAGAAAGAGAGAGAGAGAGGGAGGGAGGGAGAGAGAGGGAGGGACAGAGATAGAGGGAGAGAGAGAGGTTCAAATGTGAACCAAAATAATGAACTTTTCAATGAACCTAATAAGACATTAAAAAATAACCCTTAATTCCGTGTAGTAATTGGTATGCGTCAGGGGTAACGGACATGTTTTTTGGAACACACACACACACACCTAACAAACCTCATACCAAACCCCCTAATCTAGTAGCTTCTTTGATTCTTAATTTCTTATACAACGTACTAGTTCGATGTATATAGTTCTGAGCGGAACAGGATTCCCAATTTCATTAACTAACACTATTTGTAATTTGGCTTTGCCCCTAGAAGATTTTTTTTTTGTTTTCTATCATACACATAGATAATAAGGCAACTCTCTCATTTTATTTAAAAGACTTGACTTTATACTGTTTGAACAGTCTTGCCAATCTCTTGAATTTACTCCCCGCACTATTTTTGTTAAGGCTTGTAGAATTTGCATCCTTAGGCAATTGAGTTGTAACACTTGGCCATGCCAAACGTTGTTACACCATCAAATCTTCAACAGTTGTGCTATCCATAAGAAAAATAAAACACATAGAACTTCCTTTGTATATCATTGTTATGATCAAGTTCGATTTCTTAGGGAGAGGGTGGTGGTGAGGGAGTAGGGGTTTATCATGTGTAACAACCCCCATTTTCTCACACAAAGGTTGGACATACATGATACGTCGAAGATGGGTGTTATCAACATTGTATACCATTCTCAGCACTAAAATATAGACATTGCTTTTATTATTCACCAAATTTAACAATTAAATAACAATGTCTGATCAAACTGAGATAATGCATGAATACAAACTGAATCATCACATAATGCTCTTAATGTAAATACAAGTGTAAACGAATATAAATACACCATTGGGTTTATGCCCATACAAATCTCGATATGAAATAAAATAACCAAATGAAGAAGTAAAATCGATACTAGAATCAACGGAATGGAATCCGCCTCGTCTAATTCAATTACAAGTCTTATCCATCCTCGGCCCTGCTATCCATGTTTATGAGAAAACTTGGGGAAAAATACATTTATAATTTTGGATCAGATCCCTAAAGTTGGAAGGATTCTTGACCAACAAATACGCAAAATGTAACTAACTCATACTTCACGTCTCTCCATCGATGCTCACATGTATCAACTATCTCACTTATCATCCATAAGCAATCTTACTCATATCCTCAATCAAATACCAATTATGAACTCCAATATCCAATATGATACGTAACGATAAATATATCTAGCTATGCAGCGACTAAAAGTGAGTATTTACGCTTAACATCCCAGCCCACGGATTAACTCCATAATTTTTCCCACTAAGTTACATATAAATCTTTAGTGCATATTTTATGTATCATAATGTTCCTTTACTTTAGTCTACGTAGTGAGACTTCTTGATTTTTTATTCATACAAATTATGGTCTAGAGAATTAGATTATAAGTTTCATTCTCTGTAATTAAAATCTACATTCTTGGACTGCTCAGTTATTATTCTCATTAAATATTGTCTACCTCAATAGATTATTAGAACTTATTTTCGTTACCAATATTTCACATCACTATTTTAATCTGACTTTGGTATCATTAAGTATTCGCTACATCTATAGACTATGAGAACACATTCTCATACAAGGCACACCACAATGTGTATATACATGAATACATATGTCTGCATATATATATATATATATATATATATATGACAGATGAAGATATCTACCTTCGGTGTCCTATTCATGCTCTATAAGTAATACCCGTAGGAGTCCCTCATCCTAAAGCGGGTAACAATAAAATACAAGAAAGTGGGGTGGTACCTATTCAGTACACCAGTTCACGGCCCATACCCATCAGTGACAATGGAACCCAACATCAACACCTACCTCTCGTAAGTGGCATTGCTATGTAGTACCTATAATATGATCGATGTGTGCTCTGGTCCCAAACGCACCCGCAACTCCAACCGATAGAACGGTCCACGATCCCAGGTATGTCCACACAAAATAATATAATACATACTATCATCCAATATGTAAAATCCGTTACTATATAACTACTTTTACCCCAAAAATATCCATCCATATAAATATAGCCTTCTTGGCTTAATCGTAACATTTTAGCAAGTTATTACATAGCTGATTATTAGGTCGTTCTCCTACGACTACTCCCCAATCAATCATTAAGTCCCAGATAATGCCTCCTAGGCTAATTTATTCATTTATTTGATTATTTACTTCACTCTATATAAGTGTGTAGTTATCCCATACTACTTCTTTCAATTTAAGTATTACTTCCCATAGTTTGTTCTCTTAGGTACAAGATTATATGTACATATATAAGGACTCAACAAGGTGAATAAGGGTTATATGTACATGTATACGGAATCCAATAATATGAATAAGTAGGTTCATCCAAAGTACTATCATAACCAATAGTAAACCATTTAAACTTAGCCCACTAGGCTTAGGGGGCATTTCTACTTAGTATCTTTATATGGTTAGAAGTTGAGGAAACTAACCATTAATTATATTCTCGAGGACTTGACGTTTCTTTTATAAGACATTCCTTTATTTAAACTTACCTCATCTCAATATTAAAATTATCATCGTATCTTTTACGATCTTATCACCTATTTGCCCCTTCCAATATTACCCAATCATCTAGAACCATCCCTGCCATTTAATCCTTTTATTTTGTATAGTTTTATTCAAGAATCCCACATAAATAATCTTGTTCGCATAGTTAACTTGTACTTTAATTTATCGATATATCACGAACCCACCCGATTTAACAAGGTATAAAAGTTCATAACAATATCACTAATATCTGGGAAAAAGTTTTTATCCCTCACTTGAACAAGAATGGTCTCGAACACCCTTTTGTTGAAAAACCATAACTAATTACAAAAAAAAAATACGCAGTCTCCATGTGATCGTAACGAAAGTATCTACAGGCAGGTGTACCAAATTGATTCGGTAGGGAGGCCAAATTGATTCAGTTTCCCAGTAAACCGAGAGCAGGTATTCTTCTAACACAGGATTTTTCCAATCAATTCTAAATGCATCAAACATTATTCAACTAGTTCGAAAACTAATTTATGATATGGTAATGACGTATAATATGTAATGGAAACATTCTAAACAAGATTTCTCATCTAAATCGTCCTCACACATCAACAATTAAACCAAAGATTATCAAGAGCCTTAGGGTATACAAGCCTCATCTCATCTTCAACCTTAAGAACATAATTCCAGATTGTAAAATAGTCCGACACATGAGTTCTACAATGGATTTCAAAATTAAACAATCGACATTTAGATTTTTGCATGGAGAAAACATGGATCTGAGATTATAATACGCTAATATCATCAAAGTCCTATCAAAACTCAAGAACCCAAAACATAGTTACATTACATTAAGATTTAAATCCTATTCTAATCATGGATTCGGCATTAATACAATAATAGAACATTTTGAATAACAATGACATGAGAATTTTTTCCTGAAAATAGGAGAGGAGCCTCCCTTTACTTCCTCCTAGGATGGTTTTTCCTCTCTCCCAAGGTGTGTGGCCTCCAAAAAGTGGTGTGGGGTAGTTATGGAACCTTAGGGCTGATCTAGACACTTTTAGATATCATTTTAACTAGCATAAATTCGTAGGTCGCTATAGTCCAGATTTAAGGCCCATAAAAAGGTTCATATTCATACACGGTTTGACTTGAAACTCTACCTAAGGTCCTACCTAACCCATAGTTCCATTTTTAAGGGCTTAAAATGCGTATTTAAGTCATATAATCACATTTAAAAGTCTATAAACACTTTATACATTTATTTATATATTCCATCATGATCATGTACGTATATCCTTAATACGACTTAAAAAAATATCGAGTTATCAATTTATTCGCGACTATCTTCATTATTCGCAATATACCATCATACCATAAAAATCATAATACTTGTACCACTTTTACGAGATATTATATTTAAATTATATACTCCCATACAATTAAGCATAATCATTTAATCATTATGCCAAATTAAGAATAAATACAATTATTCCATCCGAATAATAATTCCCATAATTTCAGTTAAATTAATATAACTTCAATTTAATTCTCGTAAAATCAATATAACTTCAATTTCACGTAGTAGCTATATGACCTACACATCGTCAATCCCACGTGTGTCGACATGTGGTACTCACTCTAAACGCACGAACTCCTAAGCCAATAGAACAATCCAGGAACATTGGTATGTCCACACAAATACTTATAAGTACATATTTTTATCTCATATAAAATGTATAGGTAATTACTCCATAATTACCATATAAATACCCCATAAAGTCCAAAATATTTTCGTTTATTAATAATTTACCATCTTGTGAATTATTAATTTCACCCTACAAAATTTTACTTAACCAACTAGTTAATTGTAATCTACTCTGTTTAATGTGGGAACCTTTGTATTTTTAATAAATTCTTTATTGTCCCAAACTCGGTTCCACTTACTTTCTTTCCCAATACCCTCATAACTGTTAATACTCCTAAATACCCAACCTCCCAATACCCAAAAATAAGTTCCAAATGGAATTCAGCAAAAGGAACATAGGTGTAAAATTTTGCCAACTACTCCACAATTACCCTAGAACCCCTCCTAAAGTTCACAATATTTTCATTAATTAATAATTTACCATCTAATAAATTATTAATTACACTCCATAAAATAATTACTTAACCATCTAGTTAAGTGCAATTATTACCAATTAATTGTGGGTATATAATTATTTTTATAAATTTCTCACTTTATGTCCCATTTACACTAATCCAACCCTCATTACCCGTGTATAGTGACCCATCCTCATGAAAAACCAGTAAACCAAACCCATCTAGAACATTAAGGGAACCAAACGTTGGAAAAACCCTCACGTCACTCAAACGAGCAATGGGGTCATTCGCGCGACAACATACGTCGCTCGAACGAGGGCCCACTTCATTCGAAAGGTCTCTCGCTTTCTTCCCCACGCCTTTTCTCAATTCCAGTTCTTGGCATATCAAAATTTCTAAACCTAGAACTATACGAAAAACCCATACTTCATATTCCCAACTAACAAATTCAACCTCAACAAAATTTATACCTGTTACTCATTTTAATGACATACATCCTCCACAATCCAACCAAATTTATTTCACAATAAGAGGCATTCATTAGGGGATCTACATAAATATTTTAGTCCATTAATTAATAGTAACATCTTTATGTCAATTAATCAAAATATCCCTTATTTAACTATAAAAACCCTACGGATTCTACCACCAAGTTTCAGATATATGTACCTAAATTTATGGGACAAGTTCTACACTAAATTCAGTCATGTACATGCATTGTTCATCATCAAATCAACCTTATTCAAACCTAAATCCCAGAAATTTAAGAGAAAATTATGATGCAACACGAAATATATTGAAAACATAAATTAAGCAAGAAAATTCTTGCCTTAACGATTTGAGGTGAAAACCCTTTGAACCCTCTTTCACTTTTCCTTGGTTCCTTGCCCTTTTTCGCTCTTTTGTCCCTTATCTTTTCCCTCTCCCATAAACTATTGTTTTTATGTTTTCTGGAACGATAGTAGGGGAGTGTTTACCCCCACATAACCACTAATTAATGCCTAATCCCGAGTTGGGCTTAAGGCCCAACTTTTAGACCGCCAAACAGACCTGAATCCAAAATCAAACTAGCCTAAAAGTCCCCCAACCTTAATACTATTGACCCGAGACTATTTTTAAAGGTTTAAAACAACTATACGAGCCTTTAACACTTCTCAAAACACGTCCCAATTATTTCAATTTCAATTAGACATTATTATTATATTTAAACAATATGCGCCCGTAAATTTATTTATGTGTGATTTATTTTTCACTAGCAAGCCCATTATTTCCAATTGAGTTTTATATTTATATAATCATGAATAAAATTTAATTTAAAGAATTTTTTTTACTCTTTTAATTTAAATACTTCCAATTTAATTTATTCTCAAAATAAATTCGAAATTAATAAATTCATTTATGTCGTAATATTTTATTCTGAAATTATGGGGTATTACATTCTCCTCCCCTTATAACAGAATTTCGTCCTCGAAATTCGCTACATCCTAACCTTATGTTTATATCCGCATTATTAACCCAAATTTAATACTCAATTAGTCCATACCCAAATCCCATGAGTTAAAAGAAAAGGCTCACCCATGCTTATTATAACATCACTGGGGTGTTCATATATTCCACATTATATGTACACACATAACATTTACCAAGGTGACTGACACATATATATGTAATTTGTACCATTCATACCAATCATATCCATATATCAAGCATATCAGCACATGTACAAGAAAAAGAAAAATGACTATCTTAGTATCCGACTTCCCTCCACTCCCGACTTTTGCCAATTTCATGCGTGAGATGTCTCACAAGCGAAATCCAAACAAGGAACCCCCACGATACACTACTGTACGGCTTAGTCAGTTATTGAGATCCATCGGCCCAAGATTTAAATAAAATGGAAATAAAATAAATGTGCGCAGTAATCATGTAAATTCCAACTTTTACCCACTGCCATCTAAGGTCTCATATCTCTAAAGGGCTACACTAAATCCTAATAAATTACCCATTTAATTATACTAAGAAAAATAACCCAAAATGTCCTACATTCTAACATTTCTTAGCTCCCAAAATTTGCTAATTTCATGTGTGGGATGTCTCGCAAGCGAAATCCAAACAAGGATGCCCCCCCACCCCCGATACACTACCGTCGAGCATTGTTGGTCGCTGAGATCCGTCAGTCTAGGACCTAAGTCTATAATGTTCTCAATTAATTTATAATTCTCTCCAGTACCTATAGTTACCCATTTAACCAAATTTAAACTCAAGGTGTCACAATTCCTTTAGTATTTTTTTTGCCATGAAAATAAACATTATTGTCAACTAGTCACATTACATTCGACTATAAATAATAATTCATTTTCATAAAAATAAATGCAAACTATATGGGTTAATTCCTTCTAAGATAAATTCCCATACCCTTACACACGAGGCCTTATAGGTGCGTGTCTCTCAGCTCGCGGGTGAAACAATGTCAAACTCTTAAATAAAACGGAGTCTACCCTCCCCAATGTGCAAACGAGATATCATTTACTACGGAGTACTATGCACTGGTACTAAACTAAGCATGTCCTACAAAATAAAGGAATTTGCGTTATCTATGCTGGCACTGGTCCCTCTCCTGATGCGAGATGATATACGGGCCCATACTGCAGCTGCGATTACTTTCCTTGAGGTGGAGCGGGTAGTGTTGGTGGTACTGGAACTACTTCTCATGGCTATACCTACGGTGGTTAACTTTATCCCCGGGGTTCCAAGTGTCCTCGTAGTCACCTGACTCCTGTGCCGCTCGATTCCTCTGAGGGAACCTCCTGGAAAAGTGGCCCTTCTCACTACAAACATAAAAATTGCCCTAGAACTAGTGCCAATCTGGTTGTAGCCTCTATTGGCCCTGATTTTGGTGCCCTTGGCCCTAGTGGCCTCTCTTTTGTTGGCCATGGGCCTTCTGGCTGATACTCCCATTTACCTTACCTTACTGTTTGGACGTCTCGTAGGGGTGTCTCTTCTCCCCTTATCTTTCTGGAATGCCCTATGATCCTGGCAATGCAGTAAGGCAGCATTCACTACGTATAGAAAGTCAGATTCCCCAATAGTGACTGTCTAATGTGCTAGTAACCTGACACAAACTTCTTTATCTTTCTCTGCTCTGTACTCACATCCTCCTTAGCAAAATAAGAAAGAGAAGTAAACTTCTCCTCATATTCTACCATAGTGGGACTCCCTTGTTTAAGATTCATGAACTTCTTTTGCATCTCAGTTTGCATTCCCCAGAGAAAGTACTTCCCCTCAAATATCTCCCAAAACTCACCTATGGTAAGACTATCCTCCTCAACAACGGTCGTAATCTCTTCCTACCATTGGAGTGCAGCTCCCACTAGTCTATATGACACTAAAATCTACTTTTGCATGGGTGTGCACGATACCATCCGTAAAGGTCATTGAATATCTCTCTTCCACCTACTCACCACTAGAATATCTGGACTGCCAGCAAACTCTGGCTGTTGGCCTATAGTGAAGGCCTCCCTAGCTCTGTCCCAAATCAATCCAGGTGTCTGGGCTGGTAGCACTGCCTGCGGTTGGGGTGGGGGTTGCTGTTGAGGCTACGGTGGTCGAAAATGCCTCAATATAGCTAACATGGTAGTGAACACTACCCCAGCCACGATAGTGGCGATCTCGATCGTTCCTACCATGGGTACGGTTGTAGGTGGTTATAGTTGCGGCTCCTACTTGGTCCCCTCCTCTGTAGCTGGGGTGGTGGCATGTCTCGGTCTGCCTCTCCTACCGTTTGCCATCTGAAAGCAAACGAGGTTGTATTAGTAATTGATTAAAAAGAATAAAATGATTCCTTCACTAATGGCTCTACACATCAAAGACACAATGCAGAATGCAACAAACTCAAACATAGATCCAAAGGACACTATAACCGTGCTCTGATACCAACTATAACAACCCCAATTTTCTCATGTAAAGGCTTGTCAGGCAAGATATGCCGAAGATGGGGCTTGTCGATCAATTAATATCATTCTCATCACAACGTAAAATAAATTATTTATTAAAGTTCCATAATTAAATTTTAGATCAACGTTTCCCGAATAAGTATATAAACCCAAACCCACATAACGTGCATGATAGGTCTGACAAAAGTAAATACCACAACTAGGGGTGGTAAACGGACGGATAAGGATAGGATACCATGTTTTTCGTATCCGTATCCAATGGATAGTTAAAAACAACTATCATTATCCGTATCCGCTCGGATACCTCGGATTCGAATAATATCCATATCCATTTACATTATTTAGCCATCGCAAAAAAAACTATTAAAATATCCAATCCAATCCAAATAAATATATAACAAAATTACTACCTCCTAGATTCCATAATAATAGTAGCATTCCATAATGATAATATGGTTTAAAGCCATCCATACTTTACAAACATATAAGCTTCAAGCCATCCAAAAAAAACAATAGCATTCCATAACATTAGAAACACATATGCACCTTCTAGATTAAATCAAATTTTATGCAGGATGATAACTTCATGAACCTTTTAGTCTTCAGAACATACTAATATACTTAATTTAATTTTTATTTTGTATATAATATACATGTTGTTAACTTCAGTTCTCATCACAATCAAAACCATCACTTTAATTTTTTTTCTCTCTTAAATTTATTTATAATTAAGAAAACTAATGAGCAATCATATAAACAATATATAAATACAGTTAAATATTTTTATTTTTATTTTGTATGTACCTGATGTTGCTAATTTTCTGTTGCAGGAGGAGGGAATGTGGAGCGGTGGAGCAACAGAGTTGAAGCGCGACTGAGGGGTTGATGAGAAGCGGTGGCGGGGTCGATAAGCAGCGGCAGGCTGATGTGGCGAAGGTAGAGGTGGAGGTGGAGGATTGAGGGAGGTTTTGTGGAGTGAAATGAAGGTTTCTTTTCTCTTGTTTTGTACGAAAGAGAAATAAAATGAAATTAGTTTTTTTTTTGTTTTGAGTGGCGCATATGTTCTTTAGTAGGTGTATGTTGTGTGCGATATGGTGTATTGTAACTTTAGTATAACTCCATGATAATATTCCCAATAAAATAATAACTGTGGGGTGTTTTTATTTTGAGTGGAGTATTGTGTTTGTTTTGTTTTGTTTTGTTTTGTTTTAGGGAATAAACGGTTAAGGTATTTTTAATATTATTTTATTAGTAATACTAATACTAATATTATTAGTAATATTTTAAACATATGTTTGACGAATACGGATATCCGGTAAAATGAATATTCCTCATCGGATACGGATTATAGAGTTTCCATATTCGTATCCGTTTCTATTTTATCGGATAAATATCCGCAAATTCGGAATCGGATATCGGACGGATGCCGATTTTTGAATATCCGTTTACAACCCTAACCACAACCCAACATAATGTAAATAAATAAATCTTGGGTTTATGCCCATACAAATGTCTCCAAATAAAATAACAAAGGTTGGAAAATCATGTAGACTAGAGTCAATAATCCGAAGATCTGCTAAGTGCGAGACATCTCAAGGCTGATCTAGCAACAATCCCTGTCTAGAAATAACATGGGGGAAAAAATTTAAATCTAGATGAGAGCCCGAGGTGTGCAATAATTAACTTAATTAATTTAAGATGCAATAATACAGTTGATGCACAATAAATAATCCCCTTCGTCAGTCACATGAGTTTAACACCTCACCCCTCATCTAAGTGTTATATTATTTGCATCCCAAAAATCCCATAGAATAATAATATTATGACAATGTGTCAAATTTATAATAATGGCTAGGTTGATAATTAAATGATTAAATGTACACACTACATTTAATTGCCAATACCAATAATATCCTAGTCTGTCAAGATTCATATAATTGGTATAAACATCTATTATGCATTACAGAAACACAATTCTAATTTATGTCCACACTCATAGACATTTCAATTCATCTCATATAAAAATCCAGGTAATTATATATATATATGTCCTTCATATTTTTGACACACAAAGGCATCTAGCGTTGGTGTTTAGTTAATAATCTATTAACAAGTCTTGAGGAATCCCTTATCCTAAGCTAACATCATAAAACACGCACAAGATGGGGGTCGTCTCTACGCAGGATACTATTCATGGCCCATACCCATTAGTGACACATGATGTCAACAACTAACTCCTCGTAGATGGCGCCTCAACGTTGTACCTATACGACCTGCACATCGTCAAGCCCACTTGTGCCAATGTGTGGTACCCGGTCCGAATGTACAAACCCCCGAGCCGATAGGACAGTCCACGAACATTGGTATGTCCACACGTATACATATAAATACATGTTATTACCTCATATAATATGTATAGGTAATTAGTCCTTAATTACCATAAAATCCCACATAAAGTTCACAATATTTTTATTTGTTAATAATTTACCATCTAGTGAATTATTAATTTCACCCCATAGAATAATTACTTAACCAACTAGTTAATTGTAATTTCCTCTGTTTAATGTGGGCACCTTTGCATTTTAAATAAATTATTTATTGTCCCAAACCCAATTCCACTTACTCGTTTGAACTCATAAAATACTCACAACCAAACCCCAGGCCCAATACCCTCATAACTGTTAATACTCCTTAATACCCAACCCCCAATACCCTGGTATTAAATTTCCATATAACTATTCTCTAGTCAAATCCCAAAAATAAGTGCCAAAAGGAATTTAGGAAAAGGAACAAAGGTGTCAAATTTAGGTAACTACTCCACAGTTACCCGAAATGCATCCAAAAGTTCACAACATTTTCATTTATTAATAATTGACCATCTAATAAATTATTAATTCCACTCCATTAATAATTCCTTAAGCATCTAGTTAATTGTAATTATTACCAATTAATGTGGGTACATAAGTGTTTTTAGAAATTTCTCACTATAAATCCCATATACAGTAATCCAGCCCTCATGACCTGTGTATAGTGACCCATCCTCAGGCCAAACCAGTAAACCAAACCTAGCCAGAACGTTTAGGGATAAAAATTCTAGAAAAACCCTCACGTTGCTTGAATGAGTTATAAGGTCGTTCGCGCGACAACACACGTCACTCGAACAAAGGCCCGCCTCCTTCGAACGATACCTTATTTTCTTCCCAATGTCTTTTCTCAATTCCAGTTCTTTCCAGATCAAAACTTCCAAACCCAGAACCATACGAAAAACCCAGACTTCATATCCCCAACTGACATATTCAACCTCGACAAAATTTATTCATGTTACCCATTTTAACGACTTACATCCTCCAAATTCCAACCAAATTTATTTCGCAATAAGTTGCATTCATTAGGGGATCCACATCAAGATTTCACTCCATTAATTAACAGTAACATCTCTACATCAATTAGTCAAAATATCGCAAATTTAACTATAAAAACCCTATGGATTCTACAATCAATTTTTAGATTTGCGATACCTAAATTTCTAGGACAAATTCTACAATAAATTCAGTTCTCAACATGCATTACTCAATATCAAATCAACCATATTCAAACCTAAATCCCAAAAATTTAAGGAAAAATTATGATGCATCAAGAAATATATTGAAAACATAAATTAAGTAAGAGAATTATTGCCTTAACGATTTGTGGAGAAAAGTCCTTTGAATCCGCTTTGATTTTTCCTTGGTTCCTTGCCCTTTTCCTCTCTTTTGGCCCTCTCTTTTCCCTCTCCCATTAACTGTTATTTTTAGGTTTTTTCCAATGACAGCGGGGGAGTGGTTTACCCCCACATAACCAATAATTACTGCCTAATCCTGAGTTGGGATTAAAACCTAACTTTTGGACCCCCAAACGGACCAGAATCCAAAATCCAACTTCCTCAAAAGTCCCCCAACCCACATATTATTGACCTGGGACTATTTTTAAAGGTTTAAAACACCTCAAAGAGCCTTTGATTCTTCTCAAAACGCGTCCCAAATGTTTTTATTTCAATTAGACAGTTTTATTATTTTTAAATGATACGCATCCGTAAATTTATTTATGTGTCATTTTTTTTAACTAGCAAACCCATTATGTCCTATTAAGTTTTATATTTATATAACCAAGAATAAAAGTTTATTGAGAGAAAAAAAAATTAGTTGTTTAATTTTCCCAATTTAATTTATTCTCAAAATAAATCTGAAATTATTATATTTATTTATGTCGTAATATTTTATTCTGAAATTACAGGGTATTAAGTATTCTTCTAACACGGGATTTTTCCAATCAATTCAAAATGCATCAAACTTTGTTCAACTGGTTCAACAAACTAATTTATGATATATTAATGAGGTCTAACATGTAATGGAAACATTCTAAACAATATTTCTCATCTAAATCATCTGCAGACATCCACAATTAAATCAAAGATTTTCAAGAACCTTAGGGTATACAAGCCTGCTCTCATCTTCAACCTCAAGAACATTATTCCAAATTGTAAAATTGTCTTACACATGAGTTATAAAATGGATTTCTAAATTAAAAAATCTACATTTAGATTTTTGCATGGAGAAAGCATGAATCTAAGAGTATAATACGTTAATATCATCAAAGTTCTATCAAAACTCAAGAACCCTAGACATGGTTACATTACATTAAGATATAAATTCTATTCTAATCATGGATTCAGCATTAATACAAGAATAGAGTATTTTTAATAAGAATGGAAAGAGAATATTTTCCTGAAAATAGTAGAGGAACCTTTTATTTTCTTCCTCCTAGGGTGATTCTTCCTCTCTCCCAAGTTGTGTGGCCTCCCAAAAGTGGTGTGGGGTGGTTATGGAACCCTAGGGTTGATCTAGACTCTTTAAAATATCATTTTAATTAGCCTAAATTCGTAGGTCTATATAGGTCAGGCTGAAGTCCCATAAAAAGGTTCCTATTTATACCCGGTTTGACCCGAAACTTTACCTAAGGTCCAACCTAACCCATAGGTCGATTTTTAAGCACTTAAAATGCGTATTTAAGTCAACTAATCACATTTAAAAGTCTATACACACTTTATACATTTGTTTGTATATTCCATCATTATCATATACGTATATCCTTAATACGACTTAAAAATATATACGAGTTATTAATTTATTCGCGACTATCTTCATTATTCGCAATATACCCTCATACCGTAAAAATCAAAATACTTGTAACACTTTTATGAGATATTATATTTAAATTATATACTCCCATATGATTAAACATACTCATTTAATCATTACGCCAAATTAATAATAGATAAAATTATGCCATCCAAATAATAATTCCTTAAAGCAGTATAACTTCAATTTAATACTCATAAAAATATGGGGTAATACATTCCCTTCCCCTAATAACGGAATTCTATCCTCGGAATTCACTACGGAAAGAAGTCACATTTTAATGCATCCCATTATCTTAAGTTTATACTCAATTAATCCATACTCATATCCCATGAGATAAATGAAACGCTCCTCCCCGACTGTTATACTACTGGGGCATCCATATATTCCACATTATATGTACACACACGTTCCATTAACAAAGATGAATGACACATATACATCCAATCTGTACCATTCATACCAAGAATATCCATACATCAAGTCTACCATCACATATGTACATGTAAAAAGAAAATAACCATCATAGTATCTGACTTCCCTTAACTCCTAACTTTTGCCAATTTTGTACGTGGACCGTCTCGCAAGCAAAATACAAACAAGGAACCCTATCGATAAACTATTGTATGTCTTAGTCAGTTATTGAGATCCATCAGTCCAAGACTAAAAGGGAAGATAAAAATAAATATTTGCGGTAATCATATAAATTCTAACTTGTACCCATTCACAACTGAAGTCTCATCACACTTAAGGGATACACTAAATCCCAATAAATTACTAGTGTGAATATACCAAGATTAATAACCAAAATGTCCTAGAATCAAACATCTCTCAAATCCCGACATTTGTTGATTTCGTGCATGGGACGTATTGCAAGCAAAATCTAAACAAGGAACCCTCCTGATACACTAAAACATAGCTCTGTCAGTTATTGAATCTGTAGGTCCAGGACTTAAGTCTAATAATGTGTTTAATCACTTAATATGGCTTCACATGCCTAATCATTCTATCCAAGACTATTGTTGCCCATTTTCAATGACATCATCATTATAATAACATTATTTACGATTGTATAACACATCATATAACCGGTACTACCACTAGTCCTAATATTCCCAAAGGAACAAAATATTTTTAAAATACGAATTCTTTCCACTTTACATACTCTTTATACAAATAGGAAGGTTTCATCACAATTAGGCCTAAATAAGCATAAGCCTCCCTTTAGATACTTCCATACATCTACTTACTAACCTAAGATTGCCCCTTCTAGCCCATGATAAACAAATGTAAAACACTATCCCAAATATGAAGTTCATATCACTCTTATTTCTTATACATAGACTACCTAATTGGATCGCCTCAAACCACCGAGTCTTTTAACACATGTTACCCCCTATCTTGTCATGTAGAAAAAGTTAAATCTCTTCTTCGCTTTATTCATCAATTCTGATTTAAAAAAAATGCATGGGAAAATTCCCCTCAAGCTTCCACTAAAACTAATCCCTAACTAATTGGTCCCGCTCTTCCATCGTAGTGATGGACCTTTACTACGATAATACTGCTCCTGCTAGTCTAAACAAACTAACCTCTTCTTGTGTATTATTGTGCACTATGACATTCCTCTATTTCTCAAAATGTCTTCCTTTAAATTTCTAATCACCAAATTTCCCAAACTTCTCGCAATTCTATCAAGTGACCCACATTAAGGTCTCTATAGAGCTCTCTCCAAAAGTGACCCTTTTCCCAAACGGGTAGTAATGACTCGCAAAGAATACAACGATTCCTAATCATAGGGATCTACATCAAATGATGCAACATAGAACTAAATGAGCTCAAAACATAGATCCTAAGGACACTAGAACTGTGCTCTGATACCAACTGTAACAACCCCCAATTTTCTCTTGTAAAGACTGGCTAGACACGATACGCCGAAGATGGGGCTTACAAAAATTTATACCATTTTAAACACTAAAAATATAGATGCTTCTTTTATTATTCACTAAATTTCATAAATAAATGACAATGTCTGATCAAACTGATTTAATACATGAATACAAACTGAATTATCATACAATGCTCATAAAGTAAATACAAGTGTAAATGGATATAAATACACCATTGGGATTATGCCCATACATATCTCGATATGAAGAAAAATAACCAAATAAAGAAGTACATCCTATATTAGGATCAATGAAATGGAATCCGCTACATCCAATGCAACTGCAAGTCTTATCCATTGTTAGTCGTGATGTCCTTAGTTATGAAAAATTTTGGTCACAGCCCTAAAGTTGTAAGGATTCTTCACCATAAATATGCAAAATGTAACTAACCCGTACTTCATGTCTCTCCATCTACACTCACATGTATAAAGTATCTTACCTCTCATCTACAAGCAATCCTACTTGTATCCATGAACAAATACCAGTTACGAATTCCAATATCTAATTCGACATGTAATGGAAAAGCTATCTAGCTATGCATCAACTAAAAGTGTGAATTTATGCTTAACATACCATTCCCTGGATTAACTCAAAATGAGACCCACTAAGTTCCATATAAATTTTCAGTTCGTATTTTTATGTAACATAATGTTCCTTTACTTTAGTTTATTTTGTCAGACTATTTGATTTTTAATTTACACCATATATCGTCTACATCGTTGGACTTGTAAGTTTCATTCTCTTTAATTATTGTCTACCTTCTTAGACTACCCAATTATTATTCTCATTAATAATTTTCTACTGCATTAGACAATTAGAACTTATTTTTGTTACCAATTATCCATATCACTATGATAATCCAACTTTATTATCATTAAGTATTGTCTACATCTATAGACTATGAGAACACATTCTTATACAAGGCACACCACAATGCGTATATAGATAAATAGATATGTCCACATATATATGTATGTCACACGGAGACATCTATCTTCAGCATCCTGTTCGTGTTCTATCCGTAATACCAGAAAGAGTCCCTCATCCAGAAGCGAGTAATAACAAAACACAAGAAAGTGGGGTGGTACCTACGCAGTACACCAGTTCACGAACCATACCCAGCGGTGACAAAGGATCTGTAACACCCCACGATTTTGGGACTGAGAAATTAAATTTTTTGGAAAAATAAACATTTATTTAAATTGGAGAATTTTAAATTTTGGCAATTGAGGTCAAAACCATAGGAGTTTATAAAGTAGTTTGGATGATAATTTTGAGTGCTCTATTGATTCCGAATGGGTCGAGATAGTCGAAATGACAGTCCTTGGGATTTATTTCGGTTCCAAAATGTTTTTAAGTTAGTTTGACTCGAATTGGAGTAAATGAGTAATTTAAAGTGTGTATTATCATTTTAAACTGGGATTTATGCTTTAAAGGCTTAAGAGTCTAATGGATCAACCTATCTCATTTGTGAGAAAGAGAAAGAAAGAGAGAAAGAAGAAGAAAGGAAGAGAGATAGGAGAAAACTTGGAGATTTCCGGCTCATATGCGATCTCGAGGATGATTAAACCTCTACCACTTCAAGGCAAGTTTTTAATCTTCATAAATAATTCATTTGTGTATGTTATTTCATAATTTGTGGACAAAAGAATTGGATTTTGGGTATTTATATCAAAACCTAGATTTTGGGTATTTAAATCTTGCATTTGATGTTCATACTTGGGTTTAAGGGATTATAACTTGATGAGACTAGATATAGGATGGGTTTTGGTATTGGAAACTTTATTGGGTTATAGATTTATGTTTGGAAGTTGTTTAAATTGGGTTTTGGAAATTTAGGTTTTGGAGAAAAAGAACCAATTCGTAGCGTGCTGAACAGGCCGAATTGATTCTATCCCCTTTCGAATCGATTCAGAATGTTGCAGACTCCCAAGTCTATGTGATCGAATCAATTCGGACCTAAGACACATCGATTCGGCCTGGGACAGTCTCTCAGGTCCTTTGGACGGAATCGATTCGCATATGGGGCGAATCGATTCACCTTTGAGACCGAATCGGTTCGGAAACAAGGCTAATTTTGGCAAGGTTTTTCTAGAATGTGTTTTTCTCCAATTCGATTGGGTTTATCGATTTGGGACATTATTATATGATGTGAGAGATACGATTTGGAGATTTATTGGGAGTTTCTCACAAGATGTGATCGTGGGAACGAATCAAGCTATTTTAGGAACTTATGCTCTTATGTATTGGAGTTGTTGTATCGAGGTAGTGGGAAACCTCATTAGGGATGGGGGTTCTATTCAGAGGTCAGAAGTGAGCTTAGATATGACGTAAGGTTGAGGACTCTTTGAGAGAGTTGTGAGGGTATGGCGTGAAAATTGTAAACCAAATTTTGTGTTGAATCCTTATAGCTATAAGATTGTATTTAAGATATGAATTGGGGACCAATGAGAGAGAGAGGTCGCGTATCCTTAGTGATGATAAACTCAAGGAATAAATGAAATGCATTAATTTTGATTGTTCATAGGAGCAATTAAACCGTAGGCAGAATTGTGAACAATTGGATTGTACTATCAACTAGAATAGGTTACGTTGTAATGCTAGTTGGGATAGTTACTATATATCTATGTGTGATTAGACATGGGGATTCCCATACTTGATGGGGTCGTGGAATACATTTAGGATTAAGCTTGAGGTTTGCAGACTATTAGTCATGTGTATACCTATAGTCGGAAATATTATTAGATATATCGATGTGCATTCGGATATAGTTGGGATGTATAGTGATTGTTAAATACGTTAAACTTTGGGTTAGTAACCTTAATGTTGGATATATTCGAAGACTATTCATATCATAGGGTCAATGGATGAATAGGCTTCAAGTCAGGGATCATATTTATACAACGAATCAGGTTAGTATGCTTGGAATAATGACTAGTATAATGAGGATTATGTATACTTATGGCCGAATTTATAAATTTCATACATATGAACGAGAGATAGTATATATATATATATATATATATATGTGTGTGTGTGTGTGTGTGTGTGTGTGTGTGTGTGTGTGTGGCGTGAATATATATGCAGTGTGTGAAGGTTTGTATATATGATGTGATCATATGTATGTATATATATATATATAGTGTCAATGACATCATATATACAAACCTTCACACACTGCATATATATTCACGCCATATAAACACACACACACACACACACATATATATATATATATATATATATATATATACTTATTGTGTGAGTATACCCAGTACATGCTATCATGGGAAGTTGCGCGATGTGGGTGAGGCCGTTGGCTTGAGGAGCAAGGTGCGTATAGTCCCCAAGTCATAGTCGTCCATTATTATTTGTGTGATTTTATTTTTGGGCGTGAGAATTCTTGGGTATGAGTCATTTTCACTTTCTGGTTAGGAACTATGACCGCTTCCCATAAGTTAGGATTGATTTTGTTACCATGGCGGTGTGATAATATTCTGATAAGTGGTGACCCAGGAGAAAGTGTGTAATTCCAGGAAGATTATAGCATGGTGCAGTATTTTTGTATCCTATAATCGTCTATGTGTGAGTATGTTAAAGTATGCATTATGTGTGGTATGTATACGTGGTTATAGGATTGAATGTTTGTGTTTTATAACTAGAGAAAGTTATATAGACCCTAAGGATTCTAGGTGATACCTTACTCAAATACTTGGAGATATTTGTTCCTAGTAAGTAATTGGAGTTTTGGATTGTGGGTCGAGGGCACAATGGATCTCAACGATCAATATTTTCAAGGAGTAGTGTATCGGGGGGGTTCCTTATTTGGAATTCACTTTGCGAGATGCCCCACGCACGAAACGTAGTGCAATGTTGGGAGTGGAGAAAAGTAATGTCCTAAATACTCAGATGCATGCTATTCAGAGAATCAATTATTTTTATGTAAACTAATGAAAATGTGGTTCATGCTAAGACTAATAACTGGTTTAAGCTAATAACTAGAACCAATAAAGCCTAGTAGGGCATATTTATATAGGTCTATATATATTTATTTGTGATTAGAATGAGCATGATTATTCGGTTAGGTCGGAATGGCGGGTTATGTGGGTATAGGCCATGCATAAAGTTAAGTAGGTTGTCCTTAAATATTTCGGGTAACTTAATTAAGGTTCCTGGACACGATTAGGTGCGCGCTGTAGATAAGAGGTGAGTTTGGGGGTTTCACGAGAGTAAGACTCCAGTTTAATAATGAAATATTGCATTTATATTTATTATGCAAGGTTGATACACTTGCTGCAAATATTTTTAATCCTCGGGATGTAACCCGTTTATATTTCTCTTTTGCTATATATATGTATGTATATTGTACTACAGGTGTCCGACCGCAAGGATACCATGGATACTTTCCTATCTAGTGTCTTGAAGCCGTAGCAGATGTGAACTGTTACGGAATTTAGATTGTAGTCACCTTCTACTTCTTGTAAATATATATAGGATTCATTTTGTAGATCGGGTTTACACCCAAGAGTTACATGTATCTGTTTATATTTCTTCCCTTTGGATGTTGTATTGTCTGTGACCCAAGAGCATATTCAGGTATAGTTTTGTATATACTTATGATGTATTATGAGAGTTTGTCCTTTCTTCATGTTGAGCATGTATATTCTTTATTCATGTTAATAGTCATTCTGTGTTGGTTTGATGTCCATTGTATGTTTTTATTAATTTTTGGTATTCGCTTTTAGAGTTTTGGGTAGTTAGCCCTATTTGTTGTAGTACCGTTAGTCGATGCTGAGAATGATCCATCTTGAGATTCCTGATTAAATGTAGTATTGGGCAAGCGACGCGCTATTATTTTAAGTGGGGTGTCATATATGGTATCAGAGCATCAGGTTCTAGTGTCCTTAGGATCTGTATGGGTTTTCCGCGTTCTTCCAAAAGAGTTCTTGAAGTAGAGCCCTACGATTAGGATTGTTGTGTTAACTACGTTTATTTTCTTCTGCGAGGTGTACTCACTTAAATGACATTTTGAGACAGTTGCTCTCATCTCAGACATTGCCAAGATTTAGTCATCCATGTAGGGCAAATATTACGGCAGATAGTGTGGAACCCCACATGCCCATAGGGACTGTGACCGCAACCGAGGTTGCTAATAGTATGACACGAACGATGGATGCTACCATTGTTTTAATGAAACATCATCATGTATTTTCGATAATCTCAAGATCACCCAGGACCATCTGCGTGGGAATGAGTATTAGAAGCCTTTAGGAAAGGACATCCTTCAGGATCTTCGGAGGGAGATGATGCAATAGTTTCAAGTTAGTGAAAGAAGGATTCACAAGGCACTTTTGAATGGATGTGTGTAGAGTGATGCAATGCCTATAGAAGATTTTGAGCACACTTTGACTAGAGGTATTTTCTTTCTACAATTCATTCAAAAATAAGGAGGAGACCATTAGAGATGACTCAAGGTGATCGGTTGTTGGTGAGTACAAATAAGAATCTACTCGATTGGCAAACTTTATACCCGATAAGGTACATATGGAGAATAAATGAAGAGTGAAGTCTTTGGGAGGTTTAGATTGAGAAATTCGTCAATAATTGTTAAGAAACCTAGTGTTGTTGAATTTTATCGATGAATGTATGTGGTATTATCCCATTGTCAGGAGTATCATCTTCATTTAAGAAGGGAGTAAGAAATTTGGAGACTCAGGTTCATTGAGTATGACTGATGGAGTTGTTGAGGGTCACAATAGCGCTTTGTCCTTCATGATGGTTAGGCAGGATTTTCAGGAGGGTGTTTCTCTGAGGAGAATTAGGCCTTAGGAAGAAGGATTTATCCTGGAAGGAGTAGAGGGACCCAGGGATGAAGTGAAACAATTGGATTATGGAAGTATAAGGTAGAATACCTTTCTTTGAGTTTAAGGTCACGCTTTACGCGGTATTAGGAATATAGCATGTAAGGTATAATGAGGGATTAGCCGCCATAACCATAGTGTGTACAGAATTTCCTTGGAGGAAGGAGTGAGTAAGTGCATCCTTTGTATGCCATATTTTGGGATAATATATCGTTTCACAATGAGCTAGTAGAGAGATGTGCTATTTATTTCTGGAAGTGCGAATTGTTAAGGCTTGTTGAGTAGTGACTATGAGGTTATTGTCTTATAGTTAGGTTAGGTGCAGGCAATGGTAGTGTTCCAATGAGGGAAGTACTTACCTTGCGGTAATACTTTAATGTGATATTAAGGATTTGTATAATTGAGGAGGTTCATAGTTTAGCGGATTCCTTGTTGAGAAGGGAATTTAGCTCAGGGTCGTGCTGCTTTTGAGATCTTGGTGTTGGTGAGAGTATTGTATTTGTTGGGGCCTTGTGTCTTGAACATAAGGTGTTTGGAAGTTATTTTATATTATAATGCTATATAGTCCTTCGGGCAATATATGTGACTCGAAAATCTTTTATAAAACCTTAACCCACATAATAGTGTATTGGGAGGGTTCCTTGTTTGGATTTCACTTGCGAAACCTCCCCTGCACGAAAGTAGCGAATGTCAGGAATTGAGAAGAGTTCAACCATTGGAAATTTCAAACCTTTATATACTTAATACACTATTATAGATAAATTTGTTGAGATTTATATTACCATTTGAGGCTAGTGGAACCGAGTTATGTTTTTACGAGTTGAGCTCGGGAATAGGGTGTATGGGCGCCCTTGTTAGCTAGTTTGACTTTAAAGTTCAAATGAATCGATGTGAGAAGTGGGAGAGATAGGTATAGTGATCTTGAGGGTAAATGTAAGAACAGGATGAGGTTCGAAGTCCTAGGCATAACCCAAATTTCGAGGATGAAATTTTTGTAAGGGGGGAAGTCTGTAACACCCCAAGATTTTGGGACTGGGAAATTAAATTTTTGGGAGAAAAACAAATTTATTTAAATTGTAGAATTTTAAATTTTGGCAATTGAGGTCAAAAAAGTGTATATTATCATTTAAAACTGGGATTTATGTTTTAAAGGCTTAAGGGTCTTACGGATCAGCCTATCTCATTTGTGAGAAAGAGAAAGAAAGAGAGAAAGAAAGAAAGAAAGAAAAAGAAAGGAAGAGAGAGAGGAGAAAGCTTGGAGATTTTTGGCCCATATACGATCTCGAGGACGATTCAACCTCTACAACTACGGGGCAAGTGTTTAATCTTGCTAAATAATTCATTTGTGTATGTTATTTCATAATTTTTGGACAAAAAACTGGATTTTGGGTATTTATATCGAAACCTAGATTTTGGGTATTTAAATCTTGCATGTTCATACTTGGGTTTAAGGGAGTATAACTTGATGAGACTAGATATAGGATGGGTTTTGGTGTTGGAAACTTGATTGGGTTATAGATTTATGTTTGGAAGTTGTTGAAATTGGGTTTTGGAAATTTAGATTTTAGAGAAAAAGAACCAACTCGCAGCCTGCTGAATAGGCCGAATCGATTCGGTCCCCTACCAAATTGATTCATAATATTGTAGACTCCCATGTCTGTGTGATCGAATCGATTCGGACCCAAGGCAAATTGATTCGTCCTGGGACAGTCTCTCAGGTCCTTTGGACTGAATCGATTTTTCCTTGAGACCGTATCTATTCGGGCTAGGCCGAATCGATTCGGAAACAGGGTTATTTTGGTAAGGTTTTTCTAGAGTGATTCTCCACTTCGATTGGGTTTATCGAGTTGGGACATTATTATATGATGTGAGAGATACGTTTTGGAGATTTATTGGGAGTGTCTCACAAGATGTGGTCGTGGGGACGAATCGAGCTATTTTAGGAACTTATGCTCTTATTCATTAGAGTTGTTGTATCGAGGTAGTGGGAAACCTCATTAGGGATGGGGGATCTATTTAGAGGTCATAAGTGATCTTAGATATGACGTAAGGTTGAGAACTCTTTGAGAGAGTTGTGAGGGTATGGCGTGAAAATTATAAGCCGAATTTTGTGTCGAATCCTTATAGCGATAGGATTGTATTTAAGATATGATTTGGGGACCAATGAGAGAGAGAGGTCGCGTATCCTTAGTGATGATAAACTCAAGGAATAAATGAAATACGTTAATGTTAAGGGTTCATAGGAGAAATTGAACCGTAGGCAGAATTGCGAACAATTGGATTGTACTATCAACTATAATAGGTTGCGTCGTAATGTTAGTCGGGATAGTTACTATATATCTATGTGTTATTAACCATGGGTATTCCCATACTCGATGGGGTCGTGGAATGAATTTAGGATTAATCTTGAACTTTGCAGACTATGAGTCATGTGTATACATATAGTCGGGGTTATTATTAAATGTATCGATGTGCATTCGGATATAGATGGGATGTATAGTGATTGTTACATATGTTAAATTTTGGGTTAGTAACCTTAATGTTGGATATATTGGAAGACTATTGATATCATAGGGGCAATGGATGAATATGCGTCAAGTGAGGGATCGTATTTATATAACGAATTACGTTAGTACGCTTGGAACGACGGCTAGTATAATGAGGATTATGTACACTTATGGCTGAATTTATAAATTTCATACACACCGATGAGAGATAGTATGTATATGTATATATATTTATGGCGTGAATATATATGCAGTGTGTGAAGGTTTGTATATATGATGTGATCATATGTATGTATATATATAGTGTGAATGATATATATATATATATATATATATATATATATATATATATATATATATACTTATTGTGTGAGAATACCCGGCACATGCTATCATGGGAAGTTGCGCAATGTGGATGAGGCCCTTGGCTTGAGGAGCAGGGTGCGTATAGTCCCCAGGTCATAGTCGTCCATTATTATTTGTGTGATTTTGTTTTTGGGGGTGAGAATTCTTGTGTATGAGTCTTTATCACTTTTTGGTTAGGAACTATGATCGCTTCCCATACGTTAGAATTGATTTTGTTACCATGACGGCGTGATAATAGTCCGATAGGTGGTAACTTGGGAGAAAGTGAGTAATTCTTGGAAGATGATAGCATGGTGTAGTATTTTTGTATCCTATAATCGTATATGTGTGAGTATGTTAAAGTATGCATTATGTGTGGTATGTATACGTGGTTATATGATTGAATGTTTGTGTTTTATAACTAGAGAAAGTTATATAGACCCTAAGGATTCTAGGTGATACCTTACTCAAATACTTGGAGATAGATGTTCCTAGTAAGTAGCTAGAGTTTTGGATTGTAGGTCGAGGGCTCAATGGATCTCAACGATCAACATTGTCAAGGAGTAGTGTATCGGGGGGGTTCCTTGTTTGGATTTTTCTTTGCGAGATGCCCAACGAGTGAAACGTAGTGCAATTTTGGGAGTGGAGAGAAGTTATGTCCCAAATACTCGGATGTATGTTGTTCATAGAATGAATTATTTTTATGTAAACTAATGAAAATGTACATCGTGTTAAGACTAATAACACGTTTAAACTAATAACTTGAACCAATAAAGCCTAGTAGGGCATATTTATATAGGTGTGTATATATTTGTGTGATTAGAATGAGCAAGATTATTCAGTTAGGTCAGAATGGTGGGTTATGTGGGTATAATCCATGCATACAGTTAAGTAGGTTGTCCTTGAATGTGTCGGGTAGCTTAATTAAGGTTCCAGGACGCGATTAGGTGCGCGTTGTAGATGAGATGTGAGTTTGGGGGTTTCATGTGAGTGCGACTCCAGTTTAATTATGAAATATTGCATTTATATTTATTATGCACGGTTAATACACTTGCTGCAAATATTTTTACTCCTAGGGCTCTAACCCGTTTATATTTCTCTTTTGCTATATATATGTATGTATATTGTACTAAAGGTGTCCCACAGCAAGGATACCGTGGATGCTTTCCTATCTAGTGTCTTGGGAGCCGTAGCAGACGCAGAATGTTGTGGGATTTAGATTGTAGTCGCCTTCTACTTCGTGTAAATCTATATAGGATTCATTTTGTATATCGAGTTTACACCCAAGAGTTACATGCAGTTGTTTATATTTCTTCCCTTTGGATGTTGTCTTGTCTGTGACTCGACAACATATTTGGGTATAGTTTTGTATGTTCTTATGATGTATTATGAGAGTATGTCCTTTCTTCATGTTGAGCATGTATATTATTTATTCATGTTAATAGTCATTATGTGTTGGTTTGATGTCCATTGTATGTTTTTATTAATTTTTGGCATCCTCTCTTATAGTTTTGGGTAGTTAGCCCTATCTGTTGTAGTACCGTCAGTCGATGCTGAGAATGATCCATCTTGAGATCCCAGCATCAACATTTTCCTTTCATAAATGGCATTTCTATATAGTAACTGTAATATGACCTAACACTACACCTATCCCACCTATGCTAACATGTGCTCGGTCCCGGCCCCAACCTTTAGGATCATCCACGAACCCTATGTATAAGGAGTTACTCTAGAACTACTTTTACCCCAGAAGTATCCATCCACGCATATATAGACCTTTTGGCTTAATCATAACGTTTTAGTAAGTTATTACATAACCCATTATTTAGTCTCTAGCCTACGACTACTCCTCAATTAATTATTAAGTCCAATATAATGCCTCCTAGTCTAACTTATTCATTTAATTGACTATTTACTTCACCGTATATATGTGTGTTGTTATCTCATACTACTTATTTCAATTTAAGTATTACTTCCCATATTTTATTCTCTTAGGTACAAGCTTATATGTACATATATAAGGACTCAACTAAGTGAATAAGGGTTATATTTACATATATAAGTAATCCACTAATATGAATAAGTAGTTTCACCCTAACTACTATCATAACCGATACTAACCATTTAAACTTAGCCCACTAGGCTTAGGGTGGATTTCTACTTAGTATTTTTATACGGTAATAATCTGAGGGAGTTGACCATTAATTATATCATCAAGCATTTGACTTATCTCTAATAAGTATTTCTCTTATTCAAACTTACCTTAAATTAATCATAATAGCATCGTCGTATCTTTTAGTATCTTATCATTTATGTCCCTCTACCAAAATTTCCAAATCATCTAGGAACATCCCTGCCTTTTAGTATATTTATTGTGTATAGTGTTATTCAAGAGTTATACATAAATATTTGTAATTTAAATCATCACACATGAACCACCATATCACGAACCCTTCTCAGTTTAACTGCGTATATAAGTTCACAACAATACTCCCATTGTGTTGTAACAACCACCGACCCTCACTTGGATCAATGTCGAAATCCTAAACCATCAACACGAACCTAACTAAAATTCTAAACAAGTCCAAATCGATTCTCCCTTGAGGCCGAATCGATTCACCTTGGAGGTCTAATCGATTCGGATATGGGCAGCATACTAGATCTGCTACGTAATCTGCACATGAGGTTGTTATTCCCAAAATTTCTTTCATTAAAATAATTTAATAACTTAAAACATGTCATGGACATGGTCTTTAAAATACCATATGATCATTCTAAACATGTTTAATCATCCAATTCAACCCTAGGTTATCATCAAACCCCCAAAATCTTTCAAGAACCTATGAACATGTAAATTCTAGATTTCATCTTACCCTATAACAATGATTTATAGATTTGTTTAAGGTGATATACAATACGTTTTCTACAACGAATCATCAATTTAAACCACACAAATACATATTTAATATAAGGGGTTACGAATCTAAGTATGGATCATACGATTATCATCAATTTTTGCATTAATAAAAGGATCTTTATACATGCATTCCCAACACATGATTAAATCTTAATCTAAGTATGGAATCAACATTAATATAAGAATATTATAATTTGAATAAGAATGGCAGGAAAATCCTTGCTTGAAAGGGTAGAGGAACTCTTTTCCTCCTCCTGAGGTGGTTCTTCCTCTTCTTCTTGGGTGGGTGTGCTTAGGGTTCTTGGATATAAATACCATGGAGTGGTTTACCTCTTAATAAATATTATTAGTCTTAAAATCCCGTGTTGGGCCTTAGGCCGTGACTTTGGACCCCTAAATGAGCCCAATTACATTATTTACTTAGCTCGATAACTACTCATGTAATGACCCCATTTTTACATGCTCATATATATAGTTTATTTTTTTAACTATGTCTCACTTATTATCTGATAATGTTGTATTATTATGTATGTGATATTATAGGTTCTTAATATGACAAAACCCATTTTAAAATTTAAAGCATAAAGTGTAAAATGTGCCAAATTGAAGTCTTATGGCACTTCATAAGCTAAAAATGATGAGTTTCGGGGTAGAAAATGTAAATTTATGAAACATTAGGGACTTATTTTAATTAAGAAAGTTTCAGTGAAAAAAATAAACAAACAAAAAAGGACCTTTTTGTAAATAAAATATTTTCAGGGATGCCTCTTAGAAATATTAAAATATGTAGTGTGAAATAACCAAAATACCCTTTATGTGTAAAATGACCCTTATACCCTTAAGAACTTTCCACCTCGTGCTTACACATGTCATCCATATAGATAAAGCTTAAACACGTGTCGTCTTTAGAGATAAAGTTAAAACACGTATCGTCCTTTGGTGAAATAAGACTGCAAGATCGCTTCGTTGCCGACACTTCAACTTCGACTGGTCGTTGTGGGAGCTTGGTCATCCAAACACGTGTCAACACCCAAATATCTTTGTAAATATATAAATAGAGTACTTGGGATCATTTATTATAGGAAATTACTTCAAAACTTGACATAGAAATAGTGACAGAAAGTGCGGGAAAGTTTAAAAAGAAGTTTCATCTCAGTGATCCAAAACTCAATATTTGTAACTTCGAACTTCAGTTTTAGGTGAGTACTCTATGATATTCCTTGTGTCTTTTGATTATATGATATTATGAAAACTATATATATTTTGTGAAAATACTTTTATTATAAAAATAAATCTAATACCAATGATTTCGTTGTATGTTATATGTGTATATCTTGCAATATAGACATCTGATTTGAATCCTGATTTTTTTTTACCTATGCAAACTCTCTTACTATGTTTGCCTTGACTATCGGGGGGAAATATTTGGGTGGTACCTTCCAAGATGGTTTATTGCTGGTGTGCCCTAAATAAGGCATTGTTCAAGAGATTATGATTCTTTGTCTGTGATGTTATCAGGTGGAAACATTTTGTAACACTATCTATCTGGGTAATAGACCGTACATGGCCATTAAATTAAAAGCATTAGTTGACATATTGCTTAATTATTTTATCTATTTTGTTCCAAACTATTTATTCTGAAAATATTTACTGTCAGTTACTTTATATATATTACTGTAAATTCCTATCTCTATATATATGCCTTAGGTTCTAAATTGAATAGGTATCCATATTCTGAAAAAACCTAGAATTCCTGGAGATTGAAGCTCATTTGGCTTTTAGTCGATGTTGTATAAATAACCATTTTTCAAGAAATAATTAGGCTCGCGAATGGAAGATAGAAGAACTATGTTGGAGATTTAGATTTTAGATCTCTTTTTTTACTTTAAGTAAAATGCTTGTTTTATCATATAGAGCATGTTTGGATCTCTTGTAATAAGTTGTAAATTTTGTCTTAAGTTGTAACTCGTTGTTAATTTTAATATAAATGAAATTTCCTTTAGAAAGCTCTGATAACGTAATTACTTCACTTTCATTATTTTACGATTCATAACCATGTGATTGTATTTCCATTGCATTTATTTGAGGAAATGAATTTAAGTTGGAATGTTTACTGCCTTGGTGGCATGTCATAACACTCGTTCCCTACTACTATTTTGGGTTGGGGTCGTGACATTTCCAGTATCACATCATAGGTTATGAACCGGTAGACTACTGAACATAAGTTTTGAACGTTATACATTTTAAGTTTCCATACATAGGATATAAGATTAAATATCAGACTTACGTGATAAACCTCCATATGTCTTATATTCTACATAATTGTTTATATATAATTGTTCTTATAATTTGCAATCTTGAGATAGTATAACACATCTTATGTTTGGCCATGACTGTAGAAAATGAACAATGTAAGATCAACTATAGGAACTAGTGGTTCAAGTATGGAAGGACTGGAAGGTGCATACAAGGTGGTTGAAAGTCTAACAAAGATTGTGGAGCATCAGGTGAATAATGGAACACCAATGAGTCTTGAAACAAGTAGATTTACTATTGAACAATTCAAGAAGTTAAATCCGTTATCTTTTAAAGATATTCCTAACCCCGCTGAAGTAGAAAGTTGGGTTAAGCAGATGGAAAAGATGCTCGATATTCTTAAATGTATCGATGAACAAAGGGTTTCATTTGCAAAATTTATGTTTGAAGGTGAAGTTGGGCATTGGTGTAGAATGACTAAGAGAACACATGAGGAAAGTAATACCTACATAGGTTGGAATGACTTCTTAGTGATTTTTTATGAGAAATATTTTCCTAAAATGGTGAAAGATAAAATGTCAGCTGAGTTCGTGAGTCTAATGCAAGGGAATATGGAGGTTAGTCAATACGAGGCAAATTTTACTGAGTTATCCCATTTTGCATGACATTCTGGGGAAACTGACATTTTTAAAGCCAATAAGTTTAAGCCTGGGTTAAGGTTGAATATTCATAGTCAAATTTCCATCCTAAAGTTAACATCATATAGTGACATCGTGACTAGGTCTACGATGGTCGAGAGGGATGGCGAGGAGTACAATCGAATTAGAGATGGTAAGAGGAAGTTTGGGGAGCAAATAAGGAAGAACCTAAATAATAGAAATAATTTTAGGAATGCACCCAATGTTGGGGGAGCTACTGATAATAAACAAAATAATAACAAGATATGTCAGCGATGTGGAAAGATGCATGGAGGACGATCTTGCAATGTGGATTCAAGAGCTGGTTACAGATGTGGAAAAAAATGACATCAGATAAAACAATGCCTAACCCCGATAAGGGTTTTAATACAGTCTTTAGGTGAAAAGACAGACCAAGGCAGATAGGGGAGAGTTTTTGGCACTTTCTAACACCCATGTTTCTAATGCAATAGTGTCAGGTACGCTTTCTATATGTGCACAATCTTTTCAGGTTTTAATAGATCCGAGTTTTACCTATTCGTTTGTGTCTGTACGTTTTGTTAATAACTTTCCTAATACGCAAGAACCCTAAAATCATAGCATACACGTTTATAATCCCTTGGGTGAGTTATTGATGGTAACATTAGTATAAGTCTTTCCCTATAGATGTCAATAATCATAAGCTATTTGTCGATTTGATAGTTTTAGACATAAGAGATTTTGAAGTCATTTACTTTGAAGTCATTTTGGGGATGGATTGGTTAGCATTATATCATGCTAAGGTAGATTTTTTTCAGAAAATAGTTACTTTCTAAATTCCTAACCATCCAGAATTCAATTTTGAAGGAAATGGCATCTTATCTCCCATGAGTATTATCTAGCAACGCAAGCCTATAGTTTTCTTAAGAAGGGATGTCAATGATTTCTGGCAAGTGTTATTAATTTGAAAATGAAAGAGCCTAATTTAGAAGATATTCTTATATTTAAACATTTTCTAGATGTTTTTTCCAGATGACTTTCCCAGTCTACCTCCTAGTAGAGAAATAGAGCTTACGATTGACCTTATTCCTCGAACTATACCAATCTCAAAACCACCTTATCGTATGGAAACTTTAGAATTAAGGGAATTAAAAGTACAATTACAAGATCTGTTAGACAAGGGTTTTATCAGACCAAGTGTATCCCCTTGGGGTGCTCCAATGTCATTTGCTAAAAAGAATGATACGACGATGAGGTTATGTACAGATTATCGTGAACTAAATAATGTGACTATTAAGAATAAATACCCCTTACCTCATGTAGATGATTTGTTTGACCAACTTCAAGGTGCGTAAGTATTTTTAAATATTAACCTTACGTCAAGATATCACTAATTGAAGATTAAGGAAGATGATATTTCAAAATTAACTTTTTGTACTAGATATGGTCACTATGAATTTCTTGTGATGTCATTTGGACTAACTAATGCACTAGCCGATTTTATGGATATGATGAATAAAGTGTTTAGGAAAAATTTGGATTAGTGTGTGGTTGTTTTCATTGATGACATATTTATTCCAAAGTATTAAAGAACGGAAAAAGCATTTAGAGATAGTGTTACAAATCCTTAGGAAAAAGAAATTATATGCGAAATTAATGAAGTGTGAGTTTCGGTTGCCTAGCTTCTCTTTTCTAGGACATGTTATTTCCAAGGAGGGAGTGTCTATTGGCCCTCAAAAGATAGAGGCTATACTAGATTGGCCTACACTAACTAATGGGATGGAGATTCATAATTTTCTCAGAGTAGCAGGCTATTATTGAATATTTTCTAGTATTGCAAAACCTCTATCAAGATTAACACAAAGAAGGTGAAATATGAATGGTCTAAGGAAGTTGAGAATAGTTTTCGAGAACTGAAGAATTGATTAGTAACTACCCCAATTTTGACTATTCCTTTCAAAATAGGAAGATTTGTGATTTATAGTGATGCTTCTAAAAAAGGTTTGGGATATGTGCTAATGCAAAATGGAAAAGTAGAAGTTTATGCCTTGAGAAAGTCGAAACCACATGAGCTGAATTATCCAACCCATGACCTAAAATTAGCAACTATAATTTATGCTCTTAAGATTTGGAGACATTATTTGTATAGTGAGACTTGTGAGAATTATATAGATTATAAGAGTTCGAAAGATATATTTACTTAGAAAGAATTGAACATGATACAAAGGATGTGGTTAGAATTTATGAAGGATTATGATTTTTATATTCTTTATCACCTAGGGAAAGTCAATATAAGAGTTAACGCTTTAAGTGGAAAGTCTACACCAAATTTAACATGTCTTATTACAAGCTAGGAGGCTCTGTTGAAGGATTTAACAAGTATGGAAATAAATGTTCGTATTTATAATAAAGGAGGAATAATTAAAAACCTACGAGTACAACCCATGTTGATGGAAAGGATCAAAATTGCACAAGTAAATGACCCACAACTGAAGAAGATTAGAGAAGAAGTTATTTAAGGGAAGATAATCGAATTTGCGATATGAGATGATATATTAAGGTTTAGAAAAAGAGTGTGTGTTCCACATAACACCCAACTGAAGAGGCAAATTTTAAAGGAAGGTCATTACTCAAGATTCGCATCTCATCCCAGATGTCCGAAGATATATAGGGATCTTCAAGAAATATCTTGGCAGAATAACATGAAGAGGGAGATAGCAGAATTTTTATTTCAGTGTTTGGTTTGTCAATAAGTAAAAGATGAACATAAAAAACTATCATGATTATGACAACCCCAACCTATCCCTGAGCGAAAATGGAAACATATTACTATGGATTTTGTGATAGGTTTACCACGGAGTTCAAATGGTAATGATTCTATTTGGGTAATTATTGATAGATTAATTGAATTTTCTCATTTTCTTGCCATTAAGATTACCTATTCTTTAGAAAAGTTAGCTAAATTATACATGCGGGAAATTATTACGCTTCATGGAACCCCAGTTTCAATTATTTCTAATCGTGATCCTAGATTCGTGTCTCGCTTTTAAAAAAGCCAATAAGCAACCATGGGAAAAATTGAATTTTAGCACCGCTTTTCATCCTCAAACAGATAGACAATCTGAGAGAACGTATACTTAGGGCATGTGCAATTAATTTGAACCGAAATTGGGATGATCATTTACCATTAGTAGAATTTGCATATAATAATAGTTATCAAGCAAGTTTTCAAATGGATACGTATGAGGTACTCTATGGTAGAACGTGTCGTTCTCCTTCATGTTGCATAGAAGTTGGAGAAAGAAAATATTTGATAGCTGAATTAATTCAGATCACAACCGAAAAGGTGAAAATGATACAATATCGACTTGGAATCGCTCAAAGCCATCAAAATAGTTTTTTCAACAATCACCACCGACAGTTAGAATTCCAAAGTGGAGATTAAGTGTTCTTGTGAGTATCACCAACAAAGGGAGTAATCCGATTTGGGAAGAACGGGAAGTTGAGTCCAAGATACATAGGACCTTTTGAAATCCTTGAAAGGATAGGAGTTGTTGTGTATAAAATAACCTTACCACCAGAACCCTCTAGTGTGCATAACGTGTTTCATGTTTCAATAATGAGGAAATATGTCCCAGATCTAGCACATAACTTAAGTTATGAAGCCCTTCAAATTAGAGAAGATCTGATATACATTGAGCATCCAGTAGAAATTTTGGATCATAAAGATCATATATTATGAACCAAGGTAATTCCACTAGTATAATCATTCCATTGAATAAGCAATAATGGAGCGGGAAGATGAAATAAAGGAGCGATATCCATACTTTTTTGAAAATTAATGTAAGTCAGGTTTGGGGACCAAACTTTTTATAAGGAGTGTTGGATATAATAACCCCACTTTTATATGCTCATATATAGTTTGTTTGTTTTTCAATTGCGTCTCACTTATTATACGATAAATATTGTATTATTATATATGTGATATTCTAAATGGGTCAAATTTGAAGAATCAACTGTAAAATGTGTCAAATTGAAGTTTATGGCACATCATATGCTAAATGATATGTTACGGGGTAGAAAATATAAATTTATGGAACCTTGGGAGCTTGGTTTTAATTAAGAAACGTTTAGGGACCAAAATAAAAATTAAAAAATGACCTTTTTGTAAATACAATATTTTCGGGGACCTTGAAGAAATATTAATAATATATAGTGTGAAATTACCAAAATACCTATGTGTAAAATGACCCTTATACCCTTAATAACTTTCCACCTTGTGCTTGACACCTCGTGCTTACACAAGTCATTCATATAGATAGAATATAAACGTGTGTCGTCTTTAGAGAGAACATGTCTCGTCGTTTGGTGAAATAAGTTTGCAAGACCTCTCTGTTACACGAAACTTCAACGTTGGTTGATCGTTGTGAGAGCTTGGTCACCCAGGCACGTGTCAACACCCAAATATCTTTGAAAACTATAAATAGAGTAACTGGGATCATTTATTACACGAAATTACATCAAAATCTTACAAAGAAATAGTGAGATAAAGTGGGGTAAGTTTAAGAAGAAGTTTCATCTTAGTGATCCAAGACTCTATATCTGTAATTTTAAACTTCTGTTTTAGGCGAGTACTCTATGACATTCCTTGCGTATTTTGATTATATGATATTATGAAAACTACGTATATTTTGTGAACCTGCTTTTATTACCCAAATACATCGGATACCGATGATTCCGTTGTTTGTTATATATGTATACCTCTCTGTGGAGGCAATTATTATGCAACACAAATAAAATATGAAAGAGGTAACAACCAAGAAAAAACAGATGAAAGACCAATCACAACAACGGGGATACGTGGTTCAGCAAAGAAGTGCCTACGTCCACGGTGGTTCAGTCAGTGTTATTCCTCTATATTCTGAAGAGTAAGTACAGAGAATACAACTTGTCCTTTGCCCCGGACTTGGGGTTTAATTTATACATGTATGTCTTAGAGTAGTGGGGGTGATAGGTTCCTCTTTATTAGCCATCTCCCTTTCATGGGATCATGTACCCCCACAACTCCTCTTCATGGCATCGTGGAGTAAATGGACGAATACCAGAAGTGATGGGCCTGGGTTTTGGGCCGCTGAGGATGGGCTACTCGTCCAGGCCTTATGGTGATAAAATCGGTGTACCCACAATTGCCCCTGAATTTGTCGGGCCATTTTTTATGGGTCCGATGAATTTAGATGATCAGCAATGATGGTTGATTTCTTTGAAAACTGTGAAGTTGCTTTGGCGGCACCCGCTTCGCTATCCGTGCGTTATGATTAGTTTTGAAGGTCTGTTGGAATAAAACACATTTTTTCGTCGACGTTCCAGTTCTTCCAGCAATCTTCTATCTTTTGAGAACTTTTGAGTTTTGTACCTTCTGTTTTCGGTCTCCACTCTCGTCGCTTCTTCGCCTTTTGATCTGATCTTCTGTCTTGTAAGTCTTTCGTGCCCTTTTTCTTGAGTTTATAGTTTTTCTTGCATTTTTCCAATGGCAAAGATTGGAAATAGGTCCGTAACTGAGTTTAGAAAATTCTATGGTATTCCTGAATGGGTAGAGATTGAGTGTTGTGTCTCGCCGCCTAGGAACGTTAGGGACATAGAGGATGCACATTGGATTCACGTCCTGTTGCTTTCTCAGGGGGGTCTCACCTTTCCCCCTAATGGTTTGTTTCTGCACTTTTTTAGTTATTTTGGTATTGTGCCTGCACAATGTTCGCCCAACGTGTGCAAAATAGTGAATGGTGTGCACAGGATAAATCAGTTGTACGGCACGAGGTTAGGGCTTGCCGAGGTCTGTTTTTGTTATTCTTTTTCTCGAACGAGTTCAGGGGTCTTGTACCTTAAGGCCAGGAGCCCTGATAGGGTATTGGTAGTAAATTTACCTGATTCCCATAAGGACTACTGGCAAAAAGGTTTTCTCGCTAGGAACTGGCAATACTCCCCTCAATTTGAAGGGTCGAGGTCCGAGAGGTTCACTATCCCCTTTTATGGGGAAGAATATATAGGTAGATGTTGTATTGTTGTTTTAACCTTTGCTAGCTTTGTGATTTTTCTAACTCCTCCTTGCTCTTTCCTTTTCAGCGAAGATAAAGAACTTGGAGCCAGCTCTCAGCGAGGTTCGTATCTCGGAATTGGTGAAAGCTTGGAACATCAGGGAACCTTTGGGTGATGGCGAGCACCCTAGGTCTGCTGCTTTTCTACTTGAATACAAGAACACAGGCTCCAGCTTCATAGCCCGACCTGTGGAAAGTGTTCCGGATTTTGACTCTTCCGAAGAGATTTCAGCGGAGCCCATCCAAGTGGACGAGGACGAGAGCAGCTCGGAGAGCGAGCCTGCAGGTGTTGTGAGTAACTTGGGTGGAGGCAGTGCTGATAGTAGTAGTTCATCGTGTTCTACCAGCAGTCCAGGTGAAGAAATGCCTCCCAGGAAGAATCTGATCCGGGATGATGATGATGATGATGATGTGCTTCTTGCACAGAGGTCCAAGAAGTCGAAGACTGTTTCCGGGGCCATAGCTACTGGTTCTCGGCCTTCCTCTCAAGAGCAAGAGAAGAAGAAGAGAGAGGAGGAGCAGTCGAGGGAGAGGGAGAAGAAAAAGGAGGAGGAGAGGAAGAAGGTGGAAGAGAGGAAGAGGGTGGAAGAGAGGAAGAGGAGGGAGAAAGAGAAAGAGGAGGAGAGGAGGAAGATGGAGCTGAGGACTAAGACCGTTCAAGCCTTGGTCCCAGTATCTGCTTTGCCTGAGGGGGCTTCGGTGGCCACCTCTCCTCAACTCGCCCCTGCGCTGCTTGAGAGGGCAGTTCTTCCTGCAGATCGCGAGAGGGCGTTAGGGTCTGATCAACTGGCCTTGCAAGCTAGCCAGAGGCTTGCCTTGGTAAGGTTTCTCTTCTATTTCTCAACTTCTTTTTCGTCTGTTTTGATGGTTTCCTCTTTTCTGATCTTTCCCTTGTTTTCTGCAGTTTGTGACTGACTTCGCTATGCTCTATCGCTCTCGCGACGAGCTGTTGAAAAGGAACAGCGAGCTGGAGCAGCAGAATTCTACTCTGGTGGCCAGGGGTTCTCAGCTGGAGGCCGATCTGAAGGCTGCTGACGCGGCTCGAGCTTCTTCTGACTTGGCCCTTGCTAATTCTTCTCGCGAGAGAGATAATGCTGTCAAGGAGCTTGGCGAGCTGAGGGAGTCGTATGAACAGGTCTTCTCGAGCAAACTGGATTTTGTGGAGAAGAACAGGGTTCTTGCTGAGCAGCTGGAGATGGAGAAAGCCCAGGCAGCCACTGTTAAAGAAGATTCATACAATTCTGGCTGGGCTGCTGCGTATGAAGACGCCGAGGTTCAGATAGGCTATATTAGCCGTCTGAACTTCAAGAAGGGGTGGAACAAGGCCCTTGTGGCAGCAGGGGTGGATGTTGCATCTCCACTCTTCGATGAGCATGATCCAGGGCCAAAACCGGTAGTGGATGAGGATCCAGCCCCAACTGTTGAAGGCACCTGTCCTGTTTCTCGGGCGACCTCTTCTGATGCTCCCTTGGTCGAGGAGGCAGTGGATACCCCTGCGGAGGGTAATGCCCCTGCTGATGCTAATAAAGACAAGGACCCATCCACCGAGGTTGCTAAGTGATAGGGTTTCTTGGTAATTTTTTCTTTCTTGTTCTGATGTAACCTCGCTTGGTATAAATAAAAAGGCTTCGTTTTTACTTGTGCTGTTTTCATTCTTTTCTCTTCTTTTCTCTGTAGTTGGTTGATGTGGATGATTATATTCCTGTCACCTCCCAATTGGGTAGAACTCTGGGTCCTAATGTAAGCCCTGCAGTTCGCCAGGCTTTTGCTAGGCTTTGTAGGTGTGCTAAATCAAGGAACCAGAAGTATAAGGATCAGTCCGAGCTGGTGGCTAAATTGAAGGACAGGCTTCAGGAAATGGGGGAGATCGGAGCTTCAGTGCAAGAAGAAATCAGCGAGCTGAGAGTAAAGTTACTGGAGGCCACCGAGATCAATCAGGTCGTGGAGTTTCTTCAGCGGGAGAATGACGACCTGAGGCGTGAGGTCTTGAAGCTTAAGGAGCATTCTCCGAGCACCGCGTCGGCAGTCTTGCAAGGTTCTTCCTCATCGCGAGTTGCTCGGCCATCCCTCCCGCGAGCTGGTAGGAGTACGCGGGGTAGGAGTAGGGGAGCTGAGGAGCAGCGTGAGAGGGAGATGGAGGAGCTGCGCGGCGATGTTCAGCGAGCTTACGTAACTGCTGCTGGGCTTCAGAGGGACGTCACCCGACTGCGGCATTTATTTAAGAAGGGCCCTCACCAAGTGTGGACTGATGGCTATGATCAGAGCTGGCTAGATGCTCCCACGAGGTTATCAGAGTTCGAGCAGCTTTCCTTTATCAGGGGGTGGTTGAGTGCTCTCAAAGAGCTGCAGGTGCCGAGAAATTCGATGTTGTGGTATCGGCATGAGATGTCTTCCTCTATTCTGATGCCCAATCCATTTAGGCGAGATGACCGATGGATTCCTATCGATGCTATTCCTCGGCGGCTACTGGAGTTGGACACAAGTGAAGTTGTAGAGGAATTCGATCCTGCCCCTGATGATGGGAGGAGAGCTAAGGTTGCTGACTACCTTGCTCGGAGGCTACCCCCTTCTTGATTTTTGTTTTTTAATAATTGTAAATGCTTTGGGCGAGTCTTTGCCGACTAAACATGTACCATTATTGTTTGTAAATATAAAAGATAAATGGATATATTTGAGTTTTGGGCGTTTTGCCGACTAAACGTGTTTATCCAATCTCTGTTATATTTTTCCAGCTTTATAGTGTCCGCCCAGTCCAGTATTAAGAATACCATTGTGCTCTCTCTTTACCTTTTAGGTCGTGTCGTCACACTTCCTTAGGTCTAAGAGGGGCAATTGGCGAGGACACACCTGTTTTTGGATGTCTTCATCCGGTCAGGATTTTAACCAAAGTAGGTTTGATGCCTAAGAATGCTCTGTAGGGCTTCATATATTGCCATGGGCAATGCTAAGAGGTCTGTCGTGCTTTCGTGACGATGACCCGAGGAGGGGTGTTCCCCTGCTATGTCAACTATTATACCTGTGATTTGAAAAGGATGTGCAATAAGATATAATTGTTATACTTTTAGAGAGTAATCAACTGAGAGATTTTTATTGGTGAGTCAAGAAATAAACTGTCTTTTCCCAAAACGAGTACAATAAAAGATCTAACAACAGAACTCCTAAAAGTAGAATTTCTTGAGATTAGCTGCGTTCCATGCTCGTGGGATCTCTCTGCCCTCCATCGTTTTCAAATGATAGGCACCTTGCAGGTCGTCTCTAATTATTTCATAAGGTCCTTCCCAGTTTGGGCCCAGTTTACCATCTGATGGTTTCACCGTGTTGCCCAGGACCTTTCTTAGGACATAGTCTCCAATTTCGAACTTCCTCGGATTGACCTTTTTGCTGTAGTGCTTCGCGAGCTGTTGCTGATAATTCGCTAGTTTTACTAGGGCAAGTTCCCTGCGCTCGTCGGCCAAGTCGAGTTCAGCGAGCAAAGCCTGATCGTTCTGGTTCTGCTCGACAAGGTCGGATCTCATTGTAGGCAATCCTGCTTCTAATGGGATGACCGCTTCCATACCATATGCTAGTGAGAATGGCGTCTGACCTGTGGCTCGTCTGGGAGTCGTTCTGTATGCCCATAGGACATGTGGTAGCTCGGTAGTCCATGCGCCTTTTGCTCGTTCTAACCGCTTTTTTAATCCAGCGATCACTATTTTGTTGGAAGCCTCAGCTTGTCCGTTGCTCTGAGGATAAGCTACCGAGCTGAAGTGGTGCCTGATTCTGTGTTGGTCGCAGAAGTCCCGAAAGGGGCCACTTTCGAACTGTGTCCCATTGTCAGTGATGATGGTTCTGGGGATCCCGAATCGAGTGATTATATTTTTCCATATGAATTTCATCATGTCAGCATCTCGGATGTTCGCCAGAGGTTCTGCCTCGATCCACTTGGTAAAGTAATCGGTGGCGACCAATAAGTATCTGCGGTTGCCGGCAGCGGTGGGTAGTGGTCCCACGATGTCCATTCCCCACTGGGCAAAAGGCCAGGGGATGGTTAGGGATTTCAATTCGCTGGCAGGCTGGTGGACCATGGGGGCGTGAAGCTGGCATTTTAGGCATCTGCGGACATATACTGCGGAGTCCCTTTGCATATATGGCCACCAGTAACCTTCTTTCATTGCTCGGAAGGCTAGAGATCTTCCTCCGATGTGGCTTCCGCAGATTCCTTCGTGAAGCTCGTGAAGTACTGTCTCGACCTCTCTTGGGTGGACGCATCTAAGGTAGGGGCCGGAGAAAGATCTTTTATACAAGACGCCCCCCGTGGATAAGTGAAAGCGAGCAGCTTTGACTCTTATCTGGTGGGCGGTCCTTTTATCATCTGGGAGCGTTCCGTCCTTCAAATAGCCTCTTAAGGGATCCATCCAGCTAGGGGCTGGTTCCAATTGGAGTATTTGTTTTGCTCTTGTTAGCTCGCAGTTGGGGTGAATGCTCGGGTAGCTAAGGAAATCGATAGGGATGACCCTTTTAAGGTTGGAATCAACTGCCGAGCTCAGGGCTGCCAAGGCGTCAGCGTGGCTGTTCTGCCCCCTGGGAAACTGCTGGATGTTGATTTCTTCAAAGTCTGTCATCAAGTTTCTTACCACCGAGAGGTAGGCTGCCATTCTCTCGTCCTTCGCGTTGTAGTCTCCGCTTATCTGATTGGAAACTAGTTGCGAGTCTCCGAATACCTGTAAATGCTTTGCTCCTAGAGTTTGCGCCCTTTGGAGACCTGCAATTAAGGCTTCGTATTCTGCTTCGTTGTTGGAGGCTGCAAATCCCAGCCTAATTCCTTGCTCGAGGACTGCATTTTCTGGAGTGATGAGAACAATTCCTACTCCTGCCCCCTTTGAGTTGGAGGCTCCATCAACGAATAGCTTCCAGTTTTCCCCTGCAGCCTGGCTATTTTGTTCTGTTGGGTTAGGCTGGTCGAGAGGTTCTTTGCCCGTGAATTCAGCTATGAAGTCAGCGAGGATTTGTCCCTTGATAGCTGTCCTTGGTTGAAATTGGATGTCAAACCGGCCGAGCTCGACTGACCATTTAGACAGCCTGCCTGACAAATCCGCCTTCCTTAGGACAGCCTTGAGGGGGTGTGATGTAAGGACAACGATCGTATGAGCTTCGAAGTAATGCTTCAGTTTCCTCGAAGACATTACTAGGGCAAATGCGAGCTTTTCTAATGGTAGGTAGCGCTGCTCGGCGTCTAGTAAGGTTTTGCTCGCGTAATAGACTGGGTGCTGGATCCTTGCGACTTCACACATCAGCGCTGAGCTGATAGTGTGGCTGGATACAGAGAGGTAGAGGTACAAGGGGTCCGTTTGCTGTGGTATGACAAGCAGTGGTGGGGAGCTTAGGTAGGATTTGAGCTCGCCTAATGCTTGCGAGCAATCTGGGGTCCATTCTATCGTTTTGCTGCCTTTTAAGAGTTGGAAGAAGGGCTTGCATCTCTCAGAGGATTTAGAAATGAAACGATTCAGAGCAGCGAGCATTCCAGTGAGCTTCTGTACATCGCGGATTGTGCGGGGAGGTTGCACCCGTTTAATTGCCTCAATCTGGTCCGTATTTGCTTCTATGCCACGCTTGCTGACCAAATACCCAAGGAACTTTCCTGACTGGACACCGAAGGAACACTTGCTCGTGTTGAGTTTCATTCGGTATTTCCTAAGGATTTCGAAGGTACTTGCCAGGTCAGAAAGGTGGTTTTCTTTCTCTTTGCTTTTGACGAGCATGTCGTCGATGTAGACCTCCATTGTGTTTCCCATCTGTTGTTTGAACATTTTAGTAACCAGCCGCTGATAAGTTGCCCCTGCATTTTTAAGCCCAAAAGGCATGACCTTGTAACAGTATAGACCAACCATCGTGATAAACGCCGTTTTATCCTGATCTGGGGCATATAAGGGGATCTGGTGATAGCCTGAGTATGCGTCCAGGAAACTCATTCGCTCGTGAGCTGCGGTGGCGTCTACTAGTTGGTCTATTTTTGGAAGAGGGAAGCTATCCTTTGGGCAGGCTTTGTTGAGGTCAGTGAAGTCTATGCAAACTCTCCATTTACCGTTGCTTTTTGGAACTACCACTGGGTTGGATAACCATTTGGGGAACTGCACTTCCCGTATGGATCCTGCATCCAGTAGTTTTTCGACCTCCTATTCTATTGCTTTGGCTTTCTCGGGAGCAGTTCGTCGTGCCTTCTGTGCTATCGGCTTGAATGTGGGATTGACGTGCAACTGATGGCAGACCATATTGGGATCGATTCCTGGCAGCTCGTAGGGTTCCCAAGCGAAAACATCTATGTTGCTCCTGAGTAAGGTTAACAAATCCTTTTGCTCTTCGTTAGTGAGTGAGGTTCCGATCAGGAAGACTCTGCTGTTGTCGCCTTCCCTGGCAATTACTTCTACCAGGTCTTCTACAACTCGTTCGGAGGGGTGGAGCCTGGTCTCTTCCACTCCGGGCCTTCCGTATTTTAATTGCTATTTGGAGGGGATTGCACCTTCCTCCATTCTCTCGCTGGTTCGAACGTCTTTTTTTTCTGGCTTCGGTCGGATGGCCGCTATGAAGCACTTTCTTGCCATCGCTTGGTCGCCATGTATCTCCATCACTCCCCGCTCGGTGATATATTTGAGTTTCTGGTGGTAGGTCGAGGAGACTGCCTTCATTGCATGAAGCCATCCCCTGCCGAGGATGGCTTGATACGGTGAATCGATGTCGACCACCAAGAATTCGATCATTTTCGAAACACTTCCAGCGAGCACTGGTAGTACTATCTTGCCCAAAGGCATGGTCATTTTTCCAGCGAAGCCCACCAGAGGGACAGTGGTTCCCTTCAGGTCGGCGATGTCCAGCTTCAACTTTCTGAACAGGTCGATGTACATTACTTCGGATGAGCTTCCTTGATCGACGAGCAGCCTGTCGATATCAAAGTTGGCTATCCTGAGTGTAATGACTAAGGCATCGTGATGTGGGGTCCTCACTCCTACAAGATCTTCATCCGTGAAGACGATGTGCTTGTTGTAGTTGATTTCCTCTGCTCGGCGGCGTTTTCCTGCCTGTGATTTCGCTGGATCAATTTGAAAAGCTTGCATTACTGTTGTTAGCTTCTTTACCTCCATCCGAGCTGAGTTGCCCTGGATTTGCTTAACATCGGATACTCCATGGATTACTGCGAATTCGTGTCCGGTGTCGTCTTCTAATACGTTGTCGGGTTTTGCCTCCTTGTGGACAGTCACTCTCTCTACCTTCCTTTCCACAAAGTCATTCAAATGTCCGGATTGGGCCAACTCCTCGAGGTGGGACTTAAGAGCCTTGCAGTGCTCGGTCTTATGTCCTCCCTCTTTGTGGAAGGTGCATCTCAGCGCGTTATTTCTTTTCGATGGGTCTCCTCCCATTTTCCGGGGCCATTTGACGAACGGCTCATCCTTGATCTTAGCGAGAATTTTGTAAATTGGTTCTTTGAAGACGGTGTTGACTGCCTGGAACGACTTTGCAATGTCAGGACTTCCTCCATTCTTGGGGCCATTCTTGCTCCCATTCTTACCTCCTTTTTTCTGGTTATCAACTTTCTCACTTCCCTTCGTGGCGAGCTTGGCTCGACCGTTTTCACCTACGTTAAGGCGGGTGACATCTTCCACCTTTGCGTATTTCTCAATCCGGGCCATCAGGTCATCAATGGTGGTTGCTTCCTTCTTTGTCAAGGACTGGTAGAGGAGGGAAGAGCTGGGTAGCCCAATTTTGAATGAAGCCACTGCCACCTCTTCTACGCAGTCCTCGACTTCGTTGAATAATTCCCAGTACCTTTTCGAGTAGTCTCAGAGTGTTTCCTGAGGAGTTTTCTTCATCGTCAATAGAGCATCCATCCTTTTGGGATAGGAGCTGCTGGTGATGAACCTGGCCGTAAAGAGCTCGGCGAGGGATTTGAAATTTCTGATGGATCGGTGAGGGAGTCTCTCGAACCATTTCTGGGCCACGTCATGAAGGCTCGAGGGGAAAATACGGCACATCAACGCATCTCGGTGATTCCAGAGGGTCATAGCCTGCCGGTACTGCCTGACATGATCAATGGGATCAGTCTTCCCGTCATAAATCTTGAACCTTGGAATAGCAAACTTTTTGGGAGCTTCTTCTTCTTCAATTTCCCTTGTGAAGGGCGATTTCATCTGGGTCTTGAGGGCTCTCCTGGCGAGTTCTCTGGTCGACCTGGTGCCGCGGTGAGCTGGATGTTGGTCCATTTCTCTGCGGACTAGGTTCCGTATGTTGTCGTCGCTGCGAGCAGGGCTATGATAGCGGCGAGCTTTTCTCAGCTGCTCGCGGAGGTCGTCGTCTGAGTCGCCACCTTCGAACCCTTGATGTTGCCGCCTAGGGCTCCTTCCTCGGCTGCGAGATTTGCTCGCCTGAGGGCTAGGAGTGCGATAGGGGCGCCTCCTGGTATCAGGACGTAGTTCTTTTTCCAGTGTTTCCAGTCTTCTTTTCAGGCGAGCATTCTCAGCCTCATACTTACGAGAAGACTCCCTCTGCTCGTGGAGCCTTGCTTCGTACGCATCGATCAATCTGGATATCTGAGTGGACCTTGCTGGTCCTTGACTTTCTTCTGAGGCTGGCCTTTCTAAGCGAGCCCCTTGATCGGAACGTCGGACTTCAGACCTAATCCTGCGAGGAGCGGGTGGCTCCTGAATGTCTCCTGCTTGAGGAGCATTGCTGCTGTGACCAGACATCTTAGATTTTTTCTTGGTGTGGGCTCTTCTTAAGGAAAGATAAACGCTTCCCACAGACGGCGCCAATTGTGGAGGCAATTATTATGCAACACAAATAAAATATGAAAGAGGTAACAACCAAGAAAAAACAGATGAAAGACCAATCACAACAACGGGGATACGTGGTTCAGCAAAGAAGTGCCTACGTCCACGGTGGTTCAGTCAGTGTTATTCCTCTATATTCTGAAGAGTAAGTACAGAGAATACAACTTGTCCTTTGCCCCGGACTTGGGGTTTAATTTATACATGTATGTCTTAGAGTAGTGGGGGTTATAGGTTCCTCTTTATTAGCCATCTCCCTTTCATGGGATCATGTACCCCCACAACTCCTCTTCATGGCATCGTGGAGTAAATGGACGAATACCAGAAGTGATGGGCCTGGGTTTTGGGCCGCTGAGGATGGGCTACTCGTCCAGGCCTTATGGTGATAAAATCGGTGTACCCACACTCTCGATATAAACATCTGTTTTGAATTCTAAAATTTTGTATTCAGCCTATGGAAACTCTCTTACTATGTTAGCCTTGACTACCAGGTGAGTATATTTGGGTGGTACCTTCCCAGCTGGTTTATCGTTGGTGTGTCCTAAACAAGGCATTGTTCCAGAGATCATTATTTTCTATTTGTGATACTATTAGGTGGAAACAATTGGTAACACTATCGGTTTGGGTATTAGAGCGTGCATGGCCATTAAAGTTAAAATAAACATTTGGCATATTGCTCAATTATCTTATCAGTTCTCTTCCGAATTATTTATTCTTAAAATATATATTATCAGTTACTTTATATATGTTACTGTAAATTCCTATCTCTATGTATATGTCTTATGTTCTAGATTGAATAGGTATCCATTTTTTAAAAAAACATAGAATGTATGGAGATTGAATCTCATTCGTCTTTTAGCTAATGTTGTATAAGTAACCATTTTTTAGGAAATAATTATGCTCACGGATGGAATGCACTCCAAATCCTATAAATGGTCACCCCCAGGGGGTCACGGCCCAAAGCCCAGACCAGCTGGTCATGGCTTAAAGTCGTGACCACATGGAATTTGGCATGACCATATCCATCACCCAGTGGGGCCATGGATGCTCTTGGAAGTGGGCACGGACCAAATCCATGAGCAGTATGGGTTATGGACTTAGGTCGTAACCATCATGTCGTCAAATTCGAGCCAAAGTTCCCTACAATTTTAGTCATGGTAGGGTCACAGATAAGGGACGTGAGTAAGGACACAATGCACACCTACATGTGTCACGGCTGAGGGTCGAGACCACATGGTTGCCTACATGCTGATGTGGAAAATATTTAAGGGTCATGGTAATGGGTCACGACCCTAGGACGTGACTAGTGTCCTTATACTAAAAACATTATGCCTCCATTTTTTCTTCCCACGTCAATGTCTTTCTATTTCTCTGTGAAAAATCAGTGATTTTCATTCCCACCATTAAAACCTAATTTCAGCCCCTAATCTCTCTCTCAATCTCAAAGGTAAACCCTATTTCTATATTTCTGATTTAAACCCTAATGTATACATGTGTATATGTGTGTGTATTTCTATGTATGTGTGTTCTTGTGTGTATGTGTGTGTACGTGTGTATATGTGGGTGTATGAGTGTGACTGTGTGTGTATTTCCGTATACATGAGTGTATATGTGTGTATGTGTGTGTACATGTGTATATGTGTGTGTATGTGTGTGTATATCTGTGTATATGTGTGTACTTTTTTTTTAAGCCACGGTGATGTTTTATAATTTCATATTTTTATTGGGTATGTTATATTTAGAGATTGAAATTTATTGGGTATTGTTAACAGTGATTGAGAATCATTATTTAGAGTTTGAAATTAATTGCATTATTTAAGTGTATTTTCATTATTAGTATTGATTGAATGTGGTTATTTAAGGATTAAAATAAATTGTGAAATTTAAGGGCATTGTCATTTAGGGCTTGACATTAATTTGGAGTTTGAAATTAATTGAGTATTATCAGTATTGATTGAATGTGATTACTTAGGGATTAAAATAAATTAAATTACTTAAGGGTATTGTCATTTAGGGCCTACTGTTTATTTAGAGTTTGAAATTAATTGAGTATTTTAGGTTCCTCTCCCACTGACTCAAAATCCTTTCCATTCTCAAAACCTTAATCGAACTAATATACCCTTATACCTTAACCGTAGGATTCATATTCACACCATCATATATTTTTCTCACGAAAAATGAGGCACGGTGATAATTACTGGCAACAAGAGTTGGATAGGTTGCAATTGGACCGCACACGTAACTCTTTTATTAGTGAGCGTCATATAGAGGGTACTCCTATATATAGGTATGGAAATAAAAAGTTAGAACAATTTAACTACCTTGTAAATCGTGGAGTTAAGCTACAGCAAGATAACCTATTCGATCGTATTCTATTTTCCCTACCAGAAAATTGGGATGACATTAAACAAATATATTTCACGTGCATAATCCCGATGTAGCCCTGACCTTGGTTACGTTGTTGGAGAAGGTGGGAAAAAAATCCACCCATTATGGATAAAACTACATACAGAGAGCATTGGCATAGACTGTGATGTCTCGTGCCATATGCACAATAAATTGAATCTTGCTAACAAGTTGAAATGGATGGGATTCCAAGGTTCAACTCACAGATATCTACACATCAATCATAGATACCCTTCCTCCTAGATGGCCACGTGCAAAATTCATAGGTTCTTAAAAACTAATACTGAATGGATGGAGATCAGACACATTGAACATATTCTAATGTCTTAGTTATAAAAGGTACATGTATATATATATATATATATATATATATATATATAGTCATAAGCTTGATTAATTCATTATAATTCCTTATTATAATTTTTTACTCACATATGGTTTTCCATTTTTGTAGATAATGTCGGGAGGAATTAACCCAAGGGTACTAAGTGTCGAGGAAACAACCGAAGATTCACCACCTCGTGCATAACCCAAATTCTCAACACTAATTAGTGAACAATACACAACTTCACAAATGGTTCCATCCTCTCCAAGTCCAACTACAGTTGCTTTGGATCCCTCATCCGGCACTCCTGTTGCTCCACCGCCCCCATCCAATGTTGTCGCCGCCTCCTGCTCAATCCAAAAGAAGCCCATTGGCTTCTTCGATCTCGAGACGAGTGATAGGATTGACGTGCTACACTTTAAAGCTCAGTGTTTCGCGTTGGCAAAAATGAACGTGGGAGTTGATGTACTAGACAATTGGAACCTAGTTGATCAAGTCGTCAAAGATGACACATACGATCAATTCTATAAGTATTTCTCATTTCTCGATTATTCCAAGAATAATGTTCTATCTCGGGTTACTTAATCATTGAGTACATATAAGAGAAAGCTCAGCAAAAAGGAGGTAGGGAGCTCCGATATTTTTTCTTTGAAAGAGAGAGTGCCTCCTAATATTGGAATTCCGATGGAGCGGTGGAATAAATTTTTGGAGAATGAGGCGATGGAGAAAAAGTTGGTCCAAAGGGAGGAAAATAAAAAAAATAGGGCACAAAAAACTGATATCCACAGGCCGGGATCCAAATCATATGAGTATTTAAAGAATGAATGGGCGAGAAGGACAAAGGATGGTCCACATGTGAGAGAAAAAACAAATCTGTCCAACTTATTCGTCCATTCTCACTGTAACAAAGATAATAAATTCCCACCGCACGTGGCTGAGATGCTAGAATCAATAAAGGCCAACAGCAGTCAGTCAGGTTCGAACCCTAATGACGACTTTGACCTTGAAAATGATGCCCCGACCCGGACCTTTGGAAAGAACAAGAGGGGGAGGATGAGAGGTGTTGGTTCATGTGACAACCCTGTTTTTTATATCTAATTCGGTTGGCTATGCCCAATTAAATTAAAGTGGAGCGTCAATATGTTGGCATTAGAAACATAATTTAAATAAATGCAGTAAAGTAAATATGTACACTCTCATAGGTGTAACCAAATCACATCATAACAACTATAATAAGTGAAACCAACTCATAACTATTAACTGCAATAATCTATAAGTAATCTCAAACTGAAAATATAAAATGCTAATACACGCGGCCCAACAAAAAATGGGAAAGAGTAATACAATAATTCTCTAAAATCCCAAATATAAATAAAGTGATATTATTCTCTGATACCACCCTCAAGAAAAGGGAAACAAACGACATAAATTAAAATAGAATAACTCCATGGCTACAGGAATCCTAAGATTGATATGATCTCATCAAGCTCCATAGTCTATTGTCCAGCGGAACGAGGACCTGCCATATATTATATATATAGGAGAGGAGCAAGAAGCAAGAGAGACGAACGTCAAAGCAAGAAAATAAGATATAAGATTATAAGATGTACTTGTAATGAAATCACACTAGTCACCACTCGTCTCCAGTAATTAAGTTGTTCAATTACCCAAACAATTCTCCTATATCGTGACTACCCAACCCAAACTCGAGTAACGTGTAGTCTCATATCATATCATGATTAATCATTATTAATCTCATTTCAGTATTTCATGTATCAAAATATTTCCTTCGGGTATAATATCAAATGCATCAATTCGGGATATTTCTTTAAGACATAAGCATAATATCTCACACAACAAGTCATATCGGGTCACTATCGTTACCCGGGGGAATAAGTCGTAACACTAGGCCTACACACGAATATTCTTTAATATTATGTGGCAAGGGAAATCATGCTAAGTCCTAAATTACATGGCGTTCCAAGGTCTTTCTATTCGACCCGCATTACAACCATGTGTCCGGTTCTGGTGGTTTACCTCCGACACGGCACTCGAGCGGAACCTAACTGGATCAATCATAACAAATCGCATTCAACATGTGCCTACGTCGATCGGAGGACCAGTCCAGTGTATAATCAACAATATACATGTAAAATAATTTCACGCTTATGTATATATAAAATCGTGTCAAGTCTCTTACTCGAGTTATACAATAGACATTATTTACAATATAACATAATTTACATCATTAATTTACTAATTCAACATAAAATCATTTCAAGGTTATATATCCCTAATAACCATAAGTATGTGATCAAGTTAGGATATTAGGCACAACACCACAATTATCTTTCTAAAAACATGAACACCCTTAGCGCTCTTAATGCAACATGCTGCCCAAAATTTAAAATGCAGATTCGAGGCTCTTCCGATCCGTTTTTGGAAAAACTTAAAACTACAAACTTCTCAGAGCGTGATTTTCTAGCGAGCACGCTACCATAGCCGGCCTAAAACAGACCCGAAACTAACATATAACGCCCCTATTTTTGACAATATTCTACCCATAATTGTAAAATACCGATTTGAGGCTTTTTCGATCCGTTTTTGGAAAAATTTAAAACTACAAAGTTGTTCGAAACATGATTTTCTACAAGGATACGCATGCAGGCTACCATAACAAGCCTAAAACAGACTCGAAACTAACATATAACGCCCCTGTTTTCGACAATATTCTACCCATAATTGTAAAATACCGATTTGAGGGTTTTTCGGTCCGTTTTTGGAAAATTTTAAAACTACAAAGTTGTTCAAAACGTGATTTTCTACAAGTACGCGCGAGCACGCTACCATAGCCGGCCTAAAACAGACCCGAAACTAACATATATAGTTCGGACCTGTTCGTGACAACTTTCTGCACAGAACTGTAAAACGCATATTCGAGGATTTTCCGATCCTTTTTTTAAAAAACTTAAAACTAAAAAGTTGTCTAGAATATGATTTTCTGCCGCGCAATGAGGACAAAACATCCATTTTCGGAACCAAGACAGCTCAAAACAATTTTTAATATGACGATTTACTCAATTTCATAGAGTTTTAAAATGTAAGAGGTTATTCTACAACTCAATCACTACAGTGATGTTATTGCATTTGAATCTATAGGGACGATGATCCTAATACATTGCATATCATTTTTAACATCAATTTCGTATTAATTTAGGGATCTAAATACACGTTCATGTGAAATTTCATTACAGATACATATTATACACATATAGGTTATTAACTTGCCTTAGATTGTATGGAGAAATTGAATCCTCATGAAATCCTCTTAGCTTTCTTCTCTTCTTAATCTCTCTCCATCTCTACCAAACCCTATCCCCCTTTTGTGAAATGATAAAATGAAGACTTCTTCTCTTCTTTTCTATTTATACTTAGGGTTAGTTTATTTACAAAAATACCATTGGCCCAAATTTAACCCTCTCGATCCTTTTATGCGTTAATTCACTTCTAATATTTAAGTCGCACACTCTTATCTCAATGAATTCATTTTAACTTTTCATTTTCAAACATTTTGAATATACATACTGATGGTACGAGAAATCGGCCATAGGGCGTTCTCATACCAGCAGATCAAAAGCTATATGTGTGTGTGTGTGTGTGTGTTAAACAAGTAAAGCAAGCAAACAGAGAGAAGACAAGGTATAGAGTGGTTCAGCCTCAAAATTAGGCCTACGTCCACTGTGTTGCTCCATTCCCATTATATGCGTTGTTTTGTACAATATAACTGTGCCTAAAGAGGCGTACAAGTATAAGAATAAAGGAGAATACATGATGACTGAGGATTCCGGTCAACCGGGGAGGTAGCTGCGTTGTAGATATATGGGGTCCAAGTCGTATGTCGGGGTTGTGTAGAGGGAATCGGTATTGGAGAGCCTACCTCGGGCGTGTGGAATCAATCCCCCCCTCTTCCAGGTGTGGTCCTCTATTTATGAGGAAGTGAGTTGAGTCACGTGCCCTGAGCACGTGGCGTATACCAAGTCTGCAGTAGTTGTGGATGAGGGCGTGCGGCCCACAGAGTAAGCAGCGCTGAGCTGTTGGAGGGGTACCGCGTAACCTAAGGTGGGTTGTCGCGGCCTCTGATGGAGAGGGCCGCACCCTATGGGAGTTCTGGCCGCGCCCTGAGTGTGGTACTGGTCGCGGCCTGTATAGCCTGAACATGCGCGACTGTAGAAGAATACTGCCACGGCAGGGTGCTATATTTGTACTATCACATACTGATATAGTTTTATTTCCAAACATTTAGAATATATATACGGGTATTGTTTTTTTTTCAACTTCAATTCAATAAAAAATATGGGGTATTACAGTTCACATATGCCAAAAATAAAATTTCAACAAACCGCACCTCTCGTGACATGTTTTCTTCGATCAATGATCGTTTCTTATCCAATGAAGAACAAAAGTTCAAGATCGATGAGAATTTCCAAGATATTAAAATTAACCTGGGAATGTTGACGAATCAAATTTGCCAAATTGTGTCCCTTCTTCAATATTATGGGGTCCCAATGTCGCCTCCTTATGGCTACCCTTACCCTCCTTCTCAAGGTTTTCCTTATCCTCCCCCTTCACTTTTCCCTTCGTCAATGTCGCCTTATCCCACATTCCCCTCTTAAATGCCGCCACATTCAACATTCCCCTCACAAATGCCGACTCCTTCAACATTTTCATTCCACATGACTCCACCTGTCACGGGACTTGGACCATTATCAACAACTCACTATGACTATGACGAAAAGTACTATTTCAAAGACCTGAGCAATGAGAGGGTTGTTGAGGTGTGCATACTCATCTCCAGGGTAGTCGAAACTTGAGTACACAACCGACCTTTGGAGATGGGTGAGGCTCAAATATTAGTCAATGAAATATACAACAGCTGCGGAGATGTACCTATGCACGTTGACGACGGGGAAGGGTTATAATTGAGGAGTTAAGTAGACTCTTTTATTGGTTGGCCACTTTATCTATTGGAAAAGACCATATAATATTTTCTTTTAATTCAGTTGTAATAACCTTTTTTTGTTTCAATTGTAAGAATTTTGGTTTTGCTTCAGTTGAAGAATATTGGTTTTGTTTTGATTTTAATAAAAAAAAAATTCTTCAGTTGTAAGAAGATTATTTTTATTTCAGTTGTAATAATATTTTTTCTATTATTACCACAGGACTGAAATTTGAAGATTATTACATGGATTTCCTACTATACAAAGAGTGGATGGGAAAGATTGGCCAAATTTCAAATAATCATGTAAATGACGTTCAAGAATTAGTTAAATACACTTTTAAAAATCTTAAAATTGACAAAATTTTGTGTTCATGCACCCGTTGTATGAACGAAAAGTATAAGCCATCGAAATACATTGACTTGCATTTAATAAAGTGGGGAATCTTTCAAGACTATAAAATATGGACATACCTGAGTGAAAAAATATACCTTATGTTCTGGAAAAATTATAGTTACCTGATCGCATAACGGAACTCCATTGAGTGGAAGTGGTACATGATTCACCAACACATCATCCATTGACCAACTTAATTGATTATGCTTACGGACTCCACAACTGTCAAAACCACCAACCTATGGATACAGATAATGCGCACTATGGCCAACTAAATGAAAAATTTGATGTTGAACTTCCAGGAGGTTGGGAATACATAAGGTTGAATATAGATGTGGCTAGATCGTTGTATAAAGATTGAGATGAAGATCTTCGATATTTTATGTAATGATTGGTTTGCATAATTTGAAGAGTCAATTTGGTTTGTTTGGGAACAACGTAACTGAAATTCTTAAGTGGGTTAAAGATATTCTCCCAAAAGAAAACACGTAACCAGACAATTATCCTTCCATGAAGAAGATCTTGAAGGGTTTGGGTTTAAAATACAAATCTATTAATGCATGAAAGTATGATTGCATATTGTACCACAACGAGCATGAAGAGAAGGATGAATGTCTTGTATGCAGTGATCCTAGATATGTGGTCTGAGAGAATGGAAAGGACAAAGCTGCAAAAATCGCAAGTGGTTGTAAATCCCACAAAAGGTTTTGACGTATTTTCCACTTGGGCCACCGTAAAAATAATTTTTTACTGTCCCGTGAATAGCGAAGGCAATGACATGGCACGCTCGATGCGAGGTGGGTGGGAATCTAATGCGTCATCCAGTTAGTTCACCCATCTGGAAAATTTCAAATGCACAGCACCATGAATTTGCAAAGAAACCCCGTAACGTTCGTCTAGCAATCTCAAATGATCGGTTTAGCCCTTTCAGTAATTTAAGTACTAGTCAGAGTTATTGGACAGTTCTCTTGGATCTTTTAAGTCTCCCTCCGACAATATGCATGAGAAATGAGTTCACATTGTTGTCTTTATTGATACCCGGGATGAAGACTCCCGGAGATGATATTGATATATTCTTAGCACCATTAATCGAAGAACTTAAAGAGTTATGGGATAAAGGTGTGATAACGTTCAACTCTCATAAGGGTGAAAAGTTCACACTTAAAGCAATGGTGATGTGGCCGATCCAAGACCTTCCATCTTATGGAACCTTGTCCGGTTGTAATGTTCATAGTTATTATGGATGTCCGTTGTGTGGGGAGGAAACTTAAGCCGGTTAGCTAAAACATAGTGGTAAGATGAGTTACATGGGCTATCGTAGAATTATGCCAACCAGTCACCCCTTTATGAATGACAAGTCTAACTTTTTGCCTATCATTCATGAGCGTAGAATGCTGCCTGCTCGGCTTCCTGGTCAGCAGATCAAGGAGAATTCAATGGCTTCAACAGCGGGAAATATGTACGTACGTAAACACCCCCATTTGGAAAAACTTAAGCGTAAAGCTAGGGGGATATGAACGACCATAGTTAAGCGAAACCGTGGTCTAGGAGATCAATATTTTTTTATTTTACGTATTGGAAAGATCATCATGTAAGGCATATAGTTGATGCGACGCACACGGAGAAAAATGTTGCAAAACATCTGATAGGAACATGTCTGGGTGGATCTCTTTCAAAAGATAGAGAGGGGTCCTGCCTAGATCTACAGGAGATGAAAAAAAAAAGAAACTATGGTTAAAAAATGATCCTACAATAGGAAGAATTTATACACTCGGACAGCTTTCACTTTGACTACTAGTGAGACAAAAGATCCTCTTAGACACGTTATTCAACTTCAAGACTCCAACCTGTTATTCTAGTAATTTACGTAGGGTAGTAAGCTACCAAGAAAATGACTTGAAATAGTGCAAGTGTCACGACTGGCACGTAATCATCCAATTAATCCATTTATTATTTCGGCATTGATTTTATGAACACAAAGATCTCCGTCGGGCAATTATGAAAATCAGTTTATGTTTTACCCTACTTTGTGCAAAAGTGGTAAACAAAAGGCACATTAAAGCTGCGAAATCAACTTTAGGCGAGGCAGTTTGTGTATTAGAGAAATATTTTCCTCTGTCATTGTTCGCATTAGCATCCACCTACTTGTGCATTTATGCTATGAAGCTTTATTATGTGGTCCCGTTAGGTATCGTTGGATGTATCCTTTTGAGAGCTTGATGAAAACCTTTAAAGATTACATAGAGAATACAAGGTATATTGGAGGGTCAATTTTTGAAGAATATGTAATCGTGGAATCATGACTATGCGCTAGGTAACATATGCGAGAACAAGAGGTGAGGAGGTTCAATCCTCATAAAGAACAAGTGATCGAGTTACCTGACGAGTTTGGGGATGAATTTCCCATTAGTAACCCTAAAGAGGTGAAACTCAAAAACCTGATGAGAAGGAGAGCGTGGAATAAAACTATAGTTGCATAACAAGACTTACATCCCCTCACACTCCTCAACAAAATTGAACTCCACCATCTAAAATCGATAATGGGAACACTTGCTATAATTGTAAAAAGCCATGGCACTGGTGCAAAACCAGTCCAGACAAAACTCCAAAGAAACTAGTGAGAACATCATAGGAACAAACCGTGTGGTCACGGGACATCTGATCTGAGAGCACGGCCCAATTTTTAGAATATCTACACTTAGGCTTTAAAACATAACGATAGAGGAAACAGCCCCAAAACACCCCTCAAATGGCCCCGTGAGCGGCGATAACACCTTGCACAGGACTAATGTAACTTGTAGGAACAAACTGCATGGGCACACGACACCCGATCCTAGAGCATGACCTAATTTTTAGAATATCTCTACTTAGGCTTGAAAACAGATCATTAGAGAGCGAAACCCCCAAACGAACCCGTGAGTAGTGCCAACATCTCGCACGAGACCAATGCAACTCGTAAGAACCAACCGCGTGGTCACGGAACCCCCGGTCCGAGAGCGCGGACTAATTTTTAGAATATCTACACTAAGGCTAGAAAACATGTTGTTAGAGGGTGAAAGCTCGAAACACCCCTCAAGCGGCCTCTTAGTGGTGCCAACACCTTACACGGGACAATTGTAACTGGTAGCAACCGATCGTGTGGTCATGGGACCCCCAGTATGAGAGCATGAACCAATTTTCACAATACCTACACTTAGGCATGAAAATATGCCGTTAGAGGGCGAAATCCCGAAACACCCTGCAAATAGCCCCGTGAGTGGATCCAACTCCTCGCACGGGACCAATGTAACTCATAATAACTGACTGTATGGTCACGAGACCCCCACTCCGAGAGCACGAACAAATTTTTAGACTATCTAAAACTTGTCGTTAGCGGGCAAAACCTCAAAGCACCCCCCAAACAGCCCCGTGACCGGTACCAACACCTCACACGGGACCAATGTACCTCGTAGGAATTGACTATGTGGTAACAGAACCCACGGTTCTAGAGCACTATCCAATTTTTAGAATATCTACACTTAGGCTTGAAAATATGTTGTTAGAGGGATAAACCCCGAAACACCCCTCAAACGGCCAAGTGAGCGGCGCCAACACCTCGCACGGTACATATATAACTCATAAGAACCAACCGCTTAGTCACGGGACCCCACGATCGGAGAGCATGGCCCAATTTTCAGAATATCTACACTTAGGCTTGAAAACATGTCGTTGGAGGGCGAAACCCCGAAACACCCTCTAAACGGCCCCGTGAGTAACTCTATCACCTCGCACGGGACCATTTTAACTTGTAGCAACCGATCGCATGGTCATGGGTCCCCCAGTTCAAGATCACAGAACAATTTTTAGAATATCTACACTTAGGCTTAAATACAAGTCGTTAGACGGTAAAAACCCCAAAACACCGCCCAAGTGGCCCCGTGAGTGGCGCCAAAACCTCATACGGGACAATTATAAGTCGTAGGAATCGATCGCATAGTCACGAGACCCTTGATACTAGATTACGACCCAATTTTCATAATATCAACATTCAGACTTGAAAACATGCCGTTAGAGGGTAAAATCCCAAAACACTCCACAAACGACACCGTGAGCGGAGCCAACACCTCGTACGAGACCAATGTAAATCATAAGAACCAACCGTATGGTCACGGGACCCCCGATCCTAGAGCACGGTTCGATTTTTAGAATGTCTACACTTAGGCTTGAAACCATGCCATTAGACGGCGATACAACGAAGCACCCCCCAACGGCCCCGTGAGCTACACCAACACCTCGCATTGGACCAATGTAACTCATAAGAACTGACCACAGACCAATTTTAAGAATATCTACACTTAGGTACAACATCTCGTTAGAGTGTGAAACCCCAAAACACCCCCTAAATAGCCCCGAGAGCGGGGCTGACACCTCGCACGGGATAAATGTCACTTATAGGAACCGACCTCATGGTCATGGGACCCCCGGTCTAAAAGCACGACCCAATTTATAGAATATATACACTTAGGCTTGAAAACATGCCGTTAGAGGACAAAACACCCCCCCAAACGGGCCAGTGAGTGGGGCCAAAACCTCGCACCGAACCATTGTAACTCCTAGGAACCGACCGCGTGGTCACGAGACCCCTGGTACGAGAGCACAACCCAATTTCCAAAATATCTACATTTAGTCTTGAAAACATGCCGTTAGAGGGTGAAAGCCCGAAACACCACTCAAACGGCCCCATGAGTGGCGCCAACACTTCGCAAAGGACCAATGTAACATGTAAGAACCGATTGTGTGGTCATGGGACTCCTGGCCCAAGAGCACAAACCAATTTTAAGAATATATACACTTAGGATTAAAAACATGTCGTTAGAGGGAGAAATCTCGAAACACCCCCCAAATGGCCCAGTGAGTGGCGTTAACACCACACACGTGACCAATGTAACTCGTAGGAATCAACTGCACTGTCACGGGAACCCCAGTTCGAGAGCACGACCCAATTTTCAGAATATCTACACTTAGGCTTGAAAACATGTCGTTAGAGGGAGAAACCCAGAAACACCCCCCCCCCCCCCCAAACGTCCCCATGAGCGGGTCAAACACCTCGCATGGGATAAATGTCACTTGTAAGAACCAACCGTGTAGTCACGGGACCCCCGATCCGAGAGCACGACCCAATTAATGGAATTTCAACACTTAGGCCTGAAAGCATGCCGTTAGATGGTAAAACCCTGAGACACCCCTCAAGTGGCCCCGTGAGTGACGGCAACCCCTCATACGGCACCATTGTAACATGTAGGAATCGACAACATGGTAATGGAACCAAGGATACGAGAGCACTTCCCAATTTTCAAAATATCTACACTTTGTCTTGAATACATGTTGTCAGACAGAGAAACCCCGCGAACACCCCCCCAAGTGGCCCCATGAGTGGCAATAACACCTCACACGCGACCATTATAAATCGTAGGAACAGATCACGTAGTCACAGGACCCCTAGTCCGAGATCAGGGACCAATTTTCAAAATATATATCCTTAGGCTTAAAAACATGACGTTAGAGGGTAAAACCTTGAAACACCACACAAACGGTGCCGTGAGTGGTGCAAACACCTTGCACGGGACCAATGTACCTCGTAGGAACCAACCGTGTGGTCACGGGACCCCTAGTTGGAGAGCACGACCCAATTTTCAAAATATCTACACTTAGGCTTGAAAACATGCTGTTAGAGGGTGATACAATGAAACACCCCCTCCCCCACAAACGGCCCCGTTAGTGGTGCCAACGCGTCGCATGGGACCAATGTAACTCGTAGGAACCGAACGCATGGTCACGGGACCCCCAGTCCGTAATCACGGAGCAATATTCAGATTACATACCCTCAGGCTTGAAAACATAGCTTTAGAGGGTGAAACCTTAAAACACCACCTAAACGACGACACCTCGCATGGGACCAATGTACCTTGTAAGAACCGACCGTGTGGTCACGGGACTCCCGGTTCGAGTGCATGGCCTAATTTTTATAATATCTACACTTAGGCATGAAAATATGCCATTAGAGGGTGATATAATGAAATACCCCCCAAACCGGCCCCGTAAGGGGCAACAATATCTCGCACAAGACAAATGTAACTCGTAAGAACTGATAGCGAGGTCATGGGACCATCGGTGTGAGTGCACGATGCCATTTTATGAATATCCACACTTAGGCTTGAAAACATCTTGTTAGAGGGCAAAACCCCAAAACACCCCCCAAACGGTCCCGTGAGTGGCACCAATATGTCGCACGGGACCATTGTAACTCGTAGGAACCAATTGCATGGTCATGGGCCCCCCAGTCCGAGAGCACATCCCAATTGTCATAATATCTACACTTAGGCTTGAAAACATGTCGTTAGAGGGAAAACACTGAAACACCCTCCGAACAGACCCGTGAGTGGTGCCAACTCGTCTCATGAGACCAATGTAACTCGTAGGAAGCAACTGCATGGTCACGGGACCCCCGATATTAGATCATGACCCAAATTTTAGAATATCTACACTTAGGCTTGAAAACATGTCGTAGAGGACAAACCCCAAACGGCCCCGTGAACGGAGCCAACACCTCGCATGGGACTAATTTAACTCGTAGGAACCGTCCGCATAATCACGGGACCCTCAGTCCGAGAGCACATCCCAATTTTTATAACAGCTGCACTTAGACTTAAAAACATGTCGTTAGAGGATGAAACCCCAAAACACCAACCAAACGGCCCGGTGAGCGACGCCCACACCTTGCACGGGACCAATATAACGAGTAGGAACCGACCGCATTGTCACAGTATCCCCGTTATGAGAGTATGGATGAATTTTTAGAATATCTACACTTATGCTTGAAAACATGTCGTTAGAGGGCGATACCTCGAAACATCCACCAAAAGGACCCGTGAGCGATGCCAACACCTCACACGGGACCGATGGACTTTGTAGGAACCAAACGTGTGGTCATGGGACCCCCGGTCCGAGAGCATGGACTAATTTTCAGAATATCTACACTTAAGCTTGAAACCATGCCGTTAGAGGGAGAAAACTTGAAACACCCTCCAAATGGCCCTGTGAGCAGTGTGGCCCAATTTTCATAATATCTACACTTAGGCTTTAAATCATGCCCTTAGAGGATGAAACCCCGAAACCCCCCTCAAACGGACTAGTGAGCGGTGCCAACTCCTCGCATGGGATAAGTTTTACTCAAAACAACTGACCGTATGGTCACGGGACCCTCGATCTGAGAGCAAGACCCATTTCTCAGAATATCTACACTTAGGCTTGAAAACATGTTGTTAAAGGGCGAAAGCCCAAAACACCCCCACCCCCCAAATGGTCCCGTGAATGGCACAAACACCTAGCACGGGACCAATGTAACTCGTAAGAACCGACCGCATGGTCACGGGTCCTCTGATTTGAGAGCACTGACCAATTTTTAGAATATCTACACTTAGGAATGAATACATGCCCTTAGATGGTGAAATCTCGAAACACCCCCCAAGCAGCCCCGTGAGTGGTGCCAACACCTCACACGCACGACTCATTTTTCAAAATATCTACACTTAGGCTTGAAAATAGGCTGTTAGAGAGAGAAATCCTGAAACACACCACAAATGTCTCTGAGAACGGAGCCAACACCTCGTACGGGACCAATGTAACTCGCAGGAATCGACCGCATGGTCATGGAACCCCCCGTCCGAGTGCACGGACCAATTTTTAGAATATCGACACTTAGGCTTGAAAACATGTTGTTAAAGGGTGATATAACGAAACAACGCCCAAACAGGACCAATGTAACTCATAGGAACCAACCATGTGGTCATGGGATCCCCCGTCCGAGAGCACGGACCAATTTTTAGAATATATACACCTAGGCTTCAAAACATGTCGTTAAAGAGAAAAATCATGAAACACCCTCCGAACGATCCCATGAGCGACGCTAACACCTCTCACTGGACCAATTTAACTCGTCAGAACCTAGCGCATGGTCAGGGGACCCCCGGTCCGAGAGCATCGACCAATTTTCAAAATATCTACACTTAGGCTCGAAAACATGTTGTTATCGGACGAAACCCTGAAACACCTCCCAAATGGCCCTGTAAGCAGCGTCAACACCTCTCACGGGACCAACGTAACTCATAGGAACTGACCGCACTGTCACAAGACCCCCGATCCAAGAGCACGGACCTTTTTTTTAGAATATATACACTTAGACTTAAAAACCTACCGTTAGAGGGAGAAACCCCGAAACACCCCCAAACGGCCCCATGAGCCACTCCAACACCTCACACGAGACCAATGCAACTCGTAGGAACCGTTTGCGAGGTCACGAGACCCTCGATATGAGAGCACGGACTAATTTTTAAAATATCTACACTTAGGCTTGAATACATACCGTTAGAGGGAGAAACCTTAAAACACCCTCCGAATGGCTCTTGAGCGGTGCCAACAAGTCGTACGGGACCATTGTAACTCATAGGAATCGATCACATGGTCACGGGATCAACGGTCTGAGAGCAGGGACCATTTTTCAGAATATCTACACTTAGGCTTGAAAACATGCCATTAGAGGGAGAAACCTTGAAACACCCCCAAATGGCCCTGTTAGTGGCGCCAACACCTCGCACGGGACCAATGTAATTCATAAAACCGACTGCATGGTCACGGGACCCTCGGTTTGTGACCACGGTGATAATTTGAGAATATCGTTGTGCTCTCGAATCGTGGTTCCCGTGACCACACGAGCTTTTATAATTTATTTTTTAGCATTATGGCCACGAGGGGTTTACATTATGCCAGTTTTAGAATGTGCAAAAAATAGAGAAAATTATGCGCAATTGTTTTTTAATATAGTTAAAATGGTCAAGGATCTTAGTCGTGACCATAGTCATGACCATTTTTCATATTACGAAGGTTGATTCACGTAGTTGAGTCGTGACCATTTTCATACATTAAAGGATGGGTCACGGACATGGGCCGTGACCCGAGCCGTGACCATTCTCAGATATTAAAGGATGCGACCATCTGTTCTGACCCCACAGGTCCGTGACCCATCATTTGGTCATAGATTTGGGTCGTGACCTATGAAAATGGTAAAGCCCGAAATGTTCATGACCCTTAGCCATGATCGACATTCCTGGTCAGGGACTTTAGTCATGACCATTCGCCTAATATGGTGTAGTGGTAGAAGGACTATGTTAAAGATTTAGCTTTTAGAGCTCTTTTGTTACTTTAAGTAACAAAAGACTATGTTTGTCTCTCTCGTAATAAGTTTTAAATTTTGTAGTGGTAGAAGGACTATGTTTTTATATCATATAGAGCATGTTTGTCTCTCTTGTAATAAGTTTTAAATCGTGTCTTAAGTTGTAACTCGTTGTTACTTTTAATATAAATGAAGTTTCCTTTAGAAAGCTCTAATCACGTAATTAATTCACTTTTAGTATTTTATGATTCATAACCATGTGATTGTATTTTTGTTGAATTAATTTAAGGAAACAATTTAAGTCAGACTATTTGTTACCTTAGTTGCATGTCAACAAACTCGTTCCCTACTACTATTTTGGGTAGGGGTCATGACATCCTAACTCATATACATACATATATATATATATATATATATATATATATATATATATATATATATATATATATATATATATATATATATATATATATATATACACACACACACACACACCTTGGGGCCATTCCTAAGTGTCTAAAATGCCCTAACGAACCTGTAATGCCCTCCCAAAGTGTGTCCCAAATTTTTATTTAAAAAATGTATTTTATTGGTAACACGACACATGTAATTCTTTTTATTTAAAAATAGCCAACGTAGATTTATTCAAGCCATTAAAGTCCAACTCTAAAATTTATAAATAATAATAAGTTTAATGACTCACAACCTTTCTTAATTAATTTCACCAAATTAAATTAATTCCTACTAAGTTTTATTTCATTCCAAAAACACGGGGTATTACATTCTCTCCCCCTGATAACGGAATTTCGTCCTCAAAATTCGCTAAGGCAAGAAGTCACATTTTAATCCATATCATCATCTTATGTTTATGCCCAATCAATCCATACTCATATCCCATGAGATAAATGAAGGGCTCATCCCCTCCTGTAATAACGCTATTGGGGCACACATATGTTACACATTATATGTACAAACACGTATCATTGACAATTATGAATGACACATATAGATCCAATTTATACCATTCACACCAAGAATCTCCACACAATTATTACGAGTCAATACTATTATAGTTTTCACTCATATCCCATGAGATTAAGAGGAAAGGCTCTCATATGCCTATAATAGTGTACTATCACTAGGACACCCACACGTCACAATCACAAGCATCTATACGCGATTATCAAACATGACTAGCACGACCATATGCATAAACCAACTATACATACCATGCATACATATGAGGTATAAATCTATCTGAATACTCTACCGACCATACTCATACTCTTCATTGCTTAATGCCTACCCTCATTATATACACACCACTAATTAAACATAATGTATCAAGGACAATAATCCCTCAATTCACGAAACTTGCTAAGTTTCATGCATGGGACATCTGTAAGAGAAATACAAACAAAGAACGCTCCCGATACACAACTACCTAGACGAGTCGATCACCGAGGCCCATTTAGCGTAAAACCAAACATGAACCAATACGCTAACCATAAATTCCAAACTTCGCCAATTTATAAATAAACCACTTATCCTTTACAAGAGTTATACCAAACTCCTTTAGGGTCAACTGACAATACTCTGCCCAACACTTCAATCACCACGACTTAGGCAGGACATTCTCTATTCCTATTTAATCTGCATAGCACTTAGTCATTTCTAAGTCTCCAAAGGCATACCCATTCTAATCAAGTCTACCGTCACCACTTCAATAACAACATCACTATACAAACATAAAACATGATCATATACAATCTCAATAACCGAAGCTATCACTAGCATTATTTCTACTTTTTTGCCTATACTTTCTTAGGCAGTACTTCCATAAATCATATTATTATGTTTTCTCGCAAACGCTTTCCCCATATAAAATACCCTTGTACCAACCTGAGCATATCCGATCTAGCCCATAAATTTCGAGTTCATTCATACAAATCAACCTCCTTGAGTTATTCAAAATTTTAAATCACATTTACATATTGTTTATTTAAGCTGACCAAATTTTTTTTTAAAGTCCTTGCACGACTTAAGTTCCCATCGAAATCCATCATATCAAAACTAGGCTCACCCATAATAATTACTCACAATAACCCTCATGACTATTGTGAACACCAATTTCTAACCAATCTTGTCTTCTAGACATGACCACAATTCATAGCAGTCCCCATAAAATTAACATATCCCAAGTAACTATAAATCAATTCCCAAGAACAATATCACACTCTGTCATGGCAAACAAATAGGCCAAAGCTAATCATAAGCCTCCCAGTATACATTTCTATACATCTACACACCAAAGTAACAATGCTCCCTCTTACCTACATTGAAATAATGGAAAACACCATTCCAAATACAAAGTTCATCTTCTCCAATGTACTAACAAAGCCCCAGTTAACACTAAGTCCCAATATCAAACAAAAAATTATCCTATACACTCCAAAGTAGGTAAAAAGTATCCTTTACCACCGATTCTATTACTGGTTCCTTTTTTTGTAATTAAATAAACTTGTAACCCGATGCCCTCACGCTATGGGTCCTGGCCTTGTCGGCTATACTTGTTTGGACCATGGAAACTCTTATATCCTTTACATAGACTACTCATTTGGAGCCCCTAAAACTTTCGGGTCCTTTAACAAATGCTATCCCCGATCATGCCATGCTGGCATGTCATCATAAAAGCTAAGGGCGTGTTTGGTTATGTGTTTAGAAATTTCAATTTAAAGGCAGTTTTTAAATACAGTTTTAAAATTCCGTTTTTTTATAAATATTGGTGCACATTTGGTAAACTTTTTTTAAAATACAGTTTTTTGAACATTTGACATAATTGGCTAACATGTATATTTATATTATACATGTTTGTGTGTGTGCATATAAAAACATATATAAAACTTTCATACATACATGATATTTGAATGTATACATAGATACATACATACACACATCATAAAATATATACAAGTACATTTAATACCATGTATTTTTAATTTATATATATATATATATATATATATATATATATATATATATATATATATATATATATATATATATATATATATATATATTAATGTTGGGGAGTTTAACTATGTATGTATATTATATATTAATGTATAAATACATTAAAATATTAAGAATGAATAATTCTGAGTTGAAAAAAAAAAAAAAGAAGTTATAAAATACTCTCAACCTGTTTTCTGAAAAACTTGATTATAACAAAAAAATAGTATTATTCAAGGTTTAAAAAGAGGTTGCCAAATGCAATTTTTTATCTAAATTGTATTTAAACATAGAAAACAGAATTATAGTTGCAAAGCAAACAGGCCCTAAATCTCTTTTCCTGACTTGTTCTTCATTTCTGAATTCAAAATTGTGTGGGAAAAATTTCCCTCAAACTTCACCAGAAACTAACCACTAATTAATTAGTTCTGCTCTTCCAGCGTGGTGACGGACCTTTACTACCATAACGCTGCTCCTACTAATCTAAACGAATTAAACACTTTTTGTGTACTATCGTGTGTTATCACATTCCTCAATGTAACACCACGTTATTTTGGATAATATGAAAATTAATTAAATTCGCGATTCATGAATTTATTGATTTGGATAAATTATTTAATTTGATGATTTGGATTTCATTAATTCAGTTTAAGTTTTATTTCACGTGTGTTGTATTTTGAGGTGGAAATAATATGATTGTATGAAATAACTCAGATGGTCATTTTGAGGTCACGATTAGTTCCGAAAGAATAGAAATAGTCAAAATAGTATACCCGAGTGTATAGTTTGGGTCCCGGGGCAATTTTAGACAAATCCGACACTGTTTAAGGGCATTTCGATCATTCAGGAGTTTGAGGTTAAGAGGACTCTGAAAATTGTTGGTTTATATCTACCATTAGAGAGAGGACACTATTGTTAACACAAAGCTAAAGGAAGAGAGTCCAGGGGACAGGAAGAGGAAGAGAGAATTAAACTTCCTACACCATTTTTCACCCTGAACGCAACGGAATCGAATTGGATCGTGGGGAGAACAACCATAGCATCACACAAATGAATTTCATACATTCTATTGAGAGTCAAGTGTTTAAATTTTATTTATTTTAAGCATGTTATAATACCCGTGTAGAGTAGGGTTTGATTTACATGTTTTCGAAAGATTTAGGGCGTATTTGGGTGGGTATAATCCATAAATTGAAGTAGGGATGCATGTAGATATATTACTTTATGTTGGTAACATGAAATCAGAGGGATTGGGATGATTTATATGAATAAAATCTTGGTTCTTAGTTATAGAGATAAAGAACATGAGAAAAGTTGGGTTTGGTGTTAATTGAAGAAAAAATTGATTCTTGGATTGAATCATTAATGTTTTTATGTAAAATTTTCATTGGAAATCATTCCTATGTACTAGAATAAGGTGTAGTTATGCTGGTTTAAAGTTTGGTAAAGAATCATGAGGTTTTGATTGGTGAAAATGTTCAAAAAACTTAATTGCGTACAAGAATTGAGTTTCTGCAAATTTTTTAATCGATTTGATCCTTAGGCGAATCGATTCAGCTAGGCGAATCGATTCGACTAGGCGAATCAATTCGGACCAAGGCCAAATCGATTCGGATGGGCCAGATTTGTGAAATTTCCCTTTAAACCCTTAAAATGTGATTAATTGGGGACCTTTTGAGACATCCTTAGAATATAATGAAGGATATATTGGATTACAGTAGGCCTTGGTAAGTTTGACATTTAACCATACATGTGAGAATTTAAGGCTATGGTTAGATGGGCTTAACAATTAATGTAATAATTCGAGAGAATGCTAATGGATTACAGAGAGGGTAAGAGAAATTATGACATGGAACGGCAGGGTATTTGTGAATTAGATGTTGAATTAACTCAAAGGGTAATCATGGGTATTTCAGGTAGAGAATAATGCTTGGTAATATACGATAGTGAATTAATATTATAAATCAATTATACGGTGAGTATTTGAGTGATAAATACTACGTACGGGCGATAATCATAGGTTGACTGTATACTTATATGGAATATAAGTATAGGTTGAGTATATACCTATACATATTTATTATAATAGGTCGTGTGTGTATGGATAGAAATTTTCCCCAAAAATTCGGGTCCCCGTGTATATCCCAAAAGAAATCCCTAAAAAATCTCCAAAAATTCAGGGATCGGGGCAGGTTTGAAGAGTTGAAAGAAATCCCTGAAACATTTCGGGTTAGTTTCAGGTACAGCCTCGGATCTCAACGGGAATACCCGAATTATTAATATATAATAAAATATATATGTTTATATTTTAATAAATATATAAGGTATAAGATGTAATCCTAACCTATGTTCCTAACACGCCCAACATAACACACGTCGACCCTTATCTCAAATTCTCTCCCCCAATCTTCTCCCTCCCACCATCCCATGTTGGCGACCTCCCTCCTCTCACACCGTCCCATGACCTCCTATGACCTACTCCCTCGTCTCCCATGCTCCCTCGTCTCCCATGCTGAGCCTCCTCTCCCACGCATGTAAATCTCTCTCTCCTATATTTTTATATCTTCTAGTATGATCTTTTCAATTGTTCATCTCCTCGTAGATGCAAGTAGAAAGGTAATACAATAGTTAGAGATTTGGGTTCTCTCTGATGTTTTCTCTTTGAGAAAATTGAGATTTGTTTGATGTTTCAACATTTGGGTTTTCTCTACTTTATATCAGATACACAGCATGCTTCAACATCTTGATTAGATATATATCACATGTCAAATTGGACTACCTTAATTTTGTTTCTTGTCTACTTGTGTTGTGTCTATAGTGAAGGTAGTCATCAATTTGAGGTTGTTTTGGAAAAAACTTTAGTAAAAATTCAAGTCCCCATTAATTTGTAGAAAATTGTTTTCTGTTTTATATTGCCAGTTTTTATCTCCAGTAGAAAATGTAATAATGTTTTTTGCGTTGTGTCTATAGTGTAGGTAGCACTATTTTCATTTTTTTATTTTTTTTATTTAACAGATAATGTAATAATGTAAACTAGTTGTTGATTTGTATGTTACGTTGTAAAATAATGCACTTTAGTTGTGTTTAATCATTTCTAATTGGGATGTAATTGAAATGTGAATTATTTGTCTTGAGTACATCTAATACTAATTTTTTTTATATTAAAAAAAGAACTGAATTTTTTATGTTAAAAAAAAGAAACGAATTCCTCGCGGGGAAACCAATACCCGTTTTAAACGGGGAACGGGGCGGGAATTGGGAATGCTATTTCTAACGGGGACGGGGATGGGGAGTTAAAACCCGACCCCGAACCGACCCGTTGCCATCTCTACATGTGTGGGCCTATATTGAATATACGTATGGTTAGGTGGTGTGTATGCCTATTATGTTCTTTTCTGTATGTTAATATACCTACGCTACTTGCTATCACGGAGTAGCCGTGCACTAGGCTATCACGCCTTCACGATTCCAATGAAGTCTGGATTTGTGCCCAGAGCATAGTACTTGATAAGCACCCAAAAGTGTACATTTTATACCCCGAATAGACGTATTTTAGTTGCTAATTCTCGACAAAAATGGTCTCGTGTTTTGTAGGTCAATTGTGCATTGCAGAGCTCAAACGCCTAAATTAAGGTAATTGCGCAAAAATGGAGCTAAATACCTTGTCCCATAACCCAAGCCTAAACCAGATCTTAAATCTACCTCTAAGCCCGTGTGTGTTTAGTTTGTACCTTTTTAATTTTTTTAGATTTTTAGTTTGAGTCATTTTTACTTTTAGAGTTTATTTTAGATTTATCTAGAATTTCTACATTTTATTTTCTATTTTATTTTTATTAGTGTAATTTTATTTTATTTTGATTAGTTTTTATTTTATTTTTTTAGGATTAGTTTTTTTTAGGAATTCAGTTATTTTTTTGTTTTATTATATTTTACTTTTTAGGATTTTAGTTTTAGTTTAATAGATTTTTATTTTTATTTCTTTTTCTTTTTATTTTTTATTTGAGTCTTTATTTTTTTTTAGATTAGGATTTTATTTTTAGATTTTTAATTTTATTAATTTTATTTGTTTTAGTTAGTTAGTGTTATTTTTAGGTGTCCAAATTAAACACACACACACACCATCCCCCAAATCAACTCACTCACACACCCCCTAACTCCGTATACCCTCACCCACACTATCACCCGTGCCATCATCTTCAACCTCCACCCAACACCTCATTCTCTCTCCTCTTTCTTTCCACCATTAAACCCACCTTATACCTCCTAACCAAACCAACACCACAAATCCACCCCAACCATAACCATAACCATAACCAACCTCTTACCCCCATTAAAACCCATATTCTCTCTCATTCACAACCATCCCACTCTCTATTTCCTCCATTAACAAAACACACACCACCAATACCCATCTCCTTATCTCTCCATACCCGAGAGCACCCCAAACCCGGATACCTGCATTCTATCCAACCCGTAACCCATTTTCAACGACAACCCGATATACTCGGATCTCCCACCTCCGTTCGTATCCCTTTTTTCCAACCCGTAACCCATTTTCGACCACAACCCAATATACCCGGATCCCCCACCTCCGTTCGTATCCCCTCTGTCCAAACCGAGACCAACCCAATCTTTAAACACATGTTTTTTCTCCTGCATAAAACAAACCAAGCAAACTTGAACTCCCACATGTTTTAACCCCCTTTTAAAACCACTTAACCCTATTTTCCCATTATACCCCCAACACTTCTCCCACATGTTCTCATCCATTTAAGTCCAAAATACCCTTATTCCCTCACCCATGCTCCTCTTACCATTTTCATGCACACTAAAATATAAACTCTCCAATTTACCCCTAGCTTCCATGTGCACCATATAAATTGAAGACTTGGGGCCGTTTTCAAAGAATCTCAAATTTAGTTTTTAAGATTTGTGTGATAAATTTCTCTACACTCCTCTATAAAGAGTATTTGCATTTTTAGCATATATCTCAATATATAGGTGTGTAGTGAAAGTTATCTCTAGGATAAATTCAACCCCACCCGTCTATAATGAATTTTTGCATTTTTAGCAATTATTTTAAAATAGATTGATGTAGTTGAATTCATCCCTTATGGGAGGTAAACTCTAATCCATTCCTTTATGTTGAGATTTCGCATTTTTAGCAATTATCTCCATATAAAGTTATGATTTAGAATTTATTTCTATGGATGAGCTCTAATGTACAATTTTATAATATTAGGATTTGGATTTTTAGCAAATCTCTTTTATTATTTAATTATCCGTTATGAATTCATCCATTATCCTTTTTTTTTATTTTGTAATTTTTATTTTAGATTCAATAAATACATTAGTGAGGGATTATGATTGAGAGATTTTTTATGTATAACTGAAGATTCCATTCCAATTCAAGGTTTAAATGGGTTTGATCTATTCCTCTTTAATTTCTCTTGATTTAATCCTCATATGCTCTTATTGTTTACTTTTTTTATGATAATTATTGAGGGCTAATCTCCCATTTATGGTATAAAATTTTGAAGCCCTCATGAGTCCAATTTTGTTAGTTTACTTATTAGGAGATTTTTTTTATCTCACTTTTCTTAAATTATCTTTTACTTCTTAATTAGTAGTTATAAAAATTAGTATAGTTAGTTAGTTAAAAAAATCCCTTGAAAAATTCATAAAAAAAAATATAAATAGCAAAAATAGAAAAATAATAATAAAATGCAAATGAATTTACACGCTTCACTTATTTTGTGTTTCACCCTTAGATTTGGATTGATACCGCACTTACCGATATATTCTAATTTTGTTCTACTTTTATAGGTTTGTGAAGATTTTTATGGAAAGAGGAATTGCACAACGACAAATACAATAGAGACGCAATTTTTCTCTTTATCAGTACTGATAGTGGATAACTATGTGAGAGAAATAGTGATATCGACAAGTCATTTGGGTTCGTTAGGTATGTGTGTATCCCCAAAGACTTAGTGTTATGTTCACCTCCAATATGTGTGATTTGATTGATGGTTTGAGTAGACATTCTGAATCGATAGTCCATGATTAGCAACGATAGGTACTTGGACTAATAGCAGAGTATGCGAGTGCGCATTGTTATGACCAGATAGGGAAATGCGATATTATTTATATATATAGTGTGCAGTATATATATAATCATGGATGTGAAACATTACTTATGTGTGATAGTAAGGGGACTAGATAGTGTATATATAATTAATGTGGAGTCTTACTTGTGTGTCATAGTAAGGGGGACTAGATAGTGTATATTAAATAATGCTTAATCTACTTATGTGTAATTAGTAAAAAAGATAGATAGTTCAAATCTAAAGGAAAGTGAGTGTGAGAACTTAATATGAGGGTCATAATAATAACGTAAGAGTAATGTTAATTATTAATTGATCGGCATCGTACTGTATGGGCGGTACGGGATAAGTTAAATAGAAACTTAGCTAAGGACTTAATGATAATTAAGGGTATACTATAGCGTACGGTATGGGTGGTACGAGTGAACTAGATTGGTTAGTAGTTAATTAGATGCTTGGGACCTAGTTAGATTGGGGAGCTTGACGATGGGACGTTAGGTGTGCACTATAGATCAAAGGTGAGGAACGCAAGTGAGAGTACGTAGCTTAACATGTGTATCTAATAACTGTTCATTTAAACTGCAATTTATATACTTGTTAAATGTTTTTTATATGGTTTTTACTTGGGATCTCACCTGTACTTGCAAAACTTTTTCCAAAACCTTTTAGGTGTCTAGCCGCAGGGACGCTAAGCAGGATGATTTATTCCAGGGATGCATAGCTGCAGCACTTGTGAATGCTTGCAGGATTTGGACTTAGTCGCTTCAATTAATTCATTCCTAGTGTAGGGTGCATTTTAGTATTTTCATTCGGGCGTGTTTACCTCAGCTATTTCACTTATGTAAGTCAAACTTTGTATTCCGATTTTTATTCATACTAGAATTTTATTGGAATTGGAAACCAATGGTTTATTCGGTATTATTTTAATTCAGATATTTATCTGTTGATTATTTAGATTATTTATTATTGCATGGAATGTTGATAATTGTAATTATTTCCACTTGTTATTGTCGCTGTTAAAATAAAAAGATAAAATTTGGCACCGAATTTTTTAATACTAGGTGGTAAGTAAATGTTTAAAAAAAATGTTTTCGGCAGTGATGCTAAGAATGAACCAAATAGGAATCATGTTTTAATTTAATAAAGGCTTGATCACCCGGTATTTAATTAAGCGGGGTGTCACATATGGTATCGGAGAATCAAATTCTAGTGTCCTTAGGATTTTGCGGATTTTTACGTTTCTACTGAGCATTCTTTCATCTAGTGCCCTATTATAGTATGGTTGTATTCCTTTATGTATGCGACTTATGTTCTCCTGCTATTAAGTATAATTGATATTATTCACATACGAGTTCGATTGGGTTTCATAGATCGAACAATATGGAACGACCAATGAGGGTTGTTGGAAGGATTATAGGAAGAGTGGCTCGATAAAAGACATAGAGTATTCTGGAAATAGTAATCGCGATAGAAGTCACCGCGGTTATTATTCAGACAGGTGACAATATGATAATCACTTAGGAGCAATAGTTTTCCCCAAGCACCATTTTAGATAACACTGGTGCAAGTTCAGACTCACCAAGCATGGATCACAAAGGGAGGGAGTCAAAAAGCTTCTTGTGAAGAGACTTCTATAAGTATCTGAGGAAGAGACATAGTGTAATGGACCAATGGAAAGAAAGAGCCCAAAGACAATTGTTTAGGGTGGAGTGCAGTGACACCCAAGATTCAATTTGGGTGAAAAGTTTTAGCTCACAGGAACATCGTTGAGTGATGAGAGTCAGTCACCACATATATATAAGTTGATAAGGAATTAAACAAGGAATTTGGATACGGTTTGATCGTAAGACCTTCTGTCTGCTGTTCGAACAGAGATGCAAAAATTTGGGAAACTTATCAAATGGGCAAGACAAAGACCAATCATGAGAGAGAAGTTGACTCATTTAGCAAGCTTTGTATCCGACAATGGGGAGATGGAGAATGTAAAAAGGGTGAAAAAGTTGATAATAGATTCATGAGTAGAATACACCATTGTGGATGGAAAATTTGGTTAGGATGACAAGTCTCGATGTCGCCAAAATTATATGCTTACAAGTTTATAGAAACAGTTCCATGAGAAGGGATCCAAGGGGGTTGCAGAATCTTGCTAAAGAGGAAGACTGGATTAGATGGTGCTAGTGAAGCACAACAAAAGGGTATACCCATTAGGGGACCCATTTAAAGGATTAAGATATATTTAAGTCTTACCAAGTGACGGTGAATTCAGTCAAGGTCGTCAAGGCCAGCATCGAGTTCCATAGTGCTAGCGGAGCCAAAGGGACAACGGGGGTACCAATTCAGGCCAAGACTACTAGGTCCGAAAGAAGGACACCCAAACATGGACAGTGGAGCCAGTGACAGGGGGAATGTCATAGAGAGATGTACTATATGGGAGAGTAGTTTCACCATTATTAACTTGTCCATAACGAGAAAGTGAGACCAGTCAGATTAAGAAAGTAGATGAGAACAGTGCCAGTGGGGCACAACAACATGAGGAGTGAGATTTTCGACAGGGGAATCAATCTATGAGATTTAGGCCCATAAGTTATTAACTCAAGAATAAGTGGGTTCAGGCAATACTAGTATGATCATCAGCATCAGTAACATCCCGTTCCTTAGGGTCGTTAGGGACAAAGGAATAATGGGGGAGTCCAGTAGGGCCGTGACAAGAGGTAGAGAGATTTTTAGGTCGGTGTTTCACTTGTGGGTGTATAGTCCATAAAATAAGGGATTTCCCAAGGCGGGGTAGAGGGCAATTACATGAGGAGATCCTCGATATAGAACCATTGTAACAAATCGTGGGCCAGTTCTATCGCGAGAGTTATGTTCAGGAACCCGACGATCAGGCGAGGCAGATGGAATATTTGATTTTGTCCATGCGAGTACGGGGTTTTTTTGGGTGACAGAGGTGTGTCACTAAATATGATTGTTAACACAACAATTCGCGAGTGAATCGGATTTAGTGGATGTGTCGGTCGTAATAGCCTAATTGTGTATATATGTAATTAATTACCGTGGGGTAGTGGGGTTTTTCGATGTCACTTACGAGAGAGAAGGGTGTGCACTATGAGAATATTTACATTACGTGTTAGTTTAATGTTTTCAAGAATTTTGAGAATATAGTAGACTACTTTTCGAATTTCGTCAGGTTAGCAATGGGTTAAGTGATCATAAATTGTGATAGTGAGATCTTGTGTTCATTTTCCCAGGGCATGATTTATTTTTCTATGTGTCACATGAAAGAGGGTCTAGCCTATATATACACGTATATATGTTATAATGTGTTGCATGATAAACTTATATATATATATATATATATATATATTTGTACGGTTATATTTAATCCCGGTGAGTATGGATGTATACTGATGTGATTCAGGGTAAATTGACTTTTTATTGAGCGGATAGATATAGCTCGTGATCTATTTGCGCTAAGAAACTAATGATAGTAAGAGCGTTGTGATATACGTTGTCTCTTGTAACATGAGAGTAAATGTGTATACTTTTATGTCGAGAGATGGAGATTTGGGGGTACACGTTATGGACTGAGGACCTAACGGATCTCGATGACCGACAATGTTAGGTAGTAATGTATCGAGGGGGTTCTTTATTTGGATTTCACTTTGCGAGACGTCCCACGCATGAAACTTAGCGCAACGTTGGAAGTGGGGATATGTTTGACCATTAGGATATGAGTTTAGTACTATAATTATTGCACATTTATGAAGTTATATCTGAGGGAAAATAGCTATGTTATAAATTGAGACTAATAGAGCCAGGAAACAGTGGTGCACTTATTCATGGGTATAGGGTGTATGGGCGCCCTGGGTAGTTGAGTTTTTAATATTATTCGCAATTAGGAGAGATAGAAGTATGCGTCGTAGTCTTGAGAGTACGTGATTAAGGTAGTGTAGAAACCTTGGAGTACTAGTATTATCCGAATTTTGAGGATGAAATTTCTTTGTAAGGGGGGAAGTATGTAACACCCCATATTTTTGGATAATACGGAAATTAATTAAAGTGGTGATCCGGGAATTTATTAATTTGAAGAAATTATTTAATTCGATGATTTGGATTTAATTAATTCAGTTTAAGTTTAATTTCATGCATGTCATATTTTGAGGTGAAAATAAGATGATTGTATAAAATAACTCGGATGGTGATTTTGAGGTCACGATTAATTCCGAAAGGGTCAAAATAGTATACCCGGGTGTATAATTTGGGTCCCAGGGTGATTCTAGACCAACCCGGCACCGTTTAAGGGAGTTTCAATCATTTGAAAGTTTGAGGTTTAGAGAAATCCGAGAATTATAGGTTTATATATGACATTAGAGAGAGGACACTAGGGTTAACACAAAGTTAAAGGAAGAGAGGCCACATGAGAGGAAAAGAAAGAGATAACCAAGCTTCCAACACCATTTTTTGCCCCAAACGCAACGGAATCGAGATCGAAGTGAGGAGCGAACAACCATAACATCACACAAATGAACTTTAGACCTGCTATTAAGATACAAGTGTTTAAATAGCGTTTATTTTAAGCATGCTATAATACCCATGTAGAGTAAGGTTTAATGTACATGTTTCGTAAGATTTAGTGTGTATTTGGGTCGGTATAATCCATAAATTCAAGTAAGGATGCATGTAAAGATATTCCTTTATGTTGGTAACACAAAATCAAAGGGATTGGGATTATTTATATGAATAAAATCTTGGTTCTAGGTTATAGAGATGAAGAACATGAGAAAACTAGGGTTTTGTGTTAATTGAAGAAGAAATCGATTCTTGGATTGAATCATTGATGTTTTTGTGTAAACGTTTCATTGGAAATCATCCATATATACTATAATATGGTGTAGTTATGTTGGTTTAAAGTTTGGTAAAGAATCAAGAGGTTTTGATCGGTGAAAACTTGAAAAACGCAACTGCGTACAAGAACTGGGTTTCAAATAGATTCGGTCCTTAGCCGAATCGATTTGGCTAGGCGAATCGATTCGAACCAAGGCCGAATAGATTCAGTTTGGCCAGGTTTATGAAATTTCCCTTTAAGCCCTTAAAATGTGAATTATTAATTGAAGATCATTTGAGACATCCTTATAATATAATTAAGGATATATTGGATGACAGTAGTTCTTGGTAAGTGTGACATTGAGCCATACATCTGAGAATTTAAGGCTAAGGTTAGATGGGCTTAACAATTAACATAATAATTTGAGAGAATGTGAATGGATTATGGAGAGGGTAAGGGAAATTATGACGTGGAATAGTAGGGTATTTGTGAATTAGATGCTAAATTAACTTAAAGGGTAACCATAGGTATTTCGGGTAGAGAATAATGCTCGGGAATATACGATAGTGAATTAATATTGTAAATCAATTGTAAGGTGAGTATTTGAGTGATAAATACTATGTACGGGCGATAATCATAGGTTGAGTGTATACTTATATGGAATATAGGTATAGGTTGAGCATATACTTATACAGATTTATTAGAATAGGTCATGTGTGCGCCTATATTGAATATACATATGCTTAGGCAGTGTGTATGCCTATTATGTGCTTTTGTGTATATTAATATACCTATGCTACTTGTTATCACGGAGGTTCCGCGCAGTGGGCGATCCCACATTGATGATTCCAGTGAAGTCTGGATATGTGCCCCAAAGCATAGTAATGATAGTGGATAACTATGTGAGAGAAATGGTGATTCTGGCAAGTCGTTTGGGTACATTAGGTATGTGCGTAGCCCCAAAGTCTTATTGTTTTGTTCACCTCCAATATGTATGATTTGATTGATGGTTCGTGGAGACATTCCGAACAGATAGACCATGATTAGCTACAAGAGGTACTTGGACTGATAGCAGAGTACGTGAGTGTGCATCGTTATGACCGGATCGGGAGATGCGGTATTATTTATATATACTCATGGATGTGAAATCTTACTTATGTGTGATTGTAAGGGGACTAGATATTGTATATCTAATTAATGTGAAATTTTACTTGTGTTTTATAGTAAGGGGGACTAGATAGTGTATATCTAAACAATGCTTAATTTACTTAAGTGTAATTAGTAAAAAAGATAGGTAGTGCAAATCTAAGGGAAAGTAAGTGTGAGAACTTAACAAGAGGATCATAATAATAACGTAAGAATAATGTTAATTATTGGTTGATTGGTATTGTACTGTATGGGCGGTACAGGGTAAGTTAAAGAGAAACTTGACTAATGACTTAATGATAATTAAGGGTATACTATAGCGTACCGTATGGGTGGTACGGGTGAGCTAGACTGGTTAGTAGTTAATTAAATGCTTGAGACCTCGTTAGATTTGGTAGCTTGACTAGGTGGGATGTTAGGTGCGCACTATAGATGAGAGGTGAGGAACTCAAGTGAGCGTACGCAGCCTAACATGTGTATCTAATAATTGTTCATTTAAACTGCAATTTAAATACTTGCTAAATGTTTTTCAAATGATTTTTACTTGAGATCTAACCCGTACTTGCAAAAAAAAATCCAAAACCATTTAGGGGACCATCCATAGGGACGCCAAGCAGGATACTCTGTTTTAGGGATGCGTAGCTGTAGCACTTATGGATGCTTACCGGATTTGGACTTAGTCACTTCCGTTGCTTCATTCCTAGTGTAGGGTGAAGTTCAGTATTTTTATTCGGGCGTGTTGCCCTCAGTTATTTCACTTATGTTAGTCATACTTTGTATTTAGATTTTTATTCATACTGACTTTTATTGAATTTGGAAACTGATGGTTTATTCAATATTATTTTAATTCAGCTATTTATCTGGTGATTATTCGGATTATTTATTATTGCATGTAATGTTGATAATTGTAATTATTTCCGCTTGTTGTTATTATTAAAATAAAAAGATAAAATTTGGAACCAACTTTTTGAATACTAGGTGGTTAGTAAATGTTTAAAAAAATATTTTCGACAGTGATGCTAATCCTGTTTTAATTTAATAAAGGCCTGACGACCTGGTATTTAATTAGGCGAGGTGTCACACTCAATTTCTCTAAATATCTTCCTTTCAATTTTTGGGCAGCAATTTAATTAGGCAGTATTTAATTAGGCAGGGTGTCACAAGGATTCTTCACCAATAAATATGAAAAATATAACTAACTCATACTTCACATCTCTCCATCGACGCTCACATATATCAAGTATCTCACCTCTCATCTAAAAGCAATCCTACTTGTATCCTCAAACAAATACCAGTTATGAACTTCGATATCCAATCTGACATGTAACGGTAAAGCTGTTCAGCTATGCATCAACTAAAAGTGAGTATTTACGCTTAACATCCCATCACTCGGATTAACTCCATAATGCTACCCACTATGTTCCATATAATTTTTTAGTGCGTATTTTTATGGAATATAATGTTCCTTTACCTTAGTCTACTTCGTCAAACTATTTGATTTTTAATTTACACCAATTGTCGTTTACATCGTCAGACTTGTAAGTTTCATTCTCTTTAATTACCGTATACATTCTTAGACTACCCAATTATTATTCTCATTAATAATTGTCTACTGCATTAGACCATTAGAACTTATTTTCATTACCAACTATCCTTATCACTATGATAATCAACCTTTATTATCATTAAGTATTTCCTACATCTATAGACTATGAAAACACGTTCTCATATAAGGTACACCACAATGTGTACATAGATAAATACATATGTCCGCATATATATGTATGTCACACGAAGACATATATCTTCGGTGTCCTGTCCGTGATCTATCGGTAATACCCAAAGGATTACCTTATCCTAAAGCGGGTAACAACAAAACACAAGCAAGTGGGGCAGTACCTACGCAGTACATCAGTTCACAACCCATACCCAGCGGTAACAAAGGATCATAGCATCAACACCTACCTCTCGTAAGTGGCGCTGCTACATAGTACCTCTAATATGACCTAACACTATGCCTATCCCACCTGTGCCGACATGGGCTCCGGTCCCAGACGCACGTGCAACCCCACTTATAGGATGGTCGACGAACCCAAGTATATCCACACAAAATAATATATAGCATACTATCATCCAATATGTAAAAGAAGTTACTCTATAACTACTTTTACCCCAAAAATATCCATCCGCATAAATATAGGCTTCTTAGCTTAATTATAATGTTTTAGTAAGTTATTACATAACCCATTATTAAGTCTTTATCCTTCGACTACTCCCCAATTAATTATTAAGTCCTATATAATGCCTCTTATGCTCACTTATTAATTTATTTGACTATTTACTTCATCGTATGTACGTGTGCAGATCTCAAACTACTTGTATCAATTTAAGTATTACTTCCCATATTTTGTTCTCCTAGGTACAGGTTTATAAGTACATATATAAGGACTCAACTAAGTGAATAAGGGTTATATGTACATATATAAGTAATCCACTAATATGAATAAGTAGTTTCACACTAACTACTATCATAACTGATACTAACAATTTAAGCATTGCCCGTTAGGCTTAGGGTGCATTTCTACTTAGTATCTTTATATGGTAATAATTTGAGGGAGTTAACCATTAATTATATCCTCAAGTTTTCGACTTATTTGTAATAAGTATTTCTTTTATTCAAACTTACCTTAAATTAATCATAATAGCATCATCGTATCTTTTAGGGTGTTATCATCTATGCGCCCCTACCAAAATTTCGCAATCATCTAAGCACATCACTGTTTTTTAATAAATTTATTCCATATAGTGTTATTCAATAATTCTACATAAATCGTTTTCTTTATATTAGTTACTTGTATTTTAAGTCATCACGGATGTACTACCATTTCATGAACCCTTCTGAGTTTAACTCCGTATATAAGTTCATAAATATACTCCCAGTATGTTTTAACAACCATCGCCCCTCACTTTAATCATAAAGCCTAAACCGTCAACACGAACCCAACTGAAATTCTAAACAGGTCCGAATCAATTCGCCTGGCCGAATCGATTCGCCTTAGAGACCAATTTTTAGAGGCCAAATCGATTCGGATCTAGGCAGCAGCCCTGATCTGCTACGTTATCTGTAGAGGAAATTGTTATTCCCAAAACTTTTTTCATCATAGATCATCAAAATTATTTAATAACATAAAAAAACATGGCATGGACATAGTCTCTAAAACATCATAGGATCATTCGAAACATGTTTAATCATTAAATTCAACCTTAGCTTATCATAAAATCCCAAAGATCCTTCAATAACCTATGAACATGTAAATTCTAGATTTCATCTTACCCTACAATAATGATTTCCAGATTTGTTTACAGGGTTATACAATATGTTTTCTACAACTAATCTTCAATTTAAATCAACGAATACACATTTAATACGAGGGGTTACAGATATAAGCATGGATCATACGATCATCATTAATTTATGCATTAATCAAAGGATCTCTAGAAACGTGGTCCCAACACATGATTAAAAATTAATCTAAGCATGGAATCAACTTTAATACAAGAATAATACAGTTCGAATAAGAATGGCAAGAGAATCATTACGTGAAAGGGTAGAGGAACTCCTCTTTCCCTCCTCCAAATGTAGTTCTTCCTCTTCATCTTGGGTGGGTGTGCTTAAGATTCTTAGATATAACTCCCAAACAGTGGTTTAACTCTTAATAAATATTATTAGTCTTCAAATTCCAAGTTGGGTCTTACGCCACGACTTTGGACCCCCAAATGAGTATTATTACATTATTCACTTTGCTCGATAACTACCCAACTCATATATATATCCCGGAACCATTCTCAAGGGTCTAAAATGCCCCAATGATCCCGTAATGCCTCCCAAAGTTTATCCCGAATATTTTTATCCAAAAATTATATTTTAATTATGATGTGACACATGTAATTCTTCTTATTTAAAAAATAAAAATCCAACTTTGATTTATTCAAACCGTTAAAGTCAAACTCTAAACTTTATAAACAATAATGAGTCTAATTACTCACAACCTTCATTAATTAATTTTACCGAATTAAAATAATTCCTACTAAGTTTTATTTTATTCCAAAAATACGAGGTATTACAATATAACTGTCATATATAATTGTGTATATATATATATATATATATATATATATATATATATATATACTGTCCTACACCACACTCTATACATCACACATAGTTCTAGGCTCTAAGAAATATTTTTCCCAAATTTTTTATTTTACACACGTTCAAAAAATTAGTTCAAAATACTTTTCTAGCAATTTTTTAAAAATTCACAATATTCTGCACATAACCATTATATATAAGGTATTTTCAGCAGTTTTTTGTTATTGAATTTTTAAAAAAATAACTAAAAAATGTATTTTGTCCTAATGTTTTAGAACATTTGTTATTTGAAAGGTTAACTCCATGAATAAAATAAAATAAATAGGCCCTAAAACTAGATATGATGTATGGGTAACTTAGGAATAATGATATATAGGAATCTCTCTCTCTCTCTCTCTCTCTCTCTATATATATATATATATATTATATATATATATGATGTGGATGGTGAAATATACGTATGATATTTTAAACTTTATATGTATGATATTTTATGTATGCATGCACATACATAAAATATCATGCTAAAAGTAGTACATATATACAATTATATATACTATTCTACTATTATACTACTAATATATTATTATACTATAAAATTTTAAATACATGCTATTAAATTATTTTTTTAAATTTAAAAAAATATATTTTTATTTAAATTATTAAAAACTATTTTTTTTTAATGTGTTTTTTTCTTAAAACGGCGGGTTATTATGGGATGAATTTTATCACGGGGGTAAATTTATCGCCTTGCCCTCGGCACGGGCATCCGCTAGTATATATATAAAGTAGGACATGAATGGTAAAAATGCATGTATGATATTTTAACTTTTTATATATGATATTTTATGTGTTGCATGTATGTATACACATGCACATACATAAAATATCATGCTAAAAACATATATACTATTATATATACAATTATACAATAGTATAGCATTATGTAATATTATACTATTATATACTATTATTTTATTTTTTAAATATATATTTAAAATATTTGTTTTTTTTACTTTTTTTTGGCTTGGGGGCAACTTTAGTGTTGTGCCATCGGCACGGGCACACACTACACTAGTATATATATATAGAAATATTTATATTTATTTAAAATGAGGATAACATAAGTATTTTATAAATTTTTTTATCAAAATTTATTAAATTTTTGCACGAAGTTCCTAATTTAAAATAAATTATATACTTTGAGAATTAAAGTACCACATGGATGATAAAAATGTATGTATGATATTTTCACTTTTTATCTAAGATATTTTATGCATTGCATGTATGCATACCACCACATACATAAAATATCACGCTGAAAGCATATATATATATATATATATATATATATATATATATATATATATATATATATATATATATATATATATATATATATATATATATATATATATATATATATATACTATTATACAATAGTATACCATTATATACTATATATATATACACACACACACACACACACAGAGAGAGAGAGAGAGAGAGAGAGACAGAGAGAGAGAGAGAGAGAGAGAGACAGAGAGAGAGATTTATATTTATTTAAAATGGGGACAACATAAGTATTTTATAGTTTTTTATCAAAATTTAATAAATTTTAGTACAAAGTTCCTAATTTAAAATAAACTATATACTTTGAGATTTAAAGTAGAGCCAAATAAAAGATTGGAAAATTTTTAGGGTCTCTTTGTTTTGCAACAATAATCATGTGTTATGTATTTAAATATAATTCTGATAAAAAAATTCGTTTGACAACTTGTTTTTAAATATTGAATTATAATATTTTTGTGTTATAATCAAGTTTTTTAGAAAATAGAAAATAGCGTTTTATAACTTCTGTTTTTTATTTTTCAACTCATAATTATTCAGTCTTAATATTTTAATGTATTTATACCTTATCATATAATATACATAGTTACATAATATATTAATAGGTGTGTAATTCTTATAAATAAAAATATATATATGTATAGGTACACAAAATTATGTATATTTATATTATTTAATTATATAATATACTAAGATCCATATGTTAAATGATATTATAAGTAGATACAATATACTTATATATAGTTTTATACATGTATTATTAATGTATGGAATAATATAAAATATACATATAGTACATATGTATTAATAAATATTATGAATTGATGCATATATATAATTTTATTATGAAGTATAAATGCAATATCATGATATAGACATATATTCTATTATATAAGATAGATAATGTTGATGCCAAAATATATGTTTGATATTTTTACCTTTTTATGCATGATATTTCATGCCTTCCATGGTGCATGAAATATCATGCTAAAAGGTAAAATATCATACATATTAAATTTATACAATTATATATACTATACTATTATATATACAACTAATATACTATTGTACTATTATTTTTTAAATACATGCTCTTAAATTATTTTTTTAATTAAATTAATTATAAAAAAATTTAAAAAACAATATATATTTTTTAAAAAAATTCTTTTCAATTTTTTTTTAAAAGGCAGATAATTATGAATTGCGTTTTATTACGGGGGCAAATTTATCGCAGTGCTCTCGGCACGAGCATCCGCTAGTATATATATATGGGTAGTGATAACATGTGCCCTAAGAGCACATGATATTAGCTAAACTTAGAAAGTGTAAAACAAACATAACTCCTATGGACTTAAATTCCCACCTCCTTCACTATCTTGGTCATACACATACTCACTCTTGAAAACAAAAGAACAATTAATGCTTACATTCTCTCTCTCCCATTAACTTCCCACGTTAAATTCTTCTTATTTTTTTAGTTGAACATTTTTTTACAAATTTAACATTTGCAATAGTTTGTACAACTTTTTTATTTGATTATTCAAAAACTTGTTTTGTATATAAAAATCGTTTTACAGCGATATAAAAAAATGTTTTTAAAGCAATTTTTTTATTAGAAATATGTTTTAGAGTTTTTTTTTATAACAATATGTTTTACAAAAACTGTTTTTAGACCAAACAGATTTTCTATTAATAAAAAGGTATAAAAACAGGCTTGTAAATAGTTTTTTTTAACTAAATAGGTTTTTAATATAAAAACTGTTTTTTATACGAATAAAGAGTTTTTCTATTGAAATAAAAAGAAAAACGTTTTTTAAATTAAAAGCAAACAGTTTTTTTTTTTATTTTTAGTAAACTTTTTTTTAATTAAACGTAAACAGTTTTTTTTAAATTAAAAAAAAATCATAAGTAAAAAAATAATGTTAATTGATATGATGTCGCGATTTATTAGTGCCGCTGGTGCAGACCCATATTCCCGGACTCGCATCATTTGTTGAATGTGGATCCGTGCCAGCGGTACTAATCAATCGCGAGTCTAAGGCATCAAATTAAACAGTTTTCTATAAAAATTAAACCATTTTTTATTAAAATTAAATTAAAAAAATTATTATTTTTCGTAAATAAAAACATTTTTGATTAAAACAATGTTTATTGTTTTATACCTTTTTATTAAAAGAAAATTTGTTTTGTCTAATAAAAAGTTTTTGTAAAACATATTTTTATAAAAAAAAAACTGTAAAACATATTTCTAAGAAAAACAAATTTGTTTTAAAAACAGTTTTTTATATAGACAAAACTGTTTTGTTTACAATAAGAAAACTTTAAAACATTTTTTATATACTAATCATGTTTTTAAATAATCAAATAAAAAAGATGTAAAAACTAACAGTTTTTCTTACAATAAGAAAACTTTAAAACAATTTTTATATAAATGTTAAATCTGTAAAAAATAATATTCAACTAAAAAAACAAGTTAAAGTGGGGAATAAATGGGGGAGAGAGAATGTAGGCATTAATTGTTGTTTTATTTTCAAGAGTGAGTATATGTATCTGAGATAGTAAAGGAGGTGGAAACTTAAATGCCTAGGAGTTATGTTTGTTTTACACTTTCTAATTTTAGCTAATATCATGTGCCCTTAGGGCACATGTTATCACTATCCTATACATATAGTTAAACTTCTCAACATATCTCATTAAATATACATAAAAATACATGATATTAAATGCACATGTATATAATTTATGATGTATGCTTGAATGTAAGTATACATTCATAGTTAATCTTTTGAGCATACCTCATTAAATATACATAAAAATACATAATATTAAATGCACATGTATATAATTTATGATTTATATATGAATGTAGGTATACATTCATAGAGACCGACTCGTATACGGACCTAGTTTACGGACTGCTACCGTCCAAGAATTATCTAGGGACCGTTTTGTCTTTTTAGGACCACCTTTTGGGACCGCAAAGTCTTTTATCTTCTTCTAAGTTTTAAGGAATATGAATTTTTACTCCAATGATTTCTAAGGTCTTTTAAGCTTGTTTTAACGCTTAATTAATCTGGAAGTCTAAGTGTAGAAGTTTCAGGGCTACTGCTACTTCTCAAGGTTCTTCTGTCACTATCGTACTGGAGTTCAGAATAGCGAGAATTATCTATATAAATAGTTTCTTCGGGGAGTCTGGAAATTGAAAGAGATTTTGATGGAAAATATTCTAGTCTTAAATACCTTATACGGTATCGTGGGTTTATCTGTCTAGTTTCTTTATATATTTGATTAACAATATCAATTATATCGTAATCTATAAATTCTTCTAAATTATTATCACCATAAGATGACAAAAATCTACAGTATGTTCTAGGGCAGCTGTCTCTACGTTTTTAAGGAGAGGGCAGATTCCTCCGGCTCTAATTAAAGTAGCATTTGTTTCAGCTAACCTTTTACGTTTAATAAATTTTAATACGCCTATACTGTCTTCAAGTATCCTAATATTCACGATATTTTTCAGGTCTTGATAGTTCTTCTGCAAAATCTTCAGTTCTTAATTTTTGTCTAAAGATATCACGGATCCCTGTTCTAATTATTTCTATTCTAGGTACTTTTCTTCCTAACCACTCAATAATCTGCTCTATATATTTAAAAGTACCACCTGCGTATATTAAAGAAGACTCTATAAGTTCTTTATCTTTAGTGTCTGTAAGAGTCCAGTCTTGAATTTCTATAGTTAAGTCTAAACTTGTTTGATTAACAAATTCTAAAAAGTCTTTAGTGATTTGTAAGCTCATATAAGATTCTTTTTAAAGAAATAATATGTAAAAATAGTTAAGGGTTCGGTTCGAGTTATACCTTCCTTCTGGTATGCAATATCTTTATCTTCTCCCCTTCGTCTCTTCAGCCTTGTTACTATTCTTCTCCAGTCTCGACTGTGACACCCTGTCTAATAAAATACCGGGCGATCACTCCTATATCAAATTAAAGTAGGAGTCTCATATGGATCATTCTTAGCATCACTGTCGAAAATCCATTTAATTACTAATAACCTATTAGGACGGTGTCAAAATTTTACTCAACTACTCTTTCTAACAACTACAATTTTAAAACATCCACACAGTATGCGTAAATGAAAATGAAATGAAATAAAATAACCGAACACTCGGTCAAAGCAAACAACCATATTGAATGATGCTAAAAGAATAACAAAATGCATATGGGCCATTGGCCCAAATATTTATACAGTACCTCCTATCTAGAGTACAAAGGTAGAATCGACTATCGAGAACCTGCACGCATCCACAGCTGCTGCAGCTGACGTCTGACTCGAAAGATGTGTCATCCAGGCGTCCCTGTGTCTGGACACCAATATATATATATATATATATAGCAAGAAAGGGAAAAGTAGATAAACGGGTCAGAGCCCGAGTTTTGAAAATATTTAGCAAGTGCATAAATGCTTTATTTTTAGAAAAATATTTTATCTCATATTTAAGTTTGGTATCGCACTCCCATGAGATACCCCTCACCTCTCTTCTAACAGTGCACTCATAGCGCATCCCTCTAAACATCCTAGTCAAGATACCCTGCTAAACTAGTCTATCACCCAACCACTATCAACCCTAGATAGTCTAAGAAATGTACTGAGGGCTAAACTTCTCCCCAATCTCAATACTAAGCCATGTTCATGCGTGGGGTGTCTCGCAAAGCAAAATTCAAAGAAGGAACCCCCCGATACACTACTATGCAGCAAGGTCGATCGTCGAGATCCACCAGTCCCTCAGTACAGAATATATGTAAATATACCCATACCATAAGAAATACTAATATTAGAGCACTAAGGATTAAACTTCTCCCCAGTCTCAACACAATTCCATATTCGTGCGTGGGGTGTCTCGCAAAGCGAAATCCAAACAAGGAACCCCCCCGATACACTACTATGCGGCAAGGTCGATCATCGAAATCCATTAGACCCTCGGCACCCAAGTTATCCACACATATATATATATATATATACATCCGGATCTATCTCCCGGAATGAGAATTCATTTACAAAGTATTTATCAATACTTATCATTTTTATCTCAAAACCTTCCATTTCCCTTCTCATATCCAGGAAATGTATTTAATAGCCAATTCATTATCATGAATTGCTTTAACATATCATGTAACTTTTTAAAAGCTAATTTTATTATCATAAAAATGCTTTTCCGTTTTATAACATCCCATTTCCCTTCTTCCATCCAGGAAATATAATTAAAAGCCATTTTTATTATCATAAAAATGCTTTTACCATATCATATGCTTCCACTTCCCTTCTTCCATCCGGGTTGTGTTTCCGAAGCCAATTCATATAACCCATTTCCCTTCCTATATCCAGGAAATGTAATTAAAGTCAATCCATTATCATGAATTTCTTTAACATAACGCGTTCTAAGACCGCCCGTCCGGGTTTCCCCACTGTGCGCGCCCCTAAATGGCTATCATTGTCCAGGGCCTATCATCAAGACAACCTGGGATCCTACAACTCAAGATGTCGGGAAGCGGCCATATGCCTGCGGGATAGTCAAGACCACACCCGGAATCTCCTAACCAGCACAGAAAAATACAACAAACGCTCATATGGCCTATAGGACTATATCCACCCTGCATTCATTAGCCAGGGGGCTTCACCATACACACGCAACTTCCCTTATGATAGCGATTTAGAGAGGTGTGTATCCATATTTTATTAATTAAGAAAATCATTTATCTTTCCATTTTGAAAACATTTATATTTTATTTTCAAAATCATTAACATCATATCATATATATACTTTAATCACATAGTATATATATATACCATATATTCCTCCTCGAATATATATATATAGCCCTTATTGCCAATCTCATCTAGCGATGATCCATAATCCCAAAGATTCCCTCGAGGCATCATGATAATGCATTTATATACGCATGATACAAAACCCAAAGTATTTCCTTACTTTGATAAATTATAAATACCTAAATTCCATCTAAGGACTTATTGGATATCTCCAATTATAACACTCCACACTAAGCGAATATATATGTCTATATTCCCAAATTATCCTAATCACCTCCTAGAATTTTCCCATAAAAATCCCAAACTGTATTTTAACTCCCCATACTCTTAAGGGAAGAAAACTATCAATTCTGACCAAAGCGATTCGATTCGCCCCATTTGCGAATCGATTTGGGTGGGCGAATAGATTCGGCCCCCAATCCAAATCGATTCGGAAAGTGCTCTGCAAACAGGTCCTTAATGGAGAATCAATTCAGTATAAATCCGAATCGATTCGGCCCACTGCAGAATCACAGATCCCCTTAGGCAAATCGATTCGGCCTAGACCCGAATCGATTCGGCCTGTTCTAGGGGCACTGTTTGGGCAATTTTTTTTCAATCTCCAAAATACCCAAAATTCAATCCAATCTCCATTTAAATCCTAACTTGGATTTATTCCTACAAACCTAAAGTTTTAACATCTCCTCAAATTCTTTAGAGGTCCTAAAAATCCTTTTGAGAACCCCTAACATTTATCTCCAATAAGTTATAACTAATGATTTCAATCTCGGACAGCTTTCCATAGAAAAATCACTATAAATCCAAAAAAAAATCAGAAAAATACGCGATCAGCGTCCACGCGACCACGTTGAAAAGATATACAATTTTTATTTTTTGACCAAGAGCCGAATCGATTCGGATCAGGGCCGAATCGATTCGGAAAGACGGAGGTCAACTATTCATCGTCTTCTTCGAGACGATTTCAGCCATTAAAGCTTCTCCCGAGATTTTGTCGCCTAACCCAACGTCCTACAACCTCAACCAACTACAAATACACATATATTAAGGGTTCTAAACATCCTAGAACCCAAAACCACTAATTAATTTCAAATAAATTTCTAGGTATCTCCAATTAGAAAATTTTAGGGGTTTATTCGTTTTATCTCCCGAAAAACTGTTTTATCCATTAAAACCCAACCCAAAATCTTTAGGGTTTGTTTATACCAAACTACGGTATGAGATATTTATGCAAAAAGGAAATAAAGCAAGTAAACACTTGCCTCATGGATATAATCTGACGACCTCGAGCCGAATCCGGCGGAGTTTGGCCTGATTCTCCATTTTCTCCTCCTCTTTCCTCTTCCTCTCTCCCTTCTCTCTCTTTTCTTTTTCTTCTCTTCTCTTTTCTCCCTCTACCTCCTCTTTATAAAGAAGGAAAAAGGGTTTAACCCTTTAAAACCCAAAAATGACTCGTTTACTCAATTACGATCCTGTTTAACTCTAAAATTACCCGGAACTCAATTTTGACAATCGAACACTTTTTTCCGACTATATCGGCCATTTCGAGACTCATGGAACAGTCAAAATTTTCATCCGGGGTACTTGACCACAAATCACTATTTCAACCCAAAACAATAAAATGCGGTTTTCCAACTAAAATCTCACCTGATGTCACTTTACTCAACGGCGACAAATAATTAAAATACTTCGACCTATTTAGTCCCAAAAGTATTTACAACATTCATCAAAAATCATCAAATCCTTGAAAATCCCAAAAATCACTATTTCGAGAAACTCTCCAAATCGCCAATTTATTTCCAATTAGGGAATTTAATGGTCTCCCAAAAGACGGGTTGTTACATACTCCCCCCCTACAACGGAATTTCATCCTCGAAATTCAGGTACAACCTACACCACCAAACTAGGATCGCTCCAAATCCTAATATCTCAAGGGGAATGATACTAATCCCAATGGTTCCCAACCATACATTATGCGACTACTGTAATCGTAAAGTGACTCTAATAGCGTCACATTGCACCCATAATCTCTTAGTGCTTCATGGCATAAACTTCAACTTTATATACTACGCCCATTCTATTTCAGGTGGTATATAAACCAACTTACTAAGCTGCCCATACACCTTTCTAACCTGTGCACATCTGCACATCCATAGTGAACGTCTGACACGTAACACTCTCTCCCAATAAGGGTCTCGTTTCCTCAGTGTAATACTCACCTATGGGTCCTCCTAAATAGCAAAATTCAATTTTCCTAACCTCAGCGCCACTAACTCTATTAAACTTACATCCTGCAAATGCTACGATCTATGCGATGTCCTACCTATGCGAAACGAGTCTAATCCTAAGTATGTCCCTAGTGCCCAAGGCCTCTCTCAACTTCCGACATTTGCTCGGTTTCATACGTGGGACGTCTCGCAAAAGCAAAATCCAAACAAGGAACCATCCCATTACACTACTCCCTTGCGTTGTCGGTCATCGAGATATAGCGACCTAAGGCACCCCAGCGGGACGTCCTAAATCCTACCTCACTAGCCTATGAACGCATTCCTACTACTCTATCCTTCCGCCCATACGAAAGGAAACCTAACTAATCGAAGTGTCCAATCTCTGCAAGAGCACTACGAACATCATACCCAAAACATATTTCCTCAAAATTTGCCTTTTCATTAAGGCCTAGCCATAATCCTCAAATCAATTTCTCTAAGTCCAACTCCATCCACCCACTTGTGGCGAGAGGACCACCTTAGTGCTTTTCCATAGCACAATATTTCCATAAACATACCATCATCACATGGCTCATAGTCTATAGTGGTTCATCCACACTATAAGACTTTTAACAAAACCCACATCCTTGTATCCCATAACATCTCTCCACTCTCGACGCCGCTAAGATTCAGGTGTGGAGCGTCTCGCAAAGCGAAATCCAAACAAAGAACCCCTCCACTCACTCCTACTTAACTTTGTCGGTCATGGAGGTCCGTTATTTCAATATGTAACCGGGATAACCCTATCCCCTTTCAACAAAAGGTGGCCTGAACTCCTATCTCTAACTAAGAGTCACACCACCCAGCGCTCGCACTAATTTCAAGTCCTTGCGCAATCAATAGTGAGCTTAAACTTACAGCTCAATAATAATTCGGCGGCCTTAAATCATATCTATAAGGTTGCCATATACTCAAATCACGATAATGAAACCTCTGCTCATCAAAGTTCCATCTATGAACAATAATAAAGGCTAACTCAACCTGTATCCAGGTGAGAAATCGCAATAACAATTCGTTCCACCCTAGAACTACGGACACGATAGTCTTGCCATCATTAGCCTGCTATCGCTCCGATAATACCATAATATCTTATACTCACCATATTACCATACCCGTATAAACATATAGAATGAGTATCACTAACCATATATATATATATATATATATATATATATATATACAATATATCAACACCCAGCTCTATGGCGAATGAAGGAAAATAAAACTCCGCTACCGCGGAAAAGACATAGGCATACTTGATATACTGTTATCGATACCGCCATAAAACTTTAAATTACACACACGAGTCTAGGGCTAACGAACACCGCGACTTCACCTAGCCACGATAATTATACCTCCTCGATTGAGGTAAAACTCATAACAACATTCCTCTCATTCCGGCTAAATCATGGGGACTCACAGTTAAGACTATCCGTAAGATCCCTTTCAAACCCTTAACAATTACCATAAGGAGAGTGACCTCTACTAAGGTCCTCGTACCCAACTTCTACCAACTGCTCCATCTATGCCCCACCTCCTACTGCCATCCAAGCCCCGCACACGATTCTCAAACGAGCGCGCAAAAGATCACTATAATCTTATAATATGGAAGGAGAACGAAATCTCACAAGAGAAATCAACAATCCTAGTCCTATGGCTCTATATCAAATCGATAGCAACGCTGAAAGCATAGTACGTCCGCACAGATTCCTAAGGACACTAGTACCTGATGCTCTGATACCATCTTTGACATCCAGCCCAATAAAATACCGTGCGATCACTCCTATATCAAATTAAAGAAGGAGTCTCATATGGATCATTCTTAGCATCACTGTCAAAAATCCATTTAATTACTAATAACCTATTAGGCCGGTGTCAAAATTTTACTTAACTACTCTTTTAACAACTACAATTTTAAAACATCCACACAGTATGCGTAAATCAAACTGAAATGAAATAAAATAACATAAAACTCGGTCAAAGTATACCACCATAGTGAATGATGCTAAAATAATACTAAATGCATTTGGGCCATTGGACCTAATATTTATACAGTACCTCCTATCTTGAGTACAAAGGTAGAATCGGCTATCGCGAACCTGCACGCATCCACAGCTGCTGTAGCTGACGCCTGACTAGAAAGATGTGTCATTCAGGCGTCCCTGTGTCTGGACACCTATATATATATATATATATATATAGCAAGAAAGGGAAAAGTAGATAAACGGATCAGAGCCCGAGTTTTGAAAATATTTAGCAAGTGCATAAATGCTTTATTTTTAGAAAAATATTTTATCTCATATTTAAGTTTTGTATCGCACTCCCATGAGATACTCCTCACCTCTCTTCTAACAGTGCACTCCTAGCGCATCCCTCTAAACATCCTAGTCAAGATACCCTGCTAAACTAGTCTATCACCCAACCACTATCAACCCTAGATAGTCCAAGAAATGTACTAAGGGCTAAACTTCTCCCCAATCTCAACTCTAAGCCATGTTCGTGCGTGGGGTGTCTCACAAAGTGAAATCCAAACAAGAAACCCACCCGATACACTACTACGCGGCAAGGTCGATCGTCGAGATCCTCCAGTCCCTCAGTACAGAATATATGTAAATATATACATACCATAAGAAATACTAATATTAGAGAACTAAGGATTAAACTTCTCCCCAGTCTCAACACAATGCCATATTCGTGCGTGGGATGTCTCACAAAGAGAAATCCAAACAAGGAACCCTCCCAATACACTACTATGCGCCAAGGTCGATCATCGGAATCCATTAGACCCTCGACACCCAAGTTATATATATATATATATATATATATTACCATATACATCCGGATCTATCTCCCGAAATGAGAATTCATTTACAAAGTATTTATCAATACTTATCATTTTTATCTCAAAACCTTCCATTTCCCTTCCCATATCCAGGAAATGTATTTAAAAGACAATTCATTATCATGAATTGCTTTAACATATCATATAACTTTTTAAAAGACAATTTTATTATCATAAAAATGCTTTTCCGTTTTAAAACATCCCATTTCCCTTCTTCTATCCAGGAAATATAATTAAAAGCCATTTTTATTATCATAAAAATGCTTTTACCATATCATATGCTTCCACTTCCCTTCTTCCATCCGGGTCGTGTTTCCGAAGCCAATTCATATAACCCATTTCCCTTCCTATATCCAGGAAATGTAATTAAAGCCAATCCATTATCATGAATGGCTTTAACACAACGCGTTCTAAGACGCCTGTCAGGGTTTCCCCACTGTGCGCTCCCCTAAATGGCTTTCATCTTCCAAGGCCTATCATCAAGACAACTTGGGATCCTACAACACAAGACGTCAGGAAGTGGCCATATGGCTGCGGGATAGTCAAGACCACATCCGGAATCTCCTAACCAGAGCAGAAAAATTCAACAAACGCTCATATGGCTTATAGGACTATATCCACCCTGCATTCATTAGCCAGGGGACTTCACCATACGCACGCAACTTCCCTTATGATAGCAATTTAGAGAGGTGTGTATCCATATTTTATTAATTAAGAAAATCATTTATCTTTCCATTTTGAAAACATTTATATTTTATTTTCAAAATCATTAACATCATATCATATATATACTTTAATCACATAGTATATATATATATATATATATATATATAATATATATATATGGCCCTTATTGCCAATCTCATCTAGCGATGATCCATAATCCCAAAGATTCCCTCGAGGAATCATAATCATGCATTTATATAGGCATGATACAAAACCAAAGTATTTCCTTACTTTGATAAATGATAAATACCTAAATTCCATCTAAGGACTTATAGGATATCTCCAATTATAACACTCCACACTAAGCGAATATATATGTCTATATTCCAAAATTATCCAAATAACCTCCTAGGATTTTCCCATAAAAATACCAAACTGTATTTTAACTCCCCATACTCTTAAGGGAAGAAAACTAGCAATTCTGACCAAAGCGAATCGATTCGCCCCATTTGCGAATCGATTCGGGTGGGCGAATCGATTCGGCCCCCAATCCGAATCGATTCGAAAAGTGTTCTGCAAACAGGTCCTTAATGGTGAATCGATTCGATATAAATCCGAATAGATTCGGCCCATTGCAGAATCACAGATCCCCTTAGGCAAATCAATTCGGCCAAGACCTGAATCGATTCGGCCTGTTCAAGGGGCACTGTTTGGTCAATTTTTTTTCAATCTCCAAAAGACCCAAAATTCAATCCAATCTCCATTTAAATCCTAACTTGGATTTATTCCTACAAACCCAAAGTTTTATTATCTCCTCAAACTCTGTAGAGGTCCTAAAAATCCTTTTGAGAGCCCCTAATATTTATCTCCAATAAGTTATAACTAATGATTTCAATCTCGGACATCTTTCCGTAGAAAATCACTATAAATCCAAAAACAATAAGAAAAATACGCGGTCGGCGTCCACACGACCGCATCGAAAAGAACTACAATTTTTATTTTTTGACCGAGAGCCGAATCGATTCGTATCAGGGCCAAATCGATTCAGAAAGACGGAGGTCAACTATTCATCGTCTTCTCCGAGACAATTTCAGCCATTAAAGCTTCTCCCGAGCTTTTGTCGCCTCACCCAACATCCTACAACCTCAACCAACTACAAATACACATATATTAAGGGTTCTAAACATCCTAGAACCCAAAACCACCAATTAATTTGTCGGTATCTCCAATTAGAAAATTTTAGTGGTTTATTCATTTTTTCTCCCGAAAACCCGTTTTATCCATGAAAACCCAACCCAAAATCTTTAGGGTTTGTTTATACCAAACTACGGTATGAGATATTTATGCAAAAAGGAAATAAAGCAAGTAAACACTTGCCTCATGGATATAATCCGACGACTTCAAGTCGAATCCGGCGGAGTTTGGCCCAATTCTCCATTTTCTCATCCTCTTTCTTCTTCCTCTCTCTCTTCTCTCTCTTTTCATTCTCTTCTCTTCTATTTTCTCCCTCTCCCTCTCTTTATAAAGAAGGAAAAAGGGTTTAACCCTTTAAAACCCAAAAACGACTCGTTTACTCAATTACGAGCCCGTTTAACTCTAAAATTACTCGGAACTCAATTTCGACAATCGGACACTCTTTTTCGACTATCTCGGCCATTCCGAGACTCATGGCGCAGTCAAAATTTTCATCCGGGGTACTTGACCGCAAATCACTATTTCAACCCAAAACAATTAAATGATATTTTCCAACTAAAATCTCACCTCGTGTCGCTTTACTCAACGACGACATATAATTAAAATAGTTCGACCTATTTAGTCCTAAAAGTATTTACAACATTCATAAAAAATCATCAAATCCTTGAAAATCCCAAAAATCACTATTTCGAGAAACTCTCCAAATCGCCAATTTATTTCCAATTAGGGAATTTAATGGTCTCCCAAAAGGACGGGTTGTTACAGGCCTCCTGCAACTCTCTTTTTATGTGTCGCACCTCAATCCACTATTTTGGCGTTGAACCTGTTTCCTGCCTGTACGCCTTCACGCCTAACGCCCACCTGGCTAACGGCTCACGGCTAATCGGCACCTAACGGCGGTTCACTAGTATAACACCTTGTATGCTACACCAGAGGTTCCACGCAATAGTCCTCTATGAACAAAAAGTTGGAGACAATTTGAAAAATAATAACAACTTAACATAAGATATTTCTGGAAAAGAAAATAATTTTATTGCATTGTATAAGTAAATATAACTCTCTCCTCTCCCCTAACTATGAGAGGTTTACTCACTCATATACATATTACTCTCTACAAGCATACACTCTCTCTAACACTGGAAGTCTAACAAATGATCACTCTCTAACTCTTGATATCTAAAAATCAAATGGACGCTCCCTTTTATAGCACAAGGGCACTACAAACGACTGGTAACCGGCTACCAAAAGATCCGGTTGAAAAATGTAAATTATTAAAGCAACATTGTCTTCAGAATCTTATCAGCTGGGTCTACAGGCTTTTAACGTCTTTTGATAATTTGGGGAACCTTTTTCTTTTTGAAAAGAAAGGCCATCTGATGGGGCGTGCCAAGTATTCATCATGAGTCTTGTCATCTTGTAATAATGCAAAAGCATCAAATAAAGTCTTCGTCTTTTTTTATCAGTCTGGTAGCCCATATGGGGCAGGCATCCTTTTGCTTTATGGAAAGCAGAGTCTAAGTAAATGAATCTTATGTCTTCAATAATTCTTCCACTATTTAGGGTCCCTTTGTTGTATCTGTGTCTTCTTCTTCCTTGTCTTGGTTTGGTAAGGCATTGTCGAAAAATTCATCAATGAGGCCTACAGTTCTAAGACTAGCTGAAAAAGCTATCTCTACCATTTCTTTGGATTCTTTCTTGAGCCTTCCGTTGAATGGCTCATCAGCTTGGATTATTAGGTCTTCTTTGTGGTAGGCAGCGTACCACCTGTCTTCTCCTGTCAATAACTCCATGATTTTAATTATCTCCATGGCCTGAGCAATCTGGAGCATGGACTTATCAACAATTTAATCTTTAGTTTCATCTTCTGATGAAATATCAACATCTTCGAATATGTAATTGGAAAATCTAATAAGTCTAAATCCTTCAACTCTCATTCCTCTACAGGAACTTGGAGCAATCTGATAGATTCTAGGAAATAGAGGAAGGAAGTCTTCTACCTTCTTGACGTACTCATGGACTATTTTACCAAGAGCAACAGAGTCTTCAATATCTTTTATCTAGACGAGTCCAATGAACCTGTGGTCTACAAGAGTTATATGAGCCATGTCTGATTTTCCAAAAAGATATATTTTTGGAACGTCTTTGAAGAAACCCTTAATTATTAAGGAATCTCCATTTATTTCTGATAATAACATATTAAAATGATCAATAATGTTATTAGCTTCTTTTTTAAATTCTATTGTTAATGGGAGATTATTATGACCAAATGGTATAACAATCTTAGTCTTAAAAACGTTTTTCTGATAGTAAAAATCAGTAGGTCTAATTTTGGAGGATTCTCCAAGAGTCTAAGCATATGTCTGAATCTGAGGTCTAGGTATAGCAGTAACACTGAGCTGGGTAACTGCAAGTCTTTAAGTCCTCATAAATCTAGCAATGGCTACCAAATTTTGTTTGAACTCAATCCATAGTCTATTCTTGACGTTCCACCATATAGCGTCTATGAGAGTATTTTCATCTTCTGAAAATTCTCGTTTAAATTTGATCAAGTCTGGATATCTTTGATCAGGTCTATATTGGGGAAAATACATTTTCCCAATGAGTCTATTTTGAGCAATAATCTCTTGTCTAGATTTTCCAGGAGGAACTAAGATATCATCAAAGTTCTTTAGGATTGGTCTTTCTCAAGAGTCTTGAATATGAGTCGGTCTTTGCATTACACCAGCATTTGGTCTTACGCGTCTAAGATATTCTGCAACGTCTTCCTTGTTCAGTCTATTTGTTCCAGAGTAACTCATGTCTTCTAGGTCTTCTATTTGCAACATAAAACATGAAATCATATTAATGTTAGCAAACATTGGTTCTCTTAATATAATGTCTGGAATGGTATTTTTACTTCCCTTAATATGTATAACAGAGAAGTCATAACCATTAAGCAATTGTTTCCATCTAATTAGTCTGTTAGTCCTTGATTTGGAAAATTCTAAATCTCTGAATTTTGCTGCATAAGAAGAGTCAGTATAAACATTAAAATATTTAGGTCTAAGAAACAGCATATATTTTTCTATTGCCATTATTATGGCTAAAAGTTCTTTTTCATGGGCAGTGTATCTTGTTTCTGGATCTGTAAAGGTTCCAGAACTATGTCTACAAAGTTTGTTCTTTCTTATCTGATGATCAATGGTAAAGTATACTGCTCCACATTGTTTATCAGAGGCATCTGTTTCTACTATAAATTGGTCTTTTGCATTAGGCAGTTTAAGTAAATGAATATTCTTGACTACATCTTTAATTTTTCTTATTACTTCAAAATCATCTTTAGTCCAATAAAAGAGATTAGTTTTGTCTGTTCCTTTTAATTTGGCTGTTAAGCTTTGTCTTTTTGAAGCAAGGTCTTTAATAAAGTCTGCATCACAATTAAGCAATCCTAAAAATGATTGTAATTATTTTCTATCTTTAAGTTGGTCTGGAAACTCAAGAATCTTTTTGGTTATGTGTTCTGCCAAGGATAATTTTCCTTTATTAATATGCATTCCCACAAAGTCTATTTCAGTCTGAAATAATTGCATTTTCCTTTCGGAAATAACAATACCATGTCTATCTAATTTTAAGATAATCTTTTTAAGATGGTCTACATGCTCTATCTCAGTTTTACTGGCTACAAGAATATCATCTATATAAATAAGACAAAATTCTGAATAAGGTCTAAATATATTATTCATTCTTCTTTGGAAAATTTGAGGAGCATTCAAGTATCCAAATGGAATTACAAGCCATTCATATTTTTCTTAGGGCACACTAAAGGTTGTCTAAGTAATACTGTCTGGATGCATCTTAATTTGCCAAAAGCATGATTTGCAATCAAACTTACTGAATATAATTCTATCTTCAATTAAATTAATCAAATTATTCTTGTGTGGTATCTTATAAGAATCAAATTCACAATTCTTATTTAATTGTCTATAATCTATAACCATGCGTCTTTTTCCTCTTTTACGTTCAGACTCATTTTGAACATAGAAGGCAAGGCTATTATGCCTAACTTAAGCATTTCATCTATGTATTTCTTGAATTATTCCATATCTTCTTGTGATTATCCTTTCTTATAGGTTCCACCATTAATAGTGGCGTCTGGGTTTATATGGATGATTTCACAATAACTTTGGTCCTTATCCCACTTAGTAATGGGATTTTCTCCTAAAGTAGGCTCTGCTGGTTGCCTAATCTTTTTTTTTTCTAATTCTATATCCATTTTCTTCTATTTGGATATAGCTTGAACTTGTAATAAGGTATGCTGGGCTTGATATAATATGTCTTATTGTATAAGCGCTATTTGCTTATAACACTTTTGGTCTAGATACTTACACTTTTTTTGTAAGGGTTTAGTAATATCTAGGTCTTCTTGTTGGGTTGTAGGTCTAGTTCCACCATGCTCAGCTGAAGAACTCTGATGTTTTATGGGTTTATATATTGGTTTGACCTGCATAAGGTCCAAGGCAGTCTTGTGATCTATTAGAGGGACTTTAATATTAAATTCCTCTGTATCACTAATTAATATATTATCGTTATACTGAGTATAAGGATGATATTTACTAATAAAGTCTTGTCCTAAAATAATGTTTTCTGTGAAACTAGGACGAGGATCCATTATCCAAAATCGATAATTAACGGTTTTATTGGTCTGATTTCCTAATTTAAAATAAATAGGAATAGTCTGGAAATATAAGGTAAATGGATCTCCGTTAGCCACTTTACCATAGATTTCTTGAGTACTTTCTAAAAAATAGTCTTCAGGGAAGGCATTAGCCTTGCAAATACTCTGAGAGCACCCTGTAACTATAAAAGCTGAAAGTCTTTTGGGATAGTCTTTATGTTGAACAAATAATTCTACAAAACAAGCATGTGGTTTAGTATAAATTCCTAAATTATTCTTTTCTAAAATAGATATTCCTTTCTGAGGTTTATCTATAAAATCTAAGGGTATTTGGTCTTCTGAACTACTATCAGAATGGTATTCTTTTCTAAAATATGTATTCCTTTGAAGTCTTCATTTTCTTGCAATCTTTTGGTTATATTTCTATCAATGTATTGATAATATGTTTTAATATCTAAGTCTATTTGAGCATCATACTGGCTAGTATAAATTGCTCTAAATCTAGTTCTCCAACAGTCTTCATGGTAGTGTAATTGACAAACAATACAAACCATAAATAATTCTGTTTGTATAGTCTCAAAGCATTCTACGCATATAAAGTTTTTTTTGCAACATTTCATTTCAAATGTGCAATAATGTCTTTTATCAAAGTAGCATCTAGGTATACAGGTTAGTAACTCAGGATTACTAACTGTCCATCTTTTATTTTAAAATGGGCTTAATATGCACTTATACCAAGCTTCTTCAAAGTCTATATATTCATTATCTAAATCGTCTTGATTAGTTTGCATCATGTACAAGTCTAAAGTATCCTGAGAGACTTCGTACTCATCAGTATCACAATTATAGTCTTCTGAGTCACTATCTGTATATGCACTATAGATATTAGTATTGTCATCATCTTCTATGCTTGATATTTCTATAGCATATAGGATATCTAACTCTTCTTGATCTGCATAGTCTAATATTGTATTAATAATCATAATACTTTCTTTATCTTTCTTACTAGGGCTGTCTTTAGCAAAGTGTCCTTATTTAGCGCAAGTCCAACATTCTTTAGTGGCAGTCTTAAATTGAACTACATCTTTTTCTTTCCTATATTTAGGAACCTTCTTATACTTACTAGTATTATTCTTAAAATATCTTCTTTGGTTAAATCTATTTTTGTTAGTCTTAGGATCCTTTTTTCTAAAGGTAGTAGATTGTCTAAATTTATACTTCTTTGGAAATCCTAAAGGTCTAGTTTTAAACTTCCTATGTTTCCATTCTAATTTCTTTTTGAATATCTTAGATTCACTACCACATCCCTATTGGATTGGAGCGATGTCTCTTTCGTCTTTGATTGGAGGGATCTGCTTGAAAGTCTCTTCTATCAACTTTCCTTGAGTTATATCACATCTCTTAGATATGATATAGTCTTTGGCGAAATTGATTCTTTCACCAAGGGAGTTGTTCTTAACTCCAGCTACTCTTGGCCAATTCCTATATTCATTATTAGGATTTGTCCTATGGTTGGTATCTTCCTAAAGTATTCATCTTTTATGGTCTCTCCAAATTCTTTAATTTGGTAATATAGCTGCTCATAATTATTGCTATATTCATTTATCTTATCCAATTTGCAAATGCTAAGGAGGGCTAACTTAGTTTTTGCTAGGTCTTGTTCATTGATTTGAACTAGATGTCCAGCTCCAATGAATTCTGATGTGAACAATTGAATATATTCTTCGATTGATCTTTCTTCTAACTTTTCTTTCATCTTTTTAACCTTAGCTAAGGAGTCTTCATCTGTAGCCTTTCTTAAATTATCTAAGTAATCTTTTGCAATACCTCTAATGGATTGCTCAGCGTACTTCTTACATGAACTTGCATCCCATTGTTCATTAGATGCAAAACATATGTTCATCTGATTACGCCACTCATCTAAGGCTTTCTTCCTATCTTGAGCGTTGTCTAAGTTAAGGTATATACCTACTGGATTTATGGCTTGGCTTGCCATTGTCTTAACAGGAGTGAAACTCTTGTCACTTGTTGGGAAGTCTTTTATATAATCAGGTTTAGTCTTTACTACGGTGCTTGAATATATAGGAATATTTATTCCTATTGGTTTACTAAAAAGTCTAGGAGCATCTTCTAGCCTACTACTACTTCCTATCTCTTGTTTGCTAAGCTCTACTTATGTAGCTAGCATTAATCTTTGTTCTCCTTCTTCTATTAGTGTTAAGTTTCTAAGAAGTTCTTTTGTATTCTTAGATTCTTTTAATTTTAATATGCGGTCTTGGGCTATCATATTAAATCTTTCTCTTTCTTGAAATCTAACATAACGACTTTTCTTAAGGTTATCTTTAAATGTCTTCATATCCAATTATGAGGGTTCATGTCCAAAGTTTTGGATTCTAGCTTTTTCTTTAATTAAGTCTTTTTGTTCAAATGATCTTCTAGGTTTAATTATTGGGGCTTGTCTTAGTAAACTAGCACTAGTCTTACTACTACATTCTCCTTCTAAAGGATCATTGATTATGACGTCTCCCATATTTCTAAATCTAATTTCTTCGGTCTGAATATTCTTATTGACAATCTTAGGGGGGCCAAACTGGATAGTAACATTTCCAGTGACATCGTCTTGATTAATAAACAGAGGTTTATTCTGTATAATCTTAGTTTCTTGGAATTATGGCAATTGACATAGGGTCTTAGCTTTTTCTTTCATAGGTCCAGTATTCTTAATACTGTAAGTATGATTATAGTCTGAAACATTGGTTCTAACTGAGATTTCTTTATTTAGTTTACCGCTAAGAATTCTCGATTGTATTCCTTCATAAGAAAATTGGGAGAACTTCACATAGCTTTGGAATTCTATATTTATATTAGCGTTTGGGATAATATAGTCTTCATAACCACTAGCATATAAGATTAACTTAAAATGTTTGGTTGTGTCTACGGTTACTGTAAATGCCGAAATGACATTAAAGTATCATATATTTTTTGAGATTTCTAACTGGGCTATCCCAATAAGGATTTTCTCAAAATGTTTCCATATTTTGTCTACTAAACAACATAATATGTTGATATTATTTTGAGGTTTATGTAATCCTTGGATTCTTGCTTGAAAGAGTCCAAAGGTTAGGAATTGGAACTTCCCATCAGTTCCTCTAGATCTAAGCCATTCTGAGTCAAATACTTGGAGCTCAGTATAGGATTTGTCTAACACATGATTCCTACAATGGTAAGTCATGTTATTATTAGGAGTCTTACGAGTGACACCTTCCTTAAACAAGTCTATGTATCTAACGGCTGGAAGTTGTCCATTATGAATGGAATCTTCAACAATCTTCCAGTCAACTTCACGCCATTCTTTCCATTGGAAAGGATTGGTGAAATTTCTTTCTTTGCGCCATGTCCTAACATTGGAGGATGAATCTTTAAATCTTTGGAGCATATGATTACTCTGTCCAATATTTGGGATAAAGCTAACTATCTTATTAGTCTTATCTAATCCGTCATTTATGACTCGTCTACCTATGGTATTCCTTTCTCTAGTTTCTATAGGAGGGGATTTTCTAAATTTACAGGTGGTTACCTATTTTTGTTCAAGTCATTTTTCAATTCTTTATAAGAAGTCTGAATAATCTTTTTGTCTTTTTATCTGATTAAGGATTTCTTCTTTAAAATTCTTATTTTCTTTTCTTGTCTTCTCAGAACTTTCTTCACTATGTTTAGCTAGAGAATTAATAATGGATTTACCAACATTAGTAATATAGTCTTTTAATTCATTATCTTTTTCTTGTTGATGCATAGTTCTAACTTCTATGGCTTCTACAGTCTTTTCAATTTTATCTAACCGAGTTAGAATAAAAGGAGAGTTTATTTTTGCTTGGGAAGGTTTATTATATACGGCCTTAATTCCGTTTATAATTTCTTTGTATTTTTCTTCTACTTGGGCCATGTTTAGTCTAAGTACATTAATAATACTATCCATTTTGGATAGGTTATGGCTTTCCATATTATTAAGGTAATTTGCTAAATTCTGTTAGAATTTAACAAAGTCTGTATAGAAGGTAGTTAATCCTTCTGTCTTAGCCTTTAAATCTAAATGTAAGTCTTTAACAAAGCTACTGTTATAGTCTTGGGTAGCTGCTATGGATGTAGAAATTAAATTTAGTCTTTCTAATATAAGTCTAGTTGCTTTAGCCGCATTGGTAATCTCATTTTCATTTATCTTATAATAAATCTATCATCATTTATCTTTTCTAAAATTCTTCTGAATGGAGAGGTCTCTTGGTACCTCATTCCAGTCCGATCTAACTATCTCCATTAGTAAGATAACTATCTAATCTAGGGATAAGCTTGGCTTGTTCTTTAGTAAGTTTAATTAACTCACTGTCTTGATTTTTAATTAAAGTTTTAATTTATAAAATGTCTTTGTTAAGGACTTTTATATGATTAGTCTTAATATTTATTTCTTGTAGAACTTGTACTAAGTCTATTGGAATTTGATTATATATTTCTAGTAGTATTTTAGAGATATTTTTTATCTCTGTTTCTAAGGTTTGAGTGTTTTTTATTAATTATCTTAATATAAGGAGTATAAACTTATTTTGGTCTATTATGCTATTAATAGCACTAGCAGTAACTTGTCTATTGTCTGCGTGTTTGGCTGTGATGTGTTCAGTGTGTGAACAACCGTCTATGTGAGAGGTTAAACAACATACTGGGTCTAAATCAGTTATGGGTATGGGATGGTAGTCTGGGTTGGTTCCAAAAATATCTTGGTAAATGCGAGGGATAAATCCCAAGAGCATTAAAGTCTTTTTACTATAAGTCTAAAAGGAGCGTCTTGTGGCTCTGATACCAGAATTTGGGTTTTGGTCGAAATTTGGTGAGTTTCTAAAATCTTTAAGGTCTTGATACCAATTTGGTTCTAACCTATAAATCTTTTAATTATATAGTCTTAAACTTAGGTTTTAGTATAAGACAAGAGGGGGAACATGTGACACCCCGTCTAATTAAATACCGGGCGATCACTCCTTTATTAAATTAAAATCAAGGTGAACAGTTGGTTCATTCTTAGCATCACTGTCGAAAAAATACTTTTCCAATTTAAACACCCTAAATAATTAAGCTAAGTGTCAAAACCATTTTAGACATTACTTTCCAAATTTTATTTTATATAAACCAACATTTAAAACTTTGAATAATTCACAGTTTGATAGTCACACCACAACTATCCTGGAACATACGATCCAAATAATCAAACATTCAACTAGTTGAATCCAACATTTAATACTTTAAATGAAAACATCCTGGCAATAAAATCCCAAAGTGTAAGTACTGGAAATAAATGGATTACAATATCCAATAAAACAACTGAATAATGGAAAGGGCGACACAAGCCCAACTGAAATAAATAATGCTAAGAGTAGAATCAAATGAACGAGGTCATCTACGCAAGAGGCCTGCAACTCCCACCTAAGCTGCAGCACGTTCCTTCCAAAGGATCCTATGCAAGACGCCCCTATGGCTGGGCACCTGTAATATATACATATATATACAAGAGAGAAAGGAAAATAGAAACGGGTCAGAGCCCGATTTTGAAAATGATTTAAAATTTGTTTAGCAAGTATTTAAAATGTTTACAGGCCAATGCAACAACATATTAGTGCGGCACTCCCTTGAGAAATTCTCACATCTCTTCTAATGTGCACGCCTATCACACTAACCTGCCCAACGATTTAACTTATCTTAGGTTACTCGTAAGATTTAAACCTGAACACTTGAATTGTTTAAGAGGATAATTTCATTTAGTAACAAAGCTCTCATTTTAACTTTATTTATTAATAAAGTTTCCCAGTGTCCTATTATACTTTTCAAAACCAGCACTTCCAATTTGAAGTCATTATTCATTTCTTACTTACCATAAACACAATAGGAAGTTCCAAATTTCAGAAATTCATATATATACATATATATTAAATACTCGTATAATATATATATTCTAACAGCACCCCACATAAAAATTATGGTGCGGGCATACTCTGCTATCAAATCCCCGTATCACTCGTACTAAGGGAAATACAAGTTCGGATTCACTCTCGAACTGTATTAATACATACACACACAATATTGAGGCGAATCATAGTTTCCAAGTCCAAGAGGTCAGCACATACCCTCGCGTCTCTTAGGACCGTGACTATCGATACGATAGCCTGTACCTAGGATTCCTATCTTCTTGGGTACAACTCAATATCCCCCGTAAAGGTCACATCGAGATAAGACTGTCCCAGCGTGGTAACCTCAGGGATAGCAAGTAGCACGGGCATGATTTTCACACGTATATAGTATATGCAAAAACACAGTCATGTAAATATACTACTCTTTTTATATCAAATTTAGGTTCATCTCAAAACCCATAATTATAACATTTATCCTTATTTTCACATTATTAGTTATCACGTACAACGGTTCGTCTCTAACTTTAATTTGAGGGATTATTCCAACTTACTACGTAACACTCATGGACTCTTTCCCCCCCAAGTGTAGAATACAGTAGGTACTCATCTATTTTCCATCGCAACTATCTTACGCGTCTCTCCCTTTAATATGTAATTATATCGTCCCTTATATGCGAACATCCCAAAAATGTAAATCTCGTCTTACATTAAAGGTCTCATAATTATTAATAAGTCCTACTGGTCTTCTTTATCTCCCAAAATCTTTTAATAAGGATGTCCAAATATTCTTACTCATTTAATTTGAATTTAATTATTTAAAAAGGGGAAAATATGAGTCTGCCAGAAGTGGTCGATCGATCGAGGGTAGGAGCTCGATCGATCGATGCGTCGATCGATCGACACTCCTGGTTCGATCGATCGATGAAACATGTATGGCGAATTCTGCAGTTTAACAGTTACGGGTTCTATCATCTAACATCAACCAAATCCAGATTTTTCATACCCAAACTCCCAAAAATTTGTACTACAATCATTATAAACCCAAATTAAACATCTTCTACGTAAAGCATGTGAATTTTCATCAATAACCATGGATTAAAAGGGGTAAAACTTATATAAACCTTATGAACCCTAGAAATTTATTTAACTTTGTTCTAATCAATATTTTTCCAGAATTTCTTCTTCTAAGACATCATAAATCCGTGGTTCAACCTCTACATATGAAGGGGGATTTCCAGATTTCCATTTATATCATTACTACATGCAATTTCCTATCTCCAACATAATTTTTCTTCCATGAAACTCATCATAATCAACCCTAAACTATATTGAGTGATGCATTAACGAAAATAAGCAAGATAAACACTTGCCTGGAAATTTCAGAGTTCTTATTTGTGGACGAATTTGGTGTGGTTGCGTTCCCCGTCGCGCGATCTATGCGTTGGTGGTGGTGGCGATGCAACCAGATAAATTTTCGGTCTAGAACACCTTGGTAAACTCTCTCCTTCCCTCTCCTATGGTAGTCACTTGTCTTTGGTTGTGTTAACCCTAGAAGGCAACCTTAGACATCTGATATAACCCTTGGAAATTCGTGGGTTTAATTGCCCAAAATTACAAAATGTCTAAAATGCCCTCCTGGGGCGCTAAATAAGCCTAAAAACACCCTGATACCCAAACTAAACCCTCGGGTATACTTTTCTGACTATCTCGACCCTTCCGGACACTTTGGCGCACTCAAAACGACCATACGAATAACTTATAATTTATTCACTTTTATTAATCAACATTTAGTCCCGACACGACACGGGGGCGTTCCGACTTAAATTTCCATAATTGCCATTTTATTCACACGTGACAATTTTATAAAATAAATCTCATATATTACTATACTCATCCAGTAACATTCAACAAATTTCTAATTACTAACTCTCGTCGCGCTAGTAAATATTTAAAACAACTTTACGGATTTAAAATTAAATTAATTTATCTCAGTTAAATTAATAAATCCCTAAATTTCAAAGCCATAAAAATACGGGATATTACAGACCATCTAAAGTAAATAACAAAAGTCTTTGGGACCACGAGGGGACCACTTTTGGGATAAAGACAAAGTCCACACGAAAAGTCCACACGGGGAGTCCGCACCTGAGATTATCTGTACATTCATATATTATATATCTATGAAAGTGCTATATATATATTTACACACACACACACACACACACACACACACACATATATATGTATATATATAATCAAGCGAAATGAATTTTAATTTTGAAAACCGTGATCTGCAAACAAAACCGTGGGCGGATTTAATGCAAGGGCAGGACGACGTCGTTTAAAAAAATTGCCAGCGAATTAATTATTTTTTGTGACAATCATTCGGTTTTCGTGTCAGTTTACGCACACTTCGACTAATTTTCATTTACAGTTCATAACTTCTGCTGACCAATTATTATTTTAAAAATGACAAAAATCCAACTGAAAACTAAATTCAATCCTTATATAACTGGACGGACCAACAGTTTTATTTCCAAGAAAATTAATAAAAGGGTATCGCTATTTACACTCCCAACAAATTCCAAGGCACTCCATTTGGGGTTCAAACTTTGAAAATGACCATATTGACCTTGCATAATCAAAAGGCAATTCCCTACTTTCAAAGCAAATGGACTTCTCCATTTATCTGTCGCTCTGCTTTGCCGAAAAACATATATTCATCTCTACTTTTAGAAGATTATTGTTTTAGCTAAAAGAAAATTTGACAACTAATGTTTAGTTCTAAAAATTTTTATATTAAATATTTTTTTGAAACATAAAAAATAGGGGAGTTTCTCAATATAATTCGGGACCAATAAGATATTTTGACCTCTAGTCCACCAATATATATTTTGGCACTAAAGATCCTTAGGCCTCAAGAGTTATTCTCACACCTATGTTTTTCCCCACAACCTTTCGATACTAAATAACAATTGTACCCTTAGATTTATAAAATCTAAATATCCAATTTTTTCACCTCCAACTAAAACAAATATATTTGATAAAAATCAAAAAATTATATTTTCAATAAAAGAAACTCTTTTTTATAAATAAAAAACTGTTTATAAAACGTAAAATCTTATCTATTTTCAATTAAAAATTATTTATTTATTTAAAAAACTTTCTTTTATTAATTTAAAAAAATTGTTTCGTTATTTATTTTTTTAGTTAAAAACTATTTATTTTATTATTTTAAACATAATTTTTTTACTATTTAAAAAAATGGTTTGCGCTAGCGGTTGTTTAGGTAGTTCAACCACCTATACATACCATTGGCGCGGACCAACATATTAGATAAAATGGTCCACGCCAACGGTATGCATTGGTGGTCATACCACCTATGCATACCGCTGGCGTGGATCATATTTTTTTTAAATAGTAAAAAGAACATTTTTAAAATAGTACGAAAAAGAAAAGTTTTTAACCAAAAAAAAAAACTTTATTAAGAAACCAGTTTCTTAAGAAAACAAATTTTACGTTTTACCTAATACGAACACGATCCAAATAAAAGAGACATGATAAGATTTTTTTTATCTAATACTAATACGGCCCAAATTAAAGCAACAAGATATGAAATTTTATTTATTTTTATCTAATACGAACACGAACACGACCCAAATAAAAGTAACACGACGCAAAAAATTTATTTATTTTTATCCAATACAAATACGACCTAAATAGAAGCAACCCGATACGAATTTTTTGCACCAAACCAAAGCACAAACCAATTAAAAGCAACACGATAAAAAAAATTAATTCGGACACGACCGAAATAAAAGTTACACGACATGAAAGCTTTTTTTATCAAACACAACTACAATCCAATTAAAATACGAAACGACCCAAAAATATTTCGTGTCGTATATTAATTGGATAATATTTGTGAATTGTAAAAAAAAAAGGAAAAAATATTCCATGTCATGTTGATGTTATTTGGGGTGTTTGTACTAGATAAAAAAAATAAGATTGCATGCCATGTAGTTTTAATTAGATCGTGTTTTTTTGGGTAAAAAAAAAAGCTTTAGTATCAGGTTGATTTTATTTGGGTCGTGTTTGTACCAGATAAAACAATAAGATTGCATTTCGTGTTTTATTTGAGTCGTGTAGTCTTAATTGGATCGTATTTTTATTTGGTAAAAAAAGCTTTGTATCGTGTTACTTTTATTTAGGCAGTGTTCGTATTAGATAAAAAAATTCATATCATCTCTTTAATTGGGTCGTGTTCGTATTCGTGTTAGATAGAAAATCCCATATCGCGTTTAATTTGTCTGTGTATATATATATATATATATATATATATATATATATATATATATATATATATATATATATATATATATATATATATATATATATATATATATATATATATATCAAGGTTCTAAAAAACGCGGGGCGTGATCGAGGCGTGGAGGCCAAGCCTTAAGCCTTGGAACCCTAGGCGGGCCTTTGCGTAAAAAGGCGTGAAAAGGCGTTTAGGTCTGTTTAATATATTTTAATATTTTTTAACCATAACAAGGGTATTAAAATATTAAACTTGTACATATCCTAAAAATATGTCTGAATATTTCCAAATAAAAATACTATTTGATTATTTTGGATGAGATAATGGTCCGGTTGTAAAAAAATCTTTAAAATGCGATATCATTTCACTAAAGCATTGTTGTTTTTAGAGAAAAAGTACACCTTAAGGGTTTTACCAAGCATAAGGCGTCATAATCTTAAGGCGGAGCGTTTCTTTCAAGCGTTAAGCCTAGGTGTGCCTAGGCGGAGCCTAGGCGAGTTTTTTAGAACAGTTATATATATATATATATATATATATATATATATATGTGTGTGTGCGTGTGCGCGCACGCTCGCTCGCGTAAAATAAAGTATTAATAAATGAATTAAAATCAACACATAAACAAGGCTCGAAGTTAAGAAGAGGACAAGCTTTGATAGAAAGAGATGAGGATCTGGTAGGGCAAAGGATTTTATGATCATTTTACAAAATTGGAAAAAATAAATGGAGTGCCGGAGTATATTATAGCAGCATGACTTTAGAACTATAAAATCGAACCAAGAGATGTGGGCATAGGGTCAAATCGGCTAACAGACAAGGCAACAGCTAATTGAAATAATGAATAGTATACATGTTTGTTAATTTTATTATATTTTTTAAAAAATTATATTTAAACATAAATTTATTAAATGCTCATTAATAATTATAAATATAAAAAATAGATTTTAAAATTATATTTAATAAAAACGTTCAAATCGAATTTTTTTAATATAAAATCGAACTGTGCTTAAAGGAGCCAAATAAAAGTGTAATTTAGTCTTATGTTCACTGTTTTATAATTTTAAAAAAAAAATACTTAGCATTGGGTCTTAAATAGGCATATTAAAGTTACAGGAGGTGTTGTCTGAGCATGGATTGGGTTTTCAGTAACACTGGGAGAATATATGTGAGGTGGCTGGAAGCATATTTTTAAAAGATGAGTTTTCAGTAACAGTTGGTGCACAGCAGTGGCGACAAAACGCTGAATAGAGCCGAAAGTTGATGAAATGTTCAAATATCAAAGCAGTAGACTCTTGTCATAATTTACCAGCAGTCTATATAATAGACTGTACCCTATGAAACACACGGATAAGACGAGACGGATTTAATGCTGTTTTTTAATACATAATTAGTTAAAAAAATTTATTTTGTATGAATAAAATTTTTAAATATTCATTTAACTTATATTTTGTTATTTTTAAACTTGTTAGCCGTTTGTTGAAGGATATTTTGGAGCAAAATAAAAAAATTTAAATTAAATGTGTATTAAAAAATATTGTAGAAACTATTTGATATATGCTTCTTTTAATAAATTATCTTAAATTTTTTTCATAATTAATTTTTTATTTTACTAAATGAAAATAAAAATTATAAGCAACAAATTTTTTAAATTGTTTTCTTGCTTTCTTTAAAAAAAATGCTTTAAATGTAAATTTATAACTTTGTATATTATTTTCTTCGCTTTATAATTTTTGAAAGATATTTAGCATATGTAAACATATTAAAGTTACGGAAAGCACAAGAAACCCACTGCATTTATGATGCCATGGGTGGAGCCACACACACCCGAGAGGGTGCGGGCGCATGCACTGGATTTCGGTTTTTTTTTTTTATACATGTGTGTAATAACTTAAATATTAAGATTAAAATTGGTAATTTTTGAAACTTAAGTCAATATATATACAACAGAAGTCGACTCTAGTTTTTCAACCCAACCAAAGTTTTGTCTTCTCTCTATTCAAGAACAAAACAAAAGGTAAGTCTCATTTCTCTCCTCCATTTACATATTTGTTAGTCTACAACACATTAACGGGTTCAAGATAAAAAATTCCTGAATGTGAACGGCCCTAGTTTACTGAAATTATTACTGAAAATTATTACGAACCCTAGTTCAAGATAAAAATTATTATTGAAAATTTTCTTCTCCATTACATTGATTTTATTACTGAAATTATTACTGAAATTTACAAAATGATTAATCATACAAAGTGATTAAAATTTTACTGAATTAATTTATTAAATAAATTCAATAATAAATTTCAACATCAATGGGTTAATCTTTTTCCAACAAATTTTATGTTAGATTAATTCTGATTTTTATGTTAGATTAATCATTTTCTATTAATTTTAAATAACTTGTTTAAGTTAGATTAAATCTGTTTGATTAATATATCGAAAGAGACGTGTTGGATGATATTGACACTGAACATATCATTCAATTTTTCCAGAAAATAAAGTCTAGGAAAGTTGCATTGTAATAACTATCATATTTTAATACTAGATTAATGCCTAAAATAGTACAAATAACTCAAAAAAATTCGCCTCGGGGGCTCCCGCCCCCCAACTCCCGGGATACGTCAAACAATTTTGCACCCACTAACTGCAAATCCTGGGTCCGCCACCGAATGATGCATTGGGTTGATGGGTTCTCAGTAACAGTTGGAGAAGATATTAGACGTGCGGTAGCATGTAGGTGTACAGTGCAAAATCTGGAAAGTCTATCAAAAGCTTGACTCTATGAAACACCTGAGTCTATATTGGTGCCTGTTGGTATTAATCCCACTACGGAATTTTGTATACAAAAGTTACCTATCTCGTATACATTGGTTGATATTTAAATAATAATTAATGAATTTTAAAATTAATCAATCCAAACACAATATCTTAAGACCGTTAGAGTGTAAAGTATAAAAATGATCTGAATGATAAATTTATGGATAGCGCTAAAAACACTCCAAAAAGTCTTCATACACTCCAAAAAAAAGATTTCAATGGACAATACTACCCTCTATCATTTATTCTTTACCCTTACATCAAATCCCAATTAATAATTAAATACAATTTAAGCAAATAATTTTTTTTAACTTTAAATAACAATTATTAACAACTTAAGCATCAATTGATTTATACTTTAGTACTTACTTATTTTTTTTACTAAATATGAACACGATTCAGTTAAAATGCGACAAAACACGAAATCTTATTCTTTATCTAACAAAAACGCAACTCAAATAAAAGTGAGACGACACGAAATCTTTTTTTTTTAATCTTAAACGAACACGAAATATTTTTTTTAACCTAACAAAAACACAATCCAAGTAAAAGAGACGAAATGACACGAAATATTATTTTAATTTATTTATAAAAACAGAAACACGACCGAATAAAAATGCGATACAACACGAAATATGTTTTTTACAAAACACAAATATGGCCAAGTAAAAGCGCTACAACATGATTTTTTTTTCAAACAAAAAAATAATTTTTTGGTAATTTTTTTTACCAAATACAAACACAATTAAAATGCGACACAATACGGAATCTTTTTTTATCAATATGACCAAGTAAAAGCAACACAACATAATTTTTTTTTACCAAACGAAAACCCGATCCAATGTGGTGTGGGGTTTATGTTTTACTTCGATTGTGTTTGTGTTTGTGCTCGGTAAAAAAATTGTGTTTGTGCTCGGTAAAAAAAAAATATTATTTGTGTTTGAAAAAAAAATCATGTTGTGTCGTGTTTGTAAAAAAATTAAAATAATATTTTTTGTCATCCCGTGTCTCTTTTACTTGGATTGTGTTTTTGTTAGATAAAAAATAAGATTTCGTATAATTTTGTGTCGTGTCGCATTTTAACTGGATTGTCCATTGTAATTAAACCGTGTTCGTTTTAGATGGAAAAGAGTTACAACAAAAAAGACTTCACCAAGGCATTTTTTTGTTTTAAAAAATAAATATATGTTTCTTAACTTTTAAAAGAAAAAAAATACAAAATTACATTTTAATTAGATCGTGTTCATGTTAGATAAAAAAAATAAGATTTCGTGTCGTGTCGTGCCGAGTTCTTGAATCAAGTCGTGTCGAGTTCTTGAATCAAGTCATGTCGCGATATATTTGCGCGTGTTCTTGTTAAGTTAAAAAAAATATTTTTCTTTTAGTTGTGTTTTAATTGGTTTGTGCTCATGTTAGGAAAAATATACGATTTATTGTCATGTCTCGTTTTATATGGTTCGCGTTCATTAAAAAAAATAATTGTAGCAACGGGTTTACCAAATACGAATACGACCCAATTGTCGTGTTGCGTTTTAAGTAGGTTGTGTTCATATTTGGTAAAAAAAATAAGATTTTGTGTTGTGTCATATCACTTTTATAGGACTCGTGTTTCGTTTTAGGCAAAAATAAGATTTTAAGGGGTGTCGTATCCTTTTTATTTCGGTCGGGTTCGTGTTTGGTTAAAAAAAATAAAATAAATTGTATTCGTGTTTGGTTAAAAAAAAAATAGTATAAAGTGACACGACACGACATGAAATATTATTTTATTTTTTTTAACTAACATGATACAATTAAAATCATTACTTGCGTCGTTTTGTGTTGGTGTTATAATTAAACCCCATGTTGTGTCGTGCACTCGTTAAAATTATGATATGACTCTTGTCCTGTCGTGTTTATGTTCAAATTTTGACTCGTGATTTTAACACATTATGAACGACATGTTGACTTCTGTGTTAAAATTATGACACAGGTAAAACGTGATTCGACGCGCTGTAATAGGTGATACACAAAATATATATTTTTAATAATACACGAACACGTCCCAATTAAAATATGATACGCCACGAAATTTTAATTTTCACCAAACACGATGTAGGACTAACATCAATAAGTTTTTTCTTAATCTTATAAATAAGGTGGATTAAATATTAAATATTAAATATTATAATTTTAAAATAAATAAATAAATTTTCTAAAAATAAAATAAAAATTATCCAAAAGATTTTTTTATTAAAACTGTTATTTAAAAGTAAAGATGAATAAGTTTGTTTTAGATTTAAAGGAGAAATATTAATTTAGAGAGAAAGATACTGAACAAATGATAAAAGGGATAAGGGCAAGGATACACCGGTCATTTTTAAAATTTTGGGATAAAGTTGGAGCGCCTCCAAATTTATCTGGAGCGCGAATAGCTGTTCCCTAAATTTATATATGGCGTAATAAATTTTTTTATGATAAAAAGATTAGAATTATTCAACAATATTAATTTTTTAATTGATAGAAATTAAATATTTCATAAAATTAATAGTAAAAGTATCAAATGTAAAGAAATTGGTATACTAAAAAATAGTTTCTTACCAAAAAAATAATTCTTAACAAAAAAATAGTTTTTAAAAAAATCTTATACCCCGCATATTTATGACTATTAAATTAATGTTATATTGATTTAATTGAAATTGTGGGAATTATTATTCGGATGAAATGATGGTATTTATCTTTAAAATGTCATAATGATTAAGCGAGTATGTTTAATTATAAGGGAGTATTTAATTTAAATATAATATTTTGTAAATGTGATATAAGTGTTATGATTTTGACACACATAATTATGCTGTAGAAGAAAGAAAATACCGGATGGTATATGAGGTAATCCCCAGCGAGATTGAATCAGTAATTTTCTCGCATACAAATAAAAATAGTAAGAATCCGAAATCTCCTATAACTTATAGCAAGGCGATTTTAAAAAAAAATTATTTATGCCAGAGAATGCGGCGTTCATCCATTAAATGCCAGAAAATTGAGTTATCAAACTGGCACATACAATTATTGGAATTGTATTCAAGCTTATCAAAAGTATTTTACTATCAAGACTTAAAACCAAAAACATACATGATTTTTTAAACTTTGCCCACAATCTCTTCGGGCTGAATATCCATGATGAGTTTTTCAATGGCGGGACAAATTTGGTCCAGACATTGAACGGGTGGACTATTCCTCAGGTCCAATCAAAAACTATTTATAATACCAACTGGTATAATTTTCGTAGCAAATATGCTATAAAAACTATGAAACAGACAATAAGTCTCGATGAGCAAGATAAATCTATCGAGCTCTTTAAATTTGAAGATCTTAAAGATCATATAAAGGATAAGAATTGTCATTTCACACTACACCCAAATGGGCAAATTGTCACCTTTCAGCCGGCCAGCCTTGTCAAGGTCATTGACCGTGACAAAAAAACACGCGTTTTATGTCACGGTCATTGACCTTGACACGACCGTGACAACTAATTGTCACGGTCAATGACCGTGACAATTCTTGTCACGGTCAATGACATTGACACGACCGTGACAACTTTTCCAGCAAAAACCCTTTCCCCCTTATTTTTTCCCTCCCACCGTTCCCTCCCTCTCTCTCTCTCTCTCTCGACGCTTCTCTCTCTCTCTCTCTCTACTTTCAGGTCCAATTTCTCTCTCTCTCTCTCTTCCATTTATATATATATTTGTGTGTATATTTATGTGTGTATGTGTATATATATATGTGTGTATGTGTGTGCGTGTGTGGGGGGTGGGGCAGGGTGGGGCGGGGTGGGGCAGGGTGGGGGAGGGGGTGGTGGGGGCAGGGTGGGGTGGGGTGCGGTGTGTGTGTGTGTGTGGTGGTGTGTTTTGGGGGAGGGGGTGGTGGAGGGGGGCAGGGGGTGGGGTAGGGTGGTGTGTGTGTGTGTGTGGTGGTGTGTGGTGGGGGAGGGGGTGGTGGAGGGGGGCAGGGGGTGGGGTGTGTGTGTGTGTGTGTGGTGGTGTGTGGTGGGGGAGGGGGTGGTGGTATAATTCACGGGCTTTAGCTAAACTAGGGTTTTATAGAGTTTCGCTCCTACTATTTGGGCAATGACTATACTAGGGACCAAAGATAAATAAATAAACTGGATTCAAAGTAAATACTAGGAAATCCCAATTTATAACCGTCTAATTTATATCCTTTATTTATTTAATCACGATTCATTCCACTAAATAATCATGATTGCACTCAAATTTAATTATTTATAAATCACTCGAAAGAATGTGTTATTATTATTAAAGTTGATTACGGTATATTATGATTCCCCACGTTATGTTTTCGATAATAATTGGATAATAATTATTTTTATACCTATAGAACAGCTTAGATAGTGTGTGTGTGTGTGTGTAACAATACATGAATTTATTTTTGTATTTGAATTATCCCATGAATTTATTTTTGTATTTGAATTAACCCATTATATGAAACATACTTGAAATTAAATATAGTGCGCATAGAATACTAGCATTCTAGTTCTTATGCGTACGCATTCAATAACCCTTAGACCCGTTCGAGAGTCATTACCCCTGTAATGAGATCTCTCGAATTGTCCCGTTTGGACAGTTTGAGACTGTATAATTTCTGTATAATTTTCTTATTGGCTTAAAGTTGTTACTTTTGGAAGAAGTTCTGCAGTCGTATCTTAATGTTCTCTGGGTACATACTAGATTGACAAGTGTGACTGTTATTTTAATTGACCAATTGAAATAACACTCACACCTGCCAATCTATGTCGTGTACTTGGAGAACTAAGGGGATATGCTGTCGAATTTTTTTCAAATCGTAACAATGTGCATGAGCTGTTAAGTATATTACAGAAAAATGCATTCTTGAATGGGATAGGACCACTTACCCTTTAATAGGATAATTAAATGATGGGATAATTAAATAAAACATACTATAAATCTAAGTTTTGTTTACCTTTAATAGGTGTTTAGTTGTGGTAGCTGTGATGGGATATCCGAAATACAAAGAGTGGATGGGTGAGACTAATAGAATGGGGGATGTGTTTCGCAGAGGTGCTAACGAATTTGTGAAATATGCAAAGAGATGTCGTAATGATGAAGAGTTTCCGTGTCCGTGTGCTAGGTGTAAGAATGGTAAGGTGTTTGAGTGGAAAACAGTTGAACTACATTTGTTAAGATCGGGTATGCAAGATAGTTATCGATTTTGGAGTTTTCACGGTGAATTGAAAGTTCCTTTTGTCCCTGACCAACCTTCACAACATCCTTCAACAAGTAGAACAGATGAAGAAGGGGACGACGTAGATCATAATATGTTAGAGGATTTAGTTGATGATGCGTACGGAGTTTATGAAGCTGAGGAGAATGAGGTTACTGATGATGTAGAAGATTCAAGTGCTCGTGAAGATAACACGATAAAACTTGACGATGACTACCAAAGTTTAAAATTTAAGGCGACCCAACCGTTATACTCTGGCTGTGAGAAAGATCAAACAACTTTACATGCTATGGTTGGTTTGCACAGTTTGAAGATGTAGTACGGTTTGTCTGGCAATAGCGTGACGGGAATTATGAAATGGGTGAAGGGCTTATTACCCAAGGTGAATACACTTCCAAATAGTTATCCTGTTATGAAGAACAGTTTGAAAGGTTTGGGAATGAAGTATAAATCGATTCATGCTTGTGTGTATGACTGCATACTATACCGAAAGGAGTATGAAAATCTCGATCGTTGTCCGGTATGCGATGAACCTAGATATGTCCAATCTACTAGTAAGGAAGGCACAAGCTTAAAAGTGCCTAAAAAAGTATTGAAATATTTTCCCGTTGGGCCTAGATTAAAGCGATTTTTCACAGTACCATGGATTGCAGAGGCAATGACTTGGCATGCTAGGGCAAAAGTAGGGGGTAATATCATGCGTCATCCTATTGATTCTACTGCCTGGAGGAGGATGAATTATGAGTATCCCGATTTTGCTCGAGAACAACGCAACATTCGTTTGGCTATATCAACAGATGGTTTCAATCCATTTGAAAATCTAAGTACCAATCAGAGTGTATGGCCAGTGATCCTAGCCCCACTCAACCTCCCTCCTTCACAGTGTATGAGACCTGAATTTTCGATGATGGCTTTATTGATACATGGGCCAAAGGCACCAAGTGAAGACATTGATATCTACCTGGCTCCTTTGGTAGAAGAATTAAATGAGTTGTGGGAAGAGGGTGTGCAATCATTTGACTCTTTTAGAAAAGAAGAGTTTACGCTGAAAGCTATGTTGATGTGGGCAATTCATGATTTTCCAGCTTATGGGACATTATCCGGATGTGTAGTACATAGTTATTTGGGGTGTCCTATTTGTGGAGAGGAGACTGAATCTCTTCGTCTATCCTCCAGCTTAAAAAATGTATACCATTGCCACAGGAGGTTTTTACCCCCAACTCATAGTTTCAGATTTGAGAAAGCTTCCAATTTTTTATTGGGCGGAGTTGAACATAGGCTAGCGCCGAGACAACTTTCGGGTTCAGAAATTGAAAGTAAATCTTCTGAATGTGGCCCAAATATGCCAGGTAAGAATCCAAAATTTAAGAATGTCAAGCATAAGAAGACCCCAACTGGGAATGAAACTGAGATAAGAAAGGCATGGTCTCGGAGGTCAATTTTATTTGACTTGCCTTATTGGAAGAAAAACCCGGTGCGCCATGTATTGGATGTAATGCATGCAGAGAAGAACTTCGCTGAACATATTGTGGGTACTTGCCTTGGGGGGAGTTATTCGAAGGATGGAGAAAATGCACGAAAAGACCTTAAAACGTTAAAACTTAAACCACAACTATGGTTGAAAGAAGATAGTAGAGGAAGGACAATAATTCCCCCTGGTGCGTTTACTTTGACGAGTGAGGAAAGGAAGGTGCTTCTGGACACAATATATAATTTGAAGGGCCCATCTACTTTTTCATCCAACTTGCAAAGGATTGTGAATTATGTTACTCATGATTTACATAAGTGTAAGTCCCACGATTGGCATGTGATCATGCAATTGGTTCCTCTATTGTTTAAGCACTGTTTCTCCAAGCACAAGGATTTGCGTAGGGCTATTATGCAAATTAGTATTACCTTCTCCCTCTTGTGTGAGAAGGTAGTGAATCGAGAACACATAGTGGCCGCAAAATTGGCTGTGAACGAAGCGATTTGTGTATTGGAGAAGTACTTTCCCCCAGCATTCTTTGACATAAGTGTTCACTTGTTGGTACACCTATGCGACGAGGCACTTCTTTGTGGTCCAGTTAGATATCGGTGGATGTATCCGTTTGAAAGATTGATGAAAGTTTTTAAAGATTACGTCAAGAATACGCGATATATTGCAGGATCAATTGCAGAGGAATACATCACCGTGGAGTCATCAATATATACTCGGGAATATATGACTGACTCTACCAGCGTTGATGACACTGATGAATTCCTCGATGATGGTGGTAATGTGATGGGAAAACGAGTGAAATTAATGAGTTTGCAACATGAACAAGTAGCTTGTTATCTATTTGACACACATGCAGATGTCGAAGAATGGAAAAATTTAGTTTAGAATATTATAATGTTTAACATTATTTTTGATTATTTTATACATGATTAATTTTGTAATATGCAGTAAATATGAAGCCTGTGAGAACAATAAAAGACGAAAAACAGTGGTACAATCAGACAGCGAATTTAGGCTATGGTTGACACAAGAGGTAATTACAATGAAAACAGTCGTTATATAACGTTACATTACACTCAAATTTTACCACTAATATAATTAATTTATCTATATTCTCAGCTCCTAAAGATGGGTGATGCGACATCAAGGCTTGCTCGTCTAGCCACTGGACCCTTGTTCGTGGCACAAGAGTACAAAAACTATCGATTGAACGGTTATATTTTCGGTGCTAAAGTGTACGAGGAAAGTACAAATGTACAGAACTCGGGAATTTCATACAAGGCTCTTACTTTCTTTCGAGCAAGCGCAAAAGATAAAAACCTCGTTGAAGATGAAATGACTTAGTATGGTGTAATCCAAAATATATTTGAATTGGATTATATAAGCTTCAAAGAGGTTGTATTTTACTGTGAATGGGTAAGAGTTGAGGATAAAAATGCTTGTAAAGTTGATCCTGTCACCAATTTGATCATGGTTGACTTGTCCAAGTTGAAGAGCAACGACCACGTGAGCGATGATCCGTTTGTTTGTGCATTTCAAAAGGTTAAGCAAGTGTTTTACTCGGAGTATATCAACAACGAGCCGTGGTCAATTGTCCAACACGCGCCAAGGCGTCTAAATAGTAGTGTGGATGACTTGGCTGCTCCTACCGAATATCAATCCATTTTTTATGATAACCCGAATTTCAAACAATTTTTCAATTTGTAATAAATATTTCAGTTTGTACCGAAACATCCATTTTTAATGCTTTTACTTGATCTGCACTTTATCATTTTCACTCTTGTGTAGTGTGCGTGTGTGGAGAGGAGATTAATACATAAATATTCCAACTACATCTAAGTTTTGTTTATACTAATCCATGAATATACGCTTCTTACCTTTAATAGGTGATTAGTACATAGTTATTTGGGGTGTCCTATTTGTGGAGAAGAGACTGAATCTCTTCGTTTATCCGAACACTAAGAAATGCCATAATCCTATGGAGCGATGCTCTGCAAATTCCTCCCAACCGTTATGTAGCCAAACATCACCGGTTGAAGTTGTCAATTCCACTTTCCATACCCCACCACTTGGAACTTCTAGCAAAACATGGGAGACCATTCAAAGGTGGAGTTGACAACTTCAACTGCTGATTTTTGGCTACACAACGGTTGGAAGGAATTTGCAACGCATACCTCCATAGGATTATGGTATTTCTTAGTGTTTAGATATGAAGAGAATTATAATTGACACGATTGCCCGGGGTACATTAGTTGGAAGGAGGTGCCATAGGAGCTCAAGTTAGCTGTTTGAGTGACACTACAGGTAATGTATTTATATTTATATGTCAATTTCGATTTCGATTTCAATTACGATTTATATTTATCTATATTTGAGGGGCGGATACTAATTTTACTTTATTTCAATTCAGGGGACAGGGAGTGGCCCTAAGGGTAGGCCACATATGCTCTATACTTATGTGGCTATTCGGACGAGAAGGGAAGGATAAGGAGGTGTTCCTGAGCGTCGCGGTACAAAATCTCTTTTCCATGCAAATAGTTTGTAGATTTGAGATAAAATGATGGTGATGTTGTTTCTTTTTAAATAGTTTCTTATTTGAATATATATTTGCATTATCTTTAGTTTGTTCGGATATGTGATGTTTGGAACAGGTACAACGTTGCTATAACAGGTACAAATATACTGCTGGGCAGTGGCAGTGGCCATACTGCCCAGCATTTTTTTTTAATTCTGCCCAGAATTGTCACGGTCATTGACCGTGACAAGTCCTTGACAAATCTTGTCACGGACGTGTCACGGTCAATGACCGTGACAATTTTTTAAAAAAGGGTCACGGCTTTGTCACGGTTATAAACCGTGACAAACGTGTCACGGTCATTGACCTTGACACGACCGTGACACAAAACGCGAGTTTTGTGTCAAGGTCAATGACCGTGACACGACCGTGACAAGGTGGATTTGTCAAGGTCAATGACCTTGACAAATGGGCAGATTTGGTGTAGTGTCATCCACATTGGTTTAATCCAAATTGCCTTTAAACCTTTAACTCTTTCTCCCATTAATGTTTGTCTTCAAGTTACACTGCTTGATGGCAGATGTACTAATTTTAGACAATTTTTAATGGGAGCAATTGAGATAAGTCTTTGTAATGGACATGTTTATTTTGATGTTTTCTCAAACCTTACTTTGTCTTTATCGGACATGCATATTTTTAAAACTCTAAGTCTTAGAGTTCAAACAAAAGGTTATAATTATCTTCCTGGATCGAAAACTATTGGGATTATTTATAGAATTTACTATAAAATCATGAATATTATAACGCCCAATATTAAGCAATTCAGCCTATTTGGAAAAACTGTGTTAATTGAGACACAATTAATGTAATACCCCACATTTTTCTTAAATAATTAGAGAAATATTATTTTGGAATAAATAATTAATTTTAAAAATTTAATCTAAATAAATATTTTATTCGAAAATGTTAAGTGAAAATTTGTTATTTACTATGCTTGTGTGTATGATTCATTTTTGTGCATGAATATGTCATTTGCATATAATAAAAGGAAATTATATAATTTATGTGCGACACTAATAAAAGAATGTTTGAAGAATTTTTTGGTATTTGATCGTTAATAAAACCACGTAAGGCCAACTTGGTTTTAAAACAATAAAATCAAACCAAGAGATATGGGCATAGGGTCAAATAGGCAAACAACTAAAGGTATAGGGACAATCTACATTAAATGGCATGGCAATAGCCCTTAACATAATGAATAATATACATGTTTGCTAATTTTATTATAATTTTTAAAAAATTATATTTAAAAACAAGTTTATCAAACGCACATTAATAATTATAAATATAAAAAATTATATTTTAAAAAAACGTTCAAATCTAGTTTCCTGAATATATAATCAAACTGCGTTTAAAGTTAGAGCCAAATAAAAGTGTAACTTAGTCTTATGTTCACGGCTTTATAATTTTTTTTAAAGATATTTAGCACTGGGTTATAAAGTAGGCATATTAAAGTTACGGGAAGTGTTGTCTCAGCACGGGATGGGGTTGATAGGATGGGGTTGATGGGTTTTCAATAATAGTAGGAGAAGATGTGTGAGGTGTGGAACCATATTTTTGAAAGATATGGGTTTTCTGTAACAGTAGGAAGCATACTATGAAAGACATTTTTGAAGATATGCATGTTGGTGCACAGTGAACTCATTAAGAATCATATTAGCGTTGGTGGCTCATTATGATTTGGAGTTGCACCAAATGGACGTAAAAATGGCTTTTCTAAATGGGAGTTTAGAAGAAGAAGTCTACATGTCACAGCCACAAGGCTTCATAAAGGAAGGAAAGGAAGACATGGTCTGTATGTTAAAGAAGTCCATATATGGTCTAAAGCAAGCTTCTCGTCAATGGTACATTAAGTTCCACGATACCATTACATCCTTTGGGTTTAAGGAAAACACTGTTGATCGGTGTATATACCTGAAGATCAGTGGGAGTAAGTGATTAGTCGCGTGAAATGTAGCTCGTTGTCAGCAAGTCAGTCGTTGTTTTCGTTTCACCGCGATAATACACACAAATCTAAATTACGACCACACTTGCGAGGCAAGCACAGTGGTAAGTCGGGTATCGAAAATCCACAAGGATGAGTTGCTAGAATTTATATGATTTAGTACTCCGAAATAAAAGTGCAAAAGGTGAATTACAAACTAAAAAGGAAAAGATGCATAAAAGGGAAATATTAATCTAGGCGAGGGAAAATAAAGCTGGACTAATAAAGCGAGTAAAAACTATAGGTTGCGTCGAATATCCCTCCCCGAGTTAATTAGTATAAAATGGATACATGGGTCGACGAGTTATTACGAATGCGTCTCGTTTCGACAGTTAATTGAACCTAGAGTTGTCACGCCCCTAAATTCGCATAAGAGCCCAATACGATTTTGGCATCAACAAATACTCCGGAAGTTACGCACGCAATGTCGTAATCACAGGACATACATGATATGACCCGTCAAATCTTCTAGGCGCAATAACTAGGACAACGCACCCGAAATAGACCCGTAAACACCATTATCAAAGCAAAGCAACGCGTCAACCCGAGTGAGTTCCATTCAAACACAACCTAATTTATCCTAGCTTGAAAGCATATTAAAAATGCGGTAAATAAACGCGATAAACCTACACTAGAAAGAAAGGAAAGAAAGCATGTGAATCTAATTAACAAAGCACATAAATTAATATAGAAAGCAAGAATAAATGAAATACAACTATATTAATGGAGAAGGAAGATGAAACTATAATCTTACACACACAAATGTTATCACACCAAATGAGGAAGAAGAAAATATCTCTCAAATCCCAAACCCTAAGCTAAACTACCCTAAAATCTATTCTTTAACTTAATATATGATATTTACAACAAAAAACCTATATATAGTAAATAGGAAATGAAGTAGAAAAGAAAAGAAAAGCCAAAATATCAGCTGGAAACAGGGGATCGATCGATCAATGGCAAAAATATCAGCCCACTTTCTCCCCACGATGGCCAAAATCTAAAGGATCGATCGATCGATCCTTTTGATCGATCGATCGAACAAGCAGGGATGCTTCTCAATTCCTCATGTTTTGGCATGTTTGCATTTCTCCTCCCCTAAAATCGTCGTAACTTCTTCGTTCTGAATTGGAATCGCACACCGTTCGCGGCCACGCGAAGCTTGCGAGGAGGGATACAACTTCCGTGAGATGTTGAGCCAGTGACCAAGCTTTGAACAAACTAAAATGCCCTTGAACGTGCGATCGCGTACGAAAATCGTGCGGAATGCGTCCGAACTTCACACTTAGCATCCAAATACCTATAAAAGCTTAATTAACCCCTGCAAAACATGTTATTATAGAAATCTGAGGTTGTCTGGTTAACGAGTATAAATATAGGGAATAAGATACCCGAGGGGGCTAAATTGCGTCGGTTCGAGGGATGAAATATGCAATATTTGCGTATTATCACTAAGTTTGCGTTTTTAGTACTGTATGTTGATGACTTACTTATCGCCGGAAGTGATCTTGGTTTATTAAATGAAACCAAAAAGTACCTTTCTAAAAACTTTGAAATGAAAGATTTAGGTGAGGCATCCTTCGTGATCGGGATAGAAATATCTCAGGATAGATCACGAGGAAAGTTAGGATTGTCTCAGAAAGCTTACATTAACAACGTTTTAGAAAGATTTAGCATGTAAACTTGCAATCCCATTAATGTTCCAATTCAGAAAGGGGATAAGTTCAGCTTAAGTCAATGCCCTAGAAGTGATTTAGAAAGGGAGAACATGAAAAGCATGCCTTATGCTTCGCTCGTAGGGAGCTTGTTGTATGCACAAGTCTGCACTAGGCCGGATATCAGTTTTTCCATTGGGATGCTAGGCAGATATCAAAGCAATTCGAGGATTTACCATTGAAAAGCTCCAAAGAAAGTTCTTCCTGCAAGGGACCAAGGATTACATGCTCACATATTGGAAAACTGATCACCTTGAGGTGATTGGTTATTCAGAGTCAAATTTTGGGGGATGCCTTGACAGTAGGAAGAGCACTTCGGGTTATGTCTTCCTTATGGTTGGAGGATCCATTTCATGGAAAAGTGCTAAGCAAAGCGTCATTGCATCATCTACTATGGAGGTTGAATACGTAGCTTGCTTCGAAGCTACAAATCATGGATTATGCCTGCGAAACTTTATTTTAGGACTTATAATTATGGGGTCAATATATAAGCCACGAAAAATTTATTGTGATAATGTCGCAGTAGTCTTTTTCTCGAAGAATGATAGATATACTAAGGCTGCTAAGCATATTGAGATGAAATACCTATCAGTTAAAGAAGAAGTTCAGAAATAAAGAGTGTCAATTGATCACATTAGTACGCGTGATAACATAGCAGATCCTCTTACGAAAGGACTATCTTTGAAGACCTTTATGGAACATGTCAAAGAGATGGGTCTCGATTAGTTAGATTATGATTGCTATTTTGGCTTAGTTATTTGACACTATTACTTGAATTCAATAAAAGTGTTTCTGATTTCTATTATTTCTGTCATATGTGAATGCATGCATATAATTATGAATTATTGTTGACAGAAATAGTCCTTATTCAAAAGGACATTATGAGGTCATTATGATACCCAATATTAAATGCTTAGTTGAATGAAACATTGGGGTTGTGGTACATGGTAGGAACCATGCTTACGAATAGCATGGAATCGCCATGACTCGCATCCGTGAATCATTTGATTTAGCAAATTATATTTATCAATAATTGTGCACCTTATGATACCTAATCTAATTATACGAATTATTAAGACCAAGTGGGAGACTGTTGAAAATTAATGTTACTGTCGAAATCAATTATTTAATTTCAATTGTATTAAATTCTGAATTTCCCATTTATGTGGTCTTGATAAATGTCAGATAATTAATTAGGAATGTGATAAATAAAGATATTAAAAGATTGGATAAAACATATCTGTTAGTCACATGATGGTTAGTGGCATTAGTGGGAGACTTGAAAAGAGTCCCACCTCCACTAGGATTTCGACCCTTTTCCCCTTATAAATAGAGACCTCTACACCATCTAGAGTTATCTCATAACACACTATTTTTATGGAGGGAGAGAAAATCCAAAATTCTCATTATTCGTATTTTCTCACATATATTTTGGGCATATAAGAAAGCAATTATGGGCTGTTCAAGAAGGGATTCAAAGGAAGCTTTGACAGGAGCATTCAAGTCATCTTATTCCAATCAATTGCATTAGACAAAGGTTAGTTTTGATCAAAGGTATAAAGAACTTATGATTTTGTGATCGCATGAAGATTAAACATCCTAGATTCATGACAAAACTGTTTTTACACGATATAACATTATGGGTTATATCCGGTATTATGATTGCCAAAATAGTCTTGATTAACATTAGTTCCACGAAAAATTCTATTCTACCCATATTTTTTACCTAAAGTAAGAAACTGAAACATGTGACAGCCCTACAGCACAATAAAAAAATGAGAGAGCAACCAAAAACTTTGAACTCCTTGAAACTTCTTCTTATTCTTCCAAATCTTCAAATTTCTTATTCTTATTCTTTCCCAAAATATTAGAATTTATACATGTACACACAAATTAGACACGTAATTTTGTTAAGTTATTGGCACAAATTAGACACATAATCTTGTTAAGTTATTGGCACAAGGTTTTGTTAAAATAAAAAATTATACTACATCAATAAAAAAATTAAACCATTTTCTAAACATAAAAATTGAGAAAAACTGTTAACCTATTTTTTTAAACAGTTAAAAAATTGATGAAATCTTATTTTTGTCAAGAAAAGAATTTTTTTCATTTTTTAAAAACAGTTAAATAATAAACTTTTTTTATAAAAAAAATGTTTTAAAACTGTTTTAAAAACAATTTTAAAACTGTTTAAAAAAATATTTTTTTAAACTGTTTTATTAAAAGATGTTTTATAAAAATTGTTTTTGAAATGTTAAAAAAAGCTGTTTTAAATAAAAAAAAACTGTTTTATAAAAAAATGTTACAAAAATGTTTTTTAAATGTTTTAAAACTGTCAAAAAACTGTTGTGACACCCCGACTAATTAAATACCGGGTAGCTACTCCTTTATTAAATTAATACAAAATGCCAAGTTGGTTCAGTTAATTACATCACTGTCGAAAACATTTTAATGATTACTAACCACCTAGTATTTGAAAAGTAAGATGCCAAATTTTAATTTAAGTCTGATTAACATACAGAAAAGAATAATGACAGAACAATATAACCATTCACCATAATGAAGAAATAGAAAAACCATCAAATGATAATAAGTCCGGAGGAAAAACTCCTCACCACAATCCCATAACTGAAATGAATAAAACAAAGTATCCTGCATTAATTACATGCCAAATAGTCTGAAAGATCTGAAATAGGAAATGTCTCTACTAGAATTGGGCAACATGACCTACAACTGATAAATCCTGAATATGGAGTCAAGATGAAAGAATCGTCTACTAGCAAGACCCTGTAACTCCCACAAACAGCTACAGCTCATCACCCGAATGAGAATCCTATGCATGGTGTCCTTGTGGCTGGGCACCTAAAATGGTTTTTACAAAAATAGATTTGAAAGAAAATGGGTCAGAGCCCGAAAGTGGAAATCATTTTAAAAACAGCAAGTGTTTTAATATCATTAAAACATTAAATGCAAAATACATGTTAGGACGTACACTCACATGAAATTCTCACCTCTCGACTACATGTGCACTCCTAACGTATCATACCCATCTAAATGACATACATATCTAACCAAACCATAATAAGTTCTACCCCTTACTACTCGATTCCCATATTACATTCTAGCGTTATCAATTAAATAGAGGGCTTTACGTAAACTCAGATTCTCAATTGGTAATACAATTCACTATCGGTTAACCCATTATGTTTTCTCAAAATATTACCATAATTATATTCACAATACCAACATGAAAGTTCCCATTAATTAAGTGTATATTATTCACGTCATAAATATACAATACAAGCACCCCGAGACTAGCTGCGGTGCACACATACTCTGCAATCCATCCCGGTACATCACGTACATAAGGATCACGCATTCCGAATCTCTCAGGAATCGTTCTCAGGTAACAACATCACAAATAATGGAGGCGAACACAGTCACATCACATGGGTCACGCACATACCTACGCTCCCACGATCAGCAGACTTATTAACAACCCAATAAGTCCTTCTTTGACCTATGTTCATCGAGGTACCAGTCTAAATCCGGGAAACACAGCGATTAGAGGGCCCTTAGCGAACGTAAACCTCACGTGATAGCAAGTATGGTAGGTATGTCATACACATAAAATCAATACATATACTAAGTACGCACACATCTTAGTAATCACCATAATTTATTTGTGGTACACTTCTCATTCTCATACCAATTTATAATATTACACGATTTACATAACCCCGGTTAATGTCATTATTCAAGCCGTCGATTGTTCTCACATCGTAATAGGCACTCACGTCCTAACTCATAATTTCCATTTTGTTCAAATCACGCTTCTAGGTTTTACTCCTCATTATATCCCAAATATCCCAAATATAATAATTAATCATCAAGTAAGTGTTATCTCTACATATAAACAAGGTTACGGGACACTCGGGATCAAAACAGGCTAAAAAGCCCAAACTGTCAGCTCGTTAGAAGTCTCGTTTGAACGAGGCTGTTCGAACGAGAGTTCGTTCGAACGAAGTGGGCTTTCTAACGAGATCTCGTTCGAATGAAGTTATCGAACGAACATCACCCTCGTTAGAAGTAAAAGATCAAATCGTTAGAAGCTCGTTCGAACGAGCTCGTTCGAACGACCTGGGCAGGTCTTCTAACGAGTGGCCAGATTCGAGCCCAGATTTCCCTTAATTCGTTTTTCCAACTTTTCTTCACCTCTAATCTCCTCTAAACATCAAACCAACGATTGTTTAAAGTTTCTAATCATTCCTAAACATATTTAGGTCATATACTAACGTATTTTGTGGGGTTAATTCCTACTAACCTTATTCAATTATCAAATCTCTTCATATTTTCCCCCAATATTAAGAACACGAACCCTATAATTTATAAATCATCAAAGAGCCTAATTTAATCCATTTTTGTTTCATCCAAATTATAATATCATCAAGATAATCATCTAAATACCAATCTACATGCGATTCCTCATCAAAAATGAAATTTCTACTTCCAATTTAAATGGGTTTTTTTCATTAACTCCCACGAACAATAAGATTTTATCAATTCCTACACATGGAAGAAACATTCTTTGCAAATTAACGAAAATTAAACAGTTGCCTTATTTGAATATCTGATTTTTGATGTCGATTTGATCGAGTATTCTCTCGCTCTCTGCAGAATCCTTCTATCTCTCTCTCTACAAGCCTTCTTCTCCAAAGTGCTAATGGTGGCTAGGGTTTTGCCTTAGGAACTTTTGGAACAATTCTAATAAGCCCTGTAGCCCAATAAGTCTTAAGATGTGGTTAGTGGGTTTAGTGGAAAATTACCAAGTCAGCTTTTTAATTCCTAATTTTCGTAGGTTTTAATTCCCAATAATTCAAAATTACCAAACTACCCTTTTTGGTTGCCGGTATGGCCTAAAAATACCCCGGGACCCAAACCAAACCCCCGGCTAGTGTTTTCTGACTATTTCGACCCTTCCGGACGCGTTGGCGCACTCAAAATGATCATACGGTTAATAGAAATAAAATTCAATTTTATAATTAACATAATTATATTCCTGACGCGACTGTCACACGAGTTCCAACAAAATTCTCAAATTGTCGTATTTCAATATCACGACAAGTTTCACAGTTCAATATTCATATATAGCCATATATATACTCATTAATATCAAATACCAACTCGCATCTCGTTAGTATTTTATCCGGATTAATTTCCAATTAATACTCATTTAATTCAATTAATCCCATAAATAAATATCATAAAAATACGGGGTATTACAACTGTATTAAAAACGGTTTTAAAAAAATGTTTTATAAAATTGTTTTATTAAAAACTTGTTTTAAAACTATTAAAAACACTATTTTAAAAGGTTTAAAAATTGTTTCGAATATTGTAAAAATTATTTTAAAAAACTGTTTTATCAAAATTTAAAAAAAAAATGTTTTAGAAATGTTTTAAAAATTGTTTAACAGCTTTTTATAAAATATTTAAATAAATTAATTGGATTGACTTTAATTTCGCCTAATTGTTGTTTGATAGTTTCGTGTAAAAAACTTAGGTAAAATTTGCCACAAATTTACCCATGAAAATTTTTGCCATCTCCACTTTTGAATCAAACGGACCCTCAATGCTTTGTTGGCTTTTATTTTGTCTCAGATGTGATAACCTGATGACAGTTAATGAGTTCTTCCAAAAAAACAAAGATAACAGTTAATGACTTTTGTTTTGTTGGTTTATGCTTTGGGGGAATACCGACTATAATGGGCTTTAACCATTTCTTTTATAGTCTACCTGTTTATTATATGTCAATTTCTTTCCACCTCATTCAGTCGAAAGATATTATGTCCATTATTCGGTTCCTATAGAAACACTCTAATTCCACTACATAATTTTGTATACAAAAGTTACCTATCTCGTATATATTGGTTGATATTTAAATAATAATTAATGAATTTCAAAATTAATCAATGCAAACACAATATCTTAAAACCCTTAGATTATAAAGTACAAAAATGATCTGAATGATAAATTTATATATGGCATAATAAATTTTTTTATGATAAAAAGATTAGAATTATTTAATAATATTAAATTTTTAATTGATAGAAATTAAATATTTGATAAAATTAATAGTAAAAGTATCAAATGTAAAGAAATTGATATATTAAAAAATAGTTTTTCCCAAAAAAAATAATTCTTAATGTGGGTACCTCGATTTATCACCGTGGGCCCAAACGAGTAGCCCAATAAATTACGGCCCAAAGTCTGGAGGCCTCACGCCCCAATTCAGTCAGTTACGATCTAGTCTATTCCTAAAATCTCGTAACGAGATATTTTAGGAGTTGTGGATTGACATGGGAGAGTCCAACACCCCCACTCCCCGAAAACAAGCATGTATATAACAAACCCTTAGCCCGGGCAAAGGGCATGTATTATTTTTCCTGTAAAACACTCCCTGGAGTATAGATAAATTATATTGAGAGCACCACCGTGGACGTAGACATTCTTGCTGAACCACGTAAAATATCGTGTTGTGTGATTGCCATTCCTTACTTTCTTTATTTGTTCTGGTGATTGTCTTTTCTTGATAATTTATGTTGAATACAATTATCACCACAACTGGCGCCGTCTATGGGAAACGTTTGTCTTCCTTTTAGAAAGCCCTCACCAACAAAGAATTTGGAATATCTGGTCACAATAGCAATTCCCCTCAAGCAGGGGATATCCAAGAGCAGCCTGCCCCTCGTAGGATCAGATCTGAAGTTCGACGTTCAGATCAGAGGGCTCGCTCAGAGCAGCAAGCCTCAGAGGAAAGTCAGGGACCTGCCAGGTCCACGCAAATCTCCAAGTTGATCGATGCCTATGAGTCAAGGCTCCAGGAGCAAGGAGAGGCCGCTCGCAAGAAAGAAGCTGAGAATGCTCACCTCAAAAGAAGATTGGAAAGGATGGAAAAAGAGCTCCATCGTAGCACCAGGCGACGTCAATACCGCACTCCTAGCCCTCAGGCGAGCAAGTCTCATAGTCGAGGAATGAGCCGTAGACGCGGATCCCAAAGGATCGAGGAACACGCGTCATATGATGACCTGCTTGAGCAACAGCTACCAGCTCACCATTGCAGGCGCCCTGATCCAGGAAATAATGACTTACAAAATTTGGTCCGAAGAGAAATGGACCAGCACCCAACACATCGGGGTGCCAGATCGACCAGAGAGCTAGCCTGATGAGCTCTCAGGATACAGATGAAATCCCCTTTCTCAAGGGAGATAGAAGAAAAAGAAGCCCTCGAGAATTTTTCAATTTCGAGATTCAAGATCTATGACGAAAAGACTGACCCTATCGATCATGTTAGGCAGTACAGGCAGGCCATGACTCTCTGAAATCACAAGGATGCACTAATGTGCAGAATCTTTCCCTCGATTTTGCATGTTGTGGCCCAGAAGTGGTTTGAGAGACTCCCTCACAGATCTATCAGGAGCTTTGAGTCCCTGGAAGAGCTCTTCACAGTTCTCTTTATTACCAGCAGCTCCCATACAAAGAGGATGGATATCTTGCTAACAATAAAGAAGACGCCCCAGGAGAACCTCTGAGACTACGCAAAAAGGTACTAGGAGTTGTTCAACGAGGTCGAGGACTGCTCAGAGCAGGTAGCAGTGGCCTCTTTTAAGATAGGCCTACCTAGCTCTTGCCTCTTGAACCAATCCCTGACTAAGAAGGAGGCCACAACCATCGATGACCTGATGGCTCGCATCGAGAAGTACGCCAAAGTTGAGGATGTGATCCGCCCCAGTGCAGGGGAGAATGGTCGAGCTAAGCTCACTGCCAAGGGCAATGATAAGGCCAAAAACCAGAAGAGAGGAGGCCAGAATGGGGGCAAGGGTGGCTCCAAGAATGGAAATAAGAACGACGTTTCGAAAGCATTTCAGGGAATAAACACTGTCTTTAAAAAAATAATCTACAAGATCCTAGCAAAGATCAAGGACGAGCCATTTGTTAAATGGCCCAGAAAGATGGCAGGAGATCCCTCAAAGAGAAACAATGCGCTGAGATGCGCTTTTCATAAGGAAGGAGGACACAAAACTGAGCACTGCAAGGCTCTTAAGTGCCACCTTGAAGAGCTGGCCCCGACCGGGCACCTAAACGAGTTTGTGGAAAAGAAGGGAGAGAAGGTCGCTGCTAACGGAGATGCAAGGCTCGATAATGTGCTCGAAGATGATGTTGTCCATGAGTTCATAGTGATTCATGGGGTATCTAATCTAAAGCAAATTCAAGGGAATTCAGCCGGATGGAAGTGAAAAAGCTTACGATAGTAGTGCAAGCTTTTCAAATCGATCGAGTGGAAACACAGTCATGAAAGCGTCGGTGAGCAGATGATGTTGACTACAGTAAACACATCGTATTCACGGATGAAGACTTAGTGGGAGTAAGAACCCCACATCATGACGCCTTGATCATTATACTTCGGATAGCAAACTATGACGTCGACAAGTTACTCATCGACCAGGGAAGCTCATCCGAGATAATGTATCTCGAGCTATTCAGGAAATAAAAGTTAAGTGTTTTTGACTCGAAGGAAGCCACTGTCCCTCTAGTTGGCTTCATTGGGAAAGTAACTATCCCTTCGGGAAAGATCGTACTGCGAGTGAGGGAAGGAAGTGTCTCCAAGATGATCAAGTTTTTGGTAGTCGACATTGACTCGCCCTACCAAGCTATCCTCGATTGAGCAAGGCTACATGCAATGAAGGCCATCCCCTCGACCTACCATCAGAAACTCAAGTATGTGTCTGAGCGAGGAGTAATGGAGATCCACGAAGATCAAGCGATGAAAAGAAGGTGCTTCATAGCGACCATCCGCCAAAAACTAAAAAAGAAAGCCGAGAAGGCCAAAGAGAAGGTTGAGGAACAAGAAGGTTTGATACCTTCAAAGTAGCAGTTAAAGTATGGAAGACCCAGAGTAGAGGAGACCAGGTTCCTCCCCTCTGAGCGGGTCATTAAAAACCTGGAAGAGGTCGTAGCCGGTGGAAACAAAAAAGACAGAATGTTCTTGATTGGAGCCTCTCTCACAGATCGAGAAAAAAAGGAATTAACGGTACTTTTGAGGAATAATGTGGACATTTTCGTATGGGAACCTTATGAGATGCCTGGAATTAACCCCAGTGTGGTTTGTCATCGGTTGCACATTGACTCAAATTTCAGGCCTGTCGCATAGAAGGCTCATTGAAGTGCGTTCGAGAAGGTGAAAGCTGTAGAGAAAGAAGTAGAAAAGCTACTGGATGCAGGATCCATATGGGAAGTTCAATTCCCTAAATGGTTGTCCAACCCAGTAGTGATTCTGAATAGCAACAGGAAATGGAGAGTTTGCATTAACCTCACTGACCTTAACAGGGCGTGCCCTAAGGACAGTTTCCCTCTCCCAAAAATTGACCAGTTGGTGGATGCCACAACAGCTCATGAAAGAATGAGTTTCCTGGACGCATACTAAGGGTATCATCAGATTCCTCTGTATATACCAGACCAAGGCATGAAAGAGTTCATCACCACCGTCGGATTATACTGTTATAAAGTTATACCCTTTGGGCTCAAAAATGCTGGAGCAATTTACCAGCAGCTGGTCATCAAGATATTTAAAGACCAAATGGGAGATACCATGGAAGTCTACATCGATGATATGCTCGTCAAGAGCAGGCACAAAGAAGACCACCTCTCAGACCTATCAAGGACCTTTGAAATCCTCAGGAAATACCAAATGAAGCTCAACGCGAGCAAATGTTTCTTCGGTGTCCAGTCAGGAAAATTTATCGGGTACTTGGTTAGAGAGAGATGCATTGAGGCTAACCCGGACCAGATTGATGCAATCAACAGTGTACAGCCTCCCCTCACGATAAGAGACGTACAGAAACTCACGGGCATGCTCGCCGCCTTGAATTGATTCATCTCAAAATCATCCAAAAAGTTCCAGCCATTCTTCCAGCTATTGAAGAAGAGCAAAATAGTGGAGCGAAATCAAGATTTCTCGAAAGCATTAGAAGAGATCAAAGCTTATCTCAGCACTCCACCCTTGCTCGTGATACCTCAAGAGAATAATTCCTTGTTGTTTCCAGCTACGCTATCAGTTCTGCACTAGTATGTGAAAGAACTGGAATCCATCACCCGATCTACTACGCGAGCAAGACCCTGTTGGATGCCGAGCTGTGATACCTACCACTGGAGAAGCTCACCTTTGCACTAGTGGTAGCCTCAAGGAAACTGAAGCACTACTTCGAAGGGAACTCTATCATCATCCTTACATCACACCCTCTTAAAGCAGTCCTGTGGAAAGCAGATCTGTCTGGCAGACTATCAAAGTGGTTGGTCGAGCTCGCATGATTTGATATCCAGTTCCAACCCAGGAATGAAATCAAGGGGCAAATCCTCGCCGACTTCATCGCGAAGTTTACAGACGAACAAACTTGGTACCAACTGCAAACCATGGATAAGAGGGAAGGTATTTAGCGACTGTTTATTGATGGAGCCTCCAACTCCAAGGGGGCAGGAGTAGGCATTGTACTTGTTACCCCAGAAGATACAATCCTCGAGCAAGGAATCAGACTTGGATTCGAAGCCTCCAATAACGAAGCGGAATATGAAGCTTTAATAGCAGGTCTACAAAAGGCACAGGCATTGGGTGCAAAACAACTATAGGTGTTCGGTGACTCATAATTGGTCTCCAATTAGATAAGTGGAGACTTCAACGCGAGGGATGAGAGAATGGAAGCCTACCTCGCCGTAGCAAAGAAATTAATGTCCATCTTCGAGAAAGTCAGTGTCCAGTAATTTCCCAGAGGACAAAACAGTCATGCTGACGCCCTAGCAGCCTTGAGTTCAGCAATCAACTCTAACTTAAAGAGAACAATCCATATCGATTTCCTCACTCAACCGAGCATCAACCAGAGCGAAGAGCTTCCAGACATGGGCCAAATTCTTCCGATTGAATCAGTACCTAGTTGGATGGACCCCCTAAGGGACTATATGAAGGATGGTGCACTACCAGATGATAAGAAAGCCTCTCATAAGATAAGAGTCAAAGTTGCTCGCTTCCACTTATCTCCTGAGGGCAAACTGTATAAAAAATCTTTTACCGACCTTACCTCTAATGTGTTCACCCGAAGGATGTCGAGTAAGTCCTGCACGAGCTTCATGAAGGAATATGTGGGAGCCATATTGGGGGCAGATCGCTAGCGTTCCGAGCAATGAAGGAAGGTTACTGGTGGCCATACATGCAGAAAGACTCTGGGATATATACCTTCAGGTGCGAGAAATGTCAACTACATGCTCCTATGGTTCACCAACCTGCCAACGACCTAAAATCACTTACCAGCCCCCAGCCCTTCGCCCAGTGGGGAATGGACATCGTCGTCCCTCTTCCTACCGCTACCGATAATCGCAAGTATCTATTAGTCGCCACAGACTACTTCACCAAATGGATTGAGGAGGAGCCACCTGACAAACATCAGGGACGCAGACATGATGAGATTCATATATAAAATTATAATTACCCATTTCAGGATCCCTAGAACGAATATCACTGATAATGGAACCCGACTTGAAAGCGGCCAATTCCGGGGTTTCTGCAACTTCCACGGGATCAGGCACCATTTCAGCTCTGTGGCATACCCTCAGAGCAACGGACAGGCTGAAGCTTTTAATAAAATAGTGATTGATGGATTAAATAAACGATTAGAGCGAGCCAAAGGGGCATGGATGAGCGAGATGCCACATATTTTATGGGCTTACCGCACCACCCCACGGCGAGAAACCCCATTCGCACTAACATATGGAATTGAGGCAATCATCCCTTTAGAAGCTGGCCTCCTAACCATCAGGTCCACCTTGGTCGACCATGGCCAGAATAATACAGCATTACTCGCTGAACTTGACCTAGCTGACGAACGCTGAGAATTAGCTCTAGTGAAACTAGTGAGCTATCAGTAACAGCTATCAAAGCACTATAACAAAAAGGTCAATACAAGAACATTCCAGGTTGGGGACTACGTCCTAAGAAAAGTTCTTGGCAGTGCAGTAAAACCATCTGATGGCAAGCTGGGTCCAAACTATGAGGGACCATTCAAGGTGACAAGAGACTACATGCAAGGAGCCTATCACTTAGAAACGCTGGAGGGCAGAGAGATACCCCGATCTTGGAACGCGACCAACCTGAAGAAATTCTATTTTTAGTTTCTCTTCATTGATCTTTTATCACATTACTGGAATTGGCAACTCATTTTTATTATGTTTTATTAATAAAAATTGTTTGGCAGTAACATTACATAAAGTGTTAATTGTTTATTATGAACTTTATAACTTGCACATCTTTTCTAAGAGACATACACATTACTCAATATATAAAATCAGGGAGCCTCCCCCTTCAGGTTTTCGTTATGAAACACGAAAAATCTCTTAGCATTACCCCTGACAATATATGAAGCCCTACAGGGGACCCTTAGGCAGCTCGACCAAATTGAATTGGTCGCCAAATGATGTTTGGCTCAGAAAACCTAATCGGATAGAACATCCAACACCAGGTGTGTCCTCTCCATTGCCACACTTAGGCCTAAGGGAGTGTGATGACCCGACCTAAAAGGTATCTCATAAGCATACTGGACTGGGAGGATACTCACGTAATAAAATAACTCTACCCACATCAAATCTAGTCGGCTACTAAGAGCCCAAGATAATAAAACAAAAATCAATGAAGTAGAAAATACACAACGCATGTTTAGTCGGGGAATCGCCCAAAACATAAATATTTTATTACTTCACTGCATTTACAACAGAGTTATATTGAATGAATTAAGTAAATCCCTATATGAACCTTTGTTATCAGTACCAGCTCGTGGTCCAACTGATGAAGAGTAACCACGTAGAACTCGAGGAGCAATGCTAGGTGCATTCTCCCTGAGTTGCGAGACTTCTCTCCTCAGAGCATTGTTCCTTTGCTGAAGTACTTCTCCAATCTGATTAACCTCAGAGGCATACATGAGCTTAGCCTTTAGAGCATCCACCTCTTCTTTAACATCAACGCCGATTTCCTCCATCTCTTGGAGACTATCCTTTAGCTTGGCAACGAGCTCTGACTGGTCCTCATACTCCCTATTACTTGACCAAAGAGACTTGAAGATCCTTACAAAGTCTTTACGAACTCGATTTCTTGCATCAGGTCCAAGAATCCTTCCTAATGGAGAGGTAGCGTGAATATAATCCTCAACATTGATGAACTACAAACCAAATAAGCATTATAAAAGTAAATAAATCAGTATGCGAAGCAAAACTGAATTTCATTTCATTTAAAGAATGTTCAGAGTACATTAGTGAATAGAAAGAGTGTCTGAAATACAAAAATACTAAGACCTCCCAAAAGAAGACTAGTTGGCAACCTCAGTCTTCTATTAGATCGCTAGTTGCTTCCACTTATCTCAAGCAGCAGCAGCTCTAGGCACACCTCCTTCATATGGAGCAGTCGCACATGCACACACGCATTATAGAACACCATATCACAACAGCACACGAACCATAGCACAACATCACACACCATAGAACACGCACACATGATGAATCTTTGTTTGTTTTGTATTTTTATTGTTCATATTTTGTTGTTTGTATAGATTACTGATTATGGTGTTCATTCCTGTATGGATGAGCTTCAATGATGCCATACTCTCAATGCACACACACTTATTATACCTTTAAAAGAACCCACATTGTTTTTCAGATAAAACCCATGTGTTCTTCAAGTTGTAGGGGTTGTACTCAAGTGTTCTTCAATTTCAGATGTAAATGCCTAGATGTTATTTTGGGTTGTTCAGATCTAATTATTCATTTATGTTTTTGTTCCAGTTATTCATCAAATTTTCTATTGGATATGTTTGAGTTTCAACATTGCACGAAAGGTATTTGGTAAAATGCCCAGCTTAATGCATTAATTTTTAGTTTGATTTATAATGACTCCCTATGGACTAATAAATTGTTACAGGTGCTTTGCGAACAAAATGGCACATTTTTTATTCCGGTATGACAATAAATGCAATACCTCCAGAGTTAAGATTAAGATAAACTGCTTATTTGAACAAGTCTACCCATAAATGCAATATTGTCTATAAGCAATTATGCACAATACAGAGACTAAGAAATATGGGGAATAAGTACCATGGATGTATCAATAACTTCCAACTGCTATGATTTATGATTTAATTTTCAATTTTAGTTTGTTATTTTCAACGCATGCCTATAGTTTTGGGGATTTCAAAATATTGGGTTTGTTATTTTCAACGTATGCCTATACTTATTATCAACGTATGCCTATAGTTTTTGGAGACCGACTGATAAAGAGAATAAATGATTAAAGCAGTAAACTAAATTAGGCACAATCTAGTTGGGCCCAACAATTACAGTAGCATGGATGATGTGTGAACTTTGTATTAGTTGGTTAGTATTATGTATTGGATAATTTAAAGGAAAATAATGCATCTAATAAAATTGTCGAATTAGGGCTGCTATATGTGCTTAATATTTTTTAAATAGATACAATTATGAAGCTTGCAATGTGAAATTTGGGTCTAATATTCATCTGTATATTTATGGGATAATGAAAATATTACAGTGTCATTTTTACATTGTAGGTCTCTCTACCTTTTCTTCTATTCTTATATTGTCGTTTCGATTTAATATTTCAATTTCAATTTCATTTTATTAAAATATTATGTGTCAGTTTATAAGGCACGATGTTTAAGACATATGAGACATTGAGAGTAGAGAGAACGGGAAGAGTGGGAGAGAGGAGAATCAGAAAACTAATAAATTGGTTGCCTAATTTTCCTTTTGCAAAAATATCAACACAATCTCCAATTGTTGTTCTCTATAAATCCCCCCCCCCCCCCCCCTTCAAAACACTTTATTTTTGCAAAACTAAACAAAGACAATACATATTTGTCCGATGATTCATTGATTTTTATTTTTTTCATTTTTCTTCCATCACATGTATGCATTTGGCAGAAAATATGAAGGTCAACATGAGCATGTAGCAGTGAAGTGTACAAAGACACTGGATTCATCTGGTTGGAATGCTGACAGCTCAACGGGCGCAATAGTGTCTAGGTTTCAGAAGATGATCCCATTAGATTATAATGTAAGTTCATCTCAGCACTTCAATCTTGCTATTTAATACACCCTCACTCCCAAATAAATAAAATTGGTATTTCTTTTTGGGTTGTTTCGCATTAAGAGTACTGTTTCTAAAAATAGTATAAAAAATTGAAGATATCCGAACTTTGTGTACCATTAAGCATCAACCATTCGTCAACTTCAAGGCTTCTATATTCACCATTTAGTTCATCTCAACTAATATAGCAGTAACATCTTAATTAAGGTTGCGATATATTTTTATAAGTAACTAGGCTGCTCGGATTATACATGTTAGTGAGTCATGTATGTAATTTCCCTTTTTTACTTGTTTTATACATGTTAGCGGTTCTTTCTTTTTATTTTTTTATTTTATTTCATTTGTCATATTATTATTATCATTATTATTATTGTGGAATGGAAATATTGTTCGTTGCTGACTCAAAACACTTCAATATATAGGAACATTATTATCGATGCTCTCTTTCAACTACTCATAATTGTCCCATAAGACCATGTCATAATATCATTTGTTAATGCATAAGACCATCGTCTGTACCTAGCTAACTACGTTTCGGGTTGTTTTAGGTCCTGTTTGAGGGGTCGAAATTGACTTTAAAGTCAGCAGTACCTTTTTTCATTGTTGTATGTAGTTCATTTCCCTCGTTTTGAGATTATTTCCCCCTGTTTTGAGATTATATAGACCATATTTCACTACTATTCTGTTTTATATTTTGAATGTATGTAGTTCATGCTGATAGTTGAGTTAATTAGAGGTTTAATTCGTGAATCTTTGTGACTATTTTGGATGTAAAAACAAGAATATAGACGTATGCTTTGAGACTTTGCTGTTTTTCCTTCATGTCCCAAGAAAAGGTTAGTAAGGTAAAATATAAACATCCCTATATAAACATATTAATATCAAGGTAAAATAATTCACTTAAACATATGTCCCACTATGCTATTTGTATTGTGCCAATAGTAAGTACCCGAAAATAAATGAATATCTGAATATGTTATGATTGAAATTACATACTCACACAATTGTTGGAGAGGGTTCCCTGAGGAATTCAAATATGAAGGTGTGAAAAAAAGAGGTATGGAGGTTACAACAACAACCTCAAATAAGAGGGAAAACATCGATTCTCCAGAATGATCTCAACCCTGTTCCTTGAATTCAATCTCAACCGAAGATTTCTTGCGATCGTTAGATCTAAGGGTGAAAATTCAAATTTTGATTCAATTATCAGTTAGCTTAATTCTATTTTTTTGAAAATTTTATTTCTCCTCATTTTTTAACTTTCAACTGTACTTTCATTAGCTTAATTAACTCAACAGTCTCATTTATTTTCCTCACTATAAATTCAAGTTTGTATAAATATTTCAATGCAGCGGAGAAAAGACTCCCTTAAGCCAATACTCGGACAAAATTGATTCCAAAACAACAGAGTCAAAAATTCCGTCGGAAGAGGAAATTGAAGAGTTCTTTTCGGTACCTAAAAAGTGTGACAAGAAATGTTTCTCCGACAAACAAGTGTTTGTTCATTTACACTCTTAAAATAACAAAAAAGAAAATACAATTTAACGGATGTTTCATTTTACAGGTATAATTTGGGTATACAAAAGGACGTCCCATTTGAAGGAAGCTACCAATGGGTTCAGTTAAATCCATGATAAAGAACAAGTGCCATTAGGGGTTTTTATACAGCAATTTCTATGTCTGCGATGCTAAGTCTTTAGTATTTGTATATTTGGAGGGTGGATATGGTGAAATTTGAGTTGAAGTTTATCACTCTAGACTGTTTGTGGTTTATGGAATCCTCATTTAATAACATCAAGTTGACTTTCACACTATCCACCCTATTTTTATCATTGAGTTTAAGTTTACCATTCAAGCCTAATTTTAATTTTAGAGGGTGCATGTTTATTATAGAATACTAATCACACTATTTTAGTTTGGACTTTCTTCTCTTTGAAAATTTCTCCTTTTCAATATTTCCTTCCGTGTGCTTTGTCACATATCTCCTTCTCAGCCTATTCATTTTTTATTCGTATGATTGCGGTTTTGATGAGACTTGAACTTTAATTGTTTCCAAAGTTGGGTAGTCCTACTACTGAGACAAATCAAACATAGACCATGCTTCACTTTGACAAGACTATCTACAGTAGAAGCATTAATCTCATGCTTCACTTTGGGATAAAGTGTTATTTGATTTTAAAAATGATGCATTAATAATCATATATTTTAGTGTAAGTTCATGTGTGGAGAAGTTGGGTTTGAACTGACTATTGGAAGCTTTAATTGATATGCATTATGGATAAGGAAATGGGATAAAATCTTAAATTCTATTTGGTCCAGTTTGTTGCCTATAGGGTTTCTTATATCATGACTTTAGTTTTAGTCTAGCATTGAATCTTATATTTTATTTTTTTTATCGCTGGTAGATATGCTTCATATTTACATTCACATGAATTGAAGGTTTGGGCAGCCTATTAAATTTGTAGGTTTAGGCAGGTTTTGATCTCCGAATATTAAATTTACAGGTTTGTATCACCAAGTTGCCTAATTTGCAAGATGATGGTCCAGTAAGCGATAATTGTGGTAGGTTTCTGAACGAGGATATGTCGCCTCGAGGAGGTTCAAGGGGGCCCAGGGGTTCCAATAGCTCCCATGTAAGGGTAGTGGTTGTTTTTTCGAAGACGATGATATGGAAGGTGACTTTAGGGTTTGCATCCTTTTTGTTTTCTTTTCCATCTTCCTATGTACTTATTTGCTTGGTGGTTATTGTGAAAAGTTTGATTATTGAACTCTGGGGGTCATATGCAAATGATAACTAAATGTGAAAAATGAATATTTTCATGAACAATGGTGTGTTGTAATGATTTTTTTATGTAGTGACATACTCCATATTCTTCTATGTGTATAACTAGTTTATGTTATTGAGTTGTTTCAATCCCGTCCCATATGTAGTGCGAATTCTGGATAATGTCTACACTTTTGTGTTGAAAAATAATTATGACTTAAATTTGTATTTGACGGCTATAATGTTAATGTGAAGTCCAAGAAATTATTACTATTGTTGTTGTGGACTATTTTTATTTCTTAACTTTCTCCAAATTTTCTCGATTGTTCACATTTGTGTCATAAAAAACTGAACAAGTGTTTACACACACACACACACACACATATATATGACTACAGTTATTTTGTATTTTGTGTAGAATGGAAATGGATTCGCAACACATGGAAAAGTCAATGGATACGGAGGAGCCAAGTATGTAGCTACTGGGATACTAATTTAAGTTTATGTTATGATATTCAGCTTTTATTTTGACTCCCGGGATAGGATTATTTCATGATATCTTTTAGACGTTCTACTATATTTTTATACTTGTATGATGTTTATGGCCATGCATCGGTGGAAGGGATTTTTTGGTGGTTTAGCTGCGTTTTTTGTTGTTGTTGGGTTTATTTTAATGTTAAAACAGGTTGGATTTCATGAATAAATAAAGGAAACTCTGCCTAATTTTTTTGAAATTAAATAGTGTTTTAAATTGATTAAGTCAAACATACATGCATATGAAGTAATAAAAACCCATGTAGTCATTTATTTTTGTATCTTATGCAGGTTCATGATGGATTTTGCTTGGAGTTATTATATTCGTGGTGACTTGGAGATGCGGTTTCTTATAGTGTAGGGGAGTTATATGGTCGTCGTCATTTTAGTGTACGTGGATTTTTCAACATCTTTTGATGTGTTAATGTATTAGGTTATATCATGTTTACATCTTTTGATGTGTTAGGATTGATTATGTTCTTATTTGGGTGGCATTTATTTTGTACATTTATACTTGGATAGTGATGAAATATTATTTTTTGTAATTCATATTTACGAGATTTGGTTGAAAATTATGGAACTCTGTATTACTTATGATTGTATGAAAAATTCACAGTGTAATTTTGGATTATAAGGTTGCACGTTTTATGTAGTGTGAGTTTTGATGAAAAAAGTGCAGCCTTAAAAGTGCTGCCAATTACGAAAAAATAATAGCTTGTAAATAAAAATATAGTAGTTTTGGCAACATAATTTTTTTTGTCGAAAGATCACTTTTGGAAACACAAGAGTTGTGTGGCCAAAGGTATAGCTTTTGGCAACACAAGAGCTTTGTTTCCAAAGGCTATACCTTTGGCAACACAATGCTTGTGTTGCCAAAATCTATACATTTGGCAACACAAATAAGGGCGTGTTGCCAAAGGTATAGCTTTTGGCAACCCAATAGTTGGGTTGCCAAAGGTATAACTTTTGGAAACATAAAATTTGTGTTGTCAAAAGTTATTTTTATACCGTTTACCTTACATTCTGCAACATAATTTGTGTCGCTGAAAGATTGTTTTTGGAAACACAACTATTTTTGTCGTTGTTGAGTGACCTTTGACAACATAAATAATTTTTTTTATTATAAATTTTACAAATTAAAAAATACTTTTGCGAACACAGTTGCGTGTTTCCAAAAGTAAACCTCCGGCAACACAATCTTTTTGTGCTACCAAAGGGTCTCCTAGACAGACAATGGGCAACAAGCTGGCAACAAAGTGAAATTTGTTGCCAATACCTTTTTGCAACAAAATTCTAACTTTAGCAACATAATTTGTATGTTGCGCATATTGTTTTTTCTTATAGTGGCATATGTTTATATAACATAATGTTCCTTCACTTTAGTCTACGTAGTGAGACTTCTTGATTTTTTATTCATACAAATTATCGTCTACAGAATTAGACTATAAGTTTCATTCTCCATAATTAACATCTACATTCTTGAACTGCTCAATTATTATTCTCATTAATAATTGTCTACCTCAATAGATCATTAGAACTTATTTTCGTTACCAATATTTCACATCACTATTTTAATCAGACTTTGTTATCATTAACTATTGTCTACATCTATAGACTATGAGAACACATTCTCATATAAGGCACACCACAATGTGCATATAGATGAATACATATGTCTGCATATATATGTATGACACATGAAGACATCTACCTTCGGCGTCCTATTCGTCTCTATTGGTAACACCCGGAGGAGTCCTTCATTCTAAAGCGGATAACAATAAAATACAAGAAAGTGGGGCGGTAGCTACGCAGTACACCAGTTCAAGGTCCATACCCAGCAGTGACAATGGATCCCAACATCAACACCTACCTCTTTTAAGTGGCGTTGATGTGTAGTACCTATAATATGACCGACGTGTGCTCCGGTCACGAACGTGCCCACAACTCCAACCGATATAATGGTCCACGAACCCAAGTATGTCCACATAAGATTATATAATACATATTATCATCCAATATGTAAAAGCAGTTACTATATAACTACTTTTACCCCAAAAATATCCATACATATAAATATTGCCTTCTTGGCTTAATTGTAACGTTTTAGCAAGTTATTACATAACCAATTATTAGGTTGTTGTCCTACGACTACTCCCCAAGCAATTATTAAGTCCCTTACAAGGCCTGTTAGGCTCATTTATTCATTTATTTGATTATTTTACTTCACCGTATATACGTGTGTAGTTATCCCATACTACTTCTTTCAATTTAAGTATTGATTCACATATTTTGTTCTCTTAGGTACAAGATCATATGTACATATATAAGGACTCAACAAGGTGAATAAGGGTTATATGTACTTGTATGAGGAATCCAGTAATATGAATAAGTAGTTTCATCCAAAGTACTATAATAACCAATAGTAACCATTTAAACTTAGCCCACTAGGCTTAGGGGGCATTTTTACTTAGTATCTTTATATGGTTAGAATTTGAGGAAGCAAACCATTAATTATATTCTCGAGCACTTGACGTTTCTTTTATAAGACAATCCTTTATTTAAACTTACCTCACCTAAATCATAAAAATATCATCATCACTTTTACAGTCTTATCATCTATTTTCCCCTTCCAATATTCCCCAAATCATCTAGACACATCCCTGCCATTTAATCCTTTTTATGTTGTATACTTTTATTCAAGAATCCCACGTAAATAATCTTGTTTGCATAGTTAAATTATACTATTATTTATCGCCAAATCACGAACCCGCCCAATTTAACTAGGTATATAAGTTCATAACAATATCATTAACATCTTGAAATAAGTTTTTATCCCTCACTTGAGAAAGAACGGTCTCGCACACCCTTTTGTAGAAAAATCATAACTAATTAAAACAATCAAAAAAATACACGGTCCATGTGATTGTAACGAAAGTATCTACAAGCAGGTGTACCGAATTGATTCGATAAGGAAGCCAAATTGATTCATTTTTCCCAGTAAGCCGAGGACATGTATTCTTCTAACATGGTATTTTTCCAATCAATTCTAAATGCATCAAACATTGTTCAACTGGATCAAAAAACTAATTTATGATATGGTAATGAGGTCTAATATGTAATGGAAACATTCTAAACAAGATCTCTCATCCAAATCGTCCTCAAACATCAACAATTATATCAAAGATTATCGAGAACCTTAGGGTATACAAGACTCATCTCATATTCAACCTTAAGAACATAATTCCAGATTGTAATATAGTCCTACACATGAGTTCTACAATGGATTTCGAAATTAAATAATCTACATTTACATTTTTGCATGGAGAAAACATGGAGTTCTATAAAAAATCATGAACCCTAGGCATATTTACATTACATTAAGATTTAAATCCTATTCTAATCATGGATTCAACATTAATACAATAATAAAACATTTTGAATAAGATGACATGATAATTTTTCCTTGAAAATAGGAGAGGAGCCTCCTTTTAATAAGTTGTTTGCCAAACAAAATTTGTTTGCATTATCTAACCTCTAAGGATTATTATTACTTACAATAATTAAAAAATATTGTTTGCCCATATAATATGATGTCGAGATTCTTTCAGTTGCTGGATATCTCGTTTTAAAGGGCCGAAATAAAATTACAAATCAGGTCTTGCGACACAGTGTATATGATAAAAAAAAATTAAGTTGAAAGGGAAGTGTAGACTTGTGGTATAATCGTATAAGAAGGGTAAGTGTCTTCAATGTTTTCAAAATATATATGTATGTTTTCTAGTGTGTGGCTTTCAGTAAATTATTTGGTTTAGGGGTGGACTTATTTATTGAACTGTGACAGTTTTAAGGGTCATTCGAGATTGAGAAATATACTGGCAGATGCTTGTAATGTGATTTACATGTATTCTTAGCAGTCATTGGTAAGACTCTGAATTATGTAAAATAGGATTGATTGAACTTAGGTTAGAAATATACATGTTTTTCACTCCCTTTATACAAAACTAAAAGTCACGTTGTAATTTCTCTTGTAGGAAGTATCAAACTCCAAATCACATTTATATATCAATTTACTGAGTTTTGTGATAGGAATATGTATTGATCTTTTTACATAAATTTCATTAAAATTCAGTACCTACAAGAAATTAAATTTCATTAGACTAATTCGAGTATTATTATGTGATTGCATTGTGTAAGTTCCTTGTAATAGCAACAAATGGATTCTTCTCATCATTAAGTGAATTTTCACTAGCATCCATGTCAGCTTGTCATACATGTTAGTCATCCATGTCAGTTTGTATGAAAAGTGTACTTTTTTAAGAGTTGGATATTGATCACAATTATATGCGTTCAGTACATACTGTGTAGAGATTGCACATAATGTATCCATGAGGAAGAGGAAAGAGATTGTTGAGCGACATTCTCAACTTGATGTTGTTGTTACCAAAAAGCTTGCGAGGCTACGGAGCCAGGAGGATCATTAATCAGTTTGGAGATGTTGTCCTCTTTCTAAGGTATAGAAACCTCTCCCTGGTATTTTTTTTAATATGTTCCTAGGATAGGCATGATACATATTTTGCATAATACATATTTTTCTAAGGTTGTAAAAGTGTTGCTGATGTCCAAAGAAACTATTCCAGTTTAGCAGCTATCGCGACCAATGGTGAGGGAAAAAGGCCTCTTATTTGTTTTGTAAATGGAGCGTGGGTGGATCAATGTTGTACTCTGAAACCTTATTTTCAACTTCTTCTTACTTCTGTTTTCGAGGTTCAAACTAAATCACTTGATTTTGTGAACATGGTACCCCCTCTATATCTCTCTATCAACATTTTTTTCAAGTAGTTTATTCGGCTTAGGATGATTTGTTACTCTCTCCCTTTTTTAGGATAAATTGCTTATTCTAACATGGATGTTAATCTACATCATTAAGGTCTTAAACTCTTTGCTTATATATGACTTGATATTATGATGTAACATCTGCCACTCTCTCTCAATATTGTATTCAATAAATATAACTAGAGTGATCCTGATCCAAATTGAAAACAAAAAAGTTTGGATTTTTATATATAGCAGCTAGTCAATCAGTTGGAACTACATTTAAAATTTTATGTAATTAGTTATTCCACGGGTGGACAAGTAGTTTAGGCCTGATTCAAGCTCATCCCTCGCAGGTATGGTTCACTGATGATCTAAGGAATTGTTGATATTATAACTAATATGACTAAATGTTGTGCAATTAATTTTACTAGTGGATAATTTTTTGTACTAAATTAATTTTGTATGACTAAATGTTGGTTTTATAACTAATATGATAATTTTATTTTGTTTCACATAAGGTCATTTATGGATTCTCATCAAGTTTCCAGCATTGCGGGTTGCGGCATTCATGGCGATAATAATAGAACGAAAGTTGACAGTCAACAATAACAGACCTCTTTTTATATTTTATTTGGTTGGATATAAAAATATCTCATTTGGTGATGATTGTATTAGGATGTTATATTGGATGATTTTATTAAAATAATGTAACTTTCGGGGTGACTGTATTATGATGTTTCATTTTGTTTGGTTTATGTTTCTTTTGTAAATAAAGAGTGGAGGCTTATATAAATGTAAATGTTGAATATGATGCCCTTGTTTTTGTAGACTATTTTTGTATATTTTCTTACTATTTAAATAGTGTGGTAAGAATAATTTGAATCTTGATTTTTTTTAAATATGTATTAATATTACTAACAGAAATTTACCATTACTAATTTTGAATTTTACCGTTACTATTAGTAACAGAATTTTACCGTTACGAATTCTGAATTTTACCGTTACTATTAGTAACAAAAAATTTCGTCACTAGCTTCGTGCCCCATGCCTTTTTTCTAACGGAAAAATTGTGTTACTAATATTTTTAGTAATGATAAATTGTGTTACTAATGGCGTGTTTTGGTGTAGTGTATGCTTCCTACTATGGTGGTTCTTCCTCTCTCCCAAGGTGTGTGGCCTCCAAAAAGTGGTGTGGGGTGATTATGGAACCTTAGGGTTGATCTAGCCACTTTTGAATATCATTTATACTAGCCTAAATTCGTAGGTCTCTATAGTCCAGCCTTAAGGCCCATAAAAAGGCTCCTATTCATACCGGTTGACTCGAAACTCTACCTAAGGTCCTACCCAACCCATAGGTCCATTTTTAAGAACTTAAAATGCGTATTTAAGTCATTTAATCACATTTAAAATTATATAAACACTTTATACATTTATTTGTATATTACATCACTATCATATACGTATATCCTTAATACGACTTAAAAAAATATCGAGTTATCAATTTATTCGTGACTATCTTCATTATTCACAATATAGCGTCATGCCATAAAAATCATATTGCTTGTATCACTTTTATGAGATATTATATTTAAATTATATACTCCCATACAATTAAACATAATCGTTTAATCATTATGCCAAATTAAGAATAAATAGAATTATTCCATCCGAATAATAATTCCCGTAATTTTAGTTAAATTAATATAACTTCAATTTAATACTTATAAAATCAATATAACTTAAATTTTACGTAGTACCTATATGACCTACACATCATCAACCCCACATGTACCGACATATGGTACCCGGTCCGAACGCACGAACTCCTGAGCTGATAGGACAGTCCGGGAACATTGGTATGTCCACACAAATACATATAAGTACATATTATTATCTCATATAAAATGTTTACATAATTACTCCATAATTACCATAAAAATCCCATTTTTCAAATATTCTAAATTGGAAATACACCTCTCTACATCAACCTATGAATCCACCTCCTTCACTGAACTCGACGTTGCCTTCATAAGAAACTCGACGAAACTTTGATAGACATAACATGTAGGTACATCTCTGAATAACTAGATTGCAGGAATATAAGTTTGAAAATATAACCTTTCACAGATAGGGTGGATAGGAGTTACAAAGTTTCAATGAGTAGTAGAGAAAAAATGAAATATCTAATAAAGACTGAGAGCCTGATTGAAAGGATGGTGGGGTGATCGAGACATGTTAATTGAAATAAGAGGGAGGTACAAACTGTTTGGGCGAACCTCTGCTGGATAGATATATTAGCTACCAATGTGTACCTGGATATAATATACACACATATATTTTTATTAATTTTTAATAAATTTATGAATAAACATAAAAAAAAATTCAAATTTATCATTTCTATGAAAATTAATTTTTCTAAATTATTTTTTTTGTAAAAACTTTTCTGGGTCACTCAAAAATATTTTGTTAATATTTTTTTATTTTTCATCATTTTTTTTTTCTAAAATATGTTTTCACTATTTTCACTTAAAGCTATTTTTAGTCTTAAACGTTTTTGTCTAAAAAAATTTTCATTAAAAAAACTATTTTATTGTTGTAAAAAATTTACTGTTACATTTTTTTTAATTAAAAATTGTTTTATTCATTATAGGTGTTTTGGGGGCTAAAAAACATTTTTTAATGTTGTTCAGTAAAAACTATTTCCCTACAAAAATTAAATTTTCACTAAAAAAGTTTTTCTTAAAAAAAATTGTTTATTTTTTTAACACTGTTTTTTATAAGTGTTAATATTTATTTCCATTAAAAAAAAATTTCTTGTTAAATTGTTTTTTCCCTTTTTGAATAAAGATTTTTTTGTGTGTTAAAAATGTTTTTTAAACTAAATTTTTTTTTGCTATAATTGTTCACTATTGGGTTGAAATTATTTTTTTAATCAAAAATTGTTGTTCTTGAAAAAAAATATTTTTTATTATAAAATATTTTTATTATTAAAAATTATTTTCAACAATTGTATGTTTAGTTTTAAGTTACTTAACAATCCCATTTTTTCATTTAAAGGTTGACCATGCAAAGTACGCCAAATGTGGGGCTTATCAATAATTTATATCCTTCTCACCACTAAACAATATAGACGTTGCTTTTATTTATTTTTATCAAATTTCACAATTAAATAACAATGCCTAAACAAACTGATTTAATTCATGAATTCAAACTTAATAACCATAAAATGCTCATTAAGTAAATACAAGTGTAAACTGATATAAGTACACCATTGGGCTTATGCCCATACAAATATCGATATGAAATAAAATAACCAATTAAAGAAATACAACCTATACTAGAATAAATGTAATGGAATCCGCTACGTCCAATGCAAGTGTAAGTTTGATCCATCGTCAGTCATGTTGTCCCTGTTTATGAGAAAACCTAGGGAGAAAAACATTTAAAATTTTGGGTCAAAACCCTAAAGTTGAAACGATTTTTCACCAATAAATATGCAAAATGAAATTATTTTATACTCCACATCTCTCCATCGACGCTCACATGGATAAAGTATCTCACCTCTCATATAGAAGCAATCCTATTCGTATCCTAAAACAAATAATACTTATGAGCTCCAATATTCAATCTTACATGTAATGATAAAGCTATCTAGATACGCATCAACTAAAAGTGAGTATTTATGCTTAAAATCCCGACCCTTGGATTAACTCCATATTGTTTCCCACTAAGTTCCATATAAATTTTCAGTGCGTATTTTTATGTAACCTAATGTTCCTTTACTTTATGTGACACCCCGTCCAATTAAATATCGGGTGATCAGTCCTTTATTAAATTAAAACAGGATTCTCATTTGGTGCATTCTTAGCATCAATGTCAAAAACTATATAAATTACTAACCACCTAATAGTTAATTAAACAAGTGTCAAATTTTATCTTTCATTAAATATATAACAATATGCGAAAACAAAATAAAGTAAACCATATATACAATCACTACCTAAAATGATACTGAATAATAAAAGCTTTTTCGAATAAACCCTCAACTACCAAATCCAAAACCAAATATATCCAACAGCTAATAATAACTCTCAATACAAAATCTGAACTGAAATAAAATTTGAATAAGTCCTGAAGGCAACACGCCCAAAAATAAAACACTAAGATAGGATTCATAATCTAAGAATGAAATAAAAGAAGCGTTTACTCCAACTACTGCATGCATCCACATATACCGTAGTTGTGTATTCCTGGAATAGATGGTCAAGTCTGGCGTCCCTGTTGCTGGACACCTAAAAGGTTTTGGAAGTATTTACGCCAAGCGTTAGAGACCAAAACATTTTGAAAATATTTGGCAAGTGATTAATGTTGTAGTAAATAAAATGCATGAATGCTCTTCATATTGAAATTAATGTCGCACTCACTCGAGATAATTCTCACCCCTCATCTAAAATGCACACCTAACACTTCTTCCTTACCCTTTTAGTTGCACTACCTTGTCTAACTGGCCTTGTTATGTATACTTCTGTACACACTACTTTAACCCGAGTAATCTTACAGTTTATCTATCAGTTATTTATCTCATTAACTTAATTACAAATCTTTAATTAAGCATGTATAATATTCTCAGTCTTATGCCTTTTTCCTCGCTAATATTTTACTCTGCCCACCCGTATTGCCCATACAATACGATTCCAAATTTTCAATCCCTTTTGATTTATTTAGTGTCACCAACTAATTAACAAGTTCTCACATATTGAAATTAATTTAGATATCACTTTCTACAATGTCTGTTAAAGCACCCGTAGTAGAATAAATCACTTATTTTTACATACATATATATATATATATATATATATATATATATATATATATATATATATATATATATATTCACATCACAATCATAATATATAAGTATATGGCATCCATATATGGAGACTTGCGATGCGGGCATACTCTGCTATCAAGTCCTGTACATCACGTACTAAATAAGGCCATCGGTTCGGATATCACCCTCAAACCATAAATCAAATAACACATATTAGAGGTGAACATAGTCCTAAGCCTTTGGGTCACGCACACACCTAACGCACCGAAATGACCGTCACACCCTTATTCACACAAGTGGTACTCAATCCCTAAGTTCTATGTTCTCAAGTACAAGTCAATATCCCCCCCAATGGGCTCATCGGGATAAGACTGTCCACGACGCAGAACCTCACCTGATAACAAGTAGCCTAGGTATGTTTACACATAAACAATCACCCAATAGGTAGTCACACAACCTATGCATATATATGTATATAACATCAATATAGGTATACCCTCAACCTATAATATTTGTATCATGTGTAGTGTATTTATAGTATCCAAATACCCTACATATTATTATTATTATTATTATTATTATTATTATTATTATTATTATTATTATTATTATTATTATTATTATTATTATTATTATTATTATTATTATTATTACTAATTCACTATTTTAATTTCTCATCGTATTTTCCTTAGCATTTTCCGCCACTATTCGAAAAGTCATAACCACTCCATTATATTATTTCGTTAGTTAAAAAACGATTCCCGGACACATCCACTCGGCCCATTATTTGGATCCTATGAATTCAATTTCCCTTACTTTATTTATAAAAATCAATCGCTAATTATTTTTCAACTCGTAACAACTTCCCACCAATATTCCCCCTTCTCCCTGAGGTAAAATAAACCATTATAGTATTTTCAGCAAATTTCCTATTCCGTACAATGACTAATTTACCTTGGAACCCTTCCTTTTTAACTATAAAACTTCCTTGATAAATCATACCCCCCGGACTGGTTCAGGGGCCTGACCCCTGAACCGGTTCGACCTATTTGGGCGCGATTCTCCTCCTCGCGATGCTGTTTCCACCATTATTAAACCCTCAAGCTTTTTATTTATCAAACCCAGAAATCAAACAATCTTCCCATTATATTTCTTCTCTCCAAACAAGTTCTAAACACCATAATGATCCTCAAACATCATAAATTTATACCTTTCCCCAATCTTTTCCCAAATCGGTTTATAACGATTTACACAAATCTCATCCTAGATTTTAATTTTATCAATCCCAGTTACACAAGTTTAACTATTGTGTTTCGAATAAAAATCAGATTCAAACAATTTTATATGATAGTCCATCATCATTTGAATAATTAATATACACGATTTATTCCAATTATCAAAAACCCAATTTCATATCAGTACGCTCCCAAAATGAATTTTCAAATACACCCACTTTGCTATGAATTGATTATCATGAATTTACATTAAAAGAAAAATTAACCACTCGCCTTTATTGATTCGTAGGGTCTTATCCTTTGATGTAGAAGGCGATTCGACGAATAATGCTCTCAATCCTTCTTGGTTAGGTTCCTGGAAACCTCCCCACTTTATCCCTCTTTTATTTTCTGTAACCCTAGGGTTTTCTAAAGGAGTTATGGTTGCTCCTAATTCCTTAACTTGGGTTAAATTATGATAATCCTCTTTTTAGACTAATGGTCCAAACCCAAATGACCCGAACACCCCCGTGTGAGCCCGACTATGCCTAAAAAAGTCCCGAGACCCAATTACTATACCCGAGTACTCTTTTTCGACTCTCTTGACCTATTCGGAATCACCCGTGATGTCTAAATTATCATCTGAGTTAATCTATATAACTTTCATTATTTCCTTTCAAAATATATTCCATGTGCAACTAATATCAACTTGAATTAATTAAATTTAAATCACCGAATTAAATAATTTCTCCAAAGTAAATAAATTCTCCAAATTAAATATATTCTCCAAATTAAATAGATTCTCCAATTTAAATAAATTCTCCCAATCACTAATTTAATTTAATTTATCTGTCCTTATTTCCCTTCAAAATATATTACATGTGAAAATAATATCAACTTGAATTAATTTAATCTAAATCACCGAATTAAATAATTTCTCCAAAGTAAATAAATTATCCAAATTAAATATATAATCCACTTTAAATAAATTATCCAATTTAAATAAATTCTCCAAATCAATAATTTAATTTAATTCATATATCCTTAAAATATGGGTTGTTACACTTTAGTCTACCTTGTCCGACTATTTGATTTTCAATTCATACGAATTATCATCTACACAATTAGACTAGAAGCTTCATTCTCTATAATTGGTGTCTACATTCTTAGGCTGCCAATTATTATTCTCATTTGTAAGGACATTATTTCATTGTTATGTTTACATTTGAGTGTGTCGTATACCTCTACAACCGTCGAAGACTAATTCAAGTTCAATCACGCATCAAGAGGGATCCGAATATCAACGTTCTTCAACATTAAAGCCTCCACGAGATTAATTTTGGTAAGGTTATGTTTAAAGTACCATAGCATTTCACTTAGAGTGTTAGGATAAATTTTCTAAGCGTTGGAGCGGAGTTTTTCATCAAAAGTATTTTTTAAAGTTTTTAGCAGAGTGTTTTCTGGTGAAATAGAAAAATTATTTTTTATTAATTTTCGTTCGAGCAACTTACGAGTCTCGTTGAAATGACAACATAAGTTGCGCGAAGCTCGTTAGAGCAAAAATTGTCAACGTTCGAGCAAGATGGTGATTTCGTTTGAGGGACACACCGCCTTAACATTTTTATAAATAGCTTGTTTAACAACTTCATTTTTCCTTAGAATACCTAAGAATTTTGTTCTATGAAAACTACTTTGGTAGAAATGTTTGTCTTCTCACTTTTGAGGGTTTTAACTTTTTTTTCAATTCACAAGTCATCCTAATCTTTATGTGAATTGTTTAGGAACCCAAGAACACAGTATTATGAAGTTTATTTTATAGAGAAGATATCTACTGCTGATCTAGGTGCCACTTGAGGGAGGTACTGGGATGATGAGACTGCGTATCAAAGGGAGTACTCGTTGGTGTTCTTGGGCTGACTGATTATGGTTCTAATTATGCCTACTGGAAAATAAGTTTGAAATAACAATTAAAGGCCGTTGATGAGCGCGTTTGAGTTGTTTGTGAAAGAGGTTGGACTCCTCCCACTGTCACCGCAAATAATATCACTACTTTAAAACTTGTGACAGACAAGACATAAGACGAATTTAAATGGAAACTTTTAATTCATATAGGGTTAGGCACAATTTCTGCTGCCATCACTCGTAAGGAGTTTAGATGTATTATGACTTGAACCACGTTAAAAGAAGTGTGGGACATCTTACAACTTACCCATTAAGGCACAAATGCGGTCAAAGAGTTTAAAATTCAAAATTTAACTACTAAATTTGAAACTATTATCATGCTAGAGACTAGATGTTTTAATGATTTTTACGCACATTTATCTGACATTGTCAACACTAGTTTCAATATTGGTGAGCCCATACCTTATGCACGAGTGGTTAAAAAGATTTTAAGATCGTTGTCTTAACGTTTTATCCCAAAAGTGATTGTTTTGAACACCATAGGTAATTTGGTCAATTTAACACTAGAAGAATTGGTAGGAGACCTCCAGACATATGAAATTGACATATTTCCTAATACTGTCGAGCCTAAGGATAGAGGGAAAGCACTTAAAGCCCGGTCTAGGAAGACAAATAAAGTGTGAGTTTATGAGTTCGACTATGAGGGTGAGGGTGTTTTTTTATATAGTCATGCTTGCAAAAAATTTTAAAAAATTTCTCATGTTTTCAAAACAAATTCTTCTAATAAAAAGATTTTTAAGAAAAACAAAAAGAAAGATGAGGCCAAAGATAGCGATGAGAAAGAGAAAGAGGAGAAGTGTTTTGAGTGTGAGGTAGGGGGCCTAGATCTTTTGTGTGTCCCTCTAGGATGAAGGGAAGGGGCAAATAGACTGCCAATCCAGTCACCCTCAGCGATACTGAGGAAGAGGTGAAGGATTCGGGGGATGAGTCTTCACATGGGAAATTTATTATTTTTTTAGCTAGTCATGAGAGCACACCTAGTTTGTACCACAACGATGAGGATACTTGTGCATGTGAGACCCCCAAGGAGGATGATAATTTGAGCGTTTTGAGTAAGGGAGAAGGTGAGTGTGGGAGCGAAGGTGAAAGTGAGCTCGAGATTGAATTTAGAGATTTATATGCTGAGACATTACAGGCAAAGAAACTCAATAAGGAGTTTGGTCTTAGGGTGAGATATTTAAAGAGCGATATTGATAGTTTGAGGGTGTTTGAGGCGAAAGAAAGTCAACTCGATAAGGTGAAGGTTTCTTTGAGTTAACAACTGATTGCTTTAGATCGGGAAAAGAGTGATTTGACCAACACGGTGTTTAGTCTAACGACACGTGTATCTCAACTTGAGAGTGATCTTGAACGTGCCCGGGAGGTCAAAGTCCCTTTATAGAATGCATCTAAGAAGGTTGGAAATATGGTTCTCAATCCTGTTTTGGGTGATGTTGAGAGATGTGGAATAGGTCATGACAGTGCGTCCACTTCACATGTTGCGCACGAGTTGGTTGTCAAGTTAGCGATAAATCCATATGGCCCTCAACCTAACACACCTAGGCGTCATGTAACTGATAGAAGAGTGCGTAGGAGACATTTTGAGAGAGGTGTACCTAGGCCTATTTATGTTTTCACTCATTGCAAGAAGAAAGGACACCTTAGGGAAATTTGTTTAAGTTGGGTTACGTGTCACGTTTTGCTACTACACGTGTTCACCCACACACACCCACACATAATGCTCCAAATTATTACAGGAGAGAGTTTGCACATCTTAGGGAGGAGGTAAAGTTTTTAGTCAAGACTTCACATGACTTGATGGATGTTTTTCATAGGATGTCACCACCTTTGGAAAACTCCACTTATTTAATGGTTGAGGTTTAAACTTGTTTGCTAGCATATGATGATTTTCATGATGATATTTTATACCTATTGCCATTATCCATCAATTTTGTATTTATATTTTCCATTTTTGATATATTTTTAGAAAATCCAAAAAAAAATTTGTTTTTGAAAAATTCAAAAACATTTTTTTTAGAAAAGAATTGAAAAAGCCGAAAAGATTTTATTTTGATAAAAAAATTTGAAAACGACGAAAAGTTTTTTGTATTTTGTTTTACACCATATATGAATGAGAAATTAGGATGACAGAGTTACAACACCATTCCATATCCATGTGACTATTTGATAGTTTTTTTATATGCGTCATCATTTCATTTTTTTGCTTTATAATGTTTGGAGTCATTGAATTGTGATTTGTTGTTACTACCTACATGTTTGACTCATGATCTCCTTTAATATACACTTGCATGGATTTTTTTACTATTGTTCTTGTCTATTACGTGTTAATTAATGTGTTTTCATCTCAATTATGTCTTTAATACGAACCAAATGCGATAAAACCTGACAATGGAAGTAGTGCATGTAAGAAACATTATGTGAGTTTGTGTGATTTATTTGAAAAAATGGGGAATGTCTACGAAAGGTACTCATTTGTCCTTTGTGACTAAGCCACCGTTCAAATCGAACCTAGAAAATAAAAATTTGGCAAAAACAAAATCCAAGGTCCAAAGAGATTGAAAAAATTCAAAGGCAATAGAAAGAAAAATATGCCACAAAGTGGGCCAATAGGTTTAGTGTCATCAACTCAAAAGAAAAAGAAAAATCATTATCATTTATGAGGGAGTTTGGATGGAATATAAAATGAGTTTGCACGTCCTGACAAAGTCATGAAAAAGCATTACATAGTTTTAGACGTTACTGGTGTGAAAATCATGTATGGCTTTGATTTGTTGATTTGATTAAGACATGTCATCTAAATTCAAATTTTCCGACACCTAATGACGATTTTGAGATTCATTCATTTGGAGTACACGTATTCATCATGCACATATGTTATGCTTGATTGCTTTGATTTGCCTATTGAATAGTTCACACTCATTCATTCCGTTTCCATGATTTGGTTGTCTTAGTGTAAATTCATGGTGTGTGATTTGTGTAAAATTATAATTGAATTTTTGTATGACAAAATAAAAAATAGTTTGTGGATGCCTTTGAGGATTCCTTTGCATGAGCATAGTTTGATCCATATTTGCTATGCATATATTTTGTGACACCTCTATATTTTCTTTTATTTACTTGTCTATTTTAGTCAAATAAAAAGGGGGAGAATGAATTATGGGGGAGTTTTTGCATTATGGCAGAGATTTGATTTTTGATGATTGATTTATTCTTATATCATTTCCAACTCGATGCCTCACAAATGCATTTTCTTTGTCTCATGTGTTGGTACAAATATTGAAGATTAATATTTTGCAAACCCTGATGAGAAAAAAGTTTAAAGATTTGAAGTTGAAGATTTTGAAGAAAAGTTTTAGACTTACATGTTTAGTACCTTTTCAGTTTTGGGTTCATGGGAGGGTATTAGATTTGTATAGGCATTTTGATTTGATAATTCAGATTTTTTTATTTTTGTACCGACATAGACATAGGGGGAGATTTGTAAGGACATTATTTCATTGTCATGTTTACATTTGAGTATGTCGTATACCTCTATAACCGTAGAAGACTTATTCAAGTTCAATCATGCGTCAAGACGGATCGTAATATCAACATTCAACCCTCTGTGAGATTAATTTTGGTAAGGTTGTGTTTAAAGTGCCTTAGCATTTCACTTAGAGTGTTGGGAAAATTTTTGTAAAATATTTTCGAAGTGTTGGAGTGGAGTTTTTTGTCAAAAGTATTTTTTCTAAGTTTTGAGGCGGAGTATTTTCTGGAGAAATAAAAAATTTATTTTTTATTAATTTCTGTTTGAGAGACTTAAGTGTCTCGTTCGAGCGACAACTTAAGTCGCGCGAAGCTCGTTCAGGTGTCAACGTTCGAGTGAGATGGTGATTTTATTTGAGCGACGCACTGCCTTAACATTTTTATAAATACCTTCTTTAGCAACTTCGTTTTTCTTAAGAAAACCTGAGAATTTTGTTCTACGCAAACTCCTTTGGCAGAAACATTTATCTTCTCACTTTTGAAAGATTTAGCTTTGTTTTGAATTCACAAGTCATCCAAATCTTTATGTTAATTGTTTTAGAACCTAAGAACACAATTTTGTGAAGTTAAGAAGATCTCTACTACTGATCTAGGTGCCACTTGAGGGAGGTACTGGGCTGAGGTGACTGCGTGTCACTCGTGGGTGTTTCTGGGATGACTGAACTACAGTTCGTGTGGAGTTGCTACGGAATTCCATTGTTGATTTAGGTTGGGACCTATGTGGGTTTACTGAGGTTAATCCATTACAGATTTCACTTGTAATCATTGTAAGTACTATTTGTGAAATAAAAGTTTTTACTCAAAAGAAATTGTTTCCTAAAATCTGGTTGCCAACAATTTATTTATGATTGTTTGATTTGTCCACGCGTAGTTGCATGTTTTAGGGTTAAAAATTGACACCGATTAAATAAGGTTCAATTGGAAATTTTCAAATTCGGTTTAATCAAGTATCACACAAACGTTTCTCATCATTAATAACTATCTACCACATTATACCATTTGAACTTATTTTTGTTACCAATGTTTCACATCACTATTTTAATCCGACTTTGTTATCATTAATTATTGTCTACACATATAGACTATGAGAACGCATTCTCACACAAGGCACACCATAATGTGTATATATATATCAATACATATGTCTGCATATATATATATATATATATATATATATATATATATATATATATATATATATATATACATATATATATATGACACACGGAGACATCTATCTTCGACGTCATGTTCGTTCTCTATCGGTAATACGTGGAGGAGTCTCTTATCCTAAAGTGGGTAACAACAAAACATAAGCAAGTGGGGCGGTACCTACACAATACACAAGTTCACGGCCCATACCCAGCGCTAACCAAGGATCCCATCATCTACACCTACCTCTCGTAAGTGGCGTTTCTACGTAGTACCTGTAATATGAACTAACACTATGCCTACCTCACCTGTGCTGAAATGTGCTCTGGTCCCGAACGCGTGCACCCCAATCGGTAGGACGGTCTAAGAACCCAGGTATGTCCACACAAAATAATATAATAGATACTATCATCCAATATGTATAAACAGTTACTCTATAACCATTTTCAGAAAAGGAATCTCCATCCATATTAATATAGCCTTGTTGACTTAATTATAATATATTAGTCAGTTATTACATAACTCGTATAAAGTCTCTATCCTACTAATATACCCAATTAAATATTAAGTCCCGTAATTTGGCTCTTAGTCTTAATAATCACATTTACTTCATCATTTATTTCTCCATAATATAAAGGTATAGTTATCCCCAAACTAACCTTCCCAAAACATTTAATGATTTCAGAACGTTGCCTTCCTGGCTTAAAATCAAATCCTTTGAGATTATTAATAATCACTCACTTATTTTTACCTTTACAATAAGGTTTATATGTACAGATATAAGGGATTAACTAATCTGAACAAGTAATTTCTTCCCAACTACTATCGCAATCGATGATAACCATTATGACTTAGCCCACTAGGCTTAGTGATAACTTGCTTTTTGTGTGTCGTTGTTGAAAGCCAAGTTAATCAAAAACCTCAAATTACCTACAAAATATAACAATCTCAAGTGTAGAGGTAAGTAAGGGTATCAATCCGGGTGTAAGTTAGAGACAAATTCAATTGTAGTTCACTTTTTATTTTATTTTTGTTCATTTTCACTTTTCTAATTTTTTTTAGCTTTTTCAAATATTAAAACAATTGGATGAGGTGAGTATTTAAACTAAACTCAATAAAAGGAGGTAATCAAACTAAAAGTAAAATGTGAAAATATAAACAAGTGTGTGATAAAAGTGAGTGATTTGCAACTAAATGAGAGAAAATATTCAAGGCACGGAAAATCCACCCTCAATTCACACAAATTTATCTAACTTGCACAATTTTAATTTCATCAATTTCCAAAATATTCATTTAATTCAAAAGCTAATTCTCATTACACTAATGAATTAATTGAATATTCTTTTAGAAAAGTAAGTTTAATCCCCACAAGCATTACTCTAAATGAATTAAAATCAATTAAATGAATCATCCGCTAGAATCGATTCACCAAACTAATTTTAATTAGACAAAGTAAAAACAAGAGTAGATGAAAATTATACTAACATTTAAATCAAGTGATAATCCTATCTCTAGTTTGAATCAAATGATCAAATGATAATAAAATTTTCAATCCTTTCTCAAGGATGAATTTTCATTTCTCAATGTAAAAATAATTAGGAATTAAATTTACTAATAAAAGGAAACTAACAAAATTATAATTGACAATTAAACCAAATTGGATTCATGAGGGTTTCAAATCATCCCTTGAATTGGATGATTATCCCTCCATAATCATCATAAATTAGAATCAAATAAGAGCATAAAACGAAAAATTAGAGAGGAGTAATCAAACCAAAATTTCTTTCAATTGCATTAATTCTTCAATTCTTCATTCATCTCAATTAATTACAACACTCAATTTATTGAATTTTTTCTCTAATCTAAAAAAAACTAAGCTACTAAAAAATAAAAATGGTGTTTCTCTATCTAATTCTCTCTCTAACCTTTTCCTATCCTAAAAAACTCTTTCTTCAAATGGGGTCTTCCATCCTTTAAATAGTAGGCATGGAGTATGGGAGTAAAAATGGAAGGACAAGGGTGTATGAGATATGGAAGGTATAATGTGCATGAAAATGGGGTGTGTACACATGAGGTAAGAGAGGTGTGAGGTCATGTGGGTGAGGGGATTGGAACAAATCTGATTTAGTTAAAGGGATAGTTTTGGAAATTGGGGTATAAGTGGTAGTTAGGGGTATTTTGGGAATTGGGGCTTAAAGGGGTTTAATGGCATGTGAGCATTTAGGCCTTCTCCAATCATCGTTTCTTTCTTGATAAATTTCTAAGTTAGAAAAGAAAAATGGGTAAAAAGTTTCCCAACGGGAGTTTCTAAAATGCAGCGGATATGATATGACTTCTGAGTCATATAGATTTTTTCTATCATAATTTCTAGATGTAGAAATGGAGAAGCGGTTGGCGGATCTGACATGTAAGTCTAAACAAGAACCACGTATTCTTTTGACCCTAAATTAAAGTAAAAACTACCCTCAAGAAATAGAACAGTTGGAGAAGTGCTCTTAGAGCCATCTCTAAGGAAAAAGAAGGAATTGGGAAAGATTCAAAGGAGATTGTCACTATTAACTTGTTGGGGAAGAAGGATTGAATGATGAAGATCATCAATCATCAACAACAACCACGAATTTAGACCCTGCTGACTAAGGCAAGTAGTTTATTGCAAAAAATTATAAAGTTATAATACCCATGTGTAGAGTTTTTGAATAGTTTTATTTAAATCATTATTTTGATTGGAGAAAGATGATATTTATGCATGTTGCGATAGGAATCGCATGTAGAATGATTTAACTTATGTAGAGGATTAATATTCAGATTAGACTTGATGATTTTTCGGAATAAAAATCTGGATTTTGAATGAAAATATGGGAAGAACACCATGACTAGGGTTTCAAGAAATTCTGGGTTTAATTCACTATTTCTTTAAAGGAATTGGAGTTTTGATGTATTTGACACGTTAGAAATTGTCCTAGTATATGTGAAAATATGTTAGGATCATTGGGTCAAAGTTTGGTGGATTATAATGGATTTTGAAGGTTTGTTAATGGAGGAAAAATCTTAACGAAGAAGACAACTGCGTCTGTCCCTTTTCGATCGATCGATCGATCTCGAACTATCAATCGATCGAGTATGTCGATCGATCGAACCCAGCCGTCGATCGATCGACGCAAGCTGTTTTCCAAAATTTTTGTGTTTAATTCTTCGTTGAGTTCGGGAATGAACGAGTATTCTAGGATTTACATTATACTTATATGGAAGTGAGAATAAGACCAATAGGTATATTGTTGAGGTCCGATAAGGCCATTGGGTGTAGGGCTTGGATTACGGACCAAGGAAAATAATCCGATTTAGTAGAGTATCGGGGACTTCGGAAATTGAGTTACGGGGCGAAGTAAATTCAATTTAAGTAATAGACCAGTAGGGTAAGAAATAACTACTGAAATTATATGTAAGGGGTAACTAGGACCCTTAGAGTTGTGTGAATACTCAAATAAATACGATTAATGAGATAAATCGTAAAGTGAATATTGTACGGTAGATATATGAGATTAAAATATTACGTATGTATATGATTAATAGGTCGGGCGTGTACCTACTGAATTATGTGATCTTTTAGGTAGAGATATTATACCTAAATTAATTATGCCAGGGTCGATGAGACATTCCGAACTAACATAAAGTTATTATATGTTTGGGGTCGATGAGAAATGCCGAACCAAACTTTGAACTGGTGTCGCGATGAGAGAGTCCCGAACCAGAATATGTGTATATATATATATATATATATTTTTTAAAAATAATTGGGGTCGATGTATCATTCCGAACCAATTCTTACTTGGGGTCGATGAATCATTCCGAACCAAGAGTCCTTTACGTGTATAAAAAGGGCAAAATAGTAATGACTGATATTTAGTATATATTGTGTGTGAAATATATATATTTGATGATATTCTACTTCCGTGTGTAGTAGATTGATATATATTATGTATTTAAAGATACATACTGAATTGGTAAGTTAAGTAGTGAAACTTAATTACGATATGCACCTTTAGATAGAGAAAATCTATTTAGTAATTCAAGTAGCGAAACTTAATTACATAAGTGGGAAGTCAACAATTGTGAGAATTGCAGTAATTTTAGTAGTGAAACAAAATGAGAAGTCTTGAAAAAAATAATATAGATGAAAAATCACTTGAGAATTAATTAACATACGCGAGATGTTAGTGAAACGGTTGTACTGTATGGACGATACTGGAACATGGGTACAGATAAGTTCAGTTGACTACTTTGGTTTTAGATAGCTTGGGAGGTATGGCTAGAATAACTAAGTGTAGAACGTTAGGTGTGCACAAAAGATGAGGGGTGAGTAAACTCAAGAGAGTGTACGAGAACCTAACATGTGTAATCAATAACCGCATTTTATATTGTGATAAACGCTTGCTAAATATTTTCAAAATGTTTTGAGTACTAACTCTTGCTATAAAATATTTTCAAAAACTTTTAGGTGTCCAGCCACAGGGATGCCATGTATGATGATTCCATTCCAGGGACTCGGAGCTGTAGCACAGTGGATGCTTACAGGATTTTGACTAGACGATATCTCTCATTCAGATCTAGTACAAGATCTCACACTATTCTATGTATGGACTTGTTGTCCGGTATTAGTCTCAGATGTTGGTTTCAGACTAGTGTTATTCGATTGTTGTTTGGGATTTTTAGCCGATGGTTTATTCGGTAATACTTTGGTTCTGTTGTACTTTTGCTTTGTTGTTTGATTTATAGTACATGATTATTTGTACTTCGTTCCGCATGGTTGAATTACCTATTTTAAGGAAGATAAAATTTAGCACCGGTCCAATTTTACTTAGGGGATTAGTAATTAAAAAGTTTTCGACAGTGATGCTAAGAATGAACCATTTGAGAAACCTGTTTTAATTTAATAAAGGCCTGATCACCCGATGTTTCATTAGGCGGGGTGTCACAGATGGTATCAGAGCATCAGGTTCTAGTGTCCATAGGATCTATACGGTTTACTACGTTTTCAGCGTATCGTTTGATTGATATAGAGCCCTATCTTAGGATTGTTGTACTCCTCCACGTACATTGTTTACGATCTCCTGCTATTTAGTAGTTTTAGTGTTACATATACGAGGTCGATTGGGCACGGTACGTCGAATATGGTGGTAGGACCAGTATTAACGTTAGAAGGACTGCAGGAGGGAGGAGATCGTCATAAAGCATGGGGTGTTCGAAGATGGCAATCATAAGAGAGATGACCGTTGTCGAGTTCACTCCTAACGTGTGATGGAAGTAAATGCTGCAAGGGTTGTTGAGGCATAGCAGGCATTTTCCAAGTGTCGCGACGGCAAGGGGGATGCTATTCTAGACCGCCCAATGCAGTGATAGTGGGAGTAGGTCTGAAGAAAATTTGATGAGAATGAGCCGAAAATATGATAAAACGGCGAATGTGCATGTTAACCAATGGAAGTAGTATGCCCAGAGGTTTTGGTATTTAGGACGGAGTATAAATACTCAGAAGTGAAAATTTAAGTAAATTTTTTAGGCAACGTGGCGAGGATACCAGTCACCACATCCGGACCGAGGGTTCGTATACAAATAGAGGAACCTTACATATAGTTTAACCGCAAAGTTCTCCAATGATGATTCAGAAGCGAAGGGAATGTGAATATCTAAACCCCTCACGTGAAAGCCTGGTAGAGGCCAATCGTGAGAGAGAAATTCATCATTTGGAGTGAACTTGTACCGATGAGATAGGTAGAGCCCTTGAGAGAATGAACTCTCGAGCTATGATTCGCAATTTTGGTAAAACTCTTCTTGGACGACTTATGTTTATGAAGACAACATGGTACTTCCGACAAAGTTGAGGTAAATGCTCCTAGGGGGCGAAGTTAAGAGAGTTTAAAGATTTAGTCAAAGAGTAAGACTGAATGTAATGGGGCTGGTGCAAGCCATAAGTGGAAACCCACTAGAGGATTTAATGATTATATCCTAAGTCGGACTGTTAAGCCCTATAGTGCGCTCCTCTTGGTCAGTAGAACTAAGTGAACCAAGATGATAGTGCTAAGAATCGAGGCTACCAAGTTCGAGAGGAGGGATACCCCAAACCGGTCGGTGTGGCCTGGAGTAAAGGGATTTTTGTAAAGATGTCTAGTGTGGTTTGTAGAGACACGCGTTTTATTTTAGCTTGAAGTTATTTGAAGAAATAATAACTCCAACAAGTTTTGCATTCCGGAGAGGATAAGCATATTATGTCCGGAAACCACCTAAACCACCAGAGCTATGGATAAGGAAGTATATGGGATTTGAAAGAGGGTCGAGTTCTCATTATTCATCAATAGGTGAGAGACTTCAAGGATTATGAACGTCTCATAGTAATTGTTTCCGGTGTATAGGAACCTAAATGATGTGAGTTAAGGTATGTAGTATGACCACTGAGTGGAGAGGTCGAGCTCGCCGTTGTAATTAGTGCTAGACTTAGTGATAGTATAAGCGCGGTGCCACTTGACTCCTTTAGAAATATTGGAGTATGGTTGCACATATTGTCGAGGAATAGAATTTGAGCATCTCGGCTATGTGTTGTTCCGATAATGCTCAGTAAGAATAGATGGGGAGAAGTCCCTTATTTAAATTCGGTTGCGAAAGGGAATACGATTGAATTTTTATGCACGTCAGGAGAAGAGACGTTGATAGATGCTAGGGCATCAGTGAAGCCGGTAGTGTTGTGGAGGAACAACGAAAGGCTTACATCCCCACGAAGGGATAAGTGGAACTTTGTGGGCAAGGATTTGATTTTTGGTCTATAGGGTATTGAGAATACCCACAAGATTGTAGTCACGTCGTGGAGACTAGGCTGGAGTTGAAGAAAAGCATGTTACGGGTGCGACATTTGCAATGTTTTTGCAAATGTGCACGGAGAAAAGGGTGTATGGGCGCCCTAGTTAATTGGATTCCTTAGACATCCGAGATAGAGGGATGCGGAATATCTTTGTACGACGATGGGGAAATTAGGAAACAAGTCGTATCGATGAAATGGGTTGAATGTCATGGGAGATAGATGATGATCCAAGATTATATGTGCTGAGGGATCCAGCACACCCTATGGGATGAAAGTCGGTGGGAAGCCGTTCAAAAGTTATATCTTGAATTGGGAGGCCTAACTGTTGTGAAGAAGTGATACAAGGTGTTACTCAACTGAGTGTTGAGAGTGACTTAGGTGTTACTAAAATGTTGATTCTCATAAAGTAACCAACCCCAAAAGTGCGCCAATTGCGAAGAGTGCACGGATTGTAAAGTATAATACACCCGGAGATAAAGGGGAATAGAGTACCATTTGAGGAAAGATGTCATAAGTGGGGAGCGATGTTGAGGAAGAGACATAGTGAGATTGTCTCCAGACACAGCTCTAGTTAATAGAGCGAGATGGACTCGAAATGAGCAACCGGAATGTGGTAGTGAACCTACATTTCCAATGATGGAATGAGGAGATAGACTTATAAATTTTTGATGGGTTGTGAACATCATAATTAAGCCAACATTTCGTTAGGGTAGCTAAATGGGGTGACCGGGATGGATTAGTATGTAGTAAAAAGGGAGAGTGCACGGTGCCGCTCTACATGATTGTAAATCAGGATTAAATCCTAAAATTCCACCCTGTGAGAGATGGTCAGGAAGGAATAGAGATAAAGTATTATTTTGAGTATGTTGTGTTACCACGACTCAATGCTAGTGAGAAAGAATGATGACACGCCCTCATGATAGTGGAATTTTGGAGATGCCCACTAATCAATTCAAAGGTTGAATGTATGCCTATATGAGCATATTTATCAGGAGAGTGAGTGCCTATATGGACTGTACATGAGGATTAGGTTCGTGGGTACCGATTACGAACAATACATGTAATTTGGGTGTGGTTCGAGGAGACATTTCGAACTTTTAGTCCTTAACGCGTGATATGAGGACATTCTATTGGAGTGTGACATTTTAGGGTATATGAAATGTGAAATATATGGCTCACAAATTGTCTACTCATGTGCTATGAGATATATATACATATATTAGTGCTCGAGATATGATTCCGAGACAAGTAATTAATCATTATTGGTGATCGAGGTGGAATTCCGAGCCAATGACCCCAAAAGTGTTATAGAAGGGGGGTGATTATAAAATAAGTGTTGATAGTATATGTTAAGTGTACGATATATATGCCTATTGATTTTTCCTACTTATGTGCGATAGTAAGTGTGCTTAATCTCTGTATTGGGGTCGATGATGTTCCGGACCAATACAGGAGGAATCGATTTGGGGTCGATGATTTTCCGAACCAAATCGATGATAAATATTGGTATCGACGGAAGGTCTGAACCAACATGTGCATTACATTTACCTTGGGGTCGATGGATTCCCGGACCAATGTAAGTGATAGGATTATTAGGGCCGATGATTTTTGCCGGACCAATTTTCCTTAAAGTATATATTGTATGTGAAATACATACCTTATAATATTCTACTTATGAGTGATAGTAGACACTTAGATGTTATATAGAGATATACATCAAATGGGTAAATTAAGTAGGGAGAAACTTGATTTCAACAATTAACGTTGGATTAGGAAAATCTATGAGAAATTAAGTAGTGAGACTTAATTATGATATATGCGGCATGAGTAACGTGCGATAAGAGTTTAATATGAAGCAAGACATGTACTTGGGGCGACCGTTAGGATGATATGATTTGATTTTGGGTATTAGAGGATGCAATGATATTTAAGGTCCTTAGCCTTAATACCAGCCTTATCCTAATTTCGAGGACGAAATTCCTTTGTAAGGGGGGAAGTATGTAATACCCCGTATTTCTGAATATTCCATTTAATTAGATTGGAGAATTAAATGAGAAAATACTTAAAGAGTTTTATTTAAAATGGTTATTATGGCATATTAATCGAGAGATAGATACCGGTTTATATTGCCTCACTATATTTACTTAATGCGAATGGTAAATAGTTACTTAACGCGTGTAGACCGTGTTGGGGTGAGAACGAGTAATATTTATTAAGTGACTCAAATGATAATTTAGAGGTCACCAATGAGTCCGGAAGGGTCAAATTAGTCAAAATAGTATACACGGGGGTACTAGTTGAATCCCGGGATAATTTCAGACTAAACCGAGATCGTTCGGGGGCCTTTTGGTCTTTTAACATAAGAGGGTATGGAGACCTACGAAATTTAGAGTTTTATATCATCCATATGATAGAGGAATTAGGGTTAGAACACCCATGACAACACCAATACCATTAGAGAAATGAGAGGCACAACTTTCTAAGGAAAAAGAAGGAATTGGGAAAGATTCAAAGGAGATTGTCACTATTAACTTGTTGGGGAAGAAGGATTGAATGATGAAGATCATCAATCATCAACAACAACCACGAATTCAAACCCTACTGACTAAGGCAAGTAGTTTATTGCAAAAAATTATAAAGTTATAATACCCATGTGTAGAGTTTTTGAATAGTTTTATTTAAATCATTATTTTGATTGGAGAAAGATGATATTTATGCATGTTGGGATATGAATCGCATGTAGAATGATTTAACTTATGTAGAGGATTAATATTCAGATTAGACTTGATGATTTTTCGGAATAAAAATCTGGATTTTGAATGAAAATATGGGAAGAACACCATGACCAGGGTTTCAAGAAATTCTGGGTTTAATTCACTATTTCTTTAAAGGAATTGGAATTTTGATGTATTTGACACGTTAGAAATTGTCCTAGTATATGTGAAAATATGTTAGGATCATTGGGTCAAAGTTTGGTGGATTATAATGGAGTTTGAATGTTTGTTAATGGAGGAAAAATCTTAACGAAGAAGACAACTGCATCTGTCCCTGTTCGATCGATCGATCGATCTCGAAAGCCGTCGATCGATCGACGCAAGCTGTTTTCCAAAATTTTTGTGTTTAATTCTTCGTTGAGTTCGGGAATGAACGAGTATTATAGGATTTACATTATACTTATATGGAAGTGAGAATAAGACCAATAGGTATATTGTTGAGGTCCTATAAGGCCATTGGGTGTAGGGCTTGGATTACGGACCAAGGAAAATAATCCGATTTAGTAGAGTATCAGGGACTTCGGAAATTGAGTTACGGGGCGAAGTAAATTAAATTTAAGTAATAGACCAGTAGGGTAAGAAGTAACTACTGAAATTATATGTAAGGGGTAACAAGGACCCTTAGAGTTGTGTGAATACTCAAATAAATACGATTAATGAGATAAATTGTAAAGTGAATATTGTACGGTAGATATATGAGATTAAAATATTACGTATGTATATGATTAATAGGTCGGGCGTGTACCTACTTAATTATGTGATCTTTTAGGTAGAGAGATTATACCTAAATTAATTATGTTAGGGTCGATGAGACATTCCGAACTAACATAAAGTTATTATATGTTTGGGGTCGATGAGAAATGCCGAACCAAACTTTGAACTGGTGTCGCGATGAGAGAGTCCCCAACCAGAATATGTGTATATATATATATTTTTTTTAAATAATTGGGGTCGATGTATCATTCCGAACCAATTCTTACTTGGGGTCTATGAATCATTCCGAACCAAGAGTCCTTTACGTGTATAAAAAGGGCAAAATAGTAATGACTGATATTTAGTATATATTGTGTGTGAAATATATATACTTGATGATATTCTACTTCCGTGTGTAGTAGATTGATATATATTATGTATTTAAAGATACATACTGAATTGGTAAGTTAAGTAGTGAAACTTAATTACGATATGCACATTTAGATAGAGAAAATCTATTTAGTAATTCAAATAGCGAAACTTAATTACATAAGTGGGAAGTCAACAATTGTGAGAATTGTAGTAATTTTAGTAGTGAAACAAAATGAGAAGTCTTGAAAAAAATAATATAGATGAAAAATTACTTGAGAATTAATTAACATACGCGAGATGCTAGTGAAATGGTTGTACTGTATGGGCGGTACTGGAACATGGGTACAGATAAGTTCAGTTGACTACTTTGGTTTTAGATAGCTTGGGAGGTATGGCTAGAATAACTAAGTGTAGAACGTTAGGTGTGCACAAAAGATGAGGGGTGAGTAAACTCAAGAGAGTGTACGAGAACCTAACATGTGTAATCAATAACCGCATTTTATATTGTGATAAACGCTTGCTAAATATTTTCAAAATGTTTTGAGTACTAACTCTTGCTATAAAATATTTTCAAAACTTTTTAGGTGTCCAGCCACAGGGATGCCATGTATGATGATTCCATTCCAGGGACTCGGAGCTGTAGCACAGTGGATGCTTACAGGATTTTGACTAGACGATATCTCTCATTCAGATCTAGTACAAGATCTCACACTATTCTATGTATGGACTTGTTGTCCGGTATTAGTCTCAGATGTTGGTTTCAGACTAGTGTTATTCGATTGTTGTTTGGGATTTTTAGCCGATGGTTTATTCGGTAATACTTTTGTTCTGTTGTACTTTTGCTTTGTTGTTTGATTTATAGTACATGATTATTTGTACTTCGTTCCGCATGGTTGATTTACCTGTTTTAAGGAAGATAAAATTTGGCACCAGTCTAATTTTACTTAGGGGATTAGTAATTAAAAAGTTTTCGACAGTGATGCTAAGAATGAATCATTTGAGAAACCTGTTTTAATTTAATAAAGGCCTGATGACCCGATGTTTAATTTGGCGGGGTGTCACACTTGGGTAGGTGAGGTGTTGAAAAATGTGTTGGGTTGAGTTGAAAAGGGTATGGGTGGTGGGTGTATCGATTTTTTGGGTTCGCTGCGATTTCGAAGTTTGGATGGAGGTTCTCACCGGAGCAGAGGGTGTGGCCGAGAGGTGTGGGTTGAGGGCTGGTCCAATGGGGCGCACGTGGACGAGAGGGTAGAGATGAGAGAGTGGTTTATGTGATGGAGTTATGTGTGTGTTAATGGAGGAGATATAAAGTGAGGGGTTTGAGGTTGAAGAAGAAGGAAAATGGTTAGGTGTGGTACGGGTGTAGTTAGATAGTGTGTAGGATAGGATGTGTTTGAGTGTGAGTGTTTTTTAGGGTAATTAGGTGTGAGTGAGTTAGGTGTTGTGTGTGTGTTTATTTTGTGACCCTTAAAAAAATATCTAACTAAAATAAATATATTTAAAATAAAATAAAAACTTAAAAAAATAATATCCTACTCTAAATTAAAACAAAGAATCAAATAAAAATTGAAACTGAAAATAAATAAAAATAGAAATCCATTTAACTAAAAACTAAAATTCTACAAAAAGGTAAAATCTAATAAAACTAAAAAATAAATGAAATCCTAAGAAATCTAATACTAATAAAAATTAAAAATTAATAAAAATCAAAATAAAATAAAATTATACTAATAAAGATAAAATAGAAAAAAAAACCTAGAAAATACTAAATAAATAAAAAATAAAACTACTCAAAATAAAAATCTAAAAAATATTAAAAAGGGAGAAACTAATTACACACAGGGTTTTGGGCTAGGTTTAGGGTAGGCTATGATATGGGACAAGGGTATTTAGCTCCATTCAACGCGCATTTGCCTTGATATTTAGCTTTTGACACCGCAAGCGGACATATGTCCTACAAGATAAACATATAAGCACATAAGACTCATATTGCCGAGAATTAGCAACTAAAGTGCGTCTATTCGGGGTATGAAATGTACAGTTTTGGGTGTTTATCACTTAGGATACATAAAATTTATACGGTAACAATAACATTTATACCTTTACATAAAATTTATACGTCCCTTATATGGTAAAAATATGAAGGAGATAACCATTAATTATATTCTCAGGCATTTGATGTATTTCTAACAAGTAATTCTTTTATTTAAACTTATCAGATTTTAAATCATAAAATTTTCATCGTATCTTTTTGGGTCTTATCATCTATGTGCCCCTATCAAAATTACCAAATCATCAAGGTACATCCTGACCTTTTAATACATTTATTTCATATATCTTTATTCAAGAATCCCTCATAAATCATCTTGTTCATATAGTTAACTTGTACTTTAGTTCATCGCCATATCACGAACCCATCACGGTTTAACTGCGTATATAAGTTCATAACAATATCATTAATATCTTGAACAAAAATTATCTTGTACACTCTTTCGTAGAAAAATTGAAAAAATACGAGGTCGATGCCCATGTGGTCGTAACAAAAATATCTACAAGCAGGTGTACCGAATCGAATCAATAGGGACGCCGAGTCGATTCGATTCTCGAAGTAAGCCTAGAATAGGCATTCTTCCAAGATGAGATTTTTTCAATCAATTCTAAGTGCATCAAACTGTGTTCTGCTGATTGAAACAACTAATTTATGATTTGGTAACAAGGTCTAACATGTAATGGGAACATTTTAAACAAGATTACACATCTAAATTATCCTTAAACATCAATGATTAAATCAAATATTTTTAAGAGCCTTAGAGTATTCAAGTCTCACCGGATCTTTGACCTCAAGAACATAATTACATTTCATAAAAAAGTCCTACACATGAGTTCTACAATGTATTTCAAAATTTAACATTCCACATTCATATTTTTCATGGAGGAAACGTGGATCTAAGATTATAATACGAGAATATCCTCAAAGTTCTATCTAAACTCAAGAACCCTATTCATGGTTACATTACATCAATATTTAAATCCTATTGTAAACATGGATTCAACATTAATACAAGAATAAGAAATTTTGAATAATAATGGAAGTAGAAACCTTTCTTAAAAATACTAAAGGATCCCCTATTTTCATCCTCATAGGGTGGTTCTTCCTCTCTCACAAGGTGTGTGGCCTCCAAAACCGGTGTGAGATGATTATGGAACCCTAGGTTTCATCTAATCTCATATAAATATCATTTTAATTGGGTTAAATTTGGAGTTCCACATTGGGCCAAGACTAAGCCCCTAAAAAGGTCTCTATCCATACCCGGTATGACCTGAAACTCTACCCAAGGTCCTACTCCACATATAGGTCCAATTTTAAACACTTAGAACTCATAATTAAGTCTTCTAATCACATTAAAAAGTCTATAGATACTTTATACATTTGTTTGTATGTTCCATCATTATCATATACGCACATCCTCAATACGGCTTAAATAAATTAGCGAGTCATCTATTTATTCGCAATTATCTCCATTATTCACAATATGCTATCATACCATAAATTCGTGACACTTGTATAACATTTACGTAGTATTATATTTAAAATAAATAGTCATGTATAATTAAACATACGCGTTTGGCCGTTACGCCATATTAAAATTAAATACAAATATTTCATCTGAATAATAATGCCCACAATTTAAATTAAATATATATAACTTCAAATTAATAGTCATAAAAATATGGGTATTACATTCTCTCCCCATAATAACGGAATTCCGTCCTTGGAATTCACTAAGGGAAGAACTCATATTTTAATCTGTACCATTATCTTAAGTTTAAACCCACTAATTCAATACTCATATCCCATGAGATAAATGAAAGGCTCATCCTCGCCTATCGTAACGCTACTGGGGCACCCATATATTCCACATTATATGTACACACATGTACCATTAACAATTACGAATGACACATATACATCCAATCTATACCATTCACACTAAACATCTCCACATAATTATCATGAGGAAATACTATTATAATTCGCACTCATATCCCACGAGATTAAGAGGAAAGGCTCACATATTCCTATAATAGTGTACTATCAATAGGACACGCACACGTTACACTTACAGGCATATATACACAATTATCAAACACGACTGGCACACTCATATCCATAAACCAACTATACATACCATGTAGACATATGAGGTGTAAGCACATCTGAATACTCTACCGACCATACTCGTACTCTTCGTTGCTCTAAGTGTGCCCTCATTACATACGTACCGTTTATTAAACATAATGTCTGAATGACAAAGGTCCCTAAATTCTCGACTCTTGCTAAGTTTCACGTGGGGGACATTCTCACAAGTGAAATCCAAACAAAGAACCCTCCCGATACCCTACTGCATAGATTCGTCGATTAACGAGTCCTATTTAGCCTAAAATCAAACATGAACCAATAAACTAACCATAAAATTCCAAAATTTTCCACTTTACAAATAAACCACTTATCCTTCAGAAGAGTTCTACCAAACTCCTTTAAAGTCAACTGACCCTGCCATGCCTAACACTTCAATCACCATAACCTAGGTAGGACATTCGCTGCTCATATTTAATCTATAGAGCACTTAGTCATTTTAAAGTCTCCAAAGGCATACCCATCCTAACCAAGTCTATCATCACCACTTCAATAACAATGTCACTATACAAAAATTAAACATGATCATATACAAACTCAATAACCAAAGCTATCACTAGCCTTAGTTCTACTTTGTTTCTTATAATGGATTAGGTAATACTTTCCCAAATCATACCATTACGTTATCTCGCAAATGCTTTCCTCGCATAAAAGACCCTTGCTCTAACCTGAGCGTAACTTGATTTATCCCTTAAATTTTGAGTTTATTCACACGCATCTATCTCCTTGATTTATTCAAATTTCTAAATTACACCCACATATTGCTTCGCGGAGCAGATCCAATTTTCTTTTTTAAAAGTTCCTTGCACGACCTAAGTTCCCATCGAAATCCATTGTATCAAAACCAGTCTCACCCATAAAAATTACTCACAATAACCCTTAGGACTACGGTAAACACCAATTTTTAACCAATCTTGTCTTCTAGACATGACCACAATTGATAGTAGTCCCCATAAAATTAACATATCCCAAGTAACATTAAATCCATTCCCAAGAAAAATATGACACTATGACATAGCTAACAAATAGGCCTAAGATAAACATAAGCCTCCCAGTATATATTTCTATACATCTACACACCAAAGTAATAATGCCCCCTCTCACCCATGGTGAACCAATGTAAAACACTATCCTAAATAGGAAGTCCATCATCTCCAATGCACTAACAAAGCCCCAGTTAAAACTAAGTCCCAATATCAAATAAAAACATATCCTATATACTCCAAAGTAGGGAAAAGTATCCTTTACCACCAATACTATTACTGGTTCCTTTCTTATCAATTAAATTAATACGTAACTGCCCTCACATTGTGGGTCCTGGCCCTGTCGACCCTACTTGTTCTTACTATCAAAACTCATATATCCTTTAATAGACTACTCATTTCCAACCCCTAAAACTACTGAGTCCTTTAACAAATGCAATCATCGATCTTGCCATGCTGGAATGGCATCATAAAAGATAAAACTCTTTCCTGCCTTATTTTTCATTTCTGAATTAAAAAATGTGCGGGAAAACTTCGCCTCGAAATTCACTCGAAACTAATCACTAATTAATTGGTCACACTCTTCCACCATGGTGACAAACCTGTACTACCATAACGTCGCTCCAATTTAGTCCAAACGAACTAAACTCTACTTGCGCACTATCATTTATTATTACATCCTCAATTTCTTTGGACTTCTCATTTACTAGGTACCATATCTCTTGGACTACTCTCAATTCTAGCGAGTGACCCACACGAAGGACTTTATGTCTCTATCTCCAAAATTAATCCCCTGCCCAAACGGGTAGTAACGACTCATAAGGAATACAATGATTCCCAATCACAGTTCTCTACATCAAAGGATGCAAGTCAAAACATAACAAGATCAACACAGATCCTAAGGGCACTAGAAACGTGCTCTGATACAAACTGTAACCACCCCCATTTTCTCACGTAAATCTTGGCCAGATAAAGTATGCCGGAGATGTGGCTTATCAAAAATTTATACCATTCGCAACATAAAAAATATAGATAAAAAAATACAAACTGAATCATTATACAATGCTCATAAAGTATATACAAGTGTAAACTGATATAAATACACAATTGGGCTTACTCCCATACAAATCTCGATATGAAATAAAATAACCAATTGAAGAAGTATAACCTGTACTAGAATCAATGGAATGGAATCCGCTACATCCAATGCAACTACAAGTTTGATCCATTGTCATTCCTGTTGTCCCTGTTTTTGAGAAAACCTGGGGGAAAAACATTTATAATTTTGGGTGAGAGCTCTAAACTTGCAAGGATTCTTCACTGATAAATATGAAAAATGTAACTAACTCATACTTCATGTTTCTCCATTGACGCTCACATGTATCAAGTATCTCACCTCTCATCTTGAAGCAAACTTTCTCGTATCCTCAAATAAATACTAGTTATGAACTCCAATATTTAATTTGACATGTAATGATAAAGCAATCTAACTATGATTAACATCCTATCCCCCGGATTAACTCCAGAATCCTGCCCACTAAGTTCAGTATAAATTTTTAGTGCGTATTTTTATGTAAGATAATGTTCCTTTACCTTAGTCTACCTTGTCAGACTATTTAATTTTTGATTCATACTAATTATCGTCTACACAATTAGAATATATGTTTTATTATCTGTAATTATTATCTACATTCTTATACTACGCAATTATTGTTCTCATTAAAAATTATCTACGACATTAGACCATTAGAACTTACTTTCGTTACCAATATTTAACATCACTATTTTAATCCAACTTTGTTATAATTAAGCATTGTCTACATCGATAGACTATGAGAACTCATTCTCATACAAATCACACCACAATGTGTATATAGATCAATACATATGTCTATATATATATTTATGATACACGAAAACATATATCTTCAGCATCATGTTCGTGATCTATCGGTAATACCCGAAGGAGTCCCTCATCCTAAAGCGGGGAACAACAAAAGACAAGAAAATGGGGCGGTACCTACGCAGTACACCAGTTAACAGCCCATACCTAGCAGTGACAGCCCATACCTAGCAGTGAAAAAGGATCTGAGCATCTATACCTACCTCTTATAAGTGGCCCTATTATGTAGTACTTATAATATGACCTAATACTACGCCTATCCCACCTGCCTCGACATATGCTCTAGTTCCGAACACATGCACTGCAATCGATAGGATGGTCCACGAACCTAGTTATTTCGACCCAAAATAATTTAACAAATACTATCATCCAATATGTATAAGCAGTTATTCTATAACAACTTTCACCCAAGGAATATTTATCCATATTAATATAGCCTTCTTGGCATAATTATAATATATTAGACAGTAATGACATAACTTGCATTAAGTCTCTATCCTAAGACTATACATTACACTAAAAATAGCAATCTGACACGGTTTAAAACTGTGCCAGATCAAATTTGGCAAGATTTTGAACTGTGCCAAAATCAAGTGTTCCAAAATAGTAATTTTTTTCTGGCACGGTTTAAAAGTGTGTCAGAATTTGATATTTTTGGCACAGTATATAACCATGTCGTATTGAGTCTATATTAGTACACTTTTGACACTGTTTAAAATCATGCCAAAATATGATACACTTTTGGCATGGTTTTGAACTGTGCCAAATATTTGGATCAAAGAAAAAAAAATTATTTAAAAATGAGAAAATTCACAAATTGCGAATCTCGCACATTGTTGATAAACTAATGTACATACAAACTTCAAAATATTACAAGTCTTAATAGTTGTCAGATAAAAAAATTGGGCATAATTTCCTCTGTTTTCTAGACATTGTAAAACTTGTTAATATAAAACCTGCATAATGTAAAGCCCGCACGACCATAAAATATAACAATAAAATTATAAAAGCCCGCACACCCATAAAAGTTAACAATAGTACTACAAAAGCCTGCACGACGATAACACAGAAAAATAGAATCCTAAACATTTAATGACACTAAATAAACAACCCCCTTTTTGTAAGCTATTGAGTTCTTCGTGTGTTCCACATGGATAAAAGCTAACGATAAAATATTATCCTGCAAAAAAATAAGATACAAAAACGAGATGATATCAATAACCAAGTAATTTAAAAAAATCATATTCAAGATGAAAATTTTCATATATGAATTATAATTGTCATCATATTTTCAAACCGCGAGTCCCATGACCACACGGTTAGTTCCTACGAGTTACATTGGTCCCATGCGATGTGTCTGTGCCTCTCACGGAGCCGTTTTGGGTTCTTTTCAATTTTTGCCCTCTAACATTTTTTAATCCTAAGTCTAGATATTTTCAAATTATCATCATATTCTCAAATTGGGAATCACATAATCACGAGGTTAGTTCCTATGAGTTAGATTGGTCTCGTGCGAGGTGTTAGTGCCTCTCACGGGGCTGTTTGGGGGATGTTTTGTTTTTTCACTCTCTAACGATATGTCTTTAAGCCAAAGTCTAGATATTTTCAAATTACCATTGTATTATTAAATCGAAAGTCTCGTGACTACATGGTCAATTCCTATAAGTTACAGAGATCTCGTGCGAGGTGTTAGTGCGTCCTACGCGGTCGTTTGGGGGTTGTTTTGGGTTTTCACCCTTTGACGACATGTTTTTAAGCCAAAGTCTTGATATTTTCAAATTATCATCATATTATCAAATCAAAAGTCCCGTGTCTACACGATCAGTTAATACATGTTACATTGGTCCCGTGTGAGGTGTTTGTGCTTCTTACGGGGCCGTTTGAGCGTTAGTTTGGGTTTTCACCCTCTAATGGCATATTTTTTAGCTTACTCTAGATAGCTTCAAATTATCATCATATTATCAAAGAGGGATTCCCATGACCATGTGATTAGTTCATACGAGTTACATTAGTGTCGTGCGAGGTGTTCATGTTTCTCACGGGGCCGTTTGGGGGTTATTTTACGTTTTAACCTTTTAAAGGCATATTTTTACGCCTAAGTCTCGATATTTTCAAATTATCATTATATTCTCAAATCGGGAATCTCGTGACTACATGGTCAGTTCCTAAGAGTTACATTTGGTCCCGTTCGAGGTATTCATGCCTTTTACGGGGCTGTTTGGGATTGGTTTGTGTTTTCACCCTTTAACGGCATATTTTTAAGCCCAATTTATATATTTTCAAATTATCGTCATATTCTCAATTCTATAACCCCGTGACCACGTGATTAATTCATACGAGTTACATTGGTTATGTGCGAGGTTTTAGTGCTTCTTACAGGTCCATTTGGGGGTTGGTTTGGGGTTTCACCCTCTAATGGTGTGTTTTTAAGCCTAATCTAGATATTTTCAAACTATCATCATACTCTCAAATCGAGAGTCCCTTGACTATGCGGTTACTTCCTATGAGTTACACTCGTCCCGTGTGAAGTGTTAGTGCCTCCTATGGACTATTTTGGGGTTGTTTGGGTTTTTTACCCTTTGACGGCATGTTTTTAAGCCAAAGTCTCATTATTTTCAAATTATTTTCATATTTTCAAATTGAAAGTCCCGTGACTACGTAGTTAGTGCATACAAGTTACATTGGTCCCGTGCGAGGTGTTTGTGCCTCTTACGGGGCTGTTTGAGGGCTGGTTTGGGTTTTCACCCTCTAACGGCATGTTTTTAAGCTTACTGTAGATATTTTCAAATTATCATCATATTCTCAAATCGGGAGTCCCGTGACTATGCGGTCAGTTCCAATGAGTTACATTGGTCTCGTGCAAGGTATCCATACCTCTTACGGGGCCGTTTGGGGAGTAGTTTGAATTTTCAACCAACGAGACGTTTTTAAGCCTAATCTAGATATTTGCTCACGTGGAATCCATCCATCAATATTCATTAGATCTAACTAATGTTCAATAATATCTAAAAAAATATGAATATCCCACCTACTAGCATAGTGATGACTCAGCTAAGAATACATAAACCTACTAATTTTATATAACTAAAAGCATAGTGATGTATTATGAGAAATCGGTATGACGGTTTCGGTATCATTCATTATATGTCATTATGAATGATAAAGAATAAAATGATATACCATTATTTTATTAGAGGGTGTAAAGTGAACTATCAGGATGTTAAAGTAAAAATTTTATATGGAATCTTTGTTCTACAAATCAAGCACTCAGAACGTGCAAGTGAACATTATTTACACACTGTAAAATAGTACCAAAGGTTAAAACCAATGAAACGATGAGCGCAAGAAAAACATAACTCAATCACATAAAGGTTTCAAGTTACTTATAAGAAAAATGACGGCATGGGAGAAGCATTGTTGCAATCGGTGATTCAAAGAATACTTTACATACATGAGAATCTACATCTCCATTTGGTTGGTGCATGACCTCTTATTCTTTATCACTCAAATCCTAGAGTTGTTCTCAAAGAGATCCATTCTCAACTGCATGTTCTCAAAGAACATCTTCTCAAAGAACAGGACTTGAAGGACAATTCTGAGTGGAAACCTTTCATTTTGGGATGTGTGGGCACAAGCATCGATAGAGAGATTTTGATAGTCTCTGACGTTTCATGGTATTTCCTTGTCTTTTTTCATAAGCCAATGGTGTGCCTACATGATTTTAGGAGAATCATAGAACTCCCAGTCTCATACAAGACAATTTCAAATTTAGTAAAGTAAAAATTTTCATAATGGGTTCATCAATATGCACTTAAACTTCTAACAATCATATCACCACCCAAATATATAGGACACTACGATGAATAACTCAACCCTCCCAATGACATGAGTTGTCCCCATATAAGAATATAGTTTTCTTTAGCCAACCATAGTTGTCCCCATAAATGAAACGCATATACGCTGCATATATGCAGCAGTTGTATGCATATAGCAGCATATAGGCTACATATATGCATACAATCGCATGTATGCATATATGTTGCATATACGTTGAATATATGTTGTTGTGCATATATGAAACATATATGCATACATCAGCCCAATATCTTCTGACCATTAATCCACATTTGACCTTTCACCATACTCGAATGATTCTGTGACTATATTTTGGCGGTACCACCACATTCTCTTTCTATTTAATTAAGTAGGTTATAACTCTTTTTAACATCCTTCTAACAAGTTTGGCTTGTTAGTTTCCCAGGAAAGGAAAAGTTCATCAATCGATTCAAAAGAAATTTAAGTGCATTTCATATCCAATGTCAGTGGCTCATCTCCACCGAGTGCATTAAAATAAGCCTGCCAAGTTTTAAAAAAGTTTATTTAAATAATCACAACAGCTCATTTTATTCTTTTGCATACCTGAATTGAACTTTGCTTTGTCTCCTATTTTTTCTATACCTTATTTCATGTTAATGGGTTATGTTATTGTTCTATCAAAGAACCTTGCATCTACTCAACAAAAGAAAATATCGTTTGGAGAGAAAAGATTCATGGCCTCTCCTCGTGAGAAATTTATTTTAATTAAGGGTAAATTACAAGAAACTTTTAAATGAACTACTAATCTTATACAAACTCCAACTTTTCCATTATATTCACTTTCTTCTCTTTCACTAATAAAGGTTTCTAGTAACACTTTCTGGTGACATATAAAGGGGTATATGGAACTTTGTAATAGTTTATGTGGATATTTACAACAGTAGGGTTGACCCTTGGATTAATAACCAATCATTGACAATGGAAAGGAAGAGGAGAAAGGATAGCCAACCTGATATGTCCATTTTTGCCAAGATAAGTCCCATTTTCCCTGGTCAAGATCATGGAGTGAAAATAGACATAACACTCCAGTCTTTCAGGTTTTAAAATGTCCCCCAATATTCTTCACAGAAGCAAAAATAAGGACAAAAATGTGAGAATCTTACAAAAAAAGAAATGAATCACATGTCAATCACTTGAATTAAATGATTTAGTTACAAAGATAATAAATATTTCATTATAAGGATATGGAGCATTGTAAAGAAGGTATAAAATAATGACCTCCCTTGGGTTTAAAGTTTTCAATTTTGACATAATTTATTTCAAAATTGATATGTCTTTTGCATGGGAATTAAACTTGATGTATAAAAAATCTTCCCTATGTTGAAATATAAAAAATGAAATTTGAGGGGAAGAGAAATTTCGCAAATAGAGGGTAGGGCCATTGTTACAAATCTAAAGTGAGGGGATATCATTTATATTGAACCAAAATCTGAGCGGAAGATATATTAATTTCTCAAAATACATTGGGAGTTATGTGTAATAAACTCAACAGGACAGGGGAGGTCACTGCATTATCCCCTTAGGATATCAAGTAATGCAAAAATTATAACGGAAGGGAGGAGGAACTGACCGGCAATCCAATAGCCACACTGAGCAGTGCAATTTTTTTCATTTCAGAATGGAGATGGACCTTTTCAGTAAATAAGAACATATGTATTCATCTCATCTGCTAATGTTATCATTTAAGAATAAATACAAATAAGAAAAAGTATTGATAAACTATATCTTAGTCTTACCTAGTTATGTACCACAAATAATCACTAGTATCCCTAGTGACATTAATTTGATCCAAGAGACCAAATGTAGTAAATGTTGAGTTGTCATCCAAGGAAGATAAATCTTCATTGTAAGTCTCTCATGAAAACAAGTCATCACTGCTTGGTAACATGTCCATCTCCAAAGTTTGAACTCCAACTTGTATAATTGGTGGCACAAGGGTTATCTTTATACCTACTAAATGATGTATGTGCATTCATCTAGGAGAGAAACTCATATAAAACGAAACTAAATGAAATCTAGGGAAAACTGCAGAAGACTTCCTAAATTATTGAGCAGTTTACAAATACACATTGTAATACAAACAAGTACCTATACTATAAAAAGTGTAGAAATACCCCCCCCCCCCCCAAGTAGTGAAAAAAAATATTTCTTAATGACAAATTGGGAGTGTTCAATAGCACAAGGGTTATTTCCAAAAGCCTCAATTAATCAGTTTTTTATGCTTTATTTTTTTTTTGCATGTTACCCCTAAAATCACATCAACAAAGAAAGAGACCCTTTATGGTTATTAATTAAATTATGATAATTGGCTTGTTTGTTAAGATTGACGTACTTCGGCAGTATTGAAGACTACGGTCCTGCATTCAGAAAGTATGTTGATGGACTAAGGACGCAATTATAGTGCATTATCAAAAAAGTTATTCGTATTCACATTGTTGCTTGGGTATGTCAAAGGTCTTATAATAACCTCGCTGGTTCCACCAAACATGTCTGTACTTTAACAACAATAATAAAAAAATCAATTAAAGCCCCCCCAAAAATTAAAACTACAAAGAACAGGGATACCAAGGTTTTTCTTTCTATATATCTATTATATCAACCAATAATCATTAGAGAATCATTTGGATAAAACTACCCACGGATATAACAAGACTTCAATTTTAAAACTAAAAATAACATTGAGCATATAATGGGTTATGAGTTAACACATAAGCTAACACTTACAATCCTCAAATAGGTCCTAACCTGGAGATGGTGATAAATAACAGAAGTAAATCTTACATTGAGCATATAATGGGTTCTAAGACATGGTGTGTACATTAAGCATATAAATCTTACATTAATCATATAAATCTTACTTTAAGTAAGAAAGTAAAACCTAAATGACGAACCTGTATCCATGGTGTGTGGAGTTGACAACAAAGAGAGAGAGAGAGAGAGAGAGAGAGAGAGAGAGGAAGGGCATGTGGTGTGTGGAATTGACAACCAATTAAATGATATGAGGTGTGTTTGGTTTGATGTGTCATGGTTTTGAGTGGAAATGAGAGAGAGGTGAGAGTTAGGGATAAGCTGTCGAACATAACGGGAAATATTGTGTTTGCGTTAGAGAGAGGGAGAGATGAAGTCTTGGGTTTGAGCGGGTGGCGTGAAAAGTGACGAAGTGTAATTTTTTAGAGAATTTTATATTTTAGTAACTGTACTCAAATTTGGCACACTATAAAACAGTGCCAAATATTGGCACTATTTTAAAGTGTGCTACATCTTTATTAAACCGTGCCAAAATTTGTCACGGGTTTAAACTGTGTCAAATTTTTAATATCATGGTGTGCCAAATTACTATTTTTGGTGTAGTGATACCCCATTAAATATTAAGGCCTGTAATTTACCTCTTAGGCTTAATAATCACATTTACTTAATCATTTATTTCTCCATAATATATAGGTATATTTATCCCCGAACTAACATTCCCAAAACATTTAATGATTACAGCATGTTGCCCTCCTAGCTTAGAATCAAATCCTTTTAGATTATTAATAATTACTCACTTCTTGGTACCTCTACAATAAGGTTTATTTGTACATATATAAGGGATTCACTAATCTGAACAAGTAATTTCATCCCAACTACAATCGCAACCGATGCTAACCATCATGACTTAGACCACTTGCTTAGGATACATTTCTACTTAGTCTCCTTGTACAGTAATAATATGAGGGAGCTAACCATTAATTATATTCTCAAGCATTTGACGTATTTCTAATAAGTAATTCTTTTATTTAAACATATACCATTTTAAATCATAAAATTTTAATCGTATCTTTCAAGGTTTTATCATCTATGTGCCCCTTCCAAAATTACCCAATCATCTAGGTACATCCCGACCTTTTAATATATTTATTTCATATTGCTTTATTCAAGAATCCCACGTAAATCATCTTGTTCATATACTTAACTTATACTTTAAGTTATTCTCATATCACCAACCCATACACGTTTAACTGTGTATGTAAGTTCATAACAATATCATTAATATCTTGGAATAAATCCTTGTCCCTCAATGGATCAAAAATTATCTCGTACACCCTTTTGCAGAAAAATCATAATGAATTAAAAAAATTCAGAAAAATACGAGGTTGGCACCCGCGCTATCGTAACCAAAAGATGTACAAGCAGGTGTAATCAATCACTTCGATATGGTGGACGAATAGATTTAGTTCTCCCAGTAATCCGAGAACACGTATTCTTCCAAGACAGGAGTTTTTCAATAAATTATAAATGCATCAAACTTTTTTCTACTAATTCAACAAACTAATTTATGATGTGGTAATGAGATATGACATGTAATGGGAACATTTTAAACCAGATTTTTTATCTTAATCATCCTCAAACATCAACAATTAATTCAATGATTTTCAAGAACCTTCGAGTATACAATTCTCAACTCATTTTCAACCTCAATAACATGATTCCAGATTGTAAAAGAGTCCTACATATGAGTTCTACAATGTAAGAACCCGAGATTTTTAAATTGGTTTTAATTAAATTAAATTGGATTTTGAAAAAAAATATTGGATCTATTTCACTTTGGTATGAAAAAAATGTTGGTTTTTAGATATATAAAAATAAGGTTTTAAGTGGAATTCAAATCGGGATTAAAATTTGAAAATTATAACTTTTTGTATAAAATCGGAGAGGATCCAACCTAAGGAGCAAAAAATGAAAATATTCAACCGTCCGATCGAGCTGAATTTTTTTGTGCACAACATCTCTCCTTCAACTACTATGCCGCCAAATTTAAACCAATTCCAACAGTTTGATCGTCCGTAATGTTTTTTTAGTGTTTGTATCTGATATAACTCTAATTCTTTTTGGTATATAAACATAAAGTAATGAGTTTAGGAATTTTAAAACACATTTTAACCTTTTTTAAATATCATTAGCCTCCTCTATTTTCATCTTTTTCCATCTACAAAACCCTAGCCCCATTTAAACCAAAATTTCAGTACAAGATTTGAAGGCTTATTTGGTGTTTTCTTGACTTTGAGATAAAATGAGCTGTGATTGTTTTCGCGAGAGGAACGCAGTGGTATGATCATAACTTTGAGGCATAATCTTGTGAGTTTCTTGTGATCATTTTAAGGTACAAGGTTTACCCAATATGCTCCTTAAATCTCCCGAGACTAGTCATTTGTTCCTCATTTATTTGTACTCATATTATTGATATCATGATGTTTATTGGAATATAAAATATTTATTTGATTTGAGATATTGTATTTATTGATGGGCATGGTATCATGAAATTTATATATGACACAGAGAATGGTCTCCCGCCAATAGTCTAAAAGTCTAATAGTCAGGATGAGGCTTTAGGAAGCCTATGTGAGGTGAGGTGAGGCCCGGTGACCTATTGATGTGTTATTGAAAAATTAAATTGGTATAATGATCAGATGTCACATTGAACTTTAATTTAGATTTGTATTGTTTCATTTATTCACCGTTATTGTTTTGATCACCTATTCTTCTCATATTGGAACCCTAAGAGGATGGTGGGAAATGCTCTCACCCAAAATCAAATGGATGACATCCTAAATGCAATTAAAGTGGTGAAAGATGAATTCTTAATTGACTCATGTGTACTCTGGATATCTATGGTGTTTAATTTCATAATACAAATGTTAATATTTAGAATAGTAATAAATCTTATGATCTAAAAGAAGGAAAATAATATGCTCAACAAAATATCAATGTTCAACGAAATATAATGAACCGAATTAGAAAAAACATTTTACACCCAGTGGTCAACAATTTAATTGTGATAAAACACCTCAACGCCATCACGGCACCAGCCTTTATGCGACAAATTCCAGTCCACATCAAAACCATACTTCTAATTCTCTTCATTATTATTCTTTAAAATAGATTTCTTATTGTGAATAGTAAATTACAATTCACTCTGGTGAATAGTAACTTAATATTCGGGTATGAAATTCAGACCATTATTATTATCATCTAAATATTAACATACCAATTAAGCCATCATGGCCCTAAAACCAAATAAAAGGAGGATCAATAAAATAGAGCGATATTATTAAAAGTGGAAATTGAAAACTTATAAACTATTATGTCGAAAATCACCGTATTACTACAGAAATAGAGAGAGGGGAGGGAAAACTTAAGAGAGAATGAGAGAAGAGAAGATAATTGTGTTTGAATAAGGATCAAACCATTCCTTTATATACAAAACCGGATGGAATAAATAATTCGTAAGATAAGGACCAGTGGGTCCCTCCATAATTGAAGATGCCTTAGTTGTTTGTCTCTTATCATTGGCTGAAACAGATAGTGGGTCATACCACAATTATTCGAGCAGACATGATATTGACAAATTTATCATTATGCGTCGGCGTGTAAAAATATGGGGTCATGTGCTCTATATATGGTCAAATCATCATCATGTCAACTCTTCTAGGGAACAACTCCTATCAACACTTTTAGTTGGAAAGGCAGAGTTTAGTGAAGAAAATAAAACCTCCATAGTGTGATCAGTGGGGATTTTAGAGTTAAACATATCATTAATGATTTAATCATCCAATGGATTCTGTGATTCCGCTGCTACGTAAAAGAATGGATTATAATTCTTAACTAAGGCCATAGAAACATCATCATCTTATAGCAAAGGGATAAGGTTTTTATCCTCGGAATATGTTGTGCTAAAAGCCGCAAAAAATTGGCTTTTAGTATAATCCATGACTCTCTCAAGGAGTTCTTGCTCTGAAGCCCGTGGAAACTTCTTTTTAATTAAAGCCTTTAAATCCTTAACTGGATTAAAACCAGGAGACATTTTGGCCATAGGAGGAGTAGATACTTCCTATTATGACATATATTCCTCCAAACTCCCCTTTATTTAAGAGATAATATCAGTGTTATTGATACCAACCCACTATCGGTAAACAAATATTGTTTCAAGAAGAGGAACCCTTAATTGATTCTCTCTGCACTGAATATACCATTTCCATATCCATGGGATACTTATTTCTGTAAAAAATAATGGGGTAGATAACCCTATCGTTATATGATCTTTTCCCCTGAGTTGAGGATGGAATTGAGTCCAAGGCAGAAAAAGATTTTCCTTTGAGATAATTTCAGGTATAATATCAATGTCTGGACCAAAGTTGTCCCACCATTGAAAAACCCATCAAGGCTATTCAGCCCGAAGAGATTGTGGGAAAACTTTAAAAAACCATGTATGCTTTTGGTCAAAGTTTTGATAGTAAAATGATTTTGACCAAGCTTGGATATAATCCTAATAATTGTATGTGCGAGTTTGAGATATCAATTTTCTCACTTTCAATGGGTGAATGCCCCATTCTCTGGCATAAATAATTTTTTTCAAAATCTCCATGCTATAAGTTATTGGAGATTTTGGATTCTTACTATTTTGTATGCAAGAAAATGACTGATTCAGTCTCGCTGAGGATTGCCTCATATATTCTCTGATATTATCCTTTTTCTATAACATAATTATGTCTGTCAAAATAAAGTAACTTAATTTCCCAAGGTGAATACATAAGATTATTATCCTCTTCATTGAGGATAAGCATTAATTCAGAAGTCATCTTATTAGGAATGAATTCATGCTCAATTTTATGTAAAACTTCCTTAGGAGTTTTCTTTTTTCTAGGAGTGGGGGAACTCCATTTTCCCTTTGACTCTTCACAACGGTGCAAAAATTTAGAATAATACTGTAGAGGAGATATTGATCTACATTGAACATGGTCTCTTTTCTGGATTTTGGTGGGATTTACTAAAACCTCTCCCATGCCCTATTGAGGGGCCACTCATTGATTCTGCAAAAATTCTCTAGTTAAAAAATCAGGAAGATAATTATTGTCACCTTTAATATGTTTGATATCAAAATCTAAGGATGATAAATTGGCCTGCCATCTGGCCTGAAATTTAGAAATGCATTTTACAATAGAAAGAATTTCTTTCTTAATGGTTGAATAATTTTTCTGGGCATGTTTCCTGGTGTCTGAGGTAAAATGAACTAATTCCTCTATTTGCTTGAAGAATTAATTTGTTTTAAAATTCCTCTATAACCAATATCAGAAGTATCCATTTCATCATTTTTTGAAAAAGATGGATTAACTAAATAAAGATAAGGTAATTGCTTGACTTTTAGTTTTATTTTCTTAACTTCTTTAGTATGTTCAATAATCCATGGAGAAGGATTATTTTTTAGCCAGGTATATAAAATTGCAGAATCTTGTGCAAGATTTTTATAATAATCTCCACTTTAATTAAGATTTATAAGAAATCTTTGGAGTTGATTTTTTTCTTTTAACTCATCAGGGAATTTATAAGCAAATTCGATACTTCTATCAATATGGAGTATTTTCCCTTGACCAACATTATGCTTAAGAAATCTAACATTAGTTTGAAAGATTTTTATTTTTGGTGCGGGCATGACTAAACCATTATCCTTTATAACAACTTTAAAAAAATTTAGATGTTTAACATGTTGATCGATTGATTATGAAAATATGAGGATGTCATCAATATACATAATAGAAAATTATGAATGAAGATTAAATATCCCAGTCATGATATTTTGAAAGCATAAGGGACATTCTTAATCCCGAAAGGTATAACACTCCTTTCATAATGGCCAAATGGGACCAAAAACTTAGTTTTGTATCTCTCTTGTGGAGAAATTTGAATTTGCCAATATCCAGATTTTAAATAAAATTTGGAAAATATGGTGGGTGAATTAAGCCTATCAAGTAAATCCTTTTTATTTGCAATTGGATATCTTATCCATTGCAGAACTTTATTAAGAGGTTTGTAATTTATTACAATCCTTGGAACACCACGTTCCTTTTCAGTAGCCTTGTTAACATAAAAATTCGTACAACTACATGGAGAATAACTTCTAGTTATCATATTTTTATCCAAAAGACTATTTCTTTCTTGCATAATTCGAGAAATTCAGTCTTCATTTAACTAGGTATTGCTTTAGTAGGAATGGATTTTTCATTTAAATATTCTTCATAAAGATGAGGAACAATATGTTTTTTCCTATTCCATAAAGCATTAAGAATATCACTGCAAACTTCAGTTATTAATTGATTTTTAATAACATTTATTTTTTGCATCATGCTTTGATGTTCACGCTTTTGTTTTATTATCAAAAAGGATATTTCCTTTTGAAGAAAATTCTATTGGTTTTCTTTGGAAAAGATATTATCTGATAAAGAATTAATTTTATTTACTTCAGGTTTCATTATGAATTCAAAAACAATTTTTTGATCTTTAATAATCGTGTATATGCCACTAGAGTCAATTTTATCCATTGGCATAAGTAAGGGTAAAAAGGGAGTACCTAAAATAACCTGTTGGGGCAAGTCACTAATAAGCAAAAAGGTACTAGATAAACATATTCCATTATTACAAATATAAACTTTAATCGGTTTATATTGAATATGCATATTGACAACACTTGCATTAATTAATGACTGAGTCATTTTCTTAAAATATTGAGTGGTAACTAACCCTTCTTGTATGAAATTCATATATTCACCGTTGTCAACAAGTGCTGTAAGGACATTTTGTCCATCTTTATTATGTATGTCATACGTCGTTACATTTGGCGCGTCTCTACTCATGACGACCTCAATCCGAATTCCGGGAATCCAGCATCCAGCATCTCCATCATGTAGCTTTCATCGTCCTCAATGACTTCACGTTCCATGAATTCAGGGACTATATGCTAGTGGTACGCAAGAGAAGTCAGAACAGTGAAATATGGCTCGATATGGAAGTTCAAGGGCATACGGGTAATTATACATCCACCATCCGGAGAAAAGGTCAACTGGAAAGTTTAAGAGCTTGCCGCAACAAATATACTGGAAGAAACGGCACCTCAATCCGAGCTACGGTAAATAATTTATGACCCGTTGAAAATGAAGAGATTGCTGCTGAAAAAGACTGACAGGCCGGACCGGTCCGCCCAGAGAAAAAGAACCGATCCAACCTCGGACCGGTCCGTCCCCCAGTCGGACCGATCCGCCTGCTGAAAATCCAATACACCTCGGACCGATGGCGAACCGAAGAAGCCAAAATAAAAATAACCGATCCGCATACCCAGACCGATCCACCTCAGACCCGGACCGCTCCGCCTGGGATAAATCCAAACAGATCGTGGTTCAGATTTTTTAGGGCTAGGACTCCTTATTTAAACCCACTACGGGGAGTTGGTTTGATATGGTTTTTAAGACGAGATTAAGAGTCCTTATACTAAAAAGTCTTCATGGTATTTGAGTCCCTTGATTCATACCTTTGATTCACACAAATTCCAAAACTTAGTGAATCACTTTTGGTAACCCTAGAACACAATCTTTGCTGTTCAAACCCTATGAAGAGGACCGTTCTTCTTCTTCATTGATGCCCTACTGGAAAGGGATATCTCCAGCCGTCGACTACAGAATCCGACACCTGAGGGTAATTCTTAGTCACTTGTATTTTCATTGTAATCCGATTGTAAATCGTTCCTTTACAAATTATAGTGAAAATAAATGGTTTTGCCCCTTTGGGGGATTTTTCCTCAATTATGTGTGTTTGAATAACTGTTGCATGATCTCATCTTGTTTCAATCACACCTAGTTGCATGTTTAGGGTTGTTTTGGGTTAAAAGGTGTTTAATATATAATTTCCTCATTTGAATGCAAGCGCATACTCTTCAAGTGCTATGATTGTTTTAATGTATATTCATCATTAATGACAAGGTTAATAGTTATGTATCACTTTTGATTTGGTACACGATTAATAATATTCAAATAATAAACTAATTCTGCAATATCTGAAGTTTCGGGATTAAAATGATTTAACTCATTCATGAGACTGTTAATCTCAATTTGCATATTATGTTGTTGTTTTTTCAATTATCTTAAATCATTTTTAATACTATTGACTTCATGCTTAAGATCTGATAGGTTTGTAGGTTTAGAAAACTCAGGTTTATTTTCTAACAGATTAAATACTTCTTTAAGACTGTATTGTTGAATCGACTTATAAGAAGTAGTTACAGTTCTTTAATAGAATTTGCATAACAAGTTTTTATTAACTTGAGTTTAGTATATGGGTCAGTAACTTGATTGATAATATCAATCATGGATTGTTGGTGTCTTGTAAACACATTAATACTTAATTCATTCATTTGAAGAATGGATTGGAGGTGATTGTATTTATCTTTCAATTGATTACATTGACAATCTCCTTTATTGGAGATTTCTGAGTCACTAGAGCTTTGAATATGATAAAGTTCATCATGACTTTCTGAAGAGCTAGCGTCAGTGTCAAATGGACTAGAATTAAGTAGTAATTTACGCAGTTGTTTCATTAAGTCTTCATAAATTTGAAGGTTATTTAACATAGTTTGAGTCTTGGATTTATTTGAAAGATGGCCAAATTCGCCACATTCAAAACATTTGAAATTAGATCTTGATTAATTAGATCTATGATAATTCTTTTTTCTAAAATATTTTTTGGAATTATCACATTGATTTGGTGTTTTGGATAATTTCTTCTTTTTATAATAAGTAATCCTTTTGGAAATATATTTATCCTTGGAATTTTTATGAGGAGATGGATTATTATGATCATAATCAAATTGCTCACAAAATTATCCTAACTCTCTTTTATCGGTTAAATTTTTCTTTCTTAAGTTGTCGTTGTAACTTAAGGTCATTACAAAGGGAAAGACCTTCTTGTATAACAACAATAAATTGACCACGAGTATAATTGTCATAAGGGATAGAAATGCTATCATTAGCATCCCTCATCCTCTTTCTCACTTTCTCAATAAAGAAAGTAGGAAGACCATCAATGAATTTGGCTTTCTAATGCTTAGAGTTGGCATCAGTTCTTTAAACCACTTTAGAGAGAAAGACAACCTTGTACCATCTAAAATGGCTTAAGTTGGGACATCTAAGATTTTATAATAATTATCTCTTTCTATCCTTATGGGAATTAGTTGATCCAATAAAATGATGGACAATAGCTAAAAATAGAGTATACACAGCATCTTGCTGACCAATATCTTGATTAATTCAACTTTAACCACTTTAATTGCATTTAGGATGTCATGCCTTTGATTTTAGGTGAGAACGTTTTCCCACCATCCTCTTTTGGTTCAGGTGAAACCTGTAACAATCGTACGTGCCACATCATGATCCAAATTATTATTCGGTTTGCACACGGTGAAGTACATACACATTCTGTGTACCATCTCATAAATTTGATATTCAAATTTACAATCAAGGGTCCAGTCACAAATCGCTTTTCCATGAAAGGTACTTTGATTATAAAAAATCTCGTTTTCTTAAAAAAGAAGATCCTAAGCTAGGCTTAGGATAGTAATTTCTTACTGGTCCATAGTAACACGTGAGACCTTTATAAGTAATTTTATTTATTTGATCTTTATTACTGAAGAGGATTCAAAATTTTGAATTTCTTCCACGAGGATCAATAATTCTGATTCAGAATTATAATGGGATAAAATATTTATTTTTAATCCTTTGAGATTATTTTCAATCTCTTTTAGTTATGAAATGAAATCTTAATTTTTACTACCCATTTTGAATCCTTTAGTATCCACAGAGGGATGAATTAAAGGTTGTTCAAGAGTTTTTGTTAGTAAACCTTTTCCAAGTTTTTACGAGCAATATTCTCAAAATTAGCCTCAATTTTGTTGAGTTGTTTTCCTATTGTATTTAGGATGAGATTGCTATAATTATCTTGTTTATATAAAGAATTTAAATCATCCACCATATTAAATGGTCTATGTCCCTATTCTAGATTTAGAAATGCATTAGATTCTAATTTAGCACTACTATATTGCCTAGAACTGTCAAAATAAATGGACAATGGTTCTTCAGTTGGTGGATGAACAGAAGATATAATTTTGTCTTTAGAAGTATTCCAACTCCTAAGATGTTTTTCCGTGGGTTTGAGAACATGTATGTCTTTACTTTCAAGAACAAAAGCTCTGTATCTTTGGAAAACATTTTAAACAAAAAAAATGTGATATGTTAATTATCTCCAACCCACTTGTAGAATTCATTTTTATAATTGGCTAATTGTGCCTTGCTATACTTAGCAAAATACTAAGCACGAAATTTCGTATAGCCTGGTTGATAAAATTCTATATTTGTTTCTTCTCTATTGATTGTAAAAGACATTAAATAATTTAACGTTTAACATTCATTTCAAAAGGCGTAGGATATTATCTAAGTTGAGAAGTATTTTTCTCATAAATACCATGAGGTATTTGATCTTCAATTGTATAAATACCATTAAGGTTCATATCATCTCGATATGAACTATCTTTTGGATTTTCTTCACAAAAAGAATTTTATGAATCAGATGGAGTATAAGTCACAAAATGAGTTTTATGATCTCTATAAGATTGACCCCTATTGAATTTCCTCAAATTTAGGAAAACATTTCCATCTTTATCTTCAAAAATATCTCCAAGATCCTCATTTTGACGAGGTTGGGGAGGAACAACATTCTTTAATGCTAAATTTTCTAAATTATCAATTTCTTCCCAACTATTAGTTCTAGGTGTGTGAACATTAGATTCTATTAGGTGTGTGTCAATTAACATAGTTTTTTCAAACGGAATGAATTGTTTAATATTGGGCACCATAGTATTCATGACTTTATAGTAAATTCTATAAATAATCCCAATAATTTTCGATTCAGAAAGATAATTATAACCGTTTGTTTGACTCTAAGACTTAGAGCTTTACAAATACGCATGTCTGATAAAGACAAAGTAAGGTTTGGGAAAACATCAAAATAACTTTCCATTACAAATACTAGTTTCAATTTCCCCCATTAAAGATTGTCCAAAATTAGTACATCTACCATCATGCGGTGTAGCTTGAAGACAAACATTTATGCCAAAAAGAGTTAAAGGTTTAAAAGAAATTTGGATAAAACCTATGTGGATAAAATGATAATTCTTATCCTTGATATGATCTTTAAGATCTTCAAATTTAAAGAGCTCGATATATTTATCTTGCTCATCTAGACTTATTGTTTGTTCCATAGTTTGTATAGCCTATATTCAACGAATTTATACCAGCTGGTATTACAAATAGTTTTTTGTTGGACCTTTGGAATAGTCCACATGTTCCCTATCTGGACCAAATTTCCCACCATTTAAAAAGCCATCATGTGTATTTAGCCCGAAGATATTGTGGGCAAATTTTAAAAAAACATGTATGTTTTGGTCAAAGTCTTGATAGTAAAATGCTTTTGACCAAGCTAGGATATAATCCCAATAATTTTATGTGCTAGTTTGAAAACTCAATTTTCTCTCTTTTAATGGGTGAAGCCCACATTCTCTGGCAGAAATATTTTTTTTCAAAATCGCCTTGCTATAAGCTATAGGAGATTTTGGATTCTTACTATGTTTATTTGTATGTGAGAAAATGACTGATTCAGTATCGCTGAGGATTGCCTCATATACCGTCCGGTATTTTCCTTCTTTTATAACATAATTATGTGTGTCAAAATCAAAACACTTCTATCACATTTACGAAGTATTGTATTTAAATTAAATACTCCCTTGTAATTACACACACTCGCTTAACCATTACGCCATATTAAATATAAATACCATCATTTCATCCTAATAATAATGCCAACGATTTCAATTAAATCAATATAACAGCAATCTAATAGTCATAAAAATATGGGGTATTACATTATTTCCCCCTAAAAATGGAATTCCATCCTCGGAATTAGCTAAGGCAAGAAGTCACACTTTAATCCGTACCGTTGTCTTAATTTTATACCCAATCAATCAATACTCATATCCCATTAGATAAATGAAAGGCTCGTCCCCGCCTATCATAACGCTACTAGGGCACCCATAAATTCCACATTATATGTACACACACGTACCATTAACAATTATGAATGACACATATACATCCAATATGTACTATTCACATCAAGCGTCTCCACACAATTATCAATAGTTAATACTATTATAGTTCCCAATCGTATCCCACGACGTTAAGAGGAAATGCTCACATATGCCTGTGATAGTGTACTATCACTAGGACACCCACACGTTAAAATTACAAGCATATATACACAATTATCAAACATGACTCGCACACCCATACCCATAAACAAACTATACATTATAAGAACCCCCATTTTCTCACGTAAATGATGGTCAGGCACGATACACCGAATATGGGGCTTGTCAAGAGTTTATACCATTCTCATCACAACGTAGTATAAATATTATTGTTAAAAAAGGCCAGTACTTTAAAGTTTATGAATATCTCACTGGAAATAATTAAACTCAACCAACGCCAACTAAATAATAACTTTAGTAGGAAGTAAATATTACAACTCCAGCACAATATAAATAAATAAATAAAACTTGGGCTTATACCCTTATAATGTTTCCCAAATAAAATAGCTAAGATCTCGCAGAACATCACCTAGGCTAGAATCAATAATGTGGAAAGGTGCTAAGTACCGAGAGATCTCTAGGCTAGTAGAACAACGGTCCTGCTATCCCTGTCTAAAATTAACCTAGGGGAAAACATTTGTAATTTGGGTCAGAGCTCGAGGTATGCAATAATTAACTTATTTATTTTATGATGCAACAATATACTCGATGAAAAATAAATATTCCCCCTTCGTCACTCATATGCGTTTAACACCTCACCCCTCATCTAAGTTTTATATTATTTGCATCCCAATAAATCCCAAATAATTAGTATGACAATGCCTCAAATTAATAATAACGGCTAAATGATTTAAGTGTACCGACTATATTTAATTGTCAATACCCGTAATATTCCAGTCTTCTAATTTTCACATAAATGGCATAAACATCTATTATGCATTAAAGAATCACAATTGTCATTTATGTACACATTCTTAGACATTTCAGTTTATCTCATAAAATTCCGCAGTATATACAATATATATATATATATATGTATGTATGTATGAGACACAAGGGTATTTACCGTTGGTGTGCAATTTGTGCTCTATCTGCAAGTCCGGAGGAATCCCTTATCTTAAGTGGACATCACAAAACACACTCAAGTTGGGGGCGGTCTTACGCAGGATACCTGTACACGGTCCATACCTAGCAGTGATACAGGAACGGTCAACACCCAGACCTACCTCTCGTGGGTGGATCCTCCACGTAGTACCTACACGGCCTACACATCGTCAAGCCCGCCTATGTTGACGTGTGGTACGCAGCACGAATGCGGGAATACCAGAGTCGATAGGACGGTCAACGGCTATGTCCATAAAAATTATAGTACGTATCATTATCCCATATAATGTGTAAAGGTAACTACTCTATAATTACCATAAAATCAAACCAAAGTCCACAGCATTTTTCCATTCGCAAATAATTTATCATCTAAAAAATTATAAAATCCAATCCATAAATAACTATTTAACCATATAACTAATTTTAAATTTTCCTTTTTATCGGGGGAAAATTCGTATTTTTAATAAATTATTTAGTTTCCCAAACTCGGTTCCACTCACTCGCTTGGACTCATAAAAATACTCACAACCAAAATCCCAGGCCCAATACCCTCACTAATGTTAATATTCTTTAATACCTAATCTTCTGATACTTTAGGTATTAAACTTCCATCTCATAAATTATTAATTTCTATCAATAAATAATTACTTTAGCTAACTAGTCAATTATAATTATTATTGATTTAAGTGTGGGTGTAACATTACTTAATAAATTACTTTACCCACTAATTATAATTCCCTTCCTTATACCTCTTTTACCTGTTGTCTATGTGGTAACCAAAAATTCAGAAATCAAGGCTAAAGGAAAATGGGACGAAAGAGTGAAAAGTTATACCGGGTGATCAGTCCTATACCAAATTAAAACAGGAATCTCAGTTGGATCATCCTTAGCATCACTGTCGAAAACTTTTTAAAACTTACTAACCACCTAGTATTCCAAAAGTTGGTTCCAATTTTAACTTTTTAATTACACAAAATAGTACATGCAAAAATAAATATAAACCATTCACACAGCTGGATAAAACTCAACTGAATAATTAATCACACAACATATCGAATAAACCATCGGCCACCAAAGAAAATAATCCATTACAAGAATTAAACAAATCTGAATACTGAACTGAAAGTCTAGGCGACATGCCCTAAATAAAACTGAAATTGATACAAGATTCCTACTCTAGGAATGAATGAATGATGCGTCTAATCCAAACTCCTGCTAGCATCCACATATGCCGCAACTATGTGTCCCTGGAATAGAATATCAATCCTGTCGTCCCTGTGGCTGGACACCTAAAAGGTTTTGAAAATAGTTTTATAGCAAGGGTTAGAACCCAAAACATTTTGGATAACTGCAGTAATTTAAAATGCATGAATGCGCTTCATATTTAAGTTAGTGTCGCACTCCCTTGTGGACATTCTCACCCCTCCACTATTGTGCACACCTACCGGTTATCTTAACCCCACCTAGTTGTACTACTCCGTCCAACTAGTCCTGGTATAACCTTCCCTTGCCATACTACTCTAACCCGAGTATAATGATTCTTGGATTATAAGTTATCTCACAATTAACTTAATTAATTCCTCTTAAATAGTAGCATAGAACCGTGTCACAAGTTATATAAAGTAAATACATCACACACTGTATTATTACCCATATATAATATCTACTACCATTATATACGTACCTGTACCACAATATCCACACATATAACATACCTATATCTATCCTTTCGTGTATACCCTCGCCGGATGATTCCCTCTAAAATGCTATCTCACTAGGTTTACTCACAAAACCTAGTTTCTTCAAGTTGTAATCGCTCACCAACTTGGCCCAAAATATAAACGTAGTGGAGGTGGTCATATTCCTTCCCTGAAAGTGAGATAAATACCTCACCCATATATACCAGACGCTATGACCTGGGGACATACTCGCCCTACTCCTCAAGCTAGGGGATTCACCCACATCGCGCAACCTCCCTTGATAGCACTAGAGTATACAACCTGAATAAATATCTAGTCACGGATATTTAATATCACACACAATATATACACATATATATACTATCACTACATCGTATATATATAATATAAACCTCGGCTTTACCGTGTACTCAAAATCCCGTACACTGCCTGTAATTTCCTGAGTCTCTGTCCCGACTCAACATAATTAATCTTCTCACTTAATAATTTATCATCATCCCGAGTCTATTGTCCGACTCTAATATAATTAATTCACAACTCAATTAATATAATACTTTCCCCGAGTCTGTGGTCCGACTCCAATTAAATTAATTAACACACCTATTAACTTAATACCTTCCCGAGTCTATCAACCGACTCTAATTAAATTAACTAACACACATATTAGTTTAATACCTCCCCGAGTCTAACGTCCGACTCTAATTTAAATTAATTAACACACATTTTAATTTAATACCTCCCCGAGTCTATCGTCCGACTCTAATTAAATTAATTAACACACCCATTAATTTAATATCGATCTGAGTCTGTGGTCCGACTCCCAGTTAATTAATTCACACATTAATTAATTTACACCAATCCGAGTCTGTGGTCCGACTCTAATATAATTAATTCACACCATAATTAATCAACACAAATCCGAGTCTGTGGTCCGACTCCTAATTAATTAATTTACACACTTATTAAATCAATACCTCCCCGAGTCTACAATCCGACTCTACTTAAATTAATTATCACACCTATTAATTTAATCCTACCCGAGTCTACAATTCGACTCTAATTAAATTTATTATCACACCTATTAATTTAATCCTACCCGAGTCTACAATCCGACTATAATTAAATTAATTATCACACCTATTAATTTAATCCTACCCGAGTCTACAATCCGACTCTAATTAAATTTATTATCACAACTATTAATTTAATCCTACCCGAATCTACAATCCGACTCTAATTAAATTAATTTCACACTTTTTAATTTAATCCTACCCGAGTCTACAATCCGACTCTAATTAAATTAATTTTCACACTTTTTAATTTAATCCTACTCGAGTCTACAATCCGACTCCAAATTAATTACTTTCTCCCAATAATTAATTTCGTACTTTGGTGTCACTTAACCAGTATACCCGGACTCGCTCACTTGGTCCATTTTACCTCTCATAATTTCATTTCCACATTTTCGCCCACAATGTGTCACGCATTCCTCTCCATAAATTTCCCAATTATATTTACGTATAATTATCAACATACCCGGACTCGCCCACTTGGTCCGTAATTAAATATTTCACCTAAATTCCTTTAATAATGTAGTGCCACCCAACTACAATACCCGAATATTATTCCTTGGCCCAATATCAATAATTATGAATTGTTTCTCCAAATTCGTTCATCTCATGACATACCGTTCACACCCTCCTAAACCCAATTATATCACCCTATAATTGTTAGGGAAATATGTGTCCCATATAAATTTATCACCAAATACAAGTAAGGGATTAAAACTTAAATAAAATCCTCATTATAAACAAACTGGCCGAACTGTCAAATTCCTGGGACCCTCGATCGATCGAGGCCCCTGGGTGGATCAATCGATCGAGCAGGTGGTTGTCTTCCTCGGCTTGCTGCTTCAGTCATGATCAAATTTCCAAGGTTTTACCTCTCAAATTTCCAACCTTAAATGATGATTTTTAACCAATCAATTACTCCCAAAACAAGTCTCAATCATCTATAACTGTTTTAGCATTCTCGATTCATACGATATCTCACTATATTTAAAGATGGGTTTTCCCATTAAAATTTATCAACTTTGTTCTACCAACCAAAATTCCAAATCCAAATCGCACCAGTTTATATTCCAAATTCTCATTCAAATCAGATATCCATACTCAGAGATATACACACAACAATTTTTTTTTTAATCTCATTCAATAGTTCCATGAACAAAAACCCCATTTTTGTACCCATTTATCCCCAAAACGAATTTTGGTTTACACATCACTATGATATGAATTGATTATCATCAATTTAGAAATCACAATAGTTAACCACTTGCCTGGAATTGTTCGTAGGGTCTGATTCCGTTGGTGTAGAGATTGGTTGATGAAGAACACCCCAAATTAACCCTTTAATTTTGCTCCAAAAGCTCCCAATTGCTCTTGATTTGCTTTCCCCCAATTTCCCTCTCAAGCCCTAGTCTTAGAGTTGAGTTTTCTGTCATTCCCTAATCTCTCAATTAGGTTAAAAACATCCAATCCCATTTTTGGCCATGTGGGCCTAATTAAAAATGCCCAACTCACCCCGTGTGGGCCCGACCATGCCCAAAAATGTCCCGAGACCCAATTGCCACCCCCGGGTACTTTTTTCTGACTATCTCGACCGATCCGGACGCAACCGCCCACTCAGAATTGCCATCCGAAATACTTTTCTAAATTTCTAAATTATGACCTCAAAATGTGACACACGAGATTTTGAACCATTAAACTTAAAAGTCGCCAATTATAAATAATTCGGCTCACTCAAATAAATTCTCCAACTCATAAATTTAAGTTTCTCCAATTTAAATATTTTTATAACTCCCAAAAATAATTAAATATTAAATCCTCAAAATTACGGGGTGTTACAAAGTTCAACCCATCGCTCGAACGACTGGGACCCTCATTTCGCGCGATATAGCATGTCGTTCAAGTGATCCCCTTGTTCCTTACCCACGTCATCTTCTCCTTTGCCAAAAATCCAGTTTCATTCCAGAACCAATTTTTCCCATTTCTGTATACGAAAGAACCCAAATCTCACTCATTTGTGTATACGAAGAAACTCAAAATTTCATAAATCCAGTCCCAAAATTTACAACCAATAACTTATATGTTTAAACCCCAAAACAAACCCATACGTGATATACCAAACCCCCAGAAGAAAACATCATCGATTTAGGAATCTAAATGTTGAATCATTCTCCAAATTTCAGTCCTATATAACTCAAAATAAGGGAAATTTGTTATGCGATTCATATTACAATTTCAGTCCAAATGTCCATTACATTAATTTATCAAGAAGTCCCCAATTAACTATCAAGACTTAAGGAATCTACCCTCAATATTTAGATTCACGATACCTAAATTTTAGGGACAAATTTTACGTAAAGTCAATCCTCTACATGTATTGTTCTTCAACAAATCAATCAATTTTAACCTAGCTCGCAAAAATTAAAGGGGTCATTACATGCATCAAGAAATAAGTTAGAAACATAAATTAAGCAAGAAAATTATTTCCTTAAAGATTCGTGGATGCAAACCTCTTGGAAGCCCCTTAATTTTCCCTTTATTCTTCCTCTTTTTCTCCTCTTTGGTATTTTCTCATTTTTTTTCTCCCGTAGCTGCTAATCTAGGTTTTCTCTAATGATAGTGGGGGAGTGGTTTACCCCCACTTAAACACTTAATTAGTGGGAAATCCCGAGTTGGGCCTAAAACCCAACTTTCGGACCCCCAAATGGACCTGAATCCATAATGTAATTAGCACAAAAGCTCCCCAACTTATATACCTAATACCTGACACCATTTCTACATTTAAAACACTAAATCGAGTCTATAACGCTCCCCAAAATGCGTCCCAAATATTTTTATTTCACTTAGATATTTATTATGTTAAAACGACACCCCCATAAATTTATTTATGTATGATTTATTTTCCACTAGCAAGCCCATTATGTACAATTGAGTTTTATTTTTATAAAATAATCAATCTTTACTTACATTAAAAATTTTACTCACTTAAATTTTAAATCTTCCCAATTTAATTTGTTCTCAAAATAAATAAAAAAATCATTAAATTCATGTATGTCGTAATAATTTTATTCTAAAAATTACGGGGTATTACATTCTCCTCCCCATATAAGAAAATTTTATCCTCATAATTCTCTAAAGCACAACCTTATGCTTTAAACCGCATCGTTAACCCAAGACTTACACCCAATTAGTCCATACCCATATCGCATGAGATAAAAGAAAAGGCTTACCCATTTCTATCATAACATCACTGAGGTGTTCATATATTCCACATTATATGTACACACACATAACATTCACAAAGATGGATGGCACATATACAATTAATTTGTACCATTCATACCAAGCATATCCTTACACCAAATTGTAAAACCCCGCACTTTTATAGGAAATTACATTTAATAATTAAGTGCAATATGGGAATTTAAGAAATTATCGTGAATACTAATTTTTGAGGATTTTAAGGATTTAATGATGTTCGATGTATGTTATGTTTACTTTTGGGATTAAGTAAATGAGTCAGAGTATTTTATTAAGTGTCGCATTTGGGTAAAGCGACAAAGGATAATATTTTAATGGGAAAACCCGCATTGAGATGTGTTGGGTTTAATTAGTAAATTGCAGTCAAGTACCTCGGATGGATATTTCGATTGCGCAATTAGTCTCGGAATGACCGAGATAGTCAAAATAGAGTATCCGAGGGTCGAAATTGAGTTTCGGGAATTTTTGGACTCGTAGGGACTCATAATTGAGTAAACGAGTCATTTTGGGTTAATAAGTGATAAACCCTTATTTCTCTCTTATAAGTCACGAGAGAGAGGAAGAGAAAGAAGGAAAAAAAAGAATAAAGGAAGAGATAAAGAAAGGAAGAAGAGAAATGGGGGATTCCAGCCAAACTCCGCTGGATTCGACTCGAGGTCGTCGAATTTCATCGACCAGGCAAGTGTGTACTTGCTTTATTTCATTTTATGCATAAATCTCATATTATAGTTGGTAAACTATATGATTTTGGGTTAGAACCCTTAAAATAAATTTGGAAAAATTTGAATATGAGTTTACATATTGATGTAATGTAAAGTCTTAATGATTCTAGTGTTAAATCCATGTAAATGGAGTGAAGAAATGGATTGAAATGGGTTAAAATGATAATTTGGGGTTTTTATGGTTTTAGGGTTTAAATCTAAGATAAATGGTTTAATACCCCTAAATTAATTGATGTTTTGTTGTAAAACATAGTTTAGATGTTTATGGAGTTGTTGGATGAGATTAGAAACAACAAGAATGGAGAAAAATGGAGATTTGGATTTTTTGAGAAGAAGGTGAATAGTGATCAGCGACCTTTCCGAATCGATTTGGCCAGGGTGAATCGATTCGACTCTTGGTCAGAAAATGAAAATTATAGATCTTTTTGATACGGTCGCGTGGGCACTGACTGCATATTTTTCTGATTGTTTTTGGATTTATAATGATTTTTCTACGGAAGGTTGTCCGAGATCAAAATCGTTAGTTGAAAATTAAGGTTAGAATTATTTGGAGATAAATATTAGGGGTTCCGAAATAGAGTGGTAGGCCCTCTAAAGTACTTGAGGAGATATGAAAACCTTGGGTTCGTAGACATAAATCCGAATTATAATTTAAATGGAGATTGGATTGAGTTTTGATTTTGGGGATATATATAAAACCTAAGCAGATTTGGGGATTTTGGACTAGCCGAATCTATTCGGGCAAGACGAATCTATTCGAACAAGACAAATCGATTCGGTATGAGACAGTAAGAAAGTAGAACCATTTCGAATCGATTCGTACAGGACGAATCGATTCGGTGGCTAGCGAATCAATTCGGTTCTCAAAGATTTTTTAGGTTTTCTCCTTTAAGTTTAGGGAAATTTAAACTATGGTGTTGGAGATTATTATAGGTAATGCTAGATATAATATTAGGACTCCTAGATTATGGTAATGAGGGTGAGTAAACCCCAGTAGGAAAGAAGGAACCTCGGATTAATTTAGTGTACGCTCTGGGGTATGGATTTAATGAATGCTTGGGAACATTTTGGGGTTTTGGCCATCGTAATGTGAGATTGGAAATTATGGCCACACACACACACACACACACACACACACACACATATATATATATATATATATATGTGTGTGTGTGTGTGTGTGTGTGTGTGATATATATTTATGTGAAGCATTTCCCCTCTTCGTTATCATGGGAAGTTGTGCGATGTGGGTGAGGCATCTAGCTTGAGGAACAGGGAGCGTATAGTCCCCGAGTCATAGCGTCCATTTTTATATTGTGGGATTTTTAATAGGAGTGAGAAGTGGTTGGTATGTTTCGTCTCACTTTCGGGTAGGAACTATGACCGCTTCCCATGCGTTGTGATTTGATTTTTACCAAGGCAGCGTGAGATTCCGATCGTTGGTACCCCGAATGATACGTGAGCGATTCCTTGGTGGATGTTAGCATGGAGACCGCATCCTCGAGTTATAGCTCATTGGGATCGTTATTATACTTGTGTGTATAGTATATTACTTGTGTGTGAGAACAAGATATTATATATCTCTAATAAGTGTAAAGATATAAATGAAAAATGATTTATTCTCGTTCCGGGAGACTCTATTCGGACTTAAATTGTGATATGAAAAATAAAATGAGTATGTTATGTATTTGTGTGTGTGTGTATATATATATGTGTGTGTGTGTGTGTGTGTGTGTGTGTGTGTATGTATATACGTTATGAACTGAGGGCCTAATGGATCTCGACGATCGACATTTCCAAGTAGTAGTGTATCGAGGGGTTCCTTGTTTGGATTTCGCTTCGCGAGACACCCCACGCACGAATATGACACAAGTTGAGACTGGGGAGAAGTTTAGCCCTTAGTACTTGGGTTAAATAGGATTTATAGAATTTTGGTGAAATGATTAGTTAGGCAGGGTAGCTTAACTAGGTTGTCTATTAGGAGCGTTAGGTGTGCACTATTGGAAGAGAGGTGAGGGGTATCTCATGGGAGTGCGATACCAATTTAAATATGAGGTAAAACATATTTTAAAAATATTGCATTTATGCACTTGCAAAATATTTTCACAACTTGGGCTCTGACTCATTTATCTATTTTTTCCCTCTCTTTTGCTATATATATAGGTGTCTAGACACAGGGGCGCCTAGACAATGATTCCTTCGAGTCAGACGTGTGCTGTAGCAGCTGTGGATGCATGCAGGTTTACTGTAGACGCTTATATCTTTGTAATCTAGACTGGAGGTATTGTAAAACACTCGGGCCGAAAGCCCAATTGTATTTCTTTATTCTTTTACTGCCTTTTAGTGCGGCATTCGATTTGGTTGTATTATGTTAAACCGAGTGTTCAGTTGTTTTTATTTCATCTCAGATTCATTTATGAATAAACTGTGTGGTCGTTTTAACTGAATAATTTTTTTTTAAAAAAGATTAGTTAACTAAAATTTTGACGCCATCCTAATAGGTTATTATTTATTAACTTGGTTTTTGACAGTGATGCTAAGAATGAACCTTATGCGACTCCTGTTATAATTTGGTACAGGAGTGATCGCCCAATATTTTATTAGGCGGAGTGTCATAGATGGTATCAGAGCATCAGGTTCTAGTGTCCTTAGGAATCAGTGCGGACGTACTACGCTTTCAACGTTGCTCTCGATTTGATATAGAGCCTTAGGATTAGGAACATTGATTCTTCTTGTGAGATTTCGTTCTCCCACCATTACTTAAGATTTTAGTATATCTTTTGCGCGCTTGTTCAAGACTCGTGTGCGGATCGAGGAAGGGCGACTAAGGTATGCCATTTCAAAGTTGGCAGGAGGGGGACTTAGTTAGAGCTATAAGTTGTAGTTGGAAATAAGGACCACAGTAGAGGTCACTCCCCTTTATGTCATTATCTAGAAAAAATGACTACTAAAGTATAGTAGTTATAATCATTCCAGTATCACTGTTGTAGAGAGTGGTGCTAAAGTTGGATTACCCAATAAAGTAAATTGGGAATAAGTTCTTTGATAAGGACCATATGTTTAAGTCAAGTCATGCGAAGTAAGTGTAGCATTACTAAGTGGAATTAGAAGGCTCATAAGATTTGTCTTAGAGAAGGTTATGGAAATGCCCATTTGTGAAAATTTCAGGAAATTTTTCACTCGTGGGAGAAATATTGAAATTATGAGAATGATGGTCACCATATTTTGGGGAGTAGGATGTTTTTACCATAAAGGGATCTTACGGATGGATATAACCGTTAGTACCTTTAGTTTATTCGCAGTAAAAAGAATGCAGTTTTGAATTATTCACATAAGGATCGGTCAGAGGCCGACAGTGAACAAAGAGTGATATGGAGAAGTGAACCTTGTACCGAATTAAGGTAGGTACAATGAAGAGATACTCCTTCAGAAGAATGATAGGCTCACTAGAAAGTGTTGCTAACACTTGGGGAGAATTTGTGTTTGTAGAACCCCATTGGTGGACATCCACCCGGGGAGTTCATTGAAACATAGTTGTTGAGGCCGGTAGTGGAGTTTTTTTTACGAATAAGTTAAGGGGAATATGAAGGCGATTGTCAGGACCGAGGTAATAGATTCCGAGATACTGATAATTTAAAATGGTCAAGGTGGCCAGCGAGGGGGAATCTGGAGAAGTGGAGTGTTGAACCACATAGTTAGTCCTTGCCTAGTAGGAATTAAAGGACAAGAATAGGGTACCGAAGTAGGGCATCGATTAAAGTAGTTTTTGGTTCAGTTACGACAAGTGTAAGATGTCCGTAAACCATTTAGAATGGCCAGGGTGATTGGAAAGAATGTTGTTATGAGTTTCACCTCGGACGAAGGAGGTATATTCTATGTGACAAGATTTGGGTCACATTATTTTGTTAACCTTAGATTCGTGTGTGATTCGAGTTTATTAGTAGTATCGGAAACATTATATAGTGTATATATATATGCATTTCCACGGTAGTGGGATCCTATTTTGAATTTGTATCTAGTTTGTACTATTCATTTTATATGTGTTATACGAGTATAGTAGTATTGTAAGAATAATGTTATTGGATTAACGGAGAGATAGCAGGCTAATGATGCCAAGACTATCGTATCCACGATTCTAGGGTGGAATAGGTCTTCGTTGCGATATCTCACATGGATACATGTTTAGTTTGCCTTTATTATTATGGGTAGATAAAACTTCAGTGAGAAGATGTTTCATTATCATGCTTTGAGTTCTTGGTGACCTTATAGATATGATTTAAGGTATACAGAATTTATCGTTGAGCTGTGGGTTTAAGCTCGTTGTTGTTTGGGCAAGGAATTAGTGTGAGTACAAGAACTTGGTGGTGTGACTCCTGGAGAGAAGTAGGAGTTCTGACCACATTTTATCGATAAATGGAATATGATTTTTCCCAGTGGCATATTTTGAACTAACGGACCTCCACGACCGATAAAGTTAAGTAGTAGTGTATAGGAGGGGTTCCTTGTTTGGATTTCTCTTGCGAGACACTCCATGCACGAACCTTAACGATGTCGGGAGTGGAGAGATGTTATAGAATCCAAGGATGTTGGTTTTAACGATAAATCACCTAGTGTAGAGGAAATACTATATATTGAGAGCTATTTGAGGACTGAATGCTTATAGAGATATAAGTGCTATAGAGAAGCACTGAAATTATTCTCTCATTGCAAGTATATGGGTGAGGTAAGGGAAAAGAAATCGATTTGGAGCTTATAGCCAGGCCTTTATAAAAAGGCTTATTTTGGAGGTAAGATGTTTTGAGGTATGATGCTCGTAATCTTTTTGGAGAGAGTATGCGCCTCGATTAGTTAGACTTCCCATTTCACTACATTGGAATGATAGAGTGGTAGAAGAGCGTAGTAGGATAGCATGGTAAGATTTAGGACATCCTGTTGGCGTGCCTTAGACCATTACATCTCGATGACCGATGACGCGAGGGAATAGTGTAATGAGAGGGTTCCTTTTTTGGATTTTGCTTTGCGAGATGTCCCACGCATGAAACCAAGAAAATGCCGAAAGTTGAGAAAGGTCTTGGGCACTACGGACACAATTTAGTATAGTACTTATTTCACGTGGGTAGGATAACGCATCGATCTTAGGATTATTAGGAAGTAAATTGAGTAGAATTAGTACCACTAAGGTAAGGAGTTAATTGTGACTTAACCACAAGTTATAGGACGTATGGGATCTTGAGAAGATAGTTGAGGATACACAGGTGTGAGCACCAGGCCAAGAAAATTAGGCCCATCTTTAGAGAGAGTGTTACGGGTATGATGTTTCCAATGGTTGTGCAAATGCGCACGGGTTAATAATGATGTACAGGAACCTTGGTAAGTTGGTTTTATATACCGCCTAAAATAGAAGGAGCACAGTATATAAGAGGTAGCACGCCTAAAACTAAGGGATGAGACTGATGGGAATAGTCGAGCGTTTGTATAGGCCCGTTCCTTTAGATACAATTATAGAAGAACTTGGTACAACGCGACGTTATTAGAGTAAACCTTACGATCGAGGTATCAGAGTAGCATATGTAAATATAGATAAGTTAGTAGTATAGTATAAACCATGTTAGAGGTGAGTGCTGAAGAAATGTATGGTTTAAAACCACTTGGCTAAGTACCATTCCACTTTGAGGTATTAGGATGTGGAGTGATTCACGATTGTAGGTTAGTATTGGTAGTATCGGTTGTATCAAAATTTCGAGGGCGAAATTCCATTGTAAGGGGGGAGTATGTAATACCCTGCACTTTTATAGGAAATTAAATTTAATAATTAAGTGCAATTTGGGAATTTAAGAAATTATCGTGAATAGTAATTTTTGAGGTTTTCAAGGATTTAATGATTTTTTATGTATGTTAAGTTTACTTTTGGGATTAATTAAATGAGTCGGAGTATTTTATTATGTATCGCAGTTGGGTAAAGCGACAAAGGATAATATTTTAATGGGAAAACCCGCATTGAGATGTGTTGGGTTTAATTTGTAAATTGTGGTCAAGTACCTAGGATGGAGATTTCGATTGCGCGGTTAGTCTTGGAATGGCCGAGATAGTCAAAATAATGTATCTGAGGGACAAAATTGAGTTTCATGAATTTTTGGACCCGTAGGGACTCATAATTGAGTAAACGAGTCATTTTTGGGTTAATAAGTGATAAACCCTTATTTATCTGTTATAAGTCACGAGAGAGAGGAAGAGAAAGAAAGAAAAGAAAGAAGAAAGAGAGAGAGAAAGAAAGTAAGAAGAGAAAAGAAGAGAGAAATGGGGGATTCCAGCCAAACTACGTCGGATTCGACTCGAGGTCATCCGATTTCATCCTCCAAGCAACTGTGTACTTACTTTATTTCATTTTATGCATAAATCTCATATTATAGTTGGTAAACTACATGATTTTGGGTTAGAACCCTTAATATAAATTTGGGAAAATTTGAATATGAGTTTACATATTGATGTAATGTAAACTCATAATGATTTCTAGTGCTAAATCCATGTAAATGGAGTGAAGAAATGGATTGAAATGGGTTAAAATGATAATTTAGGGTTTTTATGGTTTTAGGGTTTAAATCTAAGAGAAATGGTTTAATACCCCAAATTAATTGATGTGTTAGTTGTAAAACATAGATTAGATGTTTATGGAGTTGTAGGATGAGATTATAAACAACAAAAATGGAGAATAATGGAGATTTGGATTTTTTAAGAAGAAGGTGAATAGTGACCAACGTCCTTTCCGAATCAATTCGGCCAGGGCGAATCGAGTTGGCTCTTGGTCAAAATCAAAATTGTAGATCTTTTCGATACGGTCGCGTGGGCGCCGACTGCGTATTTTTCTGATTTTTTTTATTTATAATGATTTTTCTACGGAAGGTTGTCCGAGATTGAAATCGTTAGTCAGAAATTAAGGATAGAATTATTTGGAGTTAAATATTAGGGGTTCCCAAATAGAGTGTTAGGACCTCTAAAGGACTTGAGGGGATATGAAAACTTTGGGTTCGTAGAAATAAATCTGAGTTATAATTTAAATGGAGATTGGATTGAGTTTTGGTTTGGTTTGGGGGATATATATAAAACCTAAGCAAATTTGGGGATTTCGGACAAGCCAAATCGATTCGGACAAGCCGAATCGATTCGGTATGAGACAATAAGAAAGTATAACCATTTTGAATCAATTCGTATAGGAAAAATCGATTCGGTGGTCAGTGAATCGATCCGGATAGACCGAATCGATTCGGTTCTGGAAGATTTTTTAAGTTTTCTCCTTTAAGTTTAGGGAAATTTAAACTATCGTTTTGGAGATTATTATAGGGAATTCTAGATATAATATTAGGACTCCTAGATGATGGTATTGAGGGTGAGTAAACCCCGGGATGAAAGAAGGAACCTTGGATTAATTTAGTGTATGATATGGGGTATGGATTTAATGAATGCTTGGGAACATTCGGGGTTTTTGGCCATCGTTATGTGAGATTGGCAATTATGCCCCCCCCCCCCCCCCCCCACACACACATGGGAAGTTGCACGATGTGGGTTAGGCCCCTGGCTTGAGGATAAGGGAGCGTATAGTCTCCAGGTCATAGCGTCAATTTTCATATTGTGTGATTATTAGTAGGGATGAGACGTGGTGGGTATGTTTCGTCTCACTTTCGGGGTGGAACTATGACCGCTTCCCATGCGTTGTGATTTGATTTTTACCAAGGCGGTGTGAGATTTCGACCGTTGGTACCCATGATGATACGTGAGCGATTCCCTGGTAGACGATAACATAGAGACCGCATCCTCGAGTTATAGATCGTTGGGATGGCGATTATACTTGTGTGTGAGAACAAGATATTATATATCTCTAATAAGTGTCAAGAGATAAATGAAAAAGGATTTATTCTCATTTCGGGAGACTTTATCGGGACTTAAATTGTGATATGAAAAATAAAATGAGTATGTTATGTATATATATATATATATATATACGTTATGTACTGAGGGCCTAATGGATCTCGACGATCGACATTGCCAAGTGGTAGTGTATCCGGGGGGTTCCTTGTTTGGATTTCGCTTCACGAGACATCCCACGCACGAACATGACACAATGTTGAGACTGGGGAGAAGTTTAGCCCTTAGTACTTAGGTTAAATACGATTTGTAGAATTTTGGTGAAACGATTAGTTAGGCAGGGTAGCTTAACTAGGTTGTCTACTAGGATGCGTTAGGTGTGCACTATTAGAAGAGAGGTGAGGGGTATCTCATGGGAGTGCGATACCAATTTAAATATGAGGTAAAATATATTTTAAAAATATTGCATGTATGCACTTACAAAATATTTTCACAACTCGGGCTCTGGCCCGTTTATCTATTTTTGCCCTCTCATTTGCTATATATATATAGATGTCCAGTCACAGGGACGCCTGGATGATGATTCCTTCGAGTCAGACGTGTACTGCAGCATCTGTGGATGCATGCAGATTTACTGTAGACACTTCTATCCCTGTAATCTAGACAGGAGGTATTATAGAACACTCGGGCCTAAAGCCCAATTGTATTTCTTTATTCTTTTACTGCCTTTTAGTGCGGCATTCGATTTGGTTGTATTATGTTAAACCGAGTGTTCGGTTATTTTTATTTCAATTCAGATTCATTTACGAATAAACCATGTGCATGTTTTAATTGAATAATTTGTTTAAAAAAATATTAGGCTGTTTTGAGAGGTTTTTCTGGAGTGAGTTTCGTCCTGTTTCGTTTGAGTTTGCCGATTGAGAACCTCTATAGGAGTTATAAGAAGTTTATTTTGGAGACTTTTAGGGAGTTTCCCTTAGGAAAAATTATTGGAGTCATCTTGACTTAATTCGAGAGAATACCTATTGGAGAGTATCGTACCGACTAGTGGGAAAGCCCACTATCATTGAGAATCGGTACGGAGATAATTGGGTTTATAAGAGAGAGTTGTGTTATGTTTAGTAATGATGGATTTTAGAATTAAATCCCAAATGGGATAACCTTAAGGGTTCATATGATTGACTGAACCATAATATAAATAAGGAATAAGAAATGCCGATTGATGTGCATACGGATATAGAGAATATCCTTAACGCAAATTGAATTGGGAGATGTTTCATATAAATGATAAATGCCGATTAATGTGCATAAGGATTGAGAGAATATCTTCAACGTGAATAGAATTGAGAGATGATTCATACAAATAGAAGTAAAGTGTGAATTTCAAGTGAGAAATAGATAGTTTATACAAAGTGGGGAAATTATGCGAGTTATTGACGAATAGTATATCGAGAGTAAAATATACTAAATAATGATATTATTTTATTTACGCCTAAGAGCGTAATAAGAGTATGTAAATAGTGTGATATATATACCTTATGTCATGGTATACATTTATATGATGTGACTATGTAAGTATATATTGTGTGTATGATATATATATATATATATATGTGTGTGTGTGTGTGTGTGTGTGTGTGTGTGTGTGTGTGTGAAGCATACCCCCTCTATGCTATCATGGGAAGTTGTGCGATGAGGGTGAGCCCCTAGCTTGAGGAGCAGGGTGTGGATAGTCCCCAGGTCATAATGTCCATTATTATTGTGTGATTGTTTTTATTAGGGGTGAGACGTGGTGGGTATGTTTCGTCTCATTTCCGGGGAGGAACTATGACCGCTTACTGTTCGTTGTAATATAGTTTTGCCAAGGCGGTGTGAGATTCCGACCGTTGGTACCCAGGATGATATGTGAGTGATTCCCTGGTAGATGATAGCCTTGAGAACCTGCATCCTCGAGTTATATCTCGGTGGGATGGTCATTATTATACTTGTGTTAATAGTACATTAATTGTATATGATTATGTGATATCATATTTATCTCTAGAGTAAAGAGATATAAACAGATTGATTGAATCTCATTCCGGGAGTTTGTAACCGGACTTAAAACGTGAAGAATGTATATTAAAGTGAAAATGAAGAGTATATATTTATATGAGAATATATATTACTTTGGGTATCGAGGGCATAATGGACCTCAAAGACCAACATTACCAAGGAGTAGTGTATCGGGGGGTCCTTGTTTGCATTTCTCTTGCGAAACGTCCCACGCACGAAACGCAGTGTAATGTTGGGAGTAAGGAGAAGTTAGTCCTTAGTCCTCATATTATATATTAATATATATATCTCGGTGATTGACATTGCCAAGTGTAACACCCCGCTTAAAATAATAACGGGTGGCCAGCCCTATACTACACTAAATCAGGAGTTTTAGATGGTACAGTCTCAACATCAACTGCCAGTACTATGTAATATAGGACTAACTACCCAATATTATAAAAGCGAGATGTTAAAATAAATTAAAACATGTAACATACCACGACACCAAACCAACACTATAACTACTAATAAGAAGAAAAAAAGATGCAAGAAGAACTATAAGAAATGAAATGCTAGAATACAATGAAATAAATAACTACACTGAAATATACTACAAGGAAGTAAACCCGAATAAGCTGTCGGTTCATAGCCAATACAATAACTGAAATGGAATAAATATAAGCATGTATATAAATATCCCCTAGGGTACTAACCCGATATACAACATGAATCCTACCTAGAATTTTAAAAGTAGGAAGCGACTACAAGATACATCCCGCAACAGTCCACACCTGTCACGGCTCCCAAGGACTCTGGATAGAAGGTCATTCGACACCCATGCGGTAGGACACATGTAGTAATAGATATATATATATATACAAGCAGGAGATAAAGGTAAACGGGTCAGAGCCCGAGTGTGAAAAATATTTAGCAAGTGTGTTAACCGTGCATAATAAATATCGGTGCACTTATTTCATAATTAAAGTGGAATAGCACTCTCTTGGAACCCCAACTCACCTCTCATCTAAAGGCGCACACCTATTCGCATCCTCAAATTTTTAGTTACATTACCCCAATTATAAGGTCAACCTAACTTAATATAGGCCCAGCCTATACCCCCAATACCTGGCTTCCTAGCATACGCCAGAATCCAGCCCTTTCTAATTATACTTGATTATTTTACGAACATATATGCCAAACAATGCTTAATGGATTTCGGTTTATAATTGAATTAATTATAATTCTTAATACTTTACCCAAATACATTTGGGTTGAATCATATGATTTAATTTATAATTAACGTGCATACAAATTATTATTGACAAAATTTCTCACCAATCTCAACATTGCACTACGTTTCGTGCATGGGGTGTCTCGCAGAGCGAAATCCAAATAAGGAACTATGACACCCCGACTAATTAGATACCGGGTAGATACTCCTTTATTAAATTAATACAAAATGCCAAGTTGGTTAAGTTAATAGCATCACTGTCGAAAACATTTTAATAATTACTAACCACCTAGTATTTAAAAAGTAAGATGTCAAATTTTAAAATAAATCTGATTAACATGCAATGAAAGAATGATGAAAGAGTAACATAACCATACACATCAAGTCTCAATAAAGTAACCAACAATTAATATAAAGTCCAGAGGAAAACTCCTCACAACAATCCCACAACTGAAATAATAAAACAGTATATCTTGAATTAATTACATGCCAAAGATCTGATTAACTGAAATAAGAAAAGTCTCTAATAGAAATGGGCGACATGCCTTAAAAATGATGAAACTGGATATGGAGTCAAGACAAAAGAAGCGTCTATTAGCAAGGCCCTGTAACTTCCACAACAGCTACAACTCGTCACCTGAATGGATATCCTATGCATGGTGTCCTTGTGGCTGGGCACCTAAAAGGTTTTTACAAAAATAGATTTGAAAGCAAACGGGTCAGAGCCCGAAAGTGGAGAGTATTTTAAAAATAGCAAGTGTTTTAATAACATTAAAACAATGAATGCAAAATACATGTTAGGACGTGCACTCACATGAAGTACTCACCTCTCGACTAATTGTGCACTCCTAACGTACCGTACCCATCTAAGTGACATTCATATCTAACTAAACCATCATAAGTTCTACCCCTTTCTACTCGATTCCCATTATACACTCTAACGTTATCAATTAAATAGAGGACTGTACTTAAACTCGGATTCTCAATAATTAGCGATATAACTCTCTACAGGTTATCCCTTTTTATTTGCACAAAGTGTTACCATAATTATACTCACAATACCAGCATGAAAGTTCGCATTATTTAAGCGTATATTATTCACGTCATAAATATACAATACAAGCACCCCGAGACTAAGCTGCGATGCACACATACTCTGCTATCCATCCCGTTACATCACGTAGATAAGGATCACGCATTCCGAATCTCTCAGGAATCGTTTTCAGATAACAACAATCACAATCAATGGAGGCGAACACAGTCACATCACATGGGTCACGCACATACCTACGCTCCCACGATCAGTAGACTTATTAACTTCCCAATAAGTCCTTCTCTAACCTATGTTCTCGAGGTACCAATCTAAATCCCCCCCGTAGGCACACAAAGGTTAGATGGCCCTAAGCGAACGCAAACCTCCCGTGATAGCAAGTATGGTAGGTATGTCATACACAGAAAATCATATATACTAAGCATGCACACTTCTTAGTAATTACATAACTTAATAGAGGTATACTTCTCATTCTTATACCAGCTTATAATGTTACACAAATCGTATGTCCGGTTTCCATGTATTTAAAACATTACTTATCCTCGCATCGTGCTTAGTCACTGTCGCCCTAATCCACAACTATCATTTGGTCCAAATCATACTTTTATGTTTCACTATTCAATATACCCCAAATATACCAACTAGATCAATTAGTCATCAAAGGAATGTTATCTCTACATTTAAACCAGGTTACGGGACATTAGAAATCAAATCAGGCCAAAAAGACCAATCTGTCAACTCGTTAGAAGTCTCGTTCGAACGAGGTCGTTCGAACGAGAGTTCGTTCGAACGAAGTGGTCATCTAACGAGATCTCGTTCGAACGAAAGGCATCGAACGAATATCTCACTCATTAGGAGTCAAACAGTCAACTCGTTAGAAGCTCGTTCGAACGACCTAGGCAGGCCTTCTAACGAGGTGAGAGTTTCGAGCCCAGAATTTTCCTATTACGTTTTTACCAATTCTCTTCACCTCTAATGTCATCTAAACATCATTTCAACAGTATTTTAAGGTTTCTAATCATTCCTAAACATACTTAGGTCGTATTTTAACATATTTATGGGACCAAATCATCCTAAACCACATCTAATCATTAAATCTCCCCAATTTTCCCCAAATCTCATGAACATGAACCCTAGAAATTTAGAGTTATCAATAACCATAATTAAATCCATTTTTATAACATGAAAGATGTAATTTCTAACAGTATAATCACCCAAACACAATTCTACATGCAATCTCCTTATCAAAATGTGAATTTCTAATTCTAATTCCAATTCAATGGGTTTTTATCAATCTCCCAACACAATGCAATTATCATCAATTTCTAAGCATGGAAGAAACATTCGTTGCAAATAACGTAATTAAACCACCTGCCTCGGATTGTTCTCTGAATTTGGTGTTGAATTGATGAAGGTTACTCTCTCCTTTTTCTCCCAAGGTTGAAGGTTGAAGATGGAGGTTGTGTTTCTCTTCTTGGGAACTTCTCTTAACCTCTCCTAAAACTCCCGTTGCCCTCAAGTCAGTTAATGGCTAGTAATGGGTTAGTGGGTTATGAAATTCCCTATTTTAAACTCCCAAAATTCGTTGGTCATAATTCCTAAAATTCCAAAATTACCAAAATACCCTTTTAAGTTGCCGGTATGGCCTAAAAATGCCCCGGCACCCAAACTAAACCCCCGGCTAGTGTTTTCTGACTATTTCGACACTTCCGGACGCGTTGGCGCACTCAAAATGACCATACGATTAATAGAAATAAAATTCACTTTTTAATTAATTAAATAATGTTCCTGACACGACTGTCACACGCGTCCCAACAAAATTTCCAAATTGCCGTATTTCTATCTCGCGACAATTTCAATATTCATATATTGCAATATATACACATTAAAATCAAATACCAACTCACATCTCGCTAGTATTTTATCCGGATTAATTCTCAATTAATACCCATTTAATTCAATTAATCCCATAAATAAATATCACAAAAATACGGGGTATTACAGGAACGACCCTGTTACACTACTCCTTGACAATGTCGATCCTAGAGATCCATTATGCCATACAAAAAATATTATATTACTACAACTACTGAATTTAAATTACCATCTAAAAACATCTTACAAATCTCCAATAATATCCTTGGGATGATGTAACCGAGATATTCCTTAAATGTTATACATCCGCCCCCATTAATCTAGTACATCCTAATAATCCAAGATGTACTCCGTAAAGATTCTATATCCTGTCATCTATATGATATATAATATATATATATATATATATAGGCATTTTATTCTAACCATATATATATACATACCATCATCCATTCCCATGACCATGTATACATACCATATATCATGTACAATGGCCATGCACAAATATATACCCGGCTATATATAGCGCCGATAAACTGCATCATGCTATCCCAATTGATAGTACGATCCAATCATTCAAAATTTTGCCTATGGTTCAATTGCTCTTATGAATCCTTAATCCTATTGCATGAAATAGCGTTGCTAAAGCCGTTTATTAAAAATAAACTATTTAAGCAACTCCGAAAAGTTTGTTGAAGAAACTCTTTACTTAAATCAAACTGATTTTGAACACAAGATGTGTTAACAAAATTATGTACGAGATTAGGACAAGATTTGATAACAAGTTTTAGTAAACAGTTTAAAATAGTTTAAACTCAGCACACATCAGAATGGGATGAGAAGATGTAGAAATATTAATACTCAGGATTTTTAACGTGGTAAAACCTCACCAATTGAGGAAACATCCACGACTCCCTCTACGGAGTAAAACAAAAAAATAATCACTAAAACAAATATGTGAGTTACAATCTATTTAACTAACATGCACACAATAACAAATCTATACAAGTTCAGGATTGTACCCTCTGGCGTCCTTAAACTTTTCTGCATATCTTGTTAGTTGATGTAGTCTTCTCAGTTTGTCAACTCTTCATTTGTTTCAGCAGTATACGTCGACCTATGTTCACCAAATCTTATAGCCAACACTTTCAGTGTTTGTAGTGTGAAGATGTTTGTGAAAAGTGTTCTATAACACATGCATGAACTCACGCACTCTTATTAGTTATAAACAATCCTAAAAAATTACATATAAAGTCTATATGCAGTGAGTTTGTTATTTTTCTTTCTTACAAAACCAAAAACCTTTTGACCTTTCAAAATAACCCAGATTCCACGGAGATCTTGCTTAAGAAATCGGTCAAGACCTTTCTCAATCTCTTTTGAAAATATTTAGGAGATTGAAAACCCTCCAAGTGCGAATCCAACTAGGTCAGGTTAAGTTTTGTAAAAATAGAAACAAAAGAAACATCTATTGTTGATTCTGAAGTAAGAAAATGTTTTAACAGAAAACAATCAACAACGTACTTCTCAAGATGAGAAATAAAATGCAACTAAGTGTATTATGACATGAAAAACTTCAGATCTATGATTTCTATTGAATCAGAAACAAGATCTGAGTAGGTGTCTAAGTTGGAAATAAGATTTTATGAACACAAGGATTCAGCAACCCAAAATCACTCAACTCGAACTCTCATAAACTCAAGAAACACTAAAGGTGGTGTTTATTTGGTTATGGTATTTTTGGAGAGGTAAGTGGTTTAGGTTGGAGAAGTTTTAGACGAAGTTAGGGTTTCTAACTTGACTCTCTGGTTTCTCTCTCTCTCTTCTCTCTTCTCTCTCTCTCTCTATTCTTTCTCTGAGAGTTTTCAAAGTGGCAAAAGCTTTCGAACGCAGAGATGAGAGTCCTTTAAATAGCAAGATGAGAAGGTTCCAGACTACCGTTCGAAAACAACGGCTGAGATTGAGTCAAGCTTCTTTGACTTCAATCCAAGGGCTCTCAACAGGCGGTGGATTAAATAGGCTGTGATTGGCTTAAAGGTTTACACGGGGATTCACCAAAACAACATGCAGGCCATCGATAACATTTGATCCAAGGGCTGATAACATGCGATGTTTTGTCTCTGTAAAGAAACACAACTCTGGCCAATCAGAGAGCAGCAAGTGTTGGCCATAGAATGAATACAAACGCGCGTCCAAAACTAATTGCAAAGCCAACCCTGGAGTCTCTAGCGCTTTTGCTTTCTACCCAGAGTAACTTTAGGCCAAAAACCACAACAAAACATATTTGGATATTAACCCCAAAACTTTTTAAATCAAGTTTTAATTTAATAAAATCTTAATTAAAAGATGTTTAAAATTCCCAAAAAATTAATAAAAATCAAATTGAGGGATTTAAACACACTCACCACATTAATACACATAAAGGTGCAATATGATATGCAAAAATTAAGTTCTAAGTGTGTGAGTGATGGCTATAGTCTCAGGATCATTACAAGATGAATAAGAGAAGAAGCAAACCAATCTCTGAGGCTCTTTGGTTTCTAGGGTGGACACAATTTTGTCACAATTTCCAAACTAGATGAGCTCTTATACAGTCTAGACTCAAATGAGTCAAAAGTATAAGGGCTTCAATCTCGCCTTTTGGAAATGTGAGACAAAATCTCCTTTGAGTCATCTAGAACTCGTAGGGCGACAACAAATAAGAAAAACCTATTCCTATAAAAGTTCTATCTACCCAAATCCTAGAAAGCAAAAATTACATAACTCAACTATATACAGTTTAACATCCTATTATTACAATTGAGAATGACTGTACAAGAAGAATACCTGCAAAGAATTACTAAGATCAAGCTGTTTAGTATATGCAGAAATAGACTCAAATTTCTCCCCCATTTTGTCTCAAATGGACAAAGGGAAGGAACTTGGAAAATATAACAGGTATTTATTCAACACAAACCATACCAATAGACTTACGTAAAGAGATGAATCTATTATAATCAAGAGGTTTGGTAAACAAATCTGCAAGTTGTAGATCAGTAGGAAGATAATTGATTTCTAATTCCTTGGTTTCAACGAGTTCACGAATAAAGTGATGTCTTATTTTAATGTGCTTAGTTCGCGAGTGTTGAACCGGGTTCTTAGAAATATTAATCGCGCTTTGATTATCACAATAGAGATGAAGTGTGGTTTCTTGAATACCATAATCACTTAGCATTTGTTTAAGCCACAATAATTGGGCACAACAGCTACCAGTGGCTATGTATTCAGATTCAGCAGTCGAGAGAGATGTGCAGTTCTGTTTTTTACTACTCCATCCTACCAAGTTATTACCAATATAGCAACATGCGCCTGAAGTGCTTTTACTATCATCAGTACACCCAGCCCAGTCAGCATCAGTGTATCCAATAATAGTGCTCGGTGTGTCATTCGTGTACCAAATTCCTAAATTTAGAGTGCCTTTAACATATTTAATTATCCGTTTAACAGAGTTTAAATGGCTCTCTTTGGGGTTGTTTTGATAGCGCGCACAAACACACACAGCATACATGATATCAGGACGCGAGGCAGTCAGATAGAGTAATGTGCCAATCATACTACGATATAAAGTAGGATCTACAGATTTTCCATTTTCATCTTTCGACAGTTTTTCTGTAGTACTCATAGGCGTTTTAGCACTTTTAGCACTCTCGAGGCCAAATTTCTTAACTATCTCTAATGCGTATTTAGTCTGCGAAAGAAACAATCCATCTGGTTGTTGTTTGACTTGGAGACCTAGGAAGAACTGTAACTCCCCCATAAGGGACATCTGAAATTCCGTACTCATGATTTCAGCAAAAGATTTTACTTCTGAGGTAGAAGTAGATCCAAATATGATATCGTCTACATAGACTTGAGCGATAGTAATGTGTTTGTCAAAATGTTTGACAAATAAGGTTTGGTCATTTCCACCTCTTTTGAAACCTTTATTCAGTAGAAAACTGGACAGGCGCTCATACCAAGCTCTAGGAGCTTGCTTAAGACCATATAAAGCCTTTTTCAACCGAAATACATGATTAGGATAATTAGGGTCAATGAACCCTTTAGGTTGTTCTACATAGGTTTCCTCGGCAAGTATTCCATTAAGGAACGCAGATTTAACATCCATTTGATATAATGTAAAATGCATGTGGCAAGCTATAGCAAGAAGCAGACGAACTGATTCTAAACGAGTAACAGGAGCAAACGTCTCGTTAAAATCAATTCCTTCTATTTGGGAATAACCTTGAGCAACTAGTCTAGCTTTATTTCTAATTATCATCCCATTTTCATCAGTTTTATTTTTGAAAATCCAACGAGTACCAATAACCTTTTTGTGATCAGGACGTGGAACAAGATACCATACATCATGAATGACAAATTGTAAAAGTTCATCCTGCATTGCAGAAATCCAGTGAGAGTCATTCAATGCCTCATTTACATTCTTTGGTTCCACAAGAGAAACAAAGCATGCATAAAGTGCATAATTTCTAAGTTGGGATCTTGTACGTACTGGCTCACTAGGGTTACCAACAACGTTGTTTATGGGATGGTCTTTAGAAACCCAGTTAGGTACTTCAGGTGACTCAATAGGTAATGAATTATCTATTTCAGAAGAGTCATTTTCTAAAATATTTGACGATTCTTCTTCTATAGTTAATTCACTAGTCTTGCTTTCTATAGTAGTGTCACTAACAATTACATTTATGGATTCCATTAAGGTTTTAGTGCGAAGATTATACACCCGATAAGCTTTACTGTTAGGTGAATATCCTAAAAATATGGCTTTATCTCCCCTGCTCTCAAATTTAGATAAGTGTTCCCTATCTTTGCAAACATAGCAGGTACTACCAAAGGTTCTAAGGTACTTAAGATTAGGCTTTTTATTGTACCAAAGTTCATAAGGAGTTTGTTTGGAATTCTTTCTAAGATAGACCCTATTAATAAGATGGCATGCTGTACGATTAGATTCTACCCAAAAATACTTAGGTAAGTTCTTGGCATGGAGCATGACACGTGCCATCTCTTGAAGGGTACGATTCTTTCTCTCAACTATACCATTTTGTTGAGGGGTCTTAGGAGCACTGAACTCATGTTTGTAACCATTATAGTCACAGTATTCTATAATACCAGTATCTTTGAATTCACCACCTCTATCGCTTCAGATTCTATTCACTTGAGTGTCTTTCTCATTTTCAATCCGTAAAATAATCTTTAAAAAAGTTTGGAAAGTATCGGATTTCTGTTTTAAGAAAGCTACCCAAGTGAATCTGGTGAAGTCATCAACCATAACTAAGATATAACTGTGTCCACGGAGACTAACAGTTTGAGAAGGACCCATTAGGTCCATATGGATGAGTTCTAAGGGATTAGAGGTAAGGATATCTTTAACCCTTTTATGAGGTGCTTTAACAATTTTTCCTTCTTGACAGGGGCCACAGACAATGTTGTGAATAGGTTTAATTTTTGGTATTCCTCTAACTATTTGTTGAGAGGACAATTTACTCAAATTTTCGTAATTAATGTGACCCATTCTGTTATGCCATATCTCATTGTCATCCATCCTGGCAACATTACAGATTTCAGAACTAGTCATGACAGTATAACAATTGTCAGGAGTCCTGAATCCTGTAATTACGCATTCTCCCTTTTCATTTAAAATCTTGCAATTGTTCTTTGAAAAGGTAACAGTATGGTTTAAGTCACAAAATTGCGAAATGCTGAGTAAATTTGCCTTGAGACCTTTAACTAAAAGAACGTTTTCAAGAACAGGAAGTCCTTTTTCTTTAAGAGTTCCTTTGCCTATGATCTGGGATGATACTCCATCACCAAAAACAACTTTTCCTCCATGAAAGATGGTTTTATTTAAAAGTTTTGTATCATCACCTGTCATATGCTTGGAACATCCAGAATCCAAATACCAACCAGAAGATGTAAGTTCAGCTTTTAGGGCAGAAATAACAATATTACACTTCATCCGGGGTACTAGATCATCTTTTCTAACCCAAATTGCTCTGGTTTTCTGTTTGCGCTTGTTTGCTCTCATTTGATAAAATTTGCGAGCATTAGATTTTTGTTGAAAAACATTTTGCGCATGATTTTGAGTAAATTTAAACACCTGAGCATTTGATTTAGAAAAGTTTCTGGGATTCCTTCTAGTAAATGTCCTTTTAGTTTAGTCTTTCTATTCCTATAGTTGGAGTTTTTGTCTGGTGGCCTGGGAAGGACATAATTGTTACGACTCCTCCTAGAATAGTTAAAGTTTTGATACATGGAAGTATTGTAGATAGGCTTAATCAGTCTCCTAGCATAGCAATCATCGAAAGAATGTCCGTATACGTCACAATAGGAGCAATAAAGATTGCTCAGAATGGGGTTTACCTTAGGAAAGTCTCTAAACAAAGGTTTTGAGAAATTTTGAGGCTGAATTTTATTCCTAGGTAGCACAGGTTTGAAAGCAGGTTCACTTTTCCTAATTGGGGGGCAGACATATTTTCCCTTTGGTACACTTTCATGCTTAGAGCAACTTGCATCTCCAGTGTTAGTGTTTTGATGATCAAACTCAGTTTTTAGTGAATGAAAGTCTGGACATGTTTCAATAGGTCTTTTGCCTCCTGACACAAATTTGATAGGTTCAACAGGTTTTGTTTGTGTCTTCAACTTGGGTCAAAACTCTATACCAGTTCTATCATCAGAATTGGTCTTAGATTCAGCAACAAATCCATCAAAACAGTTTGAATTATTTTCAAATTTTGTAAATTTTTTGAAAATAGTTGCTGTCTTTTCTTTTGTTTGTTCCAATTCTAATAATGTCCCTTTGTATTTTTTCTCCAGAATTTCATTAGTTTCAGTCAAAGTTTTCAGTTTTTCATCAAACACTTTGACTTCACTTTCATGAGACGTGCATTGAGTAGTATACTCTTCAGCATTCAGTTTTACCATCAGGCTTAGATCCTCTAGCTTTTTGGTAAGATCTTTCACAATCTTTTCTAGTCTAGTGCTTTTCTTAAGAGTTTTGGCATATAGAGTGTGAATGTCTGGGAGATCTTCATTGTCTGAGTCACTAAGTGAAGTGTGTGAAGTGACCCCTAAGGTTTCATTTCTTAAACTCACGCACCCATTGACATCAGCAGTATCGATTCCCCTTTGACTCACACACCCCGAGGAAGAAGTATTAATGTTCTCAGTAAGTAAAGCATCTAAACCAGTTAAAGTATGATTCAAAGCAATAGAGCTAGAATTACTAGACTCATCCTCACTATCAAGCACAGGCATATCATCATTATATATGATTTTGGCAAAGAAGGATAAACAAGGATCAAAACCATCAGATGTCTCAGGTTCCTCATTTTCAGAGTCACTTGAGTCATCCCATGTTTTGCAGATGTTGGCTCTAGAGTGTTTGTTTTGGGTATTTAAATTAACTCTACAGTCTTGAGCAATGTGTCGTAGTTTACCACATCTATAGCATTCAGTCTTCTTGAGGTCTCTGTGAGGTCTTGTGTTGTCCTTGTTCTGTTTGTCACGAGGTTTCTCATGAGACTTGTGATTTGAAGGAGTTGAATAATTAGACTTGCCCTGTCTATTTGCAATACTGTTTCTAAATTTAACAATTTTCTTAAATTGTTTTGACATTAGGGCAATCTGATTATCTAGACTTTCTAAGTCACAGTCCTCATCAGAATCATTACTAGGAGTGTTTAACTCAGGCTTAATCATCTTAGAAGTAAAGCTAAGATTGGAATTGGTATGTTTCCTATGAGTGTGGGTCAATTGTTTCTTAAACTCTAATTCCATTTCCACAGTTCTTAATTTACTACTGTGTAATTCAGGAGTGAGATTTATATCACACATTTCCTCAATAGCATATCTTTTATTGTCAAATTTCTGTGGTAATGATCTCAGAATTTTAGACACAATTTCTTGCCTATCATAAGTTATACCATTAGCATGAAGTTTAGTGACAATATCAGTCAGGTTCATATAGAAGTCATCAAAAGACTCAGATTCAGACATGATTAAGGAATTATACTGTTGAATTAACATCTGAGTTTTAGCAGCCTTAACCCTAGAGTCTCCTTCATGCTTCCTTAGAAGTGGTACAAGATGAGATTCTCTTGACCTCATGTTCATTTATAGACATAAATATAGCATTCTTTCCTTTATTATTATTATGAGAAACTTGTTTCTCTTCTCGAGTAAACTCACTTAATATTTTCTTAACCCTCTCATTGCTTCCTTCAGTGGCTGGTTTAGTAGGATAAGAGTATCCATTTTCAATAATGTCCCAGACATCATCTCCCAGAGTTCCTTGAATGAAAGCAATCATCCTTACTTTCCAGTAAGAGAAATTGGTTCCATCAAAGACTGGAGGTCTGGTCAAGTTACCATATCTTTCATTTTTCTCGTCCATAATTGATTTTGAGAAAACAGTTTCAGAAACTCAGGATCTTTTTGAAATAAGTTCACCAAAAGCTCTGATACCAATTGAAATAGCGTTGCTAAAGACGTTTATTAAAAATAAACTATTTAAGCAACTCCGAAAAGTTTGTTGAAGAAACTCTTTACTTAAATCAAACTGATTTTGAACACAAGATGTGTTAACAAAATTATGTACGAGATTAGGACAAGATTTGATAACAAGTTTTAGTAAACAGTTTAAAATAGTTTAAACTCAGCACACATCAGAATGGGATGAGAAGATGTAGAAATATTAATACTCAGGATTTTTAACGTGGTAAAACCTCACCAATTGAGGAAACATCCACGACTCCCTCTACGGAGTAAAACAAAAAAATAATCACTTAAACAAATATGTGAGTTACAATCTATTTAACTAACATGCACACAATAACAAATCTATACAAGTTCAGGATTGTACCCTCTGGCGTCCTTAAACTTTTCTGCATATCTTGTTAGTTGATGTAGTCTTCTCAGTTTGTCAACTCTTCATTTGTTTCAGCAGTATACGTCGACCTATGTTCACCAAATCTTATAGCCAACACTTTCAGTGTTTGTAGTGTGAAGATGTTTGTGAAAAGTGTTCTATAACACATGCATGAACTCACGCACTCTTATTAGTTATAAACAATCCTAAAAAATTACATATAAAGTCTATATGCAGTGAGTTTGTTATTTTTCTTTCTTACAAAACCAAAAACCTTTTGACCTTTCAAAATAACCCAGATTCCACGGAGATCTTGCTTAAGAAATCGGTCAAGACCTTTCTCAATCTCTTTTGAAAATATTTAGGAGATTGAAAACCCTCCAAGTGCGAATCCAACTAGGTCAGGTTAAGTTTTGTAAAAATAGAAACAAAAGAAACATCTATTGTTGATTCTGAAGTAAGAAAATGTTTTAACAGAAAAAAATCAACAACGTACTTCTCAAGATGAGAAATAAAATGCAACTAAGTGTATTATGACATGAAAAACTTCAGATCTATGATTTCTATTGAATCAGAAACAAGATCTGAGTAGGTGTCTAAGTTGGAAATAAGATTTTATGAACACAAGGATTCAACAACCCAAAATCACTCAACTCGAACTCTCATAAACTCAAGAAACACTAAACATGGTGTTTATTTGGTTATGGTGTTTTTGGAGAGGTAAGTGGTTTAGGTTGGAGAAGTTTTAGACGAAGTTAGGGTTTCTAACTTGACTCTCTGGTTTCTCTCTCTCTCTCTCTCTTCTCTCTTCTCTCTTCTCTCTTCTCTCTTCTCTCTTCTCTCTCTTCTCTCTCTCTCTCTCTCTCTATTCTTTCTCTGAGAATTTTCAAAGTGGCAAAAGCTTTCGAAGGCAGAGATGAGAGTCCTTTAAATAGCAAGAGGAGAAGGTTCCAGACTACCGTTTAAAAACAACAGCTGAGATTGAGTCAAGCTTCTTTGACTTCAATCCAAGGGCTCTCAACAGGCGGTGGATTAAATAGGTTGTGATTGGCTTAAAGGTTTACACGGGGATTCACCAAAACAACATGGAGGCCATCGATAACATTTGATCCAAGGGCTGATAACATGCGATGTTTTCTCTCTATAAAGAAACACAACTCTGGCCAATCAGAGAGCAGCAAGTGTTGGCCATAGAATGAATACAAACGCGCGTCCAAAACTAATTACAAAGCCAACCCTAGAGTCTCTAGCGCTTTTGGTTTCTACCCAGAGTAACTTTAGGCCAAAAACCACAACAAAACATATTTCGATATTAACCCCAAAACTTTTTAAATCAAGTTTTAATTTAATAAAATATTAATTAAAAGATGTTTAAAATTCCCAAAAAATTAATAAAAATCGAATTGAGGGATTTAAACACACTCACCACATTAATACACATAAAGGTGCAATATGATATGCAAAAATTAAGTTCTAAGTGTGTGAGTGATGGCTATAGTCTCAGGATCATTACAAGATGAATAAGAGAAGAAGCAAACCAATCTCTGAGGCTCTTTGGTTTCTAGGATGGACACAATTTTGTCACAATTTCCAAACTAGATGAGCTCTTATACAGTCTAGACTCAAATGAGTCAAAAGTATAAGGGTTTCATTGCATTCCAATTTATTCCTTAATTTAAACATTACTAAGGATATGGGACCACTCTCTCTCCTCGGTCCCCAATCTTATCCTAATAGCATCCTAACTCTATAAGGATTCGATATAATCATCGGTCTAGAATTTCGCAACATACCCTCATACCTCTCTCTAAGAGTTCTTAACCTCACATCATATCAATACTCACTTTTGATTTATAATTAGGATTTCCCTCCCTAATGAGGTTTCTCACTATTCCTATACACAACTCTAATGTATGTATGTATACATACTTTACCAAATGGTCCCAAGAAGTCCCCATAATCACAACGTGTGAGGAACCCTTTATGTGTCTCCAAAAAACATATATCTTACATCATAAGTGAAGGCCCCAAACCAATAAACCCAACCAGAAAGGGCTAGAGATCATCCTAGAAAAATCCCCTAAAACAGCCCTGTTTCCGAATCGATTCGGCCCCAGAAGCGAATCGATTCGGCCCATCCGAATCAATTCGGTCCAAGGGACCTGAGAGACTATCACCTACCGAATCGATTCGCCCCTAGCGAATCGATTCGGCCCTAAGGACCTGAGGCTTCTACAACCTGGCGAATCGATTCGCTAGGGGCGAATCGATTCGGCCAGTTCAAAAAGCCACAAAAATGGCTGAATTCTCCAAAACCCAAAACTTCCAAAACCCAATTTATACAACTTCTACCCAATTTTCCTCAATCCAAATATGTTCCCAACATCAAATTTCATCCTACATCTAATTTCATCAAGTTATATTCCATAAACTCATGTGTAAACTTCAAATTTCAAAATTGAAACCAAAAACTTAGGTTTTGATAAATATACCCAAAACCATTTCATTAACCCACAAATTATGAAATAAAATACACAAATAACTTATTTAGAAATATTAAATACTTACCTCATATTTGTAGAGGTTGGATCGTCCTCGATGACGCGGTTGGGTCGAAAATCTCCAAGCTTTTCTTCCTCTCTCTCTTCATTTCTTCTTCTTTCCTCTTTCCTTTCTCTTTCTCTTTCTATTTCTCTCTTTCTCTAATGAGAAGGCTTCATCCGTAAGCCTCTTAAGACTATAAAACACAAGTCCCAATTTTAAATGTTAATTCACACTTTAAATGACTCGTTTACTCCAATTCGAGCCAAACTGACTTAAAAATAATCCGGAACCGAAATAAGACACAATGACAGTCATTTTGACTATCTCGACCCTTCCAGGATCGGTGGTACCCTCGAAATCATCATCCGAAATACTTTATAATGTCCCTTATTTTTGGACCTCAATTCCAAATTTTAAAATTCTCCAATTTAATTAAATTTTATTTTCCCAAAAATTTAATTTCTCAGTCTCAAAATCACGGGTTGTTACATACTTCCCCCCTTACAGAAATTTCTTCCGCGAAATTTAAGATGTGCTTAGGACCTCAATCTCTTCTAGTCCTTACATCAACCCTCAGGATCACTATATCGATCCCTTTCTAGTTCTCACATCGAACCCCATATATTTTAAAGTAAACGAACTACCCAGGGCGCCCATACACCCCGTACCCGAACTCTACTCGTAGAATCATAATCTGGCTCCATTATCCTCAAATCGTAATATAACTATCACTAATATAATCTATAACAACATACTAAATATATATAAGTTTGAAAATTTCCTAATGGTTGAACTCTCCTCAATTCCTGACGCTGGCTGCCTTCGTGCGGGGGAGGTCTCGCAAGTGAAATCCAAACAAGGAACCCTCCCAATACATTACTGTGTAGCTAGGTCGGGGATTGAGGTTAGTTGAACCAGGGTTAAAATTTTATAAAAGATTTTTATATTTTAGATATTGCCCGTAGGCCTATATAACAATACAATATAAATAAATTCCGCTCCTTTCGACACGCCATACAAACACCTTGTGTTTAGAACACAAGGCCTCAACAATTACAATACTTCTAACCACTACTTAGTTCTTAAGACTAGCACAACTATGGGCTAAATTCTCCGTTCAAAATAAATCTACCAAACTTTGAACCTCTCAGTTACACCATTCCTATACATCACACCAACACCTTTCTATAAACTAAGTTCTTCCCTCATTGGGGAATGACAATTTCACTCCCTAACCCATCCATAAGACGAATAACCACTACTCAACAAACTTCGACATTCCGCACCTCCGGAATTCAATTATTATAACTCTCGACTATCTCCTCACAAGACGATTTATTTTCTCAAAAGATGCCATACAAAGGCAGTATTTGCTCACTCCTTCTTCTAAGGAAACTCTGTACACCCTAGGGGTGTAGCGGCTAACTACTCATCATACCTTATGCGCGACGTTCCCAACATCGCATAAAGCATGACTTAGACCCAAAGAAAGGTATTCCACCTTATACTTCCATAATCCAACTATTTTTCTTCATCCTAGGATCCTTATTAAAAGTCCTCTACTTCTTCCAGGACGATTATTATTCCTAAACCTATTTCTCCACAAGAGAAACATCTTCCCAAAAATCCTTCCGAACCATTTTGAAGGACGGAACGCGATTGCGACTACCGAAAATTCCCTCAGTCCTATGCAACGAACCGGAGTTTCCAATTTCTTACACCCTTTCCCCAGAAGCAATACTCCCGATATTGGGACAACTCCACACACCTGACATCGGGAAAAGTCACCAACACCAGGTTTCCTAACAAAGGTTGACGATTTCCTCAACCTAAACCTCCCAAGGACTACACTATATACCTCTCCTCGGACTTAGCTTACTAAGTCCAAAATTCATCATTCGAGTAAGTTTCCCTTTCTTGCTCAACCACCGATAGAACACCCTGAACCACTGCTAGAGTTCTCTTTCTTATATCTCCGCCGAAATTGGGAGAAACAAATATCCCCGATCAAAGCGTACCCAAAATCTGTTATGGGTATTATATATCTAATCTTGTCCTTACCTAGACGACATAATCTAGGTGACTTCTGAAACGAAAGAAACTGTTGTCAGAACGTCGATAAAGTGAATACACTTCACAAAAGAAGATATGCGCAGTGAACACAACAGTCCTAATAGTAGGGCTTTATATCAAGAACATTAACGGAAGAAATCAGAAAACTCGCACAGATCCTAAAGACTCTAGAACCTGATGCTCTGATACCATCTGTAACACCCCGCTTAAAGTAATAACGAGTGGCCAGCCCTATACTACACTAAATTAGGAGTTTCAGATGATACAGTCTCAACATCAACTGCCGGTACTATGTAATATACGACTAACTACCCGATATTATAAAAGCGATATGTTAAAATAAATTAAAACATGTAACATACCACGACACCAAACCAACACTATAACTACTAATAAGAAAAAAAAAAGATGCAAGAAGAACCATGGGAAATGAAATGCTAGAATACAATGAAATAAATAACTACACTAAAATATACTACAAGGAAGTAAACCCAAATAAGCTGTCGGGTCGAAGCCAATACAATAACTGAAATGGAATAAATATAAACATTTATATAAATATCCCCTGGGGTACTAACCCGATATAAAACATGAATCCTACCTAGAATTTTAAAAGTAGGAAGTGACTACAAGATACATCCCGCAACAGTCCGCACCTGTCACGGCTCCCAAAGACTCTGGATAGAAGGTCATCCGGCATCCATGTGGTAGGACACCTGTAGTAATATATATATATACAAGCGGGAGATAAAGGTAAACGGGTCAGAGCCCGAGTGTGAAAAATATTTAGCAAGTGTGTTAACCGTGCATAATAAATATCGGTGCTCTTATTTAGTAATTAAAGTGGAATCGCACTCTCGTGGAACCCCAACTCACCTCTCATCTAAAGGCACGCACCTATTCGTATCCTCAAATTTTTAGTCACATTACCTCAATTATAAGGTCAACCTAACTTAATATAGGCAAAGCCTATACCCCCAATACCTGGCTTCCTAGCATACCCCGAAATCCAACCCTTTCTAATTATACTCGATTATTTTACGAACATATATGCCATACTAGGCTTAATGGATTTCGGTTTATAATTGAATTAATTATAATTCTTAATACTTTACCCAAATACATTTGGGTTGAATCATATGATTTAATTTCTAATTAACATGCATACAAATTATTATTGACAAAAATTCTCTCCAATCTCAACATTGCACTACGTTTCATACGTGGGGTGTCTCGCAGAGCGAAATCTAAACAAGGAACCACCCTGTTACACTACTCCTTGACAATGTCGATCATAGAGATCCATTATGCCATACAAACAATATTATATTACTACAACTACTGAATTTAAATTACCATCTAAAAACATCTTAAAAATCTCCAATAATATCCTTGAGATGATGTAACCGAGATATTCCTTAAATGCGATACATCCACCCCCATTAATCTAGTACATCATAATCATCCAAGATGTACTCCGCAAAGATTCTATATCCTGTCATCCATAGGATATATAATAATATATAATAATATATATATATATATATATATATATATATATATATATATAGGAATTTTATTCTAACCATATATATATACATACCATCATCCATTCCCATGACCATGTATACATACCATATATGATGTACAATGGCCATGCAAAAATATATACCCGGCTATATATAGCGCCGATAAATAGCATCATGCTATCATCTTCCCAGTGCCTGGCTCACGTAGCAATTCTGGGGCCACCATGGTGGGACTAAACGACACCCATCTCGTGGTAAACTCACACACACGACGTCTCGGGAAGCGGTCATAGCTCCAAACCGACAATGAGACGAAACATACCCACCACGTCTCATCCTAAAAATATAAATCACATAATAACACACGGGACGACTATGACCTGGGGAATATCCACACCCTGATCCTCGAGCCAGGATGCTCACCCTCTACGCGTGCAACTTCCCAATGATAGCATGAGCGGGGTATGCTTAACCACATAAGTATATATATCATTCACATGCACAATATATATATATCCATATGATCCCATCATATGATCAAACATTAAACCATCATATACGGTTAAGATATTCATATCATGTATGTCCACCACATAAATATATCCATATATTCATATCTATATGGATATATATACATGTATTCACATATCCATATATCTACATATACAATTAATTCTCGCTCATATGTGTAAGATATATAAACTCGGCTATAAGTATACATAATCCTCAATATACAAGCTGTCACCGCAAACTCATTTAATTTACCTCAATATGTGAATACAATACCTCACTTGAAGCATATTCATCCATATTTGAAATACTAATTTTGACTATTAGTATACACATAACTAATAGCCTATAAACCCAAGCTTATCTCAAGTCCATTTCAAGCATTGGAGTTCCAATTGTTACTCCCACACAATTATATGTATAAACTATCCTGACTAGAATCTTACTACAACCTATCCCAATTGATAGTACGATCCAATCATTCCAAACTTCGCCTATGGTTCAATTGCTCTTATGAATCCTTAATCCAATTGCATTCCTATTTATTCCTTAATTTAAACATTACTAAGGATATGGGACCACTCTCTCTCGTCGGTCCCCAATCTTATCCTAATAGCATCCTAACTCTATAAGAATTCGATATAATCATCGGTCTAGAATTTTGCAACGTACCCTCACAACTCTCTTTAAGAGTTCTTAACCTCACATCATATCTATACTCACTTTTGATTTATAATTAGGATTTCCCTCCCCAATGAGGTTTCTCACTATTCCTATATACAACTCTAATGTACGTATGTATACATACTTTCCCAAATGGTCCCAAGAAGTCCCCATAATCACAACGTGTGAGGAACCCTTTATGTGTCTCTAAAAAACATATATCTTACATCATAAGTGAAGGCCCCAAACCAATAAACCCAACCAAAAAGGGCTAGAGATCATCCTAGAAAAATCCCCTAAAACAACCCGGTTTTCGAATCGATTCGGCCCATCCGAATCGATTCGGCTCCATAAGCGAATCGATTCGGCCCATCCAAATCGATTCGGTCCAAGGGACCTGAGAGACTGTCACCTACCGAATCGATTCGACCCTAGCGTATCGATTCAGCCCTAAGGACCTGAGGCTTCTGCAACCTGGCGAATCGATTCGTTAGGTGCGAATCGATTCGGCCAGTTCAGAAAGCCACGAAAATGGCTAAATTCTCCAAAACCCAAAACTTCCAAAACCCAATTTATACAACTTATACCCAATTTTCCTCAATCCAAATATGTTCCCAACATCAAATTTCATCCTACATATGATTTCATCAAGTTATATTCCATAAACTCATGTGTAAACTTCAAATTTCAAGATTGAAACCAAAAACTTAGGTTTTGATAAATATACCCAAAACCATTTCTTTAACCCACAAATTACGAAATAAAATACACAAATAACTTATTTAGAAAGATTAAACACTTGCCTCAAATTTGTAGAGGTTGGATCGTCCTCGATGACGCGGTTGGGCCAAAATCTCCAAGCTTTTCTTCCTCTCTCTCTTCCTTTCTTCTTCTTTCCTCCTTCCTTTCTCTTTCTCTTTCTATTTCTCTCTTTCTCTAATGAGAAGGCTTCATCCATAAGCCTATTAAGACTATAAAATATAAGTCCCAATTTTAAATGTTAATTCACACTTTAAATGACTCGTTTACTCCAATTCGAGCCAAACTGACTTAAAAATAATCCGGAATCGAAATAAGACACAATGACAGTCATTTTGACTATCTGGACCCTTCAAGGATCGATGGTACCCTCGAAATCATCATTCGGAATACTTTAAAACGTCCCCTATTTTTGGACCTCAATTCCAAATTTTAAAATTCTCCTATTTAATTAAATTTTATTTTCCCAAAAATTTAATTTCTCAGTCTCAAAATCACAGGTTGTTACACCAAGGAGTAGTGAATCGAGGGGTTCCTTATTTGGATTTTGCTTGCGAGACGTCCCATGCACGAAACGTCGTGCACTGTTGAGAATTGAGAATAATTAAATAATTACATTAAATAAGAACTTTGGTTATACGCGTCATGCATTGAGGGCCTAATGAATCTTGACAATTAATACTGCCACGAGTAGTGTATCGTGGGGTGTTCCTTATTTGGATTTCGCTTGCGAGACGTCCCACGCACGAAACGCAGTGCAGTATTGAGACTTAGGAGAAGTTTAGTCCTTTGCACTTAGATGCTAATAACTCATATATATATTTATATATATATTTATGTCATAACAAGATTATGAGAAATTCTAGTAAAAGTTAATGTTTTTGTATAGTTTATATGTTTAGTAAGTAGATGAAGATTTGAGATTGGAAATAAGAGAAGTTGAGAAATAATTTATAGAGACTTTAAATGAGTATAAATTGCGAGTAAGTTAGATTACTTTGCCTAGATAGATTTGGTCACTTATTTGGAGATCATGCGCATACGTTTAGTGCGCGCTTTAGTTGAGAGGTGAGTTAAACTTTATGGAGAGTACGACTCCACTTTATTCAAGTTATTATGCATTTTAATGCACTTGCTGAAAATGTTTTCACACCTCGGGCTCTAACCCGTTTATATTTTCTCTAGCTATGTATGAAAATCTGTTACTAAAGTCGTTTAATAAAATAGTTTAAAAACTTTAAACTCAGCACAACCAAGAATGAGATGAGGAGATGTAGAAAGATTAAGAACAAGATTTTTTACGTGGTAAAAACTCACCCAACTGAGGAAACATCCATGACTCCCTCTACGGAGTAAACAAAAAAATCCACTAAAACAAATTTCACAGTTACAAAGTATATAACAAACATGCATACAACTCAGACCTACATAAGTTTAGGAATATACCCTCTAGTGTCCTTATAACTTCTCTGCAGTTCTGATTGTTTATGTTGTTCTCCCAGTTTGCTAACTTCCAATTTGTTCAAGTTCTTTACGTCGACTCTTGTTCTCAAGATCTTATTACCAACACTTTTCGTGTGGTAGGGTGAAAGTGTTTGTGGAGGTGCTTTCTAACACATGCATGCACACACACACACTTATTATGTACAACCAGTCCTAACAAATTACATATAAGACTATATGCAGTGATTTTTCTTTTTCTCTCTTCTCACAAAACTTAACCTTTTTTACCTTTAAAATAATCCCAGAATCCACGGCTATCTTGCTCAGAAGACGTACAAGATCTTAATTAATCTCGAGTTTTGAAAAGATTTTTGAGATTGAAAACCACCAAGTGCGATTCGAAACTAGGACAAAGGTCTTGTTTCAAGAGAACTAGAAACATAAAACATTATTGTTGATTTGAAATTTGAAAACATTTACAGAAAAGAATCAATAATATATTTCTCAAGCTGAGAAACGAAATATGCAAATCTTAGTGTAATATAACATGAAGAACTCAGATCTGAAATTTCTATAAGGCAGAAAATAGATCTAAGAGACAATGTTTAAGTTGAACACAAGATCTAAAGAACAAAGAGGTTACAGCAACAAACCAACAAAACAAAAAAACTCTCAAAACACTCAAACACTCAAGGTTGTGTTTTGGATATACAGGAGTTGAAAAGAGGTTTAGATTTGAAAAATGGTTTGGACGATTTAGGGTTTCTAACTCTTTCTCTCTCTTCTAGTTTCTCTCTTCTCTCTCTTTTCTCTCATCTCTCTCTACTATCTTCTTTCTCTCAAAAGGACAAAATGGCAAAAGTCTCAGAAAGCTGAGTAAAGGGCTCCTTTTATAGGAGGCTGAGAAGATTCGAGAATGAGGACAAAAATTAAAGGTTCAGATGGAGTCAAGATGGATTGACTTTAATCCAAGGGTTCACGATACGCGGTGATTAAAACTCACCTGATTGGTTCAAAAGGGATTCACAGGGATTATAAAGGGGCGCATGCAGATCGTTGATCACAAACAATCCAATGGTTGAAAACAGGCGCTGGTTTACTCTCTATAAAGAAACACACTTCCCACCAATCAGAGGGCAACAAATGTTGGCCAATAACAAGAGATAAAACGTGCGTCTAAAATAATTAAAAACACACCCTGAAGTCTCTGCCGCTTTCGCATTCTACCCAAGGTAACTTTAAGCCAATATAACCATCAATGTTAAATACCAGATTAACCCCACAAACTTTTTAAACCAAGTTTTAATTAATAAAACCTTATTTTAAAATGTTTATAAAATCCCAAAAAAATATTTAAAAACCAATATTAGGGATTTAAACATACTCAACATATGTACACACACTTATATGCAATATGAGATGTATACGATCCATTCTACTGTGTGTGAGTGTTGGTAATATGGTCTATATCACTTCAATCAAAGATGAAATAGCAATGCAAGCTCTGGGGTTCTTTGGATTCTAGGTTAGACATAATTTTGTCAAAATTTCCAAACTAGATGAAAACTTATACAATATAGACTCAAGTGAGTCAAGAGTATAAGGTGCTTCAATCTCCCCCTTTGGAAATATGAGACAAAATCTCCTTTGAGTCGTCTAGAACTCGTAAGGAAATAAGAATGAGGAAACCTATTCCTACAAAAATCTATCTACCCAATTCCTAGAAAGCAAAAGTACATAACTCAACTAATTACAATTGAATACCCGATTACAACTGTTGAGAATAACTGTACAGAAACCTGCAAAGAATCACTAAGATCAAGATTTTAGCATATGCGAATTTCATTAGACTCAAATTTCTCCCCCATTTTGTCTTAAATAGACAAAGGGAAAAAATAAAGAGATTAATCAGCACACACCATTCCAATAGATTTACGTAAAGAAATAAATCGATTGTAATCTAAAGGTTTGGTAAACATATCTGCGAGTTGCAAATCAGTAAGAATATAATTGATTTCTAATTCCTTAGTTTCAACCAATTCGCGTATAAAATGATGTCTTATTTTTATGTGCTTTGTTCGCCAGTGTTGAATATGATTTTTAGAGATATTTATCGCACTTTGATTATCACAATAGAGATGTAATTGTTTTTCTTGAATACCATAATCACTTAGCATTTGTTTAAGCCACATTAATTGAGCACAACAGCTTCCAGCGGCTATGTATTCAGATTCAGCTGTTGAGAGTGATGTGAAGTTTTGTTTCTTACTAATCCATCCTACCAAGTTATTACCTATATGATAACATGATCCTGATGTGCTTTTACTATCATCAGTACACCCATCCCAGTCAGCATCAGTGTACCCAATTATAGTGCTTGGTGTGTCACTAGTGTACCAAAGTACTAGATTCATAGGGCCTTTAACATATTTAATAAATCTTTTAACAGAAGATAGGTGGCTCTCTTTAGGGTTATTTTGATAACGAGCACATACACACACAACATACATTATATCAGGACGCGAGGCAGTAAGGTATAGCAAGGTTCCTATCATACTACGATATAGTGTTGGATCTATGGATTTTCCATTTTCGTCTTTAGACAGTTTTATTGTAGTACTCATGGGTGTTTTAGCATCTTTAGCATTCTCAAGGCCAAATTTCTTTACTATCTCCAAAGCGTACTTAGACTGCGAAACAAATAGACCTTCTGAATTTTGTTTGACTTGAAGACCTAAGAAAAATTACAACTCCCCCATAAGAGACATTTGAAACTCTTTATGCATAATTTCAGAAAAGGATTTTACTTCTGAGGGAGAAGTTGATCCCAATATAATATCGTCAACATAAACTTGAGCAATAATGATGTGTTTGCCAAAATGTTTGACAAATAGGTTTTGATCATTTCCACCTCTCTTAAAACCCTTATCTAAGAGGAAACTGGAAAGACGCTCATACCAGGCTCTAGGCGCTTGTTTTAGACCATACAAAACCTTTTTAAGATGAAATACATGATTTGGATATTGGGGGTCAATAAAACCTTTTGGTTGTTCGACATAGGTCTCTTCAGTCAATATTCCATTAAGGAATGCAGATTTGACATCCATTTGGTAGAGTGTAAAATGCAAGTGGCAAGCTATAGCAAAGAGAAGACGAACAGATTCTAAATGAGTAACAGGAGCAAAGGTCTCGTTAAAGTCTATTCCTTCAATTTGAGAGTATCCTTGAGCAACTAATCTAGCTTTGTTTCTAATGATTATCCCACTTTCATCGAACTTATTTTTAAAAATCCAACGTGTGCCAATAACCTTTTTATGATCAGGCCTAGGTACAAGATACCAAACATCATGAATGACAAATTGAAGAAGTTCTTCCTGCATAGCAGAAATCCAGTGAGAGTCATTCAATGCCTCATTTACATTCTTTGGTTCCACTAGGGAAACAAAACATGCATAATGTGCATAACTTCTTAATTAGGATCTTGTACGCACTGGCTCACTAGGGTTACCAACTACGTTATTTATGGGATGATCTTTAGAAACCCAGTTAGGTACTTCAGGTATCTCAATTGATAATGAGTCATCTATTTCAGGAGAGTCACTTTCTAAAACATTTATAGACTCTTCCTCAATAGTTGATTCACCAGTCTTACTCTCTACAGTAGTGTCACTTACTATTACATTTATGGATTCCATCAAAGTTTTAGTGCGAAGATTATAAATTCGATAGGCTCTACTATTAGGCGAGTATCCTAGAAAAATCGCTTTATCTCCCCGGCTCTCAAATTTGGACAAGTGTTCCCTATCTTTGCATACATAACAAGTACTACCAAAGGTTCTAAGGTACCTAAGATTGGGCTTTTTCTTATACCAAAGTTTGTGAGGGGTTTGTTTGGAATTCTTTCTAAGATAGACCCTATTGATAATGTGACATGCCGTATAAATAGATTCTACCCAAAAGTATTTAGGAAAATTCTTGGCATGAAACATAACACGTGCCATCTCTTGAAGGGTACGATTCTTTCTCTCGGTGATTCCATTTTGTTGAGGTGTCTTAGAAGCACTGAAATCGTGTTTGTAACCATTATAGTCACAATACTCTATTATACCAGTGTCTTTGAATCATCCACCTCTATCACTACGAATTCTATTTACTTGAGTGTCCTTCTCATTTTCAATCTGAAGAAGTATTTTTAAGAAAGTTTGAAAGTGTTAGACTTATGTTTCAAGAAGGCTACCCAGGTAAATCTAGTGAAGCCATCAACCATAACAAGAATGTAACTGTGTCCATAGAGACTAACAGTTTGGGAGGGACCCATTAGGTCCATATGGATGAGCTCCAAAGGATTAGAGGTAAGTATATCTTTAACTTTCTTATGAGGAGCTTTAATAATTTTTCCTTCCTGACAGGGACCACAGACAATGTTAGAAATAGGTTTAATTTTTTGAACTCCTCTAACTATTTCTTGAGAGGTCAGTCTACAAAGATTATAGTAATTTATGTGACCCATTCTGTTATGCCATAACTCATTGTCATCCATTCTGGCAACATTACAGATTTTAGAATTATTCACGACAGTATAACAATTGTCAGGAGTTCTGAATCCTGTAATTATGCATTCACCTTTTTCATTTAAAATTTTACAATTGTTATTTGAAAAGGTAACAGTATGATCCGAGTCACAAAATTGCGAAATACTAAGTAGATTGGCCTTAAGACCTTTAATCAAAAGAACATTTTTAAGAATAGGAAGACCATCTTCTTGGAGAGTTCCTTTGCCTATGATTTGAGATGATACTCCATCACCAAAAATAACTTTTCCACCAGCAAAGCTAGTTTTGTTCAAAAGTTTTGTATCATCACCAGTCATGTGCTTAGAACATCCAGAGTCTAAATACCAACCAGATGATGTGTGTTCAGCTTTTAAAGCAGTAACAACTATGTTACACTTCATCTGGGGTAATAGATCATCTTTTCTAACCCAAATTGCTCTAGTTTTCTGTTTGCGCTTATTAGCTCTCAATTGATAAAATTTGCGAGCAGTCGATTTTTGTTGAAAAATGTTTTGCGCATGATTTTGAACTTTATGAAAGACATGAGCATTTGGTTTAGGAAGGTGTTTAGGAATCCTTCTAGGGAATGTTCTTTTAGGTTTGGTCTTTCTCTTCCTATAATTAGAGTTTTTGTCTAGTTGTCTAGGAAGTACATAATTGTTGCGGCTTTTCCTATAATAGTTAAAATTCTGATAGATAGGGGGATTACAAACAGGTCTAACTACTCTCCTAGCATAGCAACCATCAAAAGAGTGACCGTATATATCACAGTAGGAGCAATACAGATTGCTTAAAATTGGGGTCTCCTTAGGAAAGTCTCTAAACAAAGGTTTTGAGGAATTTTGAGGTTGAACTCTGTTCCTAGGTAGTACAGTTTTGAATGTAGATTCACTCTTCCTAATAGAGGGGCGGACGTATTTAGCCTTAGGTGAACTTTCATGTTTAGAGCAACTTGATTCCCCAATGATAGAATTTTGATGCTTTGAGTCAAACTCGATTTTTAGAGAATGAAAGTCTGGGCAAGTTTCAATAGGTCTTTTACCTCTTGACACAAACTTGATAGGTTCAAAAGATTTTATTTGTGTCTTTAAATTGGGCCAAAACCCTATTCCAGTTCGATCATCACAATTGATTTTAGATTCAGCAACAAATTCATCAAAACAATTTGAATTCTTTTCAAATTTTGTAAATTTTTTAAAAACAGTTGTTGTCTTTTCTTTAGTTTGTTCCAATTCTAACAATGTCCTTTTGTATTTTTTCTCCAAAGTTTCATTTGTTTCAGTCAAATTTATGAGTTTTTTATCAAACATTTTAATTTCACTTTCATGAGTTAAACATTGGGTAGTATACTCTTCAGCATTTAGTTTGACCATCAGGCTTAGATCTTCTAGCTTCTTGGTGAGATCTTTCACAGTCTTTTCTAGTCTAGTGCTTTTCTTGAGAGTTTTAGCATAGAGTGTGTGAATATCTGGGAGGTCTTAATTATTCGAGTCACTAAGTGAAGTGTGTGAATTGACCCCTAAGGCTTCATTTCTTAGACTCACACACCCATTGACATCGTCATTATTACTTTCCCTTTGACTCACACACCCCGAGGTAGAAATAACAATGTTCTCAGTAATTAAAGCATCTAATCCAGTAACAACATGATTCACAACAAAAGAAGTAGAATTACTAGATTCATGCTCACTAACAAACACAGGCATATCATCATTATAGATAATCTTGGCAAAGAAAGACATACAAGGGTCAAAAACATCGGATGACTCATGTTCCTCATTTTCAGAGTCACTTGAATCATCCCATGTCTTGAAAATGTTGGCTCTAGTGTGTTTGTTTTGAGTGTTCAAGTTAACTCTACAGTCTTGTGCAATGTGTCCTAGTTTTCCACATCTAAAGCACTCAGTCTTCTTAAGGTCTCTATTAGGTCTAGTGTGAGAATCCTTATGATATTTATCATGACTTTTCTCATGAGGTTTATGATTAGAGTGAGTTGGATAATTGGACTTGCCTTGTTTGTTTGAAATATTGTATCTAAACTTAATGATTTTTTTTAAACTGTTTTGACATTAAGGAAATATGATTGTCCAAACTCTCTATATCGCATTCCTCATCAGAATCATCATTTGCAATGTTGAACTCAGGCTTAATCAACTTAGAAGAAAAGCTTAGATTGGAACTAGTCTGTTTCCTATGGGACTGGGTCAATTGTTTCTTAAATTCTAGTTCCATTTCCACCGTTCTTAGTTTACAACTGAGTAATTCAGGAGTGATATTGATATCACACATTTCCTCAATAACATATCTTTTGTTGTCAAATTTTTGTGGTAATGATCTCAGAATTTTAGATACAATTTCATGTCTGTCATAAGTTATCCCATTAGCATGCAGTTTTGTCACAATATCAGTCAAGTTCATATAAAAGTCATCAAATGACTCAGTCTCAGACATAATTAAAGAGTTATATTGTTAAATGAGCATTTGAGTTTTAGCAGCCTTAACTCTAGTGTCACCTTCATGAGCTGTAACTAAAGTGTCCCAAGCTTCCTTAGAAGTGGTACAGGATGAGATTCTTTTAAACTCATGTTCATTTATAGACATAAATATGGCATTCTTTCCTTTGTTATTGTTGCGAGAAACTTGTTTCTCTTCTTGTGTAAACTCACTTAATACTTTCTTAACCCTCTCATTACTTCCTTCAGTGGTTGGTTTAGTAGGAAAAATGTATCCATTTTCAACAATGTCCCAGACATCATCTCCCAGAGTTCCTTGAATGAAAGCAATCATTCTTACTTTCCAGTAAGCAAAATTGGTTCTATCAAAGATAGGAGGTCTGGTCAAGTTACCAAATCTTTCATTTTTCTCGTCCATGTTTGATTATCAGAAAACAATTTCAGAAACATAGGATCATTTTGACTATCTCGACCCTTCCCGGATCGATGGTACCCTCGAAATCATCATCCGAAATACTTTAAAACGTCCCCTATTTTTGGACCTCAATTCCAAATTTTAAAATTCTCCAATTTAATTAAATTTTATTTTCCCAAAAATTTAATTTCTCAGTCTCAAAATCACAGGTTGTTACACCAAGGAGTAGTGAATTGGGGGGTTCCTTATTTGGATTTCGCTTGCGAGACGTCCCACGCACGAAACGCCATGCATTGTTGAGAATTGAGAATAATTAAATAATTACATTAAATAAGAACTTTGGTTATACGCGTCATGCATTGAGGGCCTAATGAATCTTGACAATTAATACTGCCAGGAGTAGTGTATCGGGGGGTGTTCCTTATTTGGATTTCGCTTGCGAGACGTCCCACGCACGAAACGCAATGAAGTATTGAGACTTAGGAGAAGTTTAGTCCTTTTCACTTAGATGCTAATAACGCATATATATATTTATGTCATAACTAGATTATGAGAAATTATAGTAAAAGATAATGTTTTTGTAAAACTTATTTGTTTTGTTAGTAGATGAAGATTTGAGATTGGAAATAAGAGAAGTTGAAAAATAATTTATATGGATTTTAAATGAGTATAAATTGGGAGTAAGTTAGATTACTTTGCCAGGATAGATTTGGTCACTTATTTGGAGATCATGCGCATACGTTTAGTGCGTGCTTTAGTTGAGAGGTGATTTAAACTTTATGGAGAGTGGACTCCACTTTAATCATGTTATAATGCATTTATAATTATTATGCATTTTAATACACATGCTAAAAATGTTTTCACACCTTGGGCTCTGACCCGTTTATATTTTCTCTAGCTATGTATGAAAATCTATTACTAAATCCGTTTAATAAAATAGTTTAAAAACTTTAAACTCAGCACAACCAAGAATGAGATGAGGAGATGTAGAAAAATTAAGAACAAGATTTTTTACGTGGTAAAACCTCACCCAACTGAGGAAACATCCACGACTCCCTCTACGGAGTAAACAAAAAAATCCACTAAACCAAATTTCACAGTTACAAAGTATATAACAAACATGCATACAACTCAGACCTATATAAGTTTAGGAATGTACCTTCTGGTGTCCTTATAACTTCTCTGCAGTTCTGATTGTTGATGTTGTTCTCCCAGTTTGCTAACTTCCAATTTGTTCAAGTTCTTTACGTCGACTCTTGTTCTCAAGATCTTATTACCAACACTTTTCGTGTGGTAGGGTGAAAGTGTTTGTGGAGGTGCTTTCTAACACATGCATGCACACACACACACACTTATTATGTACAACCAGTCCTAACAAAGTCTTGGTTATTCTCGTACATAAGTTTTTGTAAACACATCTTGTTGTTTATCATTTTTATTTTCAAAAGAAAAGGGTTTCTTCAACAAACAAATCGGAGTTGCTTATACAGTTTAATCTTGTATTAAACGGCATTAGTAACTTTTTTCATAAAATGTACAAAATAATGCACTCATCAATGCCTAGGGGAGGTGATGTGAGGCCTGGTGACCCATTGGTGTGTTGTTGAGAAATTAATTTTGATATAATGATTGAGTATTTCATTTGATTTGTATATGCGCATTCGTATTGTTGGGTTTTATTCATCGCGCTAATTATTTTTTTGAGCATCTATTCCTATCATTTTGTGTACTTCCCTGTATTCTCTTTTAGTGACAGGATAGCGTGGATTGGGATGCTATGGACTATTTTGGAGAATTATTTTAGATCTTGGATTGGAGGATTTATTTTTTGATGTATAAATTGGTGGTGTAATTATTTGGAGAATTGGGTATTTTGAGAGAAACATTATTGTAATTATTGTGGAAGTGCAACAATTTGTGGATTTGTTATATTTAAATTATGGAATTTAGATGCTCTATATTCATTATTGATGGTTTTACTTTAGTTTTTATCGTAGTATCACGTCGCATGTCTCTTTTCGGGGGCGGGCAGGGTGTTACACCCAGGGACAGGGAGGTTGTAGAGGACAGCAGGCCCTACAAGGACAGCGCCCACCATTTTTGGCTCAGGGTGCTGCTGCACTAGCGGTTCCAACATTCGTCGCCCCACCATAGGGGCAACAATCATTGCAGTATGGTTCGGTATATCACATCGCAGTCGTAGATAGGACAGCATAACCATAGGCAGTCAAGGGTATGTTTCCCATTTTTGATCATATTGGTCGAATTCTTTTCGATATGGGTGCATCTCATTCTTTTGTTAGCACGGGGTTTGCACGGGAGGCGGGTATGATAGATTTTGAATCCGACACTGTTTTGAACATAGTCTCACCAATGGGTAGAGGGGAACACATACGGTCAGTATGTCGGGGTGTTAGTGGTCGACTCACCTTTGTGGTTGAATTATTAGTACTTAACATGCATGAGTACGATATCATTTTGGGGATGGACTGGCTAGCTACGTATAGGGCATGTGTGGATTGTTATGGGAGGTCCATCGTCTTCGCCATTTTGGGGCAGGATATGTACTTAGTCGTAATGTTGCACCCCGGGGTTGGGTCGAGCACGCATTTGTATTACATCGAGGAGGATACTTCTTTAGAGGTTGTGGTGATGCTAGATTCCATCTCGATGGTGAATGAGTTTTCTGAGCTTTTTGGGGAGATTCCGGGGCTACCACCTAGTCGGTAGATCGATTCAGTGATCGACTTTATTTCGAGCACGAGACCTATTGCCCTTACTTGATATCAGATGGATCCATTGGAGATAATGGAGCTACGAGAGCAGATTGAGAAGTTATTTGGGCATGGGTTTATCAGAAGGAGTACTTCACCACCCAGTCTAGTTCATCAAGAAGAGAGACGGATCTCTATGACTTTATGTTGACTATCAGGAGTTGAGCAAAGTCACTATTTGGCATAAATACTCGTTGCCACGTATAGATGCTTTATTTGACCATATTATTTTTCAAGGATTGATTTGAGGTCGGGGTACCACCAGTTGAGAGTCTGGGATCAAGGCATCTCAAAGACATCCCTCCTTACTAGATATGGATCGCACGAGTTTTTGGTGGTGCCATTTCGACTAAGCAATGCCCCAATAGTATTTATGGACATGATGAACCGAGTGTTCAGGGACTATTTGGATTGGTTTGTTATCATGTTAATAGACGATATATTGATTTATTCTCGGACTGCGGAGGAGCACGCAAAGTATTTACGGGTGGCTTACAGATGCTTAGAGATCATTAGTTATATGTCAAGTTCAACAAATGCGGTTTTTGGATGAGGGAGGTACAGATCTTGGGCCACATTGTGTCCCAGCAGGGGATATCCGTGGATTCCGGGAATGTTTTTGTCATGATGGATTGGGGACATCCCACTACACCCACCGAGATGCGCAACTTCTTGGGACAAGCTGGGTATTACCATCGATTCATCTAGGGGTTCTCCAATATAGCCTGGCCTTTGACGAATTTTATGAGGACGGGGGTACCGTTTATTTGGGATGAGGTGTGCCAGCGGCCATTTGAGTAGTTGAAGACTAGATTGATAACAACACCAGTCTTGGCATTGCCTCAGGAAGGGGTTGACTACACAGTCTTCACAGATGCATCCCTAAGGGGACTTGGCAGGGTTTTCATGCAGGAGGAGAGGCTGATAGCTTATGCTTCCCAAAACCTTAAGCCTCACGAGGGACATTACCCCACCCACGACTTGGAGTTAGCAGCCGTGGTTTTTGCTTTGAGAGTGTGGAGACACTATCTCCTGGTGCAGAAATTTCATCTTTTCACCGACCACAAAAGCCTACAGTACTTGTTCGCATAGCGGGAGATGAACATGCGACAAAGGAGGTGGCTAAAGCTTGTGAAAGATTATCAGTTCGACATTCAGTACCACCCAGGGAAGGAAAATGTTATGGCGAATGCATTAAGCCGCAAGTTGATTTTGGAGTTAGCAGCAGTAAGGAAAGAAAAGTGGAAATCACTTCATGGGAATGATGACCTGACCTGTGCATTTATGGAAATTCTAACTATCACCCTCGAGATCATTATTCAGGTAGTGAAGGCACAGGCGAAAGATCAGCTTTGCCAGGAGCGGGTAAAATAGTAGCTAACCGAGGGGGTGGAGCATTATTCCATTTCGTCGGATGGTGGTTTGATGTTCCAAAGGAAACCGATTGTCGCAGAAGATGAGGATTTGAACGATCAATTATGTCTGAGGCTCATGGCTCATGATTTACGATACATCGCGGAGGGGATAAGATGTACCATGACATGCGGCGTCAGTATTGGTGGGATGGGATTAAATGGGATATAGCCAAGTTTGTGTCCATGTGTGGCATGTTTTATATAGTGAAGGTGGACCTTCAGTGTCCCGCAGGTGTTTTACATCCTTTAGAGATCCCGATGTGGAAATGGGAAAGTATCTCCTTGGACTTCATTACTGGGCTACCTACATCGCAGAGGGGCATGATTTGATATGGGTGATTATTTATAGGTTGACCAAGGTGGCCTATTTCTTACCAGTCTAGACAGATTATAGCTTTGATCAGTATGCCAAACTTTTCCTTACAGATATTGTTAAGCTACATGGGATACCACTGAACATTGTATCAAACATGGATGAGACATTTGTATCCCACTTTTAGAGGAGCTTTCAGCAGGCCTTGGGGGCAGAGTTGAGATTGAGCACTTTATATCACCATCAGATCGATGGGCAGACATAAAGGGTGAAGCTAATGCAGGAGGACATGTTACGGATGTGCATTTTGGAATTTAAGGGGAGTTAGGATCAGTATTTACCTTTAGTGGATTTTTCCTATAACAACAGGTACCAGCTCACGATAGGGATGGCACCGTTTGAGGCACTCTACGGGAGACCTGGCCATTCACCCTCATGCTGGTTGGAGGTGGGGGAGAACAAGCAACTTGGGCCAGACTTCATTCAGGTGTAATACCCTTGATTTTTAATGACTTTTGAATTAAATTAATGGATTAATTGGATTTTATTATAAATTACTTCATTTGGGTGTTTATCCGAATTGTGGATATTAAAATGAACGTTTATAGTTATTACTTAAAGATATTTAGGTAATATATGAATGTGATGTTATTGATATTGATGTGTGATGTTAATTCAGTAATTTGAATTTTTTAGTCGGACGCGGTATGGGACGTGTCGGGACTAATTTGTTAAATTAAAAAGGAAAATTATTTTTACATCAATCTTATAGTCATTTTGACTGCGTCATTGCGTCCAGAAGGGTTGAAATAGTCAAAAAAGTCTATTTGGACGTTGGTTTTGGGTCCCAGGTCATTTGGAAATGAAAAAATAACCCAAAAGGGCATTTTGGTCATTTTTACAAGGGGGTGAATAGTGATTTCGGATTTTGTCTTATTATAAGTATTTGGAGATTAATTGTACGTGGGTTCATTCATCTCTTCTACACAAAATTGAGAAGTCATCTTCCTAGAGAAAGTGAAAAGTTGCTTGGAAGAAGAGAAGCTTGGAAAGGAGCAGAACCAAAGACCAAAGGTCACCACAACCAAACCACCATCAGAAGTTATCGGAGAAGGGGATAACCACCTGTGTTATATAACACCAAAGGACCAGACCTTCATTAGAGGCAAGTATTTGATGCTTACAATCCAAGTTTGTATATTGTCCATGTTAGAATAGTTATAAAAAGATGAGATTTTTCATGTTTGGAAGATAAATAAGAGTTTTTAATGGATTTCAAAACAATGGAAGTTGATAGGAATCAAACTCATGTTGTAGGTAGATAGTAATCCATGAAATAATCATAAATCTGTTGAAGAAATTCTGAGAATCTATGGTGTGTTCTTGAAGATATTATGTATATAATTTTCTGGCAAAAGAGGATAAACATATGCTTTTAATTCGAACTCTTGATGATTCTAGGATGTTTAGAGCAATAGAAATCATTCACATATGTTTCTATATCATGTAGTAAGGTTTATAAGGAATTTGGGAAGTTAATATGAAGGTTTGAATTCTTAAAACTTATGAAACCCGTAGTAGAAGAAATGCAGAAAACTGGGCTGGTATCTGGGCGATCGATCGATCGACCCCCTGCCTTCGATCGATCGACCTCCCCAGAATTATTGAAGTTGTTTCTTTTTAGTGCTTCTTCTTAACCCAAACCTTTTGTATATCTTTGATGATTATTAATTGGATTTAATGGGACTTGGGGAAGATAAGTAAGCCCTAGATAAGAATCGAATTAATATGATTGGGATTTAATTGATTAGAATTTTAATAATTAATTTGGAAGAAATTTTGGTTGCTAGATTAATATGTTAGATTCTAATTGATATGCATGAGGTTTAAGGATAGGTCCAATAGGGGAGATTTAATATAACACCTGGGTAGCCTTAGGGTTACAATTTGAGCATCAAGGACTGAGTTTAAGCTCATTATTGATTGGGCAAGGACTGAGTGTAGTACAAGCGCTTAGTGGTATGGCTCCTGGATAGAGATGGGAGTTCAGACCACATTCGGTTGAAAGAGGGGTTGAGGTTATCCCAATTGCGTATTTGAAGTTGATGGACCTCCATGACCGATAAAGTTAAGTAGTAGTGTATTGGAGGGGTTACTTATTTGGATTTCGCTTTGCGAGACGCTACGCGCATGAACCTTAACGACGTCGGGAGTGAAGAGATGTTATAGGATGCGTGGATGTTGATTTTGTTGATAAGTAATATAGTGTGAATGAAACACTACATAATATGAGCCATTTGATGATGATATTCAATCCTAGTTGATAAGATGATGTGAAATAATCAGTTTTAACCCTATTTAAGGGGAGTTTAATTCGTAGTAATTGGGAAGATAATATGAGGTGGACCAGTAGGATATTAGTGATTTTCTTTTTGAATAAATATATTGAGGAAAAACCTATTTAAACCTTGAGTAATGAGTGAGGCTCGGGGATAATTAAATTAAAGAAGTAAAGTCATATTATTTTAATGCGTAGGATTTAAGAGATATAATGCTACGTATGGGAATTATCTTTTGGTAGCGTGATTACCTTGTTGATATTATATCTATAGGTAGATGATAATGCCTATTTGATTGATTAATAATTTATGTGTATGACATACCTAACTTACTTGCTATCGACGGGAGGTTTGCGCTTCAGGGCAGTCATATTCTGATGAATCCATGGGATTTTTGATTTGTCGCTCGAGAACATAGGTCTATGAAAGACTTATCGGGGAGTTGATAAGTCCGCTGTCTATGGGAACGTAGGTATGTGCGTGTCCCATGGGTATAAGAACTATGTTCACCTCTAATGATTGTGTTGATGTTTGTGGTTCGAGGAATCCTTACCGAACCTTTTGTCCCCTATTTGGCGACCTGCGATATTGGGACGTGATAGCAGAGTAATGCATGCACCGCAACTGTGACTCGGGGTGCCGTATTATATATGTGTATATATATATATATATATATAATAAATGATTATATATGGTGGTTAAATCAATATACTATGTGATAATTGTAGATAACGGTGAATAGAAAAAGAGAATTGAAATAAGTTAATGAACAGTTATTCTTATAGATTTGAAAAGCTTAATTCATATTAATGAGAAACAATTCATGTTAATGAGAAATGTACATGAACGATTATACTAAGTTTGGTATGGGACATACGGGGTTATGATATGGGATATAATCATGTTATGGAAACTAGTTAGGAGGAACCATTAACTAGGAGGTTAATAGGAAACGTTAAGTGTGCACTCTAGATGAGAGGTGAGAATAGCAAGTTAGAGTTGGATACTAACATGTACATAATAAATTATTTATTGCACTTGTTAAATACTTGCTATTTTAAAAATCATTTTCACATCGGGCTTTGACCCGTTTCCTTGCATATTTTCTTTTGTATTGTACCTTCTATATCAGGTGTCCAGCAATAGGGATGCCAACCTTAGCAGATTATGACGAGCTATGGATCTATGGATTATTTCTTAGACGCCTATCTTCATTTCATTCACAGTATTCTTTTAGTTAGGGCATATCGCCCAAAGGAATTCAGTTATCTCTTTTCTATATGAGTCAAATACTCTTGTACTCGTGTCATTTCATACATTTATTATTGTTGGGATTATGGTATTGGATTATTATGTGGGGATTTTTATTCCAATTGCATTTAAATTATTTTATGTTATCTGTTCGGTTATTAGTGTTGTAGAATAATATGTGTAGTGTTATTCGTAAACTAAAAATGGATTTTGTTGAATTAAAATTTGGAAAGTTTTTAACACTAGCTTAATTGGGTATTGGGTGATGAGTTAATGTTTTCGACAGTGATGCTAAGAATGATCCAATTGTACATTCTGTTTTAATTTGGTATGGGACTAGCCACCCCGTATTTAATTAAGCGGGGTGTTACAGGTGGCATCAGAGCATCAGGTTCTAGTGTCCTTTAGGGTCTGTACAGTTTACTGTGTTTTCAGCTTAGTGTTCTTTGATGTAAAACCCTATGTTTAAGATTGTTTACTTCCTTGGTGAGATTTCGTTCTCCTGCTATAACGTATATATTAGTGAATATTATTTGCGTTCGGACGTGTTCATACAAGAAGTATGGAAGATGAGGGCCATTGGACGGATAGCAGAGGTCGTACTTAGGAGGTTATGAAGTCTGTTCGAGGATGATGACCGTAGTCGAGGTCACCCCTATTATGGCACGAGAGGCCAGGACTGTAAAGACGGTTAGAACGCAGCCTACAAATTCCAAGTGCTGCTATAGTCAAAGGTGAGGCCAAATTAGACTCACCCAACGTAGTATGCTTAGGAGAGGGTCAAATGGAAAATTGTGGAGAGTCATCAGTAGAAGTTCTAGAATTACGGAAATTGGGTGTGTTACCCAACGAAGACAATAGATTCAAAGGTGTGGACATATAGTGGAGTATGGTTAACTAGAACTAAAAATTTGGGGTAAAATTTTTCTTGACTTATCGGAACAAAGTTATAATAGTGGGAGTCAACAACCACCACCCACGAATGAGGGTATGTTTTCTATCTAAGGAGTTATGAGGCGCATAATGATTTACGTGAGGACCTCATATTTATTGTAGTGATTAATATTGTATGGGCAAAAGGGTTACTAAACATAGCATATAGCACTGTTATTTACGTAGACTCACCGAGGGGTGTGGGACACCTATATTTTCATGTCATTACGTGGGTTTGATTTTTATCACGGAATTACTTACTTTGGGCATGTCCGAACATGATGTGACTATTGGCGTGGATTGACGTGAAGTATATGAGAACGTATGTACTACTATAACCAGCACCTTGTCTTTAATAAGAGAGTAGATGAGTTGACTTTTATTTGAGATCGATAAAACCTGTAGAGAGGTTATAAACTATTGACTAAGGATCTGAGGAGTTTCGATGACCGACTACTTTAGGTAGTAGTGTATCGGGGGGGGGGGTCCTTGTTTGGATTTTGCTTGCGAGACACCCCACGAATGAAACTAATAAACGTTGGGAGTCGAAATAAGTTAGGTCTTTAGGATATGAGTTTATAACCTTTGTGATAAATCAGAGTATTATGTGGGTAATCATATCCATTTTATAATGAAAGATATACGATAGGGTGTATGGGCGCCCTGGATGTTTGGATTGTAGTATTTTTCATAATTGTGAAACTGTAAGTAGTTGTGACTTCAAGATGTATTTACTTAATGATTAAGGATCACTTTTTCCCAAACTTTGTCACGAGGATGGTATAGGGAAGATTGGGTAAAGTTTAAATTCTATTCAGTTGAAATTATATGGTGAGGCTTGGCGTATAACATCAATGGGGATTTTCGTTAATGTACTGTATGGGCGGTACGGCTTAGATTACTTGCGATGTGAGATTTATACTCAGAGTTGACCTTACTTGTATGATTTGTCTTTCCGAATTTCGGGACAAAATTCTGTTATAAGGGGGGAGTACGTAATACCCTGTGATTTCTAATGACTTTTAAATTAAATTAATGGATTAACTGGATTTTATTATAAATTAATTCATTTGGGTTTTTATCCGAATTGTGGATATTAAAATGAACGATTCTGGTTATTACTTAAAGATATTTAGGTAATATATGAATGTGATGTTATTGATATTGCTGTGTGACGTTAATTCAGTAATTTCAATTTTTTTGTTGGACGCGGTATGAGACGTGTCGGGACTAATTTGTTAAATTAAAAAGGAAACTTATTTTTACATCAACCTTATGATCATTTTGACTGCATCGTTGCGTACGGAAGGGTTGAAATAGTCATAAAAGTCTATTTGGACGTTGGTTTTGGGTCTCGGGTCATTTGAAAATGAAAAAACAACCAAAAAGGGCATTTTGGTCATTTTTACAAGGGGGTGAATAGTGATTTCGGATTTTGTCTTATTATAAGTATTTGGAGATTAATTGTATGTGGGTTCATTCATCTCTTCTACACAAAATTGAGAAGTCATCTTTCTAGAGAAAGTGAAAGGTTGCTTGGAAGAAGAGAAGCTTGGAAAGGAGGAGAACCAAAGACCAAAGGTCACCACCACCAAACCACCACCGGAAGTGACCAGAGAAGGGGAGAACCACCTGTGTTATACAACCCCAAAGGATCAGACTGTCATTAGAGGCAAGTATTTGATGATTACAATCTAAGTTTGTATATTGTCCATGTTAGAATAGTTATAAAAAGATGAGATTTTTCATGTTTGGAAGATAAAGAAGAGTTGTTAATGGATTTCTAAAAAATGAAAGTTTATAGGAATCAAACACATGTTGTAGGTAGATAGTAATCCATGAAATAATCATAAATATGTTGAAGAAATTCTGAGAATCTATGGTGTGTTCTTGAAGATATTATGTATATAATTTTCTACAAAAAAGGGTAAACATATGATTTAATTCAAGCTCTTGATGATTCTAGGATGTTTAGACCATTAGAAATCATTTACATATGTTGCTATATCATGTAGTAAGGTTTATAAGGAATTTGGGAAGTTAATATGAAGGTTTGAATGATTAAAACTTATGAAACCCGTAGTAGAAGAAATGCAGAAAACTGGGCTGGTATCTGGGCGATCGATCGATCGACCCCCTCCCTTCGATTGATCGACCTCCCCAGAATTGTTGAAGTTGTTTCTTTTTAGTGCTTCTTCTTAACCCAAACCTTTTGTATATCTTTGATGATTATTAATTGGATTTAATGGGACTTGGGGAAGATAAGTAAGCCCTAGATAAGAATCGAATTAATATGATTGGGATTTAATTGATTAGAATTTTGATAATTAATTTGGAAGAAATTTCGGTTGCCAGATTCATATGTTAGATTCTAATTGGTATGCATGAGGTTTAAGGATAGGTCCAGTAGGGGATATTTAATATAACACCTGGGTAGCCTCAGGGTTACAATTTGAGCATCAAGGACTGAGATTAAGCTCATTATGGATTGCGCAACGACTGAGTGTAGTACAAGCGCTTAGTGGTATGGCTCCTGGATAGAGATGGGAGTTCAGACCACATTTGGTTGAAAGAGAGGTTGATGTTATCCCAATTTCATATTTGAAGTTGACGGACCTCCATGACCGACAAAGTTAAGTAGTAGTGTATTGGAGGGGTTCCTTGTTTGGATTTCTCTTTGCGAGACGCTCCGCACATGAACCTTAACGACGTCCGGAATGAAGAGATGTTATAGGATGCGTGGATGTTGATTTTGTTGATAAGTAATATAGTGTGAATGAAACACTATATAATATGAGCCATTTGATGATGGTATTCAATCCTAGTTGATAAGAAGATGTGGAACAATCGATTTTAACCCTATTTAAGGGGAGTTTAATTCGTAGTAATTCGTAAGATAAGATGAGGTGGACCAGTAGGATATTAGTGATTTTCATACTGAATAAATATATTGAATAAAAACCTATTTTAACCTTGAGTAATGAGTAAGGCTCGTGGATAATTAAATTAAAGAAGTAAAGTCATAATATTTTAATACATAGGATTTAAGAGATATAATGCTACGCATGGGAATTATCTTATGGTAGCGTGATTACCTTGTTGATATTATATCTATAGTTAAATGATAATGCCTATTTTATTGATTGATAATTTATGTGTATGTCATACCTAGCTTACTTGCTATCGACGGGAGGTTTGCACGTGAGGGCAGTCATATCCTAATAAATCCATGGGATTTTTGATTTGTTGCTCAAGAACATAGGTCTATGAAAGACTTATCGGGGAGTTGATAAGTCCGTTGACTATGGGAACGTAGGTATGTGCGTGTCCCATGGGTATGAGAACTATGTTCGCCTCCAATGATTGTGTTGATGTTTTTGGTTCGAGGAATCCTTACCGAAGCTTTTGTCCCCTATTTGGCGACCTACGATATTGGGACGTGATAGCAGAGTAATGCATGCACCGCAGCTGTGACTCGGGGTGCCGTATTATATATGTGTATATATATAATAAATGATTATATATGGTGGTTAAATCAATCTACTGTGTGATAATTGTAGATAACGGTGAATTGAACTAAGTTAATAAACAGTTATTCTTATTGATTTGAAAAGCTTAATTTATATTAATGAGAAATGATTCGTGTTAATGAGAAACGTATATGAATGATTATACTAATTATGGTATGGGACATATGGGGTTATGATATGGGATATAATCATGTTATGGAAACTAGTTAGGAGGAACCATTAACTAGGAGGTTAATAGGAAACGATAAGTGTGCATTCTAGATGAAAGGTGAGAATAGCAAGTGAGAGTTGGATACTAACATGTACATAATAAATGCTTTATTGCACTTGTTAAATACTTGCTATTTTAAAAATCATTTTCACATCGGGCTCTGACCCGTTTCCTTGCATATTTTCTTTTGTATTGTACCTTCTATATCAGGTGTCCAGCAGCAGGGATGCCAACCTTAGCAGATTATGACGAGCTATGGAGCTATGGAGTATTGCTTAGATGCCTATCTTCATTTGATTCACAGTATTCTTTTAGTTAGGGCATGTCGCCCAAAGGAATTCAGTTATCTCTTTTCTATTTGAGTCAAATACTCTTGTACTCGTGTCATATCATATCATACATTTATTATTGTTTGGATTATGGTATTGGATTATTATGTGGGAATGTTTATTCCAATTGCATTTAAATTCTTTTGTGTAATCTGTTCGGTTATTAGTGTTGTAGAAATAATATGTGTAGTGTTATTCGTAAACTAAAAATTGATTTTGTTGAATTAAAATTTGGAAAGTTTTTAACACGAGCTTAATTGGGTATTGGGTATTGGTTATTGGGTGATGAGTTAATGTTTTCGACAGTGATGCTAAGAATGAGCCAACTGTATATTCTGTTTTAATTTGGTATGGGACTAGCCACCCGGTATTTAATTAGGCGGGGTGTTACATCAGGACACCTCAGAGAAGGTAGAGATGATTCGGGCTTGGATACAAATTTTCGAGGACGGTAAAAGAGCTATGTGGAAGAGGGTCGAAGACACTTAGACTTCGATGTTGGGGACCAGGTGTTTATTAAATTCTCTCCCATGAAGGGGGTGATTAAATTGGGGAAGAAAGGGAAGTTGTCACCTCGACACGTGGGATCGTTCCCTATTTTTGAGAGGATTGGGCTCATAGCATATCGGTTGGGATTACCAGATCACTTGCATCGGATGCACAATGTTTTCCACATATTTTCACTATAGAGGTTCCTTATATATGGGATAGCATACAGTCACATTGATATCGACAAGATTGATCTCCTGCTAGACGATACTTATAAGGAGAGACCGGTAGCCATTTTGGACTGACGGGAGCACCAACTTCGATCCAAGGTTGTTCATTTAGTTCAGGTGTAGTGGGGATACCATCGGGAGGACGAGTCGACTTGGGAGAGGGAGGATGACATGCAAACAAAGTATCATGAATTTTTCTATCTAAGTAAGTACTTTCCTGATTCTGAAGACAGAATCCCGTTATAAAGGGGGGAAAATGTAATCCCCAGTAAATTTCTATAAATAAGTAATAAATAATATTTTTGGGATAAATAAAAATTTATGGAAATCCGACTTAATTGAAAATTTTAAGTATTGCTATTAAGTCACGTTTGTGTGTGATTGATTTTTATGTGTATGGTTATAGTATTTCATGTATTGTAAAAAAATACATAATTAATGTGTGACATAATTTAAAAGTAAACAATATTGACATAAAATAATTCAGGACATAATCCGAGACACATATGAGCTCGTTTAGATGTTTTAGACCTTTAGAAACAGACCCGAGTCAATAGTATATAGGGTGGAGAACTTTTAGGCTAGTTGGGATATAGATTCGGGTCCAAAAGTTGGGTTTTAATCCCTACTCGGAATTATACATCTAATAAGTGGTTAAGTCGGGATAAATTACTCCCCCATTATTATTCAGAAGACCTAACGTAACTGCTATCTAGAGAGGATGGAGAGAAACCAAAAAGGGAAGAAAAGAGGTAGGAATCGAAGGGAATTCAAAGGGCTTCTTCTACGGATTTATTAAGGTGAGAATTCTCTTGCTTAATTTAAGTTTTTAATATATTTTCTTGGTGCATTATAATGACCCTTAAATTTCTGGGATTTAGTTTTGATATGATTAATTTAATGATGAAAAAATATTATATGCGTGTATAGGACTGATTTTTTAAAAAATTAATCCCAGAAATTTAGGTATTGAAATGTTGAAATTTAGGGTAAATCCCTTAGGGTTTTGATAGTTAATTGGGGATATTTCTCTAATTAATGTAGAGGATCTCACTGTTAATTCACGGACTGAGATTTTGGTGTAGACCCCATGACAAATGCCCCACGTTATGAATTAAATAGGATTGGAATTTAGAGAACATTTCAATCGACTAAATCCTTAACAAATATGAATTTTGGGTTTTAGCATACTCTTTTCTGGGTTTGGTTTTTGGGTCTCGAGTATACTATTTTTTGGGTTTGAATTGGATTCTGGGATGAACATAAATGGTAAAACAACGTGGTGAAGAAGACAAAGGGGTCGTTCGAACGACATGGATCTCGTTCGAGCAATATATGATGTCACAAAAATAATCCCAGACCTCGTTCAAGCGACGTGAAGGGAGGTCTGACAGTTCGTTCCTTTCACGATTTTGCCTAAAGTTTCGTTTACTACATACGGGTCAAAAGGGAAAATTATTAAAAATATGAATATGCCCACATTTAATTTGGGAAAATTACATCTAATTAAATGGCCAATTAAATATTTGATGGAATCGAATTTATAATTTACTAAATGGTAAATTAGTAATAAATGAAAATATTGTGAACTTTACGTGGGACATTTCCATGGTAATTATGGAATAATTATCTATACATATTATATTAGATAATAATATGTACTTATGTTTATTTGTGTGGACATACCTATGTTCGTGGACTGTCCTATCGGCTTGGGGGTCGTGCGTTCGAACCAGGTACCACACGCCGTCACAGGTGGGCTTGGCGATTGTGTAGGTCATATAGGTACTATGTGGAGGCTCCATCTACGAGAGGTATGTGTTGACGCTGACCCAGCCTGTGTCACCGCTGGGTATGGGCCGTGAACAGGTATCTTATGTAGGGACCACCCCCAATTTATGTGTGTTTTATGATATCCGCTAGGATAATAGATTCCTCCGGACTTGATGATAGAGTACGAACTCAACACTATTGATAGATGCCTTTGTGTGTCAAATATATGAAAGGACTTACATAAATAACTACCCAGAATGTAATGAGATAAATTTAATTGTCTAAGAATGTGGACAATAACTATAATTTTGATCCTATAATGCATAATGTATATTTATGCCATTTATGTGAAACTTATGAAACTGAGATATTATGCATGCTGGCAATTAAATGTAGTTGTTACACTTACATATTTAATTATCGATAAATCCATTATTATTAAACTGGCACGTTATCGTAATTAGTATTTGGGATGTATTGGGATTTGAATAATATCACACTTATATAAGGGGTGCGGTGTTAAACGCATGCGAGTGACGAATGGGGAATATTTATTTTGCATTAACTATGTTATTACATCTTAAATTAAATAAGTTAATTCTTTCACATCTAGGGCTCTGACCCAAATTTAAATGTTTCCCCCCTAGTTGCTCCTAGACAGAGATAGCTAGATTATCAATGCAACAGTCTTGCGATATGTCTTACTCATCATTGTTCAAATTATTGATTCTAGTGTAGGTGTTCTTCTGCCAGAGTTAGTTATTTTATTTGGAACATTTGTAAGGGCATAAGCTCGAAACTTCTTTACATTATGTTTGGGTTGTGATATTGACTGTGTGGTTGGATTTATTACTTATTTGTGTTGGTTTTAATTCATCCGTGGCTATGAGAATATTCATGATATTCAATTTTGGACCTTCAATATAATGTTACTTAGATTGCGTTTGTGCTGTGAATGGTATTAATTTACAAGCTAGTACTATCTTCAGCGTATCGTGCCTGGACCGCCTTTACGTGAGAAAATAGGTTTTTTTACATCCAATCTAAGACTATCTTATCTGTACTTATCTACTATAACCTTGAAAAAGCTTTGGGTGTGTATGTGTGTGTGTGTATATATATATATAGGGAGATGTTAAAAAATGAACGTAAAAGATGATCATTTTAATGAACCTTAACAAAAAAACACATAATAACCCATTAATTTTAATTTTTATGTTGTAATTAGTCCGCGACAGTGGCAATAGACACGCGCATGATACGAGACCCCCTTACCTCCCCACCCCAACCCATCTGCCATCAGTTGATTAATTCACACCTTTGGCATAATTCCACTACCCTCTACCCACATCTTACCCGCTACTAGGGTGTGCACAGGTCGGTCGGTTCGATTTTGGATCGTAATTAAAACATAACCGATTGGTTCAGTTTTGGAAAAAGTCAGACCGAAACCAAACTGATGACAAAAAAAATCGTCGGTTTAGGTCATTCGGTTTCAGTTCGGTTTTGGTCAATTTTTTAGGCCGATTTTCAATTTTGATCGATTTTAATGGTCGGTTAATGGTTTTTGAAAATAAAAATAGAAGTTATTTAAAGGTTTTTTTAATATAAATATTGATGTCAGTTCGGTTCGGTTCAAATCGTTTTTTAGATCTACACCGCCAACTGAACCGACATGGTTGTTTTTTAAATCCTTAAACTGCAGACCAAACCGAGCAAAAAAAAATCATCAGTTTCGATTTGGTTCGGACCGATTCAGTCCGATTTTTGAGTTGGTCGGTTTTTTCATACACCCATACCCGCTACTAATCCAGACCCATAATACTTACAACCTACCACGCATACATACCCATCCCCCACAACCAACTCCTTCCCCCCAAACCAAAAATTCTTCCCCCGTCCCTTATACTTACTACGCACCGTCACCAACCCCTTAACCCCTGTGCGCCCTCCTTGCTATTGCACACATGCCGCTATTAACATGTTGGGTGACCTACCCCTTATCTTGATATTGGTGAGATTTTCATAGTATTGTACTTGGGTGGATATTAAATTATGTACCTGTGTAGATATTTAATATAAAGACGGGTTTGGAAATCATGGGTTTAGGCAGGGGGTGGGTATGTGGGGTAGGGTGTGCGTATGTATTAAAAAACACGCATGTGTCACACGCGTATACGTTGTCGCTGGCGCGGACAACTTACAACATAGTAATTAAAATTAATGAGTTGTTATGTGTTTTTTTTAATGTTCATTAAAATGTTCATCTTTTTTATTCACTTTTGAATCTCTCTCTCTCTCTCTCTCTCTCTCTCTCTATATATATATATATATATATAGAGAGAGAGAGAGAGAGAGAGAGAGAGAGAGAGAGAGAGAGAGGAAGGCTCACCTACATCATGCACTATACATCACACCATATATCACACCTAATTTTAGGCCCTAGAAAACTATTTTTTTTAATTTTATATTTTTTTTCTTGAAATTAACCTTCCAATCAACACACATGAAAAAAATTAGGTCAAAATACATTTTGTAGCTATTTTTTAAAAATTCACAAAAAACTGCTGCCGCAGACCCTTATAAATAAGGTATTTTAGGCTGTTTTTTGTGGATTTTTTAAAAATAGTTACAAAATGTATTTTGACCTAATTTTTTTCATATGGGTTGATCAGAAGGTTAATTTCAAGGAAAAAATATAAAATTTGAAAAAAAAAAGTTTTTTAGGGCCTGTAATTAAGCATGATGCATGTATGATATATAGAGCATGATGTAGGTGAGTCTTCTCCTATATATATATATATATATATATATATATAAGAATTCTCATTTACTTCATGCTCTATAAATAATCCATAACACCTAGTTGTAGGGCATAAAAAACTTTTTTTCCCAATAAACACATGTTCAAAAAATTCGGTCAAATACATTTTGTACTTAATTTTAATAAATTCACAAAAAATAGCTCAAAATACCTTTTGATTTTTTAAAAATAGCTACAAAATGTATTTTAACTTAATTTTTTGAATATGGGTTGATTGGATGGTTAATTTCAGGAGAAAAATAAAAATTGTGTAATATTTTTTTATCGATTAGAACTTAGGATGATGTATACATCATGATGTAGGTGAACACTCTCTCTCTCTCTCTCTCTCTCTCTCTATATATATATATATATATATATATATATATATATATATATATATATATATATATGTATGTAAGTATATTAATTGTTTTATATATACTATTGTGTTTTTATAAAGAGGCATATAGCACATAGTCACTCGAATATTTTTTAATACACGTTTAATTCAAGCCTTTTTATTTTGCTCCAAAAAATCCATCATCATGCCGCTGGTGTGGACCTTTAAACACAAGAGAATATTAGTTAAATGAGAGTTTGAGGGACTTTTGGTACAAAATAAAATACTTAGACTAAATGTGTATTAATAAATGTTTGAGGGATTTTTTTGGTATTTGATCATTATATAAATGAGTAGGGTACAAGTATAACAATATGCTTAGAAGTCGGGAGTAATAATTTTTAGGGCCATTTAAGGTTTGACCCCCATTTAATTTCCTATACCGAGTCTAATACTTGCAAATGATTTTTCTTACGGTTTTGCCCCCATTTTTAACATTCCGTCTAAACTGTCGTTAACCCACATCCTTTTTTAACTTTTATCCCCAAATTGCCCGTCTTTATTATTGGGACATTTCCAACCTGTAATTATTTTGTTACCAAAATGGGGATATTTTCACCCAAGAAAAAAAATGATTTTCAGTTGAAAAAATTGTTTATAATGTTTAAAAATTGTTAAAAAAAAGTGTTTATAATTTTAAAAAATGATTTTCAGTTAAAAAAACTATTTATAAAATGATTTTAAAAAAATGTTTAAAGAGGATTTAAGTTAAAAACATATATTCCCAAGAAAAAAATCCCAACAAAAGAGTTGATTATAAATTTTATCTATAAGAAAATGATTTTCAATAAATGAAAATATAATTCCAAAAAAACATGTTTCTCGCCAAAAAAAAAAAATTTACCAAAAGACATTTGTTTTCCACCTAAAAAATGTTTGGCCATAAAAAAAAATATGTTTTTAACCTACTAATATGTTTTCCAAAAAATATTTTCCTATCAAAAAATGTTTGCCATTAAAAAAAATTCCAACATAAAAATAAAAAAATATAACTCATTTAAGTCAAAAAAATATTTTTTACTTAATAAAATGATTTTTTTTAAAACCTCTGGCTAAAAAAAAGCACAAAGTTGTAACAGGTCTTGTACATAAGCTCAAAGCTATAAAATTAAATGGGTTTTGATCAAAAATCAAAATGAAATAAAAAATGAAATGAAAATGAAAGCTCAATGTTGTAGCAGATCTCATACAGAAAATGAAAATGAAATAAAAAATTAAACCGAAAGAGTGTAGTAGGTCCCCTACAACTCTAACCCCAAAATGGGTTTTGATCGTCGGCCATGGCTATGGAAGGCGGAACTCTAATTGCACACACACACACGCATGTCTACACACACAGAGAAACTCAAAGCTTCATTTTGAAGGCAGAAATGGAGAGAGAGAGAGAGAGAGAGAGAGAGAGAGAGGAAAAAATGAATAATAAAAAAAATGAAATAGGAAAAGGGGATAAGGGTAAGCCCATTTCGGTCGGAGGTGGTGGAACTATGGTCGACGGTGGTGAAAAGGAAGTCGGAGTCCTGGCCGAGAAAGAGGGAGAGAAGGATAGCATCGGTTGGGTTTCCTCAAAAATACATCAAGAAATACAATTGTCTTTCTTGATGTTAATAACTTGAAACCCTTAAGGGTATAACTGGTAATAAACACATGGGTAACAGGTGTTTGGACAAAATATTAAAAATGAGAGACAAACCTTAAGAAAGTAAAATTGCAAGGATTAGACTCGGTATAGAGAATTAAATGGCGCCAAACTTTAAATGACCCTAATTTTTAAGTTGAAAAAGTGATCAAATTAGCCAATTGACAAATTTTTTCAATTTTAAATTCAATCAATTAATACCAAAATTAATAAAATCAGATTAAAGAAAATATATATTCATGGCACATCTTCTAAATTATAATGTTGTTCGTAACCTCATTTAAAAATACGAAGTTAAATCTCTCTTACTCATATTACGAGGGAACTCTTGATATTTACAATTTTTCGATTAATTAATGGATAACTTGGCGCCCAAGAGTACTCATGATCACCTAAAAGACTCCGTGCTATTCTTTGTATCAAACATTTACTCATCACCCTTCTTGGTTCATTGAGCTCTCTCAATCCCATTGCCATTCGGTCTCTCTCTCTCTCTCTCTCGACCTCTTTATATTTTTGCATTTTTCTTTTTTAATTTTTCCCATTACAGAATAATTTTAGCATTTTTGTTTCATGTTGTTTTGTTTTGTTGAGGTTTAGATTTTTTACTGTTCTCACTTTATTTTTTTGTTTTTATGGAAAATCGCTAGATTGAATAATGTTGCATCAATAATTTTAGATGACTCTCATTTTCGACTTATTGGGTGTAACTCAATGGCGTATCGCACCCGTATTGTCTCGTGTTTGAACCTCACACCAATTATGTCAAGTGAAGTTCAGATACGATCAAATATGCTTGTGACATGTCAACGAGTCACACTCTAGGTAAAAAACGAGAGTAGGAGTAGAAGGACTAATCTTTCATATATTGGGAGATAGTATTGATCGATTACCGAACGTGCTTTACATGTATTGTATTATTGTGTGGGTATAACACATGTAAAATATTTTCGGTACTGCTAACCCGTTAAATGTATCAGATTCTCATTTTAAATATCGGTTTGGGGATACGTAACAAAATTGGTATCGGCATAACGTTATCAGGAGTACGAGACATGTGTTAACTCATGATTTGTTGATAAACATGTATCGGTGGTACGTAATGGTATTGAACAATATTTAAATCCATATTCAGAACTCCTCTAGAAAATTTAGAGTGATCCTTAGTTCTATTAAAAAAGTACCCCCAAAAAATATGGTCATTTATACATTGTCCCCACTAATTTGTTTAATTATTTTTTGTTTTCTTTAACAGCAAATAACATTAAATTATAAAAACATTAGCTTTTACATCACTAGAGGAAAGAACTTAAGAATATACGGGTTCCTTCATTAGACTCTTGAGCCATAAGATGAGATGGCCAGTTAGGCCAGCCCTGTTTTCAATGTAAAAAGTGATATTGAATCCCATTTTGATTTTGATACAAGATTATATTCATATTGCACATTTGACTTAAATTTTGGACGGGATCGATAATTGATTATTTTATATTTTATATTTCATATTTTATTCTGATTTTGTTTAAATTATTTTTTAAAGGTTATGGTTAATTATTTTATAAAAATTTCCTGTTTTAATAGTTGAAACATTTTTTTAAATAACTCTTTTGTTTGAAATTTTTTTAACAGTTTTGTTTTTTTAGAACAAAATGATTTTTTATGGTTATTTGATTTTTAAAATAAAAAATATACTATTAAAAATATATTTTTAAACTATTTTTAACATTCTTTGAAATTATTTTCATACTTATTTTATTTTTAAACTTAAAAACGGTTTTGATTAAACTGTTTTTAATAGTTTGATTAAATTTTTTTTTTACTTTTGTTTCGTTTTTGTCACAAAAACTATTTTTTTGATCGTTAAAAATAAGAAAAAAAATTAAACTTGCCCATTTTCATCATAAAAATTTATATTTAAAAAAACTATTTCGTTTAAATTTTTATTCAAATGTTTTTATTTTTATTTAATTTTTTTATACTTATTGCCCATTTTAAATATAAGATTTTGTATTTTAAAATGTTATGTTTAAATATAACATTTTAAATATTAATAAAGGATTAGTTTGGATATTTTATTTTTGTTTTAAAAAGTCTCTCGTAACATAAACAAGGACATACACAAGCTCATTTACCTACCTACCTCCCCCACCCTCGCCCCAATGTCGGAGCTTCGATAGTTATAGCCAGAGTTCTAACAACTTGTAACACTCCGCCTAATTAAATACCGGGTGGCCATTCCCATAGCAAGTTAAAACAAAATATATAGTTGACTCATTTTTAGCATCACCGTCGAAAACATTTACAACTCCCCCAATACCCAATTAAGCTGGTGTTAAAAACTTTCCAAATTTTAATTCAACAAAATCCATTTTTAGTTTAAGAATAACACAACACATTTTATTCTACAACACTTGTAATCGAATAGAAAACACAAAAGAATTTAAAAGCAATTGGAATAAACATTCCCACACAATAATCCAATACAATAATCCCAACAATATGAAATGTATTAAAATGACACGAATACAAGAGTATTTGACTCAGATATAAAAGAGATAATTGAGTTGCTTTGGGCGATATACCCTACATAAAAGAACACTGTGAATCAAATGAACATAAGCGTCTAAGCAATACTTCATAGCTCCATAACTCGTCAAAATCAATTAAGGTTGGCGTCCCTGCTGCTGGACACCTGATATAGAAGGTACAATAGAAAAGAAAATATGCAAGGAAACGGGTCAGAGCCCGATGTGAAAATGATTTTTAAAACAATAAGTATAATAAAGCATTTATTATGTACATGTTAGATCCAAACTCGCACTTGATATTCTCACCTCTCATCTAGAGTGCACACTTAACGTTTCTTATTAACCTCTTAGTTAATGGTTCCTCTTCACTAATTTCCATAACATGATTCTATTCCATATCATAATCTCGTATATCCCATACCATGCGTAATATAATCATTCATATACGTTTCCCCTTAACTTGAATCGTTTCACATTAAAATGAGTTAAGCTTTTTAATTCTATAAGAATAAACATTCATTAACTTAATTTCATTCTCTTTCTCTATTCAACGATATCTACAATTATCACACAGTAGATAGATTTAACCACAATATACATTCATTTAAATCATTATATATATATATAATACGACATCCCGAGTCACAACTGCGGTGCAACGCTGTGACAACCCTCACTTTTGGGAGCCTATTTTATATTTATTTTAATATGTGGAGTAAGTATTAATTTAATGAGATAAGTTAATATTTACTAAAATGTTGCATATTTACCTTATGTGAGGGTGAATATTGCCATGTGGTGTTTTATTGTGTCATAAGAATTAAAATGACATTTTGGTTTAAATTGAGACCGGAACTTAAAATGTGTTATAAAATTTTCAAATGATAATTTGGAGGGTGTAGTTAGTTTTGGGAGTTCCGAGACAGACAAAATGTGTGCCATATTGAATTTTAATGTTTTGGGCACTTTTGACTGGTTTTGGTATATTGCGTATTAGAAATCATTTTTAGTGCGGTATTGACATTTAAAAGATTGGAGATTTTTTCTTAAGGCCATGATTTAGTCTTCTTAAGTCTTTCATTTTCCCCTAAGTGTATTTCTAGCCCTAGAGTGAGAGTGAGAGAGGAAGAGAACTTGTGGAGAAAGAGAGGGATTGAAGATTTGTGGTTTAATCTTGCATTCTTCTTCATCAAAATCTGAGATTGAACCCCCAAGGCAAGCTTTCTACTTGCTATTATACGATTTAAGGTGGATAATTAGTGTTTATAGTTATGTAATGGTTATGGTTTAATAAAGTTAGGTTTCTTTGTTAGATTTATGGGTTTTGATATCTTTGGAAGAGATTTGAATATTGATTGGTATCGATTATGTTGTTGGACGCATTTATGATCATTTGGTATCAATAAATGAGGTTGGTTTGGTTTGGTTGAAATTTGGCTTTAGGTTTAGCTTGGATATAGGAAGATTTGGTCTAGGTCTGCAATGACCGGTCAACCGCGGTTCTCAAACCGGTCGACCGGGCCTTTGGGAGAGGGCACACTGGTTTCTTTCAAAGGCATAAAATTTATGGCGCGGTCGACCGTCCTTGCCGAAGTGACCTTTCTGCTTTCCTTCTTAGCAAAAACATGAGACGCGATCGATCGCGGTCTTGGGACCGGTCGACCAGTCCCCTGTTTTCTTCCCTAAAATCTTATTTTCGCTTTTAAATCTTTTCTTTTTATAGGTACTTAGGAACCTTCTTGAATGAAGTAAACTTTGACTTTTAGAGTCCTACTTGAGTTTGGTTGTCACCCTAGAGTTGAATGGATTCACTCGGGGTTAAGTCCGGGGGTGTTTACAAGTGATGTTCAGGCATCACTCTTCTGTTTACATCTTTAATAGGAGGATAAGGTTTGTAGGCCCATGCTTGGAGACTTTAGGGGCTAAATTGAGGTATAAATATTTGGTACAAGTATAAATATTTGGTCTCAAAATGTACACAAAATTTGGAATCTTTTTATTTGTTGCAATCCTTGAAACATAAAATAACAACTTATTTTGTGAAAAACAATATTTTTTGTGGTTCTATTGATATTTTATAGGTTTTGGTCTTGCTTTTTGCATTCTTTAGGTCATTCGAGTTTGCCCCCCCCGGCAATTTGTCTAGCTAATGGTTTGACACCCAATAATAAATGGTAAATTCAATATTTATAAAAAATATAGTTGTCAAAAGTTTGATTGTATTGATTCCGTCCAAAATGAATGTCAATGGGGTGTAATATAAAATTTATTGGGCATCAAACTGAAAAATTGAACATATTTGTGGTTGTCAAAGGTCAAATGACCCGAAAAATAGGTAAGAGACTTGAGTCTTTTATAGAAATTTCCTTGTTCAAAACAATTCCAAACATATTGTCTACGAAAAAGGATGAAACATGACATATATGGAAATATATGTCGTAGGTTGCACCAACTGATAGAAATGAGGAACTCGTGGACCTGAAGGTTCTAAAGGAAATGGAGGCTATTAAGCAATTGATCCAAAACTTTACGCAAAACATTGTCCAAGCAAAACAGATCAAAATCGAAAATATGGAAGATACTATTCACACGGTCAAGTGGCTCGAGGGGATGGAGGCCATTAAGCATTCATTACAAAACCTTATCCAAGCAAACCAAATCTGTGAAGAAAAAATGGAAGCCATTGATCGAAAGAGGGCCAATATGGTATGTTAAATGTTTTTATTTGTAGGTTAATTTCTTTTCGTTTCATTCTTCGATTTATTTGACTGTAAAGCTCATACCCATAATGATTACTTTTACTTAGTCCCATGTTTTCATAACTCTTGTATTTTCCCCTAACAAAGGGGGTTAACTACAATAAGACATCATAAACAAGAGGCAAAGTCAAATACATCCTTAGATTTAACCGTTCATTTTTCTCAAGTAATTTCAAATAACACTCTCTTGTAGGGGGGTAATGTCAAATGTAAAGTTTGGGTCAAGTGAAAAAAGTCCTGGTAGAAAACAATTCATTTTTTTTTCTTTTTGCAGGACAAGGGTCGTCGCTTTACAGGAGATCTTGGGTAAGTTACTTGTTAGATCTTTTTTTTGTATTATAATTAATATCAAAGTTGAGGTTTATAACCACTATTTTTTCAGAGTATGATCACCACTTATAGGTCATCAAGCTCCAGAGCTGAAATATGTTGGGTGGTATGATTATGTTTGGTTAACTTGTGCATCAAGCTCTAGACCTAGAATATGTGTTTGTGTGTGACGGACGGGACGATTACGTTTGGTTAGCTTGTGTTGCATGTGAAAATGTTTGAGCTGTGTATGTTATATTTATTTGAATCACTTAAGGTTTAAGATAATTATTGTAAGACTTTTGGTAAATGACTTTATGTTTTATGTTATTGTGGCATTTAATCTTATTTCTTCCGCACCAGTGGTGGATTCAGGATTTATGGTCAGAGGGCAAATGCATGGGGTTCGGGGGCGACGAGGCGGGATGAATTTTCTTTTGGGTTAATTCGGGTTTTACCCAAAATATAGCTTTAATTTATAAATTTATATAAACTTGTTATGTTTTTTACCCTAAAATTTGTAAAAGCCTTGTTATTTACGCCTTTAACTTTCTGTCTAATTTTATTCATTATGTTTTCTACCCTAAAATTTGTAAAAGCCTTATTATTTATGCCTTTATTTGCATTGTGTGTTCATATTAAGTAAAAAATATATTATTTTTTCTGTCTAATTTTGTTTAAAATGTAAAATAAATAAAATTATGTATTATATTTAAATTGAATTTTTCTCGTAATTAAAGGAAGATTTATATCTATTGATAGGAGAGAGAAAAGCCTATATACGCTCTCTTTTTTGTAAGTCTATTGATATGAGAGAGAAAAGCATTTTACATTGTTTGGTTCATGGCTTCTGTGCATGGCAGAGGAGAGAGAGTATTACATTGTCAGCTTTAGTTGACTTTTGGGTTTGTGTGTGCAAATATAAGCCCGCACGGAGGAATGCAAGTTAAGGAGTCCGCAAGAGAGACTCCCTCTATATATATAATTAGGAAACCAGGGGAAGCCTTCGCTCCCCCTCGTCAACAAGTAGATCAGCCCATGCTCCATACTATATTATATGACCCTGTGTAGTATGATGTATTGTATTTTTTCTCTTAGTTCAAATATACTGTATTTCAAACAAATTAAGACTCGCGAATGTTTTTAGGTTTAGGAAAATTATGGTAAAAACTTTTGTTAAATGACTTTTTGTTTTATGTTATTATGCCATTTAATCTCATTGGCTCCGTACTATGTTATAACCCCATACAATATGATGTATTATATTTTTTTTACTTAGCACAAATATACTCATTTGAAACAAATTAAGACTATAAAATGTTTTTACATAAATAAGACTTTTGGGAAATACTATTTTAAAATTTTATTCATCTATATGCTCCTAAATTTTATTCATCTTGTTCATATAGTTAACTTGTGCTTTAAGTTATTGCCACATCATGAATCCATCTCGGTTTAATTGCGTATATAAGTTCATAACAATATCATCAATATCTTGGAATAAGTCTCTATCCTTAACTTCAATAAAAATGGTCTCATACACTCTTCCGTAGAAAAATCGTAACTAATTTTTAAAAAAATAAAAAAATATTTGGTCAGTGCCCATTTGATCTTAACGAAAAATTTTACAAGCAAGTATTTCGAATCGATTTGGTAGGGGTTCGAATCCATTCGGTTTGCCCAGTAATTTGAGAGCAGGTCTTATTCAAGACGGGATTTTCTAATCCACTTCTTTTTCCATCAAAACTCTTTCTAATGATTCAAACACTAAACATAGGTTATCAACATGAGTTTTAAAATGTGGTAGGTTCATTCTACACATATATTAACCTCTAAATCTACCAAGAAACATCAATATTCACAATATTTTTTCTCAGATTTTTCTACATAAAAAAATGTCTCAACTCTAGTCATGAAACTTCAACCATCAAACCCAGATTTATAAGATTTGTTATAAATGAAATTTCATAATGATTTATTCAAATCAAACACTGTATTCTCATCATCTATTATGGGGTTTCATAGACCTAGCAACCTGGCACATGCTCATCATCAAAACTTCAAGATTGTTCAAGAACGCTAACATAGATGTATTATATCAGATTTAACGTCGAATCTAAACATGGATCAAACATAAAAATGACTTTAGAACATAATGAATAAGTTTGGCAAGACAATCCTCGCCTGAAATTTGTAGACAAGCCTCTCTTCCTCCTATTAGGGTGGTTCTTCCTCTTCCTCCTAGGCGGTTGGGTCTATGGTTCTTGTATGTAACACTCAAAGAGTGGGTTGTGACACGCCGCCTAATTAAATATCGGGTGATCAGGCTTTTATAAAGTAAAACAAAATTTTCATCTGGCTCATTCCTAGCATCACTGTCGAAAACATTATTAATTTCTAACCACCTATACTTAAAAAAGTCGGTGTCAAAATTTTATCCTTTGAATTAATCAAAACACTAAGTACAACAAGAAACCAAAACTAACCATCACAATATAATAGGGTCTGAACATATTGCCAATATCTAAATCAAGTGCTAGTCGAATAAACATCGACTAAGAACAAGAAAAACAACATAAATTCGAGGCATAAGAAGAATAGCCAAATACAAGTTGGACCACAATAAAATGTACAACTGACAGGAGCAACATGCTCAAAACTATAGCTTAAATGTTATCCCTATCTAGAAGTGATTAAGGGAAACGTCTAGTGAAACTCGCGTAGCACCCACATGTACCGCAGCTACATACCCTGGAATAAGATCAAGTCTGTTGCTAGCGCCCCTGTGATCGGACGCTTAAAAGGTTTTAAAAATATTTGATAGCAAGGGTTAGAACCCAAAATATTTTTAAAATATTTAGCAAGTGAAAAAAATTACAGTAAATTAAAATCCACGACTTCTCATCATATCTAAGCTGGTGTCGCACTCTCTTGAGGACCTGCTCACCTCTCAACTAATGTGGGCACCTAACGTCCTTTTATATAACACATCTAACTATCTATCCCATAACTAGTTCTCGTTATATAGTTCCTTCCTGTCACCCTACTCTAACCCGAGTATGTTTAACATATGATTTATAAGTTGTATTTCACATTATCTTAACAAATCCCTTTTTACATTTGAGACCATATAACATTTTCACGAGTTATATAATAAAAATATAATTCACATCATGTATTTTACCCGTATATAATTATCTGTACCATATATTTATACGTATCATCATATTATAACATTCACGCATATGCCGGAAATATATAACTATCCTCCCGAGTAGGCACTCACCCGATGTTCTCTATAATGCTATCAATCCAGGTATACTCATCCACCTGAACATCCTGGCACGGTTAGCTCCTCGAATCAGTGAAGCAAAATAAACGCAACGAAGGGAGTGTTCCCTCCGAAAATGACACCGAATCACACCCAAGACATCTCACCCCTAACTATGAATGCTATGACCTGGGACTATATTCATTCTGCTCCTCAAGCCAGGGAATTCACCCACATTGCGCAACCTTCTATGATAGAATTAGAGGGGTATGCTTTTACTAAATATCTAGTCATCGATATTTATGAACACACAACATATATATATATATATATATATATATATATATATATATATATATATATATATATATATATATAAAATATCACACTATGGTATATATACATTAATTTAATCCCTGCTTTCCGTGCACAAACCCGTAGCACTAGCCTAAATTATATCCGAGTACATGTACCAGCTCTAAATTTAGTTAACTCTCTTTTATTAATTTTATCATGGTATGCCTCTCACCCATAATTTCTGAACCCACTCGCTTGGCCTGTATTTTAGATTTTTATTCAAATCCCACTAATAAATTCAACACCCCTTTTATTAGTGTTAAGTAAAAATTCCTCAAGGACTTAGGTGTAGTTTTCAATTAAATTTTATAATAATTATCTCTTAGAGGCTTTACAAAAATTTAGAGCAAAGAAAACGAAATAAAAAAAAAAGATGACATGCCCTCATAATTGGTACTCGTGGTCGACCAGGGGCCTTGGCGCGGTCGATCGGGCTAGGTCGGCCAACTCTTCTCCCCTGATGCCTTTTTTCCTCCATTGTTGACATATCAAGCTTTCTAAATCCTCCTTCAGACCACCCAATTCCCAAATGATTTATACCAAACCATTTTTCTCCCTTGTCTAGTAGATTATAAACCAATCTTAGCGTCAAATCCAATAATTACACTATAGTCGAATTGATTCACGAAATGAGTATCTTAAATGGGTATTACATCTAGACATTAAATTGATATTAATACATCATCAATTACTCATGATTTGTCCACATATAAATCTGGACTTGGTTTCTAACAAGAATAATACCAATAATTCATCAACCAATTAGCCTACAAGATTAATTTACCCAAAAACCCATACATACAACATCCCACCCAAATAGGATTTTGAGTACACTCTCTATGATATGAATTGATTATCATAATTATACCTTCACAACAATTTATCCACTTGCCTTGTAGGGTTTGTAGGGTTTGAATCTCTTGTAGTAGTTGATCGATTTGATGAAGATTAGCCTCTGTTATTCTTGCGTTTGGCTCCCAAAGTTTCTCTAATTGCTCCCTCTTTTGTTTTCTACTTGATTAGGTTTTTTTAAATGTGTTATGGTGGTCACACCCTCTCACTTTTAGAGTTTATTAAGTCAATTCCATTTTTAGGCTTGTGGGCTTTATTAAAAGGGCCCAAACACTCCCATGTGGGCTTGGTTATGCCTAAAAATGCCTCGAGACCATTTACTACCCATGGGCATTCTTTTCCGACGATTTCGAGCCATCCGAACTCAACCATACACTCAGAATTGTCATCCTAATTAATTTACTAAAAATAAATATTCACACATTAACTTGGTAAATTATTACTATTCACTTAGTAAATTTAAATCCCTTAAATATTAATCGTTAACTCAGTGGATTAATATTTAAATAAATATTAAAAATAATTAATTCAATTGAATACTACACACAAGTAATTTGAAATTAGCCGAATTAATTAATCAATAAATGTCCAAAAATACGAGGAGTTACATACTTCCACACGTACAAGGGAATTTCGTCCCCGAAATTAGGTCATACTTGCGGTGAATAACTCTGGATATTGATCTCGCATGTCATCCTCCCGCTCCCAAGTAGAATCGTCGACACAGTGATGTCCCCACTAAACTCTAGCTAGTAGTACTACCTTAGCTCGCTGCTTGCGCTTGCTACGAACTAGAATAGTTACGGTTCTCTCTACATATGAGACATCGAGCTGTAAGTTAATCTCCCCAAGTGGAACGTGCCAAAAAGCCCTCTTACTTCTCCTATATTTCTTCAGCGATGCCACGTGAAACACGTCTTGTATCCGCTGAAGGTGCTCTCGTAAACCCATTCGATAAGCTATCGGTCCTACTTTCTCAATGATAGGGAAAGGTTCCACATACCTCGGTGCTAGTTTTCCTTTCTTGTTGAACCTCATCACCCAGTTTATGGGAGATAACCAAACCAATACCTAATCTCCGACCTCAAACTCCATATGTCTCCGATTAACATCGGCATAACTCTTTTGCTCGTCCTGGGCTATCCAAATACATCTCCGAATCAACTCTATCTTAGTGGACGTATCCTTAATCATATCTGGCCCCAATAACTTGTTATCCCCCACCTCTAACCAAAAAGCGGGTGAACGAAAATGTCTCCCATAAAGTGCCTCAAATGGGACCATGTCGATAGTGATTTGGTAAGAGTTGTTATATGAAAACTCTACCAATGGAAGATATTTCTTCCAACCTCCCCTAAAGTCCAGAATGCACATCCCCAGCATATCCTCCATCATATGATTTACCCTCTCAGTCTGCCCGTCTATCTGTGGATGATAGGAGGTGATAAATTGTAAGTCTGTGACCATAGCCTCATGGAAGCTCTGCCAGAAGTGGTAACCCTGTAATGGAATCGTGACCCCTCTGCGGTAACTCCGAAATGAAATCCATAGAAATGCTCTCCCACTTCCATACCGAAATCTCAAGCGACTACAACATCCCTGAATGCCTCTGGTGATCCACCTTCAAAAGCTGACAAGAGGCACACTTTGAGACGAACTGTGCTTTGTCTCATTTCATCCCCGTCCACCAGTACTGCCCCCTCAAGTCCTGGTACATCTTATCCCCATCGGGATGTACCGTGAATATAGAGCCATGGGAGTCGGTCAAAACAGCATGTCTCAAATCCTCTTCCTCTGGCATAACCAACCTCCTATGAAAACATATACCTTCCTCTGAGATCGAGTAAGACTTTGCACCCTCTGCTAGGAGTTGTCTCTTTTTTTCTTGGGAAAATGGATCCTTTGCCTATGCTCTCACCACCCGCATGACAATCTCAGGGGTGATCGCTAAAATAACCAAACATGCCCTGGAGACCTCATTGTCGTGACGAAGTTCACTCCACTTCGCTTTCCAAACCTCTGCCAAGTCCTCCGTAGGTCATCGGCTCAATGCGTCTGCCACCATGTTAGCCTTACCAGGATGATATTGAATATCAAACTGGTAGTCCTTCACAAATTCTAGCCACCGCCTCTGTCTCATGTTATGATTCTTCTGTGTGAAGAGATACTGAAGTGACTTATGATCCGTCAATAATGTGAACTAGTCTCCTAGAAGATAGTGCCTCCATACCCTCAAAGAGAAAATTACCACTGACTAACTCAAGGTCGTGGTGGGGTAATTTCCCTCATAGGGCTTAAGCTTTTGAGACAAATAAGCTATATAGCCCTCTCCTCCTGTTGCAACACACCCCCAAGTTCCTGCAAGGATACATCCGTATAGCCCTCTCAAATTAATCTTTGGAAAATTACGCCGCCCCTCTCAGCTGATCAAACAGGTCATCGATTCTCGACAATGGATACTTATTTCGTATCGTGACCTTATTCAAACTATCTATAGTCGACACATAAGTAGAGCGAACCATCCTTGTTCTTTACAAAGATCATAGGAGCACCCCATGGCGATGTGCTCTGCTGAATGAAACCCTAGCCCAAAAATCTGCTGAATCTGTTTTCTCAACTCACACATCTCTAAGGGGCCATGAGGTAAGGTGCTCAGGAACTCGATCTCGTACCCGGTGCTAAATCAATAACGAACTCAATCTCTCGACTGGTTGGTAACCCTAGTATGTCCTGAAATATATTTGTCAATTTTTATAAAATACCACAAGTGCACGGGCTATTATAGAATAGCGAGTGTAAGTACGGGTCGAACCCACAAGGATTTATTAATTTTTTTTCTTCAAAATAATTGTAACTTTCCAACTAAACTAAATGGGTTTAGAGATGAGATTCAGTATTAAACTAAGCAAACACACAAACAAAAAGTAGGACTACGAGAGATATAATTAATTATGTGTGAAAACAAGGACATTGAATCCATTTATCATGTTGAACTAACATTGTGCAATAATTAAAATTCGTCATTCCCGATTTTAGAACTCAAATTAAACTGACTCTCGTCGTATTTAATTCGAAAAATAACTGTTATACCCCGCACTTTTATGGATATTTAAATTACATAAATGGGTGTGATTTGAAAATTTGAGGAATTTATGAGAATAATAATTTTTGGAATTTATGAGTCGGAAAAATTTATATGTCATGTCGCATTTGGGAAAAGCGGCGAAGGATAGTATTTTAATTGGAAAACATGTGTAGTGAGATGCGTTGGGTTTAATTAGTGAATTTTAGTTAAGTGACTCGGATAAAGATTTCGAGCGCGCGGTTGGTTTCGGAATGGCCGAGATAGTCGAGTATCCGGTAGAAATGTTTAGGTCCCGCGGACTTTTGGACTAGTAGGGACTCGCAATTGAATAAACAAGTCATTTTTGGGTTTAATAAGGGATAAACCCTTTTCTTCTCTGATAAGAGGCACGAGAGAGTGAGAGAAGAAAGAAAAAGAGATAAAGCAGAGAAAGAGGAAGAAGAAAGGGATTTCCAGCCAAACTCCGCGGGATTCGACTCGAAGTCCTCAGATGTAATCCATGAGGCAAGTGTTTACTTGCTTTATTCTTTTTGAGCATAAATCTCATATCATAGTTGGTAATAACAAACTATAAAGATTAACTAAATAAAATTTTGATGCCAACCTAATAGGTTATTAGTAATTAAATTGGTTTTCGACAGTGATGCTAAGAATGAACCATATGAGACTCCTGTTTTAATTTGGTACATGATTGATCGCCCGGTATTTTATTATGCGGGGTGTCACAATAACACGTTATAAGTCAAAAATAAAATTTAATGTCTCTAAATTTAGACGCCTAAAATCCCTATTCCCTTAAAAAGCTCACTTTTAAATTTCAAAATATAATCTTTAAGAATGGAATATCAATCAATTTAATAAAAGTATCACCCATCAAAAAGTAATCATACTTAAAATAAAAAAAATGATTTTTTTCAAACAACACCAAAGGTTTAAAATGCACTCTCGTGTCATTTTAAATGAATACTAATTTTTTTAAAACATTTAACACATGTCGGGAACAAAAATGAATTTAAATCACACACAATATTAATCACACTTGATAAATTTCTCTTAGTCCTAGTAAGGAAATTAAGAGAGCATAATTGTAGACATAATAAATTTGCAAGAATGAATACTAATTTTCATTAAATAAGCAAACTTACAAATGGTGTGTCACAAATATTCTTGACAGAATTCCTCCAACAAAATAATTATTGGCCCTTAAATATAAATAAAACACTCAAACTCAAACTACCAACAACTATTCTAAAGTGGATCTCTACAACTCTTCTCCCAAAATAATGAACTCAAGAGTCCTATTTATAGGCTTAGGGGTAGGGTATTTGGATGGGTATAAAATACCTATTTTAGTTGGTAAAAATGAATTTTAAAATTCAAATCAAATTTAAAAGGTATTTTACAGAATAAAACCAAGGGGGGTTGTTTATGATTGCTCGCTCCTTTGATTAGGGTTTATCTGATGTTGAAAATGTCAGATATGGAATGATCTCATACGACTTTGGTTGTTTGTAGCTGTATGGCCTTAAGGCCATGTTTGGATGTGGCATTTTGGCTTATGACAAAGGCCTATTTTCTTATCACAAAAAAAAAATTAAGGGTCAGGGGCTAACCTTCTCCTTCCCACGCGGGCGCTTAAGCCACTAGGCTAGAAGCCTTCTTCAATTCTATAACTGTTGCAATCAATTATAATGAGAACCAATTTTCTAACTTCCTTTTTTCTTGCTTTCAGCCCAAGATTTTTTTTCTTCTTTCAATTCTTCCCACAATCTTCATATCTTCACCAAATGACCTCGAATCTTCACCAAACTTCAGAGGGACCTGCAGAAATATAAGATAACTTATATTAAATTAAATTCAGCCCCTTAAAGTTTAGAAAATTATCATTTTACCCTTATTTGCATTTTAGACCCCGAAATTCATAAGTTTTCTGTTTTAACTCCGAATTCAACCAAATTTCAAGGAGAACTTTATTTTGCCTAGATAAACATTTAAAATTATTTTCAAGACCATAAAGTTTCTTAAATTATAGTTTCACCCCCATAGTTATTAAAATCACACTTTTAAGTCAAATTTAATTCAAACTTGCATTTTCTTTTAATTTACGAGACAGACTCTAAAAGCTCATTATTTATGATACAACGGGCCTAACAATGCCTAGATTTGGACATAATTCATTCAAAATAATGCACTCATCAAATACCTACAAACCTAAGCTTTGTTAGTCCTCGAGCAAAACTAAAATTTTAAAATCTAACTCACTTTCGTAGGAGTCACGATTGCACTTAGCATGTGCAACTAGCCATTAAACCTCTAGGTCAGCCTAGTGGACGAGTTTTGTATCGTGAGGGTTTGCAGTGAATATACCTACAAAATTCAAAAACATGACTCAACACAAAAATGACTCAAAAGTAACATAATCAAGTTTGAATGCAAACTTCACAAATATAGTAGAACTTCATTTTTCAATCTCAACTTATCATGCGTGTGCGCATAGCCAATATAACCCCCCATTTCAAAAGATTTGATCGTTACATTTCTTATCCGAAAGTTCGTTTTAATTTCAAAATATCACAGGAGGCACTCTTAATCGTACACTCGAAAATGGGGTATTTTCTCTCGATATATGTGAATAAAAGAGTAAATGGAAATGACCCATGTTCACATATACATGATGAAAAACAGACTTTTTATAGTGGATAAATATGATCTCATTAACGGAACATAAATTACTTTTTGAAAACATTGAATTACACCATATATCCTATTCATCTTCTCTCCACACTATAACTAATTTCACTTGAGATCTATTGGGACTTTCTTTGGTTGTATTGTAGGCTCGCATTTTAGCTAGAATGAAGGGCTTTATAGTTCAAAATTTTTTGAGAAGATAGAGATTTTTTGTACTTTGACTTTTACGCATTTTTTCTTCCAACCTCTATTTTCTTTTTCTTTCGCTTTTTCTTTTCAAACTCACATTTTTTTCTTTTTTTTTTCTTTCTTCCTCCTTTTCTTTTCTTTTCACACATTCTTTTTGCAACCTCCTTTTATTTTGGCCTTTTTCCTACAATAATTTTATCCTCGTATTCTTAGAATATGGGTATGGCTTCTTTTTATGGGCTTTAAACTCCCAGTTGGAGTTTGGGCCTACTTTTTGAGCTTTCAAACGATGGCGTAATCTCATTTCTCAAGTTTCATTAAGTTGATTTGTGTCTCAAAAGGACTTACTAAGACTTCTCATGCTTAAGATTCACATTTTGACTTTTTGTTTTCAATAATCGAACAAAACACAGAATTTGAGACCATCAACGAATTTATCACTGAAGGAAATCTTGAGTTATTTTAACTTGAATTGATTTTAATCTCTTGAAACGATAAATGACACAAAAATCTCACTGGGCTAAAATCTCCACATTTATTCGTTAAGTATATTAACTTTCGCCTCCATATCCATTTTCGATCATATTATACGGCTAAGGTGTAAAAACATTCATAAGTTGAGAGATCCATGAATTAATTCTATATTTCGTTTCAAAACTCAATTATATTGAAAATCTTTTTGTTTATTTATTTTTTGAAAATTTTTTGATTTTTTTTCTTTTCAAAAATATTATCCTTACCCCCAAACCTAAGTTTAACATTTTCCTCCATGTATGCTCCAACTAAAAAAATGGACAAAGTAAATGAAGTACATAAGTAAAATGACGTTATTACCCGTGAATTTCCTCTTGTGTTACCATCTTCCCACTGATCTCACATGTATTGCATCATAAATCAAAAGTCTGAACAATTGAGAGTCAACCCAATCGACAAAGTATATACATGAAGGCACATAATGAATGTGGTGAGTGAAATTATCGAGGTGCGCAGTCACATTATAACATAGATGGTCAATATCGAAGAGACTATCATAATGAAATTACGAATGTGACATGCTAAGCCTAGGTTTCTCTCAAACTCGAGAATGAATAAATTGGGCTCTAAATCGAACGATACACTACTTATTTCCTCAATCGTATCCAAATATTCAAATGACACAGGTGGACATGGTGGAAAAGGATAATGCAGTGTGACAAAACATGCGTTACCAGGTGGAAATGCTCTAATGATTTTCTCAATCTCGTCACTAGTAGGTAAAATCTCATGTGTTAACATACTCTCAAAAGGCTCGGGTTTTCGTTCACAAAGAAGGAATTGATCCATCCTATTATCCCAGTCTCTATCATCTAAATGACAAAAAGAGTCCAATAAAGATTGGACGTCAATAGTAAGCTCCTCATCAATCGAACACAAATATTTTTCAAATTATTCAAGACTGATATCTAGAGACAGATCAGGTGGACAAGCATGTAGATCGGGTGTGTCATTATCCCGTGGGGTAGTGACATCGTTCACTTCTTGAACGTACTTGACTTTATTCTCTCCCTCATCAGACGATGACCTCGCTAAATTAAAAATATTGAAATCCATGGTCATGTTCACAAACTATAGGTTCAGTTTCCCACTACGACATCGAATGACAGTGTTGGAGGTGGCCAAAAAGGGTCGGACGAGGATGATTGGGATTTGTGCCGCTGAGTTTAGTACGTGTTGCATGTGTAAGACCACAAAGTCTACTGGAAAAATAAACTCACCCACTTTAATCAATACATCTTCTGCAACACCTCTAGGCACCTTAATGGATCGGTCGGCTAAGGACAAGGTCATTTTAGTGGGCTTTAACTCCCCCAAACCTAGTTTCTCGTACACAATAGACGACAGAAGGTTCACGCTTGCTCCTAAGTCTAAGAGAGCTTTCTCGAAGTGATGTTTCCCTATCTCAATAGAGATCGTAGGTGTCACATGATCCTTATACTTGACAGGAGTTCTATAGGAAATGATCGAGCTTGTGTAGTACCCCGTATTTTTATGGCATTTAATTATGGTATTAATTAAATTAAATTGGGATAAATTAATTTAATATCAATTCGGATTTTTTTTTAAATAAATATTTACTAGCGTGATGAGAGTTAGTAACTATTGGTAAGAGTTATGTTTAATATTACTAGATGAGTAAAAGTAATATATGAGAAATTATCGCGAGTGAATAATACGACAATTATAGAAATTAAGTCGGGACGCGCATGTGTCGTGTCGGGACTAAATAAATGGAATAGAAAAGTGAATTAATTATAAACCACCCGTACGGTCATTTTGAGTGTGCCATTGTGTCCGAAAGGGTCGATATAGTGAGAAAAGTGTACACATGGGGGGTTAATTTAGGTCTCGGGACATTTTTTGGCCTAACCGATAACTCGGGAGGGCATTTTGGTAATTTTTATTTTTTTGCCTTAATTACTGACGAAAATAGAGAGTTTATATCTGTGGGAAGAGAGAGTCCTCTAGGGTTAGAAAATTTGGAGTTGCAGAGAGGCTAAGGAAGATAGAAGAGGGAAAGCTTCCAAGGGAGAGAACCACCAAGTCAACACCATCCTCACTAATTCTACCACCAATGCGTAGATCGTGGAATGAGGAATGAAACCATACACATCATCATCAACGATTCAGAATTCCATCTCTAAGTCAAGTATCTAACTTTCTATTCTTTAGTTGATAACACATGCATGCTAGTGTAGGAATTTATTCTCTCATGTTTTCTTGAAAATTAAATGATGTTTAGGAGTTTTTATTGCAAATTTGGAGTAGAAACCATATTAGGATGGATATAAGTCATGTGTAAAATAGTCTCCACGAAATTTATGCCCAGTAGAGATAGAAATCTGGAAATTTAAATTAATTATTGAGAAAGTTGGATGAACTAATTTTCTTGAATTAATTCCCTTTAATGACAATTCTTGTTGAAATTGCGAATGTTTTACGTTAGAAATCTCCTATATTGGTTTATATAACATTCATGAGGTTTGGTTGGGAGTTTGGGACATGTTAATGGAGGTTTTAGGATTTAGATTGGATGAAAGCCGTAGCCTCGAATTGTAGAAAGTGGGCGAACACCTGCTTTATCGTTCGATCGACTCAAGAATGTCGATCGATCAACAGTGTCGATCGATCGATCCTTTTTATTGATCGATTGACCCCTCTATGAAACTGAAATTTCTTCCCCTTTCTATGTTAATCCAATCCCAATGCATAAGGACCTTTGGACATAATTTAAATTTCTTAATGGGGCATGAGGGACCAGTAGGGTATAAGTAGGGTCCGGGTAATACGAGTTTATATGAGATTTAATCATGGGGTTTCGGGAATATAAATGTAGTGGGAAATCATGCATACATTGTAGTAGGTCTTATGAGAATTTAGAAAGACTTAGACCAGTAGAGTAGTCGGTGTTCACCCACTGATTTTATGTTTATCGAGAGGATACACTTCGAGAGTCGAGAAGTACTTAAGGATTTGCAATAATTAAGAGAATAGAAAGAGCGATTTACTTATACGTAGAACTCGAGCGTTATATGCTACGCATGGTTAGAATATGTTATGGGACGTGGGAATACCTGGATGAATAATGTAAATATATATATGAGTGCATATATATATATATATATATATATATATATATATATATATATATATATATATATATATATATATATATATATATTATTTGAATATCTGTGTTTAATCATACCCGCGCTACTTGCTATCACGGAGGTTTCCGCATCGGGACAGTCTTATTCTGATGTGACCTTTATGGGGGGATGTTAACTCGTACCCTAGAATATAGGATCCTTGGTACAGACTATCCGAGAATGATAGTCAAACGGTCCTAAGAGACATGAGGGTATGTGATGACCTCTTAGTGACTTGTAACTATGCTTCGCCTCTAATATGTGTGTTTTGTATTAATACAGTTCGAGAGTGATTTCGAACTAGTATTTCCCTTTGTACGAGAGATACGGGGACTTGATAGCAGAGTATGCCAGCACCATAGATTTATGTGGGATGCTCTATTAGTATATATATTATGAGTGATAAGTGTATATATATATATACCTGTGATTAATCTACAGTGCTTGTAAGTAGATACGAATAGAATAATTAATATCAAATGAGTTGAAGTGGCTGCGAACTTAAGTCTGTACTGAGATGAATATAATTGGCTTAATACATTCATAAGGCAAGGCTATCTGGTATATACTATAATCATGTGATTACTTGAAATATAATTTGGTGAGGGGAAATTGGGTTAAACTAGTGTATTGGGTTAGACTGGTTTATTGGGTTAGTTTCATCTAGATTAGTTCACTTGTACATTAGACGTGCACACTAGTTGAGGGGTGATAATTACCAAGTGAGTGTCAAGGTACTAGCATGTATGTAATATCAACTAGTAAGCATTTTAAATACTTGCTAACTATTTTAAAGTTGTTTTACACTCGGGCTTTGACCCGTTTCATGTCATATTTTCTCTCTCTTGTATATATATATTAGGGGTGGAAATTTTAGAAACGACACGAAAAAACGACACGAAATGACACGAAATTGACCCGAAATTGACACGATATTTCGTGTTCGTGTCGTGTTTTTTTTACACGAAGTCGTGTCGTGTCGTGTTCGTGTCTTAATTATGAGTCGTTTCGTGTCGTGTTATCGTGTTATCGTGTTTTTTAAGCCTAAAATTTAAGAAATTATGGTTGTCGTGTCGTGCCGTGTTATTTTTTATTCGGATCGTGTTCGTGTCAGCTAAAAAAAACACGAATTCGTGTCGTGTCGTGTTCGTGTTCGAAAAACCTTGTCGTGTCGTGTCGTGTCGGGTCAAAACACGACCCACTGACCCAAATTGCCACCCCTAATATATATATATACATATATATATATATGTGTGTGTGTGTGTGTGTGTGTGTGTGTGTGTGTGTGTGTGTGTGTGTGTGTGTGTATTACAGGTGCCCAGCCACAAGGGCGTCAGGCATGGATCTTTGGATTATTGACGTACTGCAGCTAGTGTGGGAGTTGCAGGTCTTTGTAGTAGACGACTTCATCCTTGTATTCTCAGTCTCTCATTAGATAGGTCATGTATCGCCCATTTACAGTTTTTATCTAGTCCAAAGATTTGTACTCTTTACTTATGTCAGTATTCAGTTTAGTTGGGATTACTTGTGATTATTACATTGTCCTGTGATTTGGGATATTTTATTTTAATTGATTTATATAGCATGTTCTTTCATTGGATGGTTTGGTTTTAATACTATCATTTCTATTCATGAAAATGGTTTCATAGTTAATAATAACAATCGGACTTAATTTATAAAATTTAAATGTTTTGACACTTAGCTTAATTATTTATTAGGTTATTAAATAAGAAAATTGTCTTTCGACAATGATGCTAAGAATGAACCAACCTGACACTTTGAGTTAATTTAATAAAGGACTGATCACCCTATATTTAATTAGGTGGGGTGTCATAGGTGGTATCAGAGCACGAGGTTCTAGTGTCCTTAGGATCTGTGCGGCTAATTATGCTTCGAGCGTTGCTTGTTTCATATAGAGCCCTATGTTTAGAATTGTTGATTTCTATGATGTGATTTCGTTCTCATGCTATAACGTATACGTATTAGTGGGTCTTATTTTCATTCGGGTGTGTTCAAACAATGAAATATGACAAGTGAGGGCCGTTGGGCGGACAGCGGGAGGCAGGGCTTAGTGAGGTTTTAAAGTATATTCGAGGATAATGACTGTAGTTGAGGTCACCCTTATCGTGGAATGAGAAACCAGGACTATAAAGACGACTGAGGTTGAGCATATGACTTCCAACTGCTGCTATAGGCGGAAGTGCTACCAATTTAGACTCACCCAACGTGGTAGGACTGGGAAAGAGTCAGGCGAAGCATTGAGGAGAACCATTAGTGGAAGATCTAGAAATGCAGGAATTGTGTGTGTTAACCAACAAAGGTAAAATATCCAATGACTTGGGCATATAGCAAAGTGTAGTTAACCGAAAGTGAAAATTTGGGGTAAAATTTTTCTTGACTCGTCGGAGCAAAGTCATAATGGTGGGAGTCTACCCCCACATTTAGAAGTGGAATATTGTGTCAATGGGAGGACCTTAGGTACATTTACGGTTTGATCGCAAGTTCCCTCATTAGATGTACACGTTAAGACGTGAATGTTATTCTGAACTCATCACAGGAGGGATGAACAGAGGTCCATGCGTGAATGTTAATTTATTATTTGGCAAATCTTGTGCCGGATGGAGTAGATACAAATGGCGAAGAAGATTTCAAGTGGGAAATCGACTCATAAGGAAACTGGACAACACATAAAGGAAATTCTACTGGACAGTCGATCCATATGGTGACAATGTCACATATTGTCCATAAAAATGTTAATGGTTCTTTGTGAATGGAGCTAAAGGAATAGAAAGATTTAGTTGGGGAGTAAGACTGGGAGAAACGGTGGTAGTGAAGCACTACAAAGGGGAGATCCATTAGGGGACCCATTTAAATGATTCGGATAGCTAAATTCTTACCCAACAATGGTGAACTCATTAGGGTCTATTGAAGCCAATAACATGTTCCTTAGGGACAACAAAGCTACGGGAACAATGGGGGTAGCCATCAGGATTGAGACCTACCAAAGTCCGAGAGAAGGACGACCCTAATATGGTTAGTATGACAGAAGATAAGTGGATTATGTGTAGAGGCATTTGTGGAGAGTCAAACCACATGCGTAATTTTTTTTTCTAGAAATGAGTAAAGGGACAAGGGTATGGTGCTTTCAAGGGCAATGGTTAATAGCTTTCGGCTTGGTTCGGATAGGCGTGTTATGTCCTGGAAACCATTTGAGAAGCCAGGGCGATTGGCAAGGTAGAAGTACGAGTTTTATCCTCGGAGGATGAGGCGTGTTTTATGTGACACAAGCGAGTCACTACATTTTGTTTATTGCTAGATTCACACGTGAGGTGAGCTTGGTGCGTATATCGATAACGCTAGAATTATGTAAATATTTTCCCTAGTGTAGCAGGATTATCTTTAGTGTTATCATCGGAGGATGAAAGGGTGTATTAATAGTGTTATATACTTTATTGCGATTACTCATTTTAGTGATGTGTTATACTGGTATGATATTATCCTAATTATGGTTTTATAAGAAATGGTTAGAACGATAGTGGGCAGTTATGGCAAGGCTATCGGGGTTACTGCCCTAGCGCGGGATGTTTTGTTTTAGCGAAGCCTCACCTACGAGAGGGTCGAGCTCGTAGTTATATCACATATTATAGAGACTTTGAAGGGTGTAGTGGTATCGAAATGTTTAATCCCAGGGTGTGTAAGGACTTTATTGTCATGATTCGGTGTGTATTGGGTTTACTGTTGAACGGAATGATTTCACTCATTATTATGTTTAGTGCTCAGGACTTGGTGATAGGAAGAGCGCATTGTTATATATATCCTTTAGAGATGTGGGAATTAATACTTATATTCATATGTTTGGGGGAAGGATTTCGAGAGTCTCGATTGTATGTGTACGAGGTTTATGGAATGTGATTACTACCAATGTCGAGCGATAGTGCAATTGGCGAAAAGTTTTTTGTTCAAGTGTAACTGCGAGTGTCAAAAAATGGGAAAATAGGGGTACATGTTTTGGATGGAGGGCCTAATGGATTTTGATAACCGACAATGATAGGCAGTAGTGTATCAGGGGCTTCCTTATTTGGATTTCGCTTTGCGAGACTTCCCACGCATGAAACATAGCGTAAGATTGGAAGTAGGGAGATGTTTGGTCATTAGTCCATGATTCTGGTACCTCGATCGTTATAAGAGCAAGTAGTTATAACTGTAAGATGGAAGTTAAATTAGGATTTAAGGCTAGTGGAACCTGTTGTGTGGTAAGTAAGCTTTGAAAATTTTATTTTATCACCAAGAGTTGAAGGGGGAACAATGTTAAGGATGATTTAAAATTTCGAATTTTGGGGTAATTGGAAATACCCAAGTGTTATAGCCACGTTGTGAATACAGGGGAAATAAAGAATTGAGTGTTATGTGTGAAGTGTATGTGATGTTTATGCCAGGACGCACAGTTTATAGGGTGTGTGAATATCCTGGTTAGCTGAGATCGTCCGGATTAAGGGAACGTGGGGATAGACGTGTGAAATATATGCCTAAGGGACTCGTATAACGAAGTAGAAATGGTAAAGTGGATTAAACATAGTGTGACAAGGATGACAATCAATAAATACATGTGCGATCAGTATAACACACCCGAATTTGGTTGAAAGGCAGTGAAAAGCCATTTAAAGAGGGGTATTCCTTGAGAAGGGTAAAATTTAATTATTATGGAAAACACTCAGAGCGGATTTTTATCTAGACAAATGTTGAGAGCGACTTGTGCATGGGTTGAATGATGATGTTAGTAAGATATAAAAGTCCAAGAGTACACATCGTGGAGAAAAGTGCACGGGTCGGAACTTTTGGTATACGCCAAGGAAAGAAGGGGAGTATTAAGTGTCACTTAATGTGAGACATTACAAGTGAAAGTCGATGTTGAAAGGGACAGAGTGAGTAGTCTCCGCGTGCACCAGTCATAAATAGGAATCGGTTGGAGTAAGAGGATCAACTGAAAATTTTTGTAGCAAGTCGACGATTCCTGAAATGGAAGAGGGCGGTCAATTTGGTAAATTTCTTTGATGGGTTGCCATCCTTAAGGTTAGGTCACAAGTTCCTTTGAATGAGTGTAACAAGTTGACCTAAAATAAAGTAATTTATATTCTTTTGGGTGATTTACACTATTAGACAGTATGCCCCAGTCTCTCTTTGAAAAGACGGATCGCGCCGGTAGGTGGTCCTACTCGATATTGTTCTGAACTAGAATGAGATCCTTGAACCCCACCATCAATACAGGATTTCAGGAAGTTGTGGGGATGACGTTTCATTTTGATAAGGTTGCATCGCCTATAGCCCGAGGAGTAGGCGAAATGTGATAAACGACTAGTGGAGTGGTATAAATGTAATCTTGGACTCATTTTGGTCGTTTCATTTCCGCAACAATTATAGCTGGTTAGTGAGTTATAGTATGGTACTCGGGAGAAGATTTTTACAAATGATAGAGTTGTGTATGTAAGCACTCATTCCTGTTTATTGTGGACAAGGCTCTTATTGAGGTTTAGTGCAGAAGAACCTTGACTATTCTCCCTCTGGTTGTTTAGAGGTGAGCGAATAATCAGAATCTTTAATTGGTCGAGTTAGATTTCGATGACTATAGTGGAATTACCACAGACTGTTTAAGGTGGCCTTTGACTGTCGTAAGGGTTACATTGCCAAAAATTGAGATTCGAAAGACTGACAATAGTGGTCAGAGGTTCATATGGTCTCTCTCATGATGGGAGTTTTGGTGTTTAGATAAATACGAGTAGTTGACACGTAGTGAGGTGCGGCCTCCCAACAATATTGAGATAATGGGAGTCAATGATGTATAGGATCGTCTTATTCGAAAGTCTTCGAATAGGAGTACAATGTGAAGTGCCATTATTGAGATGTTAAACAAGCTTGCAATGAGGCGGGGGCTATAGTGATTGAGCGCCTTACTCTGAAGTTAGTTTTGCGAACTGATAAAGTATCCAGATTTGTTTTACCAGGTAGGCTTTATTTTTTAAATTTCGGGACGAAATTCCGTTGTTAGGGGGGAAGTAACCCCGTATTTTTATGGCATTTAATGATGAGATTAATTAAATTAAAATGGGATAAATTAATTTAATATTAATTCGGATTTTTTTTAAATTAAACATTTACTAGCGTGACGAAAGTTAGTAATTATTGGTTGGAATTATGTTGAATATTACTAGATGAGTAAAAATAATATATGAGAAATTATCGCGAGTGAATAATAAGACAATTATAGAAATTAAGTCGGGACGCGCATGTGTCGTGTTGGGACTAAAATAATAGAATAAAAAAGTGAATTAATTATAACTCACACATATGGTCATTTCGAGTGCGCCAATGTGTCCGGAAGGGTCAATATAGTCAGAAAAGTTTACTCGGGGGGTTAGTTTGGGTTTTGGGACGTTTTTAGGCCTAACCGGTAACACGATAGGGCATTTTGATAATTTTCCATTTTTTGCCTTAATTAATGACGAAAATAGAGAGTTTATATCTGTGGCAAGAGAGAGTCCTCGAGGGTTAGAAACTTTCGAGTTGCATAGAGGCTAAGGAAGATGGAAGAGGGAAGGCTTCCAAGGAAGAGAACCACGTAGTCAACACCATCCTCACTAATTCCACCACTAACGCATAGATCGAGGAACGAGGAACGAAACCATAGCCATCATCATCAACGATTCAAACTTTCATCTCTAAGGCACGTATCTAACTTCTTGTTCTTTAGTTGATAACACATCCATGCTAGTGTAGGAATTTATTCTCTCATGTTTTCTTGAAAATAAATTGTTGTTTGGGAGTTTTTATTGCAAATTTGGAGTAGAAACCATATTAGGATGGATTTATGTCATGTGTAATATAGTCTCCACAAAATTTATGACCAATAGGGATAGAAATATGGAAATTTAAATGAATTCTTGAGAAAATTGGATGAACTGGGGTTAAATGTTATTTTCTTGAATTAATTCCCTTTGATGACAATTCTTGGTGAAATTGCGAATGTTTTCCGTTAGAAATCTCCTATGTTGGTTTATATAACATTCATGAGGTTTGGTTGGGAGTTTGGGACATGTTAATGGAGGTTTGAGGATTTATATTGGATGAAACCCGTAGGCTATAATTGCAGAAACTGGGCCAACACCTCTCAAGAATGTCGATCGATCGACTGTGTCGATCAATCGATCCCTTTTATCGATCGATCGACCCCTCTTTGAAACTGAAACTTCTTCCCCTTTCTATGTTAATCCAATCCCAATGCATAAGGACCCTTGGACATAATTTAAATTTCTTAATGGGACATGAAAGGGACCATTAAGGCATAAGTAGGGTCCGGGTAATACGAGTTTATATAAGATTTAACCGTGGGGTTTCAGGAATATAAATGTAGTGGGACATCGTGCGTACATTATAGTAGGTCTTGTGAGATTTTGGAAAGACTTAGACCAGTAGAGTAGTCGGGGTTCACCTACTGATTTTATGTTTATCGAGAGGATACACTTCGAGAGTCGAGAAGAATTTAAGGATTTGCAATAATTAAGAGAATACAAAGAATGATTTACTTATACGTAGAACTCGAGCGTTATATGCTACGCATGGTTAGAATATGTTATGGGTCGTGGGAGTACCTTGATGAATAAAGTAAATATATATATAAGTGCATGTATATATATTATTTGAATAAAGTAAATATGGTATATGCTACGCATGGTTAGAATATATTTGTTTAATTTGGTGAGGGGAAATTGGGTTAAACTAATGTATTGGTGAGGTGGATTACCAGAATATTGACCTCTACTTTCTTGGTATTGACCCTTGGACCATGAAAAATTGGGGTTATATCGCCACCCTAGATTATACGCATTGGAATATGGGTCATACTATGGCCTATTTTAGTAAAGGGCTTTGGCTTGCTCGGTACGTGTGTGGTCGAATGCATCACAAAGTATACACAAAGGGGAACCTACATGTTGTGCGATCGCAGGTGCGGTTCGATTGCCCTATTTGCTCGTCTCTAAAGCTTTAAAACGTCGGGCTAATGTGGTCACTTTTGCATTTAAATCATAACTTTGTTCAACTTGGTGAGCGAAACCCTCATTGGACGTGCTGGACCTATAGTCTCTTTTGGGTACCCATCGCTGGGACTTTTTCGCTATGGCTTCTAGGAAAAAACAAGCGTCGACCTCACTTTTCTAGGTAAAATCACTGTTACATAGTGACTCGAGCATAGTTCGAGTATTACAATCGAACCCCTCATACAGAATTTGGAATTGGCGTCCCATCTCAATCCCATGGTGCGGACATTGTAGTAGCAAGTCCTTGAATATCTTCAAATACATCCACAATGCTTCTTCCTCCTTTTGGCTAAATGTGTTGATGGCGTGACGTATCGATGCTGTCATTTGGTTAGAAAAGAAATTTTACAGGGAGGCGACACTCATTTCGTTCCAAGTGGTGATGGATTCCGGTGTTAACGCGTTAAACCAACTCCTGTCTTTGTCTTTCAATGAGAATGGGAACAATTTAAGTTTGACAATCTCATTGGGAATTTGGTGATACTTAATGGTTCCACATATCTCCTAGAATTCTCAAATATGAAGGTAGGGATCCTCTTTGTCGGTACCTCATAACACAGGCAACATTTGGATTGTTCCATGATGGAATAGGAAATTATTCGCAGTGTGATTGGGTAGACGTATGCACGAAGGTTGACTCGACCTAGTTGGATAAAGGTAATCTTTAAGGGCATGTGGCGCTAACTCATCTCCCATATTGGTAAATATCGAAAATCTACCTACGTAAGTATCGAGAATGCTAGACTCCACACTCGACAAACGACCGGTATGATCACGAAACCAACTTTGCATACACTGCGCTCACTCAAAAAAAATTTTGCCCTTTTTTTTATGTGAAGAACATTAAAAAAACTTATTTGACTCAAACAACGTAATTCCTATCTAACACAAAGCAATTTGAATTATCTAATTTAGGTGAGGGGAATTTCAATTTTAAAATCTAGTTTTTTCGAGATTAATTGACGGCAGCAGGGGTTTCCAAATGAATCTCCCTAATTAGACAACTCCTACTATTTGACAATGGGGAATTTAAGAGACGACCAACTACGATTGTCGCCTCAAATCCCATTTTTTTCTCTAGGTAGGTGGTCGATACGAAGACACATTAAAAACCACCAATCCTAGACAAAGAGAAACGAGATCAATTTGACAAGTTCGCGTTAGAGTAGATTTTAATTCTAGCCTCGTTAAGAGGTTTCCTATGAGCTATGTGATATCCAAAGGCCAATGTCTACTTGATTTTAAATTAAATGTGTTGGCTCGGAATATGCAAATGCTTGGTTATTTAGTGATTTTCGGGCCAAGGAAGGGTGATGAAATCCCCACCTTATCTTTCACACGGGCTTTGCCCTTAAGTTAATTTATGCAACGTGCGAAATTAAATCACGTAGGAGCACACAAAAACGTACATCCCGCGTGGACTTTTTAGGGTCACTTATTTACGTCGGGCCGAAGTTTAAGTTGGCATCGACCGGAGGGCAACATTGCCTATGTTTCAGTCATCCCCGATAGTTCCTTGTGCACATGGCAAGATTGCACAAGTTTTCTTCACGTTCACGCATCGTTGCACACTTTTTCAAATTTTCTTCACTTTGCCTTTATTTTTTTTATTGTGCTTCTGAAAAAAACAAAAGAAACTATACCAACATAAAGTATGCCACACACACAAAACAAAATACTAATAAATAAAAAAGAAGAAGAAAAAATGACGCGACACACGCACCAGCGGAGTATTTAAAACAAAACAAAGTGCACTTATGATTTATTTTTTTTATTTTTTTCTAGAAATAGAAAAATTAATGCTAAAAAGAATTTTTTTTAATTTTCTTTTGGACTACTTACCAAAAAGCGAATTTGGAAATTTCTAGAAAAAAATATTTTTTTTTCCAAGTTTTTATTTATTTATTTTCTTTTATGTATTTTAGCATAAACTAGTGCTAAAAGTGTTATTTATTAAAAAAAAAACACTTAAATCTGTTTTTTTTTTACCCAGAAGAATAGAAATATTGTTGTTGATTTTTTTTCTAGAATTTTCTCCTTTTTTTATGAATTTTTACTAACAAAAATGCGAAAAGAAAAAAAAACTAGCACGAAACTCACAACTTCAAAAAAATCGAACAAATCCCCGGCAACGATGCCAAAATTTGTTTGTCAATTTTTCTAAAACACCACAAGTGCACGGGATATTATAGAATAGCGAATGTAAGTACGACTCGAACCCACGAGGATTTATCAATTTTCTTTGTTCAAAATAATTGTTTTCAACTAAACTAAATTGGTTTAGAGATGAGATTTAGTATTAAACTAAGAAAACACTCAAACAAAAAGTAGTACTACGAGATATATAATTAAGTGTGCATTAAAACTAGAATGTTTGATATATATTTATCACGTTAAACTAACACTGTGCAATAATTTAAATTCGTCATTTTTGATTTTATAACTCAAATTAAACCGACTCTCGTCATATTTAATTCAGAAAAATATCATGTTATAAGTCCAAAATAAAATTTAACGTCTCTAAATTTAGACACCTAAAATTCCTATTCCCTTAAAAATTTCACTTTTAAATTTCAAAATATAGTCTTTAAGCATAGGCTATCAATCAATTTAATAAAAGTATAAGCCATCAAAAAGTACTCACACTTAGAATAAAAAAAATGAATTTTTTTCAAACAATACGGAAGGTTGAAAACGCACTCTCGTGTCATTTTAAATGAGTATCAATTTTTTTAAAAAACATTTAGCACATATCGGGAACAAAAACGAATTTAAATCACACACAATATTAATCACACATGATAAATTTCTCGTAGTCCTATTAAGGAAATTAAGCGAGCATAATTATAGACATAATAAATTTGCAAGAATGAATACTAATTTTCATTAAATAAACAAACTTACAAATGGTGTGTCACAAATATTCTTGACAGAATTCCTCCAACAAAATAATTATTGACCCTCAAATATAAATAAAGCACTCAAGCTAAAACTACCAACAATTATTCTAAAGTGGACCTCTTCAACTCTCCTCCCAAAATAATGAACTCAAGAGTTCTATTGACAGGATTAGGGGTAGGGTATTTGTATGGGTATAAAACACCTATATTAATTGGTAAAAATGATTTTTAAAATTCAAAACCAATTTAAAATGTATTTTTACGGAATAAAACCAATGGGGTTTCTTTATGATTGGTGGCTCATTTGAGTAGTGTTTATCTGATATTGAAAATGCAGATGTGGAATGATCTCATACGACTTTGGCTATTTGTAGATGTATGGCCTTAAGGCCATGTTTGGATGTGGCATTTTGGCTTATGACAAAGGCTTATTTTTTTCACAAAAATATTAAGGGCCAGGGGGAAGAATCGAACCCCTGACATTCTCCTACCCACGCGCGCACTTAAGCTACTAGGCTAGCAGACTTCTTCAATTTTATAACTGCTGTAATCAATTATAACTAGAACCAATTTCCTAACTTCCCTTTTTCATGCTTTTACCCCAATATTTTTTTCTTCTTTCAACTCTTCCCACAATCTTCATATCTTCACCAAATGACCTCGGATCTTCACCAAACTTCAGAGGTACCTAGAAAAATATAAAATAACTTATATTAAATTAAATTCAGCCCCTTAAAGTTTTAGGAAGTTACCAATTTATGCTTATTTACATTTTAGACCTCGAAATTCATAACTTTTCCGTTTTAACTCCAAATTCAACCAAATTTCAAGGAGAACTTTATTTTGCCTAGATAAACATTTAAAAATTATTTTCAAGAACATAAAGTTTTTGAATTTATAGTTTCACCCCCCACAATTATTAAAATCACATTTTTAACACAAATTTTATTCAAACTTGCATTTTTCTTTTAATTTACGAGAAAGACTCTGGAAGATCATTATTTTTTATACAACGGGCCTAGAAAGGCCTAGATTTGGACATAATTCACTCATCAAATACCCCCAACCCTAAACTTTGATATTGCTCGAGCAAAACTAAAATTTTAAAATCTAACTCACTTTCGTTGGAGTCACGATTGCACTTAGCATGTGCAACAAGTAGTTAAACCTCTAGGTCAGGCTCACTTTTATAGGAGTAATGACTTCTCCTCGTACTTCACCACAGAACGGTCACCATGAATCGCCTCCCTGAATCTCCACCTCATATCGACCTTAATTGCTAGAGGAAAGTACCTGCAGTTGAACTGCACCTAGAACTCGACGATGGTCATCGTATCTCTCTCTCCAATAGTGGTAGTGGACTCCCACCACTGTAAGGCCACCCCAGTCAGCTTGAACGTGGATAACATTTTTCTCTGTACCTCGGTGCAGTCGACCATGCGCAGGTGGTGCTGCATTTCTCTCTTACACTGATAGGCTAAGATCACCTTTACATTGCCCTGAAACTCTGGGGGATGGCCCTTCTAAAAGTCCTCCCTAACTCGCTTCCACTCTGACAGCGTCGGGTGGCCCTGAACTGCTGGGGCCACTGGCTGTTGTGGCTGAGGCAGAGGAAAATGGGCTACCATGGAGGCATTGACTGTCTGAGCGCCAATATCAGCTACTTGTGCCGTGGATACAAACCCTGGTGGGGCCTATGATTGCGGAATCTCGGGATCCTGATGAGCCTCTGCCTCTCCGCCTCTCGTGGATTCCCTCACGGGTCAACCTCTCCCTCTCCTAGGCGACATCTGAAACTCAAAACGAGTTGTATTAGTCCAGTGACAATACAAATTGAAATAGCAGAAGTATAATATTTCAAGCATAAAGATGAGTCAACAGTCCTAATAATAGGCTTCTATGTCAAAAGAATGCTACGTTGAAGTCTTAGTAAGTCGTACAGATCCTATGAGCACTAGAACTTGATGCCCTAATACCATCTGTGACACCCCGCCTAATTAAATACCGGGTGATCAGGCCTTTATAAAATTCAATAGGATTTTCATATGGTTCATTCTTAGTATCACTGTCGAAAACATTATTAATTACTAACCACCTATAATTAATTAAGTCGGTGTCAAAATTTTGTCTTTTGAATTAATCAAAACACTAAGTAAAATAAGAAACCAAAACTAACCATCACAATATAATAGGGTCTTAACATATCGCAAATATCTGAATTAAGTGTTAGCCGAATAAACATCGACTAAGAACAAGCAAAACAATATAAATCCAAGGCATAGGAAACATAGCAAAATACATGTTGAACCAAAATAAAATGTACAACTGACAGGAGCAACATGCTCAAAAGTACAACTGAAATGTTATCCCTATCTAGAAGTGAATAAGAGAAGCGTCTAGTGCAAGTCTTGTAGCACCCACATGTACCACAACTACGTACCTTGGAATAAGATCAAGTTTGGCGCCTCTGTGGTCGGACACTTAAAAGATTTTGAAAATGTTTGATAGCAAGGGTTAGAACCCAAAACATTTTGAAAATATTTAGCAAGTGAAATAAATTGTAGTAAATTAAAATGCATGAGTGGTCTTCATATTTAAGCTATTGTCGCACTCTCTTAAGGACCTGCTCACTCCTCAACTAATATGCACATCTAACATCCTTCTACATAACCCGTATAGCTATCTACCTTATAACTAGTTCTTGTTATATAGTTCCTTCCTGTCACCCTAATCTAACCCCAATATGTTTCACGAGTTATATAATAGAAATACAATTCACATCATGTATATTACCCGTATATAATTATCTGCACCATATATATACATATCATCTTATTACAATATTCATGCACATGCCGTAATTATATAACCATTCGCCCGAGTAGGCACTCAACGGATGTTCTCTATAATGCTATCAATCCAGGTATACTCATCCACTCGAACACCCTAACACTGTTAGCTCCTCGAATCAATGAATAAAATAAACACAACGGAGGCGGTGTTCCCTCTGAAAATGAGACCGAATGACACCCAAGAAATCTAACCCCTAACTACGGATGCTATGACCTTGCGATAATATTCATCCTACTCCTCAAGCCAGGGGATTCACTCACATCGCGCAACGTTCTATGATAGCATTAGAGTGGTATGCTTTTACTAAAAATCTAGTCACCGATATTTATGAACACAATATATATATATATATATATATATATATATATATATATATATATATATATATATATATATATATATATATATATATATATATATATATACACTATCACATTATCATATATATACATTAATTTAATCCCAGCTTTATGGTGCACAAACCCATAGCACTAACCTAAATTATATCCGAGTACATGTGCCGACTCTAAATTTAGTTAACTCTCTTTTATTAATTTTATCATGGTATGCCTCTCACCCATAATTTCTGAACCCACTCGCTTGGCCTGTATTTTAGATTTTTATACAAAACCCACTAATAAATTCAACACCCCTTTTATTAGTGTTAAGTAAAAATTCCTCAAGGCCTTAGGTGCAGTTTTCCTTTAAATTTTTACAATAATGAACTCTTAGAGGCTTTACAAAAATTTAGAGCAAAGAAAATGAGATTAAAAAAAAAGCCGAAAGGCCTTATAACTGGTACCCGCGGTGGACCAGGGGCCAGGGGTGGTCGACCAAGCTGGGTTGGCCAGCTCTTCTCCCCGGCTGCCTTTTTCCTCCATTGTTGACATATCAAGCTTTCTAAATCATCCTTCAGACCACCCAATTCCCAAATGATCTATACCAAACCATTTTTCTCCCTTGTCTAATAGATTTTAACTCAATCTTAGCTTTAAATCCAACGATTACACTTTAGTCGAATTGATTCACGAAATGGGTATCTTAAATGGGTATTACATCTAGACTTTAAATTGATATTAATACATCATCAATTACTTGAGATTTGTCCACATATAAATCTGAATTTGGTTTTTAACAAGAATAATACCATTAATTCATCAATGAATTTGCCTACAAGATTAATTTATGCAAAAACCCATTTGCGTACAACATCCCACCCAAATCGGATTTTGAGTACACCTGTTATGATATGAATTGATTATCACAATTATAAATTGACAACAATTTATCCACTTTCCTTATAGTGTTGGTAGGGTTTGAATCTCTTGTAGTAGATGATGGATTTGATGAAGATTAGCCACTATTGTTCTTGGTTTTGTCTCCCAAGGTTTCTCCGATTTCTCCTTCTTTTGTTCTCTACTTGATTAGGTTTTCTTAAATGAGTTATGGTTGTCACACCCTCTTACTTTTAGGGTTTATTAAGTCGATCCCGTTTTTAGGCTTCTGGGCTTTATTAAAAGGCCCCAAACACTCCCATGTAGTCTTGGTTATGCCCAAAAATGCCCCGAGACCCATTTACTACCCACAGGCATTCTTTTTCGACTATTTCGATCCATCCGGACTCAACCATACACTCAGAATTGCCATCCGAATTAAATTACTAAAAATTAAAATTCACTCATTAACTTAGTAAATTTAAATCCAATAAATATTTTAATCGTTTACTCACCAGATTAATATTTAAATAAATATTAAAAATAATTAATTCAATTAAATTATGACACACAAGTAATTTAAAATTAGCCTAATTAATTAATCAATAAATGCCCAAAAATACGAGGTGTTACATGGGATAACTCTTAAATAATACAATTAGTCTTCAATTCTCGAGTTGGACCTTAGGCCACAACTTTGGACCCCACAAATGAGCCCGAATACATTATTTAATTAGCCCCGACAATTACCCCCCCCCCCCCCCCCCACCCCACACACACCGAGACCATTCCTAAGGACCTAAAATGGCCGAACTAGCTCGTAATACCTCTCAAATTGTGTCCCAAATATTTTTATCCAAAAGTATATTTTAATTATGACGTGACACGGGCAAATACTTTTAACTCAAAATAAAATCCCTTCTGATTAGTTCCAAATCATTAAAGTACAACTCCAAAACTTATAAATAATAAGGATTCTAATTAGTCACATCCCAGATTAATTAATTTCACCGAATTAATTTAATCCTTATTAAATTTTAGTTTCTTCCAAAAATACGTGGTGTGGTATAAAAAAATATCACAATAAAGAATTCACGAAGAACAATCACCATCAAGTGAGAAAGCATACAATCGCACACAAAACACAACTGTTTACATGGTTCGGCAATTTGCCAACATCCATGGGGAGGTCTACTATTTTATTAAGTATCTCTTAATATGCTTGGTTACATGCCCCTATGCCCCAAGCGAGGGGTTACAATTTATAGATGTGGAATTTAAGTTGTTAAAGTAACTCCACGATGTCCATAATGAACCATGAATCCCTTGAATATCTCCACGAGATTGCTGGGGATTTTTTTTTTTTTTTTTTTTTTATTTTTTTCATAACTTGGTCCTAGGGAGGTTTTGATAGCACATACACGTATCTTAATTCCATGATTCGGGCCGGACAATCTTCTAGATCTGTTGGGATAGGTCGGCTACTCTCGTGGGCTAGAATAAATGGGTTCCCACACATGGTATTACATAATTACATAAGAAGGTTCCGATAATATCCCATAATTTAAGAATAAAATATTATGACAAAAATTGAATTAAAAATTTCGGATTAAATTTGAGAATGAATTAAATCGGAGGGATTTATATTTAAATGAATAAAATTTAAAGTGATAATATATATTTATTCATAATTTCATAATTATACGACTCAACTGGGGAATGATGGGTTCGCTCATGAGAAATAAATCATAAAGTAATTAACTTATGGTTGGGCGTTGATTAAACAAAATGCTAATGGGTATTTAAATAAAAATATCCAGGACACGTTTTGGGAGGTTTTTGAAACACCCTGTAAATTCAAAAACTTTTAATTAGATAATATTTTGGGAGGAAGAAAATAATTTATTTTATTTGAAGGAATTAAATTCGTGATTTGGGAAATTTTTAAATTTGAGGAATTTATTAATTTTGGGAATTGAGGATTAATTATTTGGACTATTTTGTGTCGCATTTTGAGGTAAAAAATTTGAAGAATGTTATAGATTAATTTGGATTGCAATTAAGAGTGCAAGGTTGAGTTCGGGTGGATCGAAATAGTTGGAAAAGAGTGTCCATAGGTATAATATGGGTTTCGGGACTTTTCTAGATACATTTGAGCTCCCAAATGAGTGTTTGGGCCCTTTTTCGAAGGCCTATAAGCCCCAAAAAGGGATTTAGGTTAATAACCCTAATTATGAGAGGGTGTGGGAACTTTAATTCATTTTTATAAGACCAAATTCATGAGAACCAAAGAAGGGAGCAACTAAAGGGGATTTCAATAGATTAAACTGAGAAGTAGAGAGGAGACCATTGAATCAACCCGTCATCTTCATCAAAGAATCTGATTCTACAAACCGTAAGTCAAGTGGTTTAACTTGCATTTGATTAATTGAAATTTTCGTATTCATATTATTGAAGATGAATTGGTTAATATGTTAGGGTTAGTTATACATTTGAATTTGTAGATTTCATGTTTGTGATATAAAAATCTGTAGAGATGATAAGAATATGTGGATTTCGATTCCCCATTTTGTGTATATGATTTAGTTAGATTGAGTAAATCAAATGGGTGGATTTAGGATGAATATTGGAAGGCTTGGGGAATAAAATATGTACAAATTTGAAGGTTTTAAAGCTTTAATGGCGGACTGGGTTTTCTGGGCAATGAAAGAGGAAACAAAACATCAGGGTCGTTCAAACGACCTGGTGTCTCGTTCAAACGACAGCCAGAGTTGTTCGAAGGATATGGATGGTCTCTTTAACGACGTAGTTTAATTCTGACAGATTTCTCCCCTCCCACTGATTCAGACCTGATTGTTGATTTGTGATGAATTGTTCCTGTTTTAGTTGAATCTGAATTTTGGGGTGATAATTAGGGTTTTAATTTGTAGAACTTTACCCATGGCTTAGTAGAGGATAAATTCGAATAGAGAATTAAGGTTTATGCTGATTAATTGGGAACCTTATAAATTAAGTGGGTAAGCTTAATTGAAAGAAAATGAATAATGAATTAGGAATTTTGAATATCGGGCCAAGCGAGATAGTCCGGGTATACATGATAGAGTGTCACCAAGGTAATGAAATTATTTAGTGTGTGATTGATTAATTTGGGTCAGGTTATAGACTTAAATGTGTTAGGCTAGTGTTACGGATATAGAGCACGAGTATCCTAGATTTGATATGTGTGTGTGTGTGTGTGTGTGTGTGTAATATTTATAGGAAAGCATACCCATTCTAGTGCTATTATGGGAGGTGGCACGACGTGGGTGAATACCCTGGCTAGATAATGCAGGATGAGTATAGTCCCCACGTCTTAGCGTCTGGATGAGGGGTGAGACGTCTTGGGTATTCGTATGTCTCATTTTCGATGGGAATTATGGCCGCTTCCAATTTGATGCTTTTCTGATTCGGGGAGAGTACCGTGTCAGTATTCCGGGTGGATGAGTATACCCATAGATGATAGCGTTTTAGAGAACACTCGATGAACGCCTGCTAGGGAGGATGGTTTTATATCTACGACATGTATGTGTGAATGTTGTAGTATGATATTACATATATATGGTACATTTATATACGGATAAATACATGATGAGAATTGTATTAAAAATATAACTTGTGAGATTATTATATGATATCAAATGAGTAATAATTTAAATAAGTTAATGTGATGAATAACTTATAAAACTTATACCAAAATTCACTCAGGTTAGAGTAATGGGAAAAGTAGAATATTAATATATATATATATGATAAGACTAGTTACGGGGTAGATAGCTAGATGGTTAATGTATAGGTACGTTAGGCGTGCACATTAGTCGAGGGATGAGGTGTCCTCAAGAGAGTGTGCGATATTAACTTAAATATGAAGAGCATTCATGCATGTTAATATACAGCAATTAAATTCACTTGCTTTCGGGTGGATGAGTATAACCATAAATGATAGCGTTTTAGAGAACACTCGATGAACGCCTGCTCGGGAGGATGGTTTTATATCTACGACATGTATGTGTGAATGTTGTAGTATGATATTACATATATATGGTACATTTATATACGAATAAATACATGATGAGAATTGTATTAAAAATATAACTTGTGAGATTATTATATGATATCAAATGAGTAATAATTTAAATAAGTTAATGTGATGAATAACTTATAAAACGTATACCAAAATTCACTCAAGTTAGAGTAATGGGAAAAGTAGAGTATTAATATATATATATATATATATATATGATAAGACTAGTTACGGGGTAGATAGCTAGATGGTTCATGTATAGGTACGTTAGGCATGCACATTAGTCGAGGGGTGAGGTGTCCTCAAGAGAGTGTGCGATACTAACTTAAATATGAAGAGCATTCATGCATGTTAATTTACATCAATTAAATTCACTTGCTACATATTTTCTAAATATTTTGGGTTCTAACCCTTGCTATAAAATATTATCAAATCCTTTTAGGTGTCCAGCCACAGGGACGCCAAAATTATTCTATTTCAGGGTTACGTAGATGCGACACATGTGGATGTTGCAGGACTTTGACTTAGTCGCTTCAGTCATTTCATTCCTAGAGTAGGATGTAGTCAATATTCCATTTGGGTATGTCGCCCTAGTTGTTCCATTTTATTTCAGTTAGATGATGTATTTAGTTATTCCTCTTATGGTTTATTTTTGGTATTTGATTTATAGTCGATGGTTTTCTCGGCAAGGATTGTATTTATTCCTTTTATGTATTACTGATTCAGTGGTGGTGTGAATGGTTAATCATATATTCTTTAGCATGTTATTAGATATGTTAAAAAAAGATAAAATTTGGCATCATATCTTTTGAATACTAGGTGGTTAGTAAGTTTTAAAACGTTTCAACACTAATGCTAAGAATGAATCAGATAACATTCCTATTTAATTTGATATAGGAATGAATACCCGATATTTTTCTAGGCAGGGTGTCACAGATGGTATCAGAGCATCAGGTTTTTATGTCCTTAGGATCTGTGTGGCTTTTCACATTTTAGCAAAGCATTATTTGATATAGATCCTTATTATAGGATTGTTGTATCCCTTCACGTATGCGAATTATGTACTCCTACTATAGGGTATAGTCATATGATTTATATACGGTTTCGGTCGAGCGTAGAAGATCAAACATTATAGAATGAGAAGCGTGGGATATATAAGAATTTGCCTGAGGAAAGACTCAGCAAGTGCCATGGAATATTCTAGAAAATAGTGACGTGATAGGGTCACTATGATTATTGTTCGAACAATTGAAGTTGAAGTAATCGCTAGGACACACCCCAAGTGTAGACGACAAGGGGAGAGGGTCGAACAAGATTTTATTTCAGAAGAACAATTCTCTAGGATTCGATGGAGGTGCGAAAGGTGATTTCCAATGGATGGAAAACATCCAGTTGGGATCACATGTGGGGGAGTGTAGTGACACTCAATTAAAAATTTTGGGCAGGGAAGTTTGCTCTTTAGAAGCAATATGGGGTGATGGGAGCTAGTCACCACCTCCATGGGGAGATACCATGAATAACGAGGAATTTGGGGTGAAAATTATTATGAATCCTCTCACTAGAGGTTAAATTGGGAGGCAAGGGAGATTTCTTAAATTTTCCAAAAGAGACGAACAGTGGTCGTATGGGAAGGAAAGTTGACGAAATTTGCAAACTTAGTAACCGATGAGAGAGATACGAAGAATCAAGTAGGGTTGCAAGTTAATAATAGACCCGTACATAGAATAAACAAGCATGGATAGAAGATCTGGCTAGGATGATAGGTGTCGTTGTCATCAAGATGTACATTTGTAATTTGTATCAATGCTGTCGTGAGAAGGGAGCTAAGGGAGTTAGAGAATCTAACTAAAGGGTAAGACTTCATTTTTTAGGCTAGTGAGGCACCAAGGGATGGGATACCTAGTAGAGGAACCAGATTAATGATTGAGATTAATAGAATTTCTACCAAGTGACGGTGGGTTCAATTAGGGTTGTCAAGGCTAGCAATAAGTCTATTGGATCAGTGGATCCAAAGGGAAAATTGTGGTAGCAATCAGGATCAAGGCTACCAAGTCCGGAAAAAGGATAACCCCAACATGGCCGGTGGGGCCAGACAAAGGGGAAGGACACATAGAGGTGTCTTATATGTTAAAGAGTAGAAATGCATGGACGGATCTTGTTCGTAGCAAGTTAGGGTACAGGAGCGAGATGCTTAGTAAGGGAAACAATGAGAGAAGTTTTTAGTTTGATTAAGTCGAGGGTTTTATGTCTGATAACCATTGAGCCGGTAGTGTTGTGGGAAACTAAAACTACAAGTTTTATTCCGAGATGATTGGGGTTTATTTTGTGTGATGCGAGCGGGTCACGCTAATGTATTAGTACTAGATTCACATGAGAAACGAATTTAGTGGAGGTATCATTAATATCAATAGTATGTGTATATTTACCATGGAGTAGCGGGGCGCACTTCAGTTCCACCTGTGAGGAATGCGTAGGAACATTGGGATGATATATATTTTTCATAGCATTAGTTCATTTGAGAAGTGATATTCGAGGTATGTTTTATCCTGGGTATAGACATATTCGCGATGGGGGGTGATTACAGCAAAGCTATCGTGCTTGTTGTTCTAGGTCAGGATGTAAATTGTTATGATGTCTCACTTGAAAAAGGGTTGAGCTCGTGGTGATATTTTTTATAGTAGACTTCAGAGTGTACAGTTGTCTAGTTATATGGGATCCCGATGCGTAGGGACTCTTACTGATGAGATTCAAGGTATGTTGGGTTGTCGTGGAGCGCAAAGATTTATCTCGTTATTAATATTTAGAACTAAGGGCTTAGTGATAGTGTGAGCGCAATAATATAAGACTCCTTCAGAGACGTGGGAGTCCATGAATAGACATGTGAGTATAGGGTCAAAGTTTCAGTGTCCTGGTCGTATGCTTTGGGTTTTACATCAATCGAGGATCAAAAATGCAGAGAAATAGTGCATTGGGAAAAGCTCTTTTGGACCTTGCTGGGAGGTGTTATACGCATAAGCTTAAATAAAAATGTCAGAAGTAGGAAGACGCCATCGGATTGAATAATAATCAGTGAACGTGTGGAGAAAATACATTGAATAGAGAGCCGCTAAGATATAGGGCCAGTGGCACAAGGAAGTGTTGCGAAAGAAACATTGGGAAAATTTGCACCACAAGTTGATAGGTGGGGTAGTATTGGGAAGAATTGAATAGTAATTAGAAGGTCATCGAAAATATTTGGAGGATATGTAACAACCCGTATTTTAGTAAATATAATATTTAATTAATTTGGGAAATTTTAAATTACTTGTGTGTCGTAATTTAATTGAATTAATTACGATAATATTTATTTAAATATTAATCGGAGAGTGAATGGTTAATATTTAGGAAAAATTAAATACTAAATGAATAGTAATAATTTATTTACATCATAACGTGTATTAGTGACGTGGCATTTATTTATCTTAGCCGGAAGTCGGTATAGACTAATTTGGGTGTGAGATAAGGATTTTTATAAATTAATTTGGATGTCGATTATGAGTGCACGGTTGAGTCCGGATGGCCGAGATAGTCGTAAAAGTGTACTCGGGGGTGGTAAATGGGTCACGGGGCATCACCGGGCCCACACGCGGGTAATTGGGCCATTTTAATTCAGCTCATAAGCCAAAGAACGGGATAAATGTGTTAAACCTAAACCTAAGAGTGTTGAACGGCAGACAACTACACACCAAAACCAAAGAGTTTGAGAGGGAACTAGAGGGAGCAATTGGAGAATAAATAGGGGATCTTTTGGAGACAAATCAAGGAACAAAGTTGGGTGTTCATCATAAAGCCCGTATCTACGCCAACAGATCTGACTCTACGAACCCATAAGGATAGGGGTTAACTTCTTGTAGCATTTATTTATGTTTTCAATTCATATTTGTGTGATGTGGAAATCAAAAATTCGTTTTGGGTATAAACGGGTACAAAAATGGGGTTTTTGTAATTGGAAAACCAAAAGGAGAATTGGTGTAGGAATTTATCGTGTTACCTGATTCTGCGTAGATAGTTAACTTTGATTGATGAACGAAATTAGGATAAATGGATGAAATTGGGACTGAACAAAGAAAGCCCTAAAATTTTCCAAAATTTGAATAAGTTGAGATTTGTGGGAATTAAGTCATGTTTGAGGTTTTAGGGGAGGTCCTAATCATGTTCCCATGTGTTAAAAATGTTGTCTACGTTTGGGTTGAACCTTAGAAGAGGTTGGAGTTGGGAGAAACTCGTTAATGGCTAAAACAGCGTTGGAGAAGATGAAGAAATATTTGATCGATCGATGGCTGGGATCGATCGATCGATGACCCAGGATTTTTTACAGGTCAGCCAGTTTTGTTATATAAGACAAATTAATTTAAAATTTGACTCCCATACATTATTTAGTGAGAAATAAATATGTAACATAATTTCCTAACAATTATAAGGGAAAGTAATTGGGATTGGGAGGGATTTAAACGTGACACACTTTGGTTCATTTTTGGGAAAAAAATATCCCAAAATAATTAAATATGAATCGAGTGGGCAAGTCCGGGTATATTGGTTGAGCGATGCCAAGGTATTAAATTAATTAAGATTGAAAGCTAATTAATTCCGAGTCGAGAATTTAGACTCGGGTACTATTTTATTCTCGGTCCATAAGAGCGAGTCCGAATATATTGGATGGGTGACACCAATAATAATTTAATTAATTAATGTGCAAATTAATTAATAATTAGAGTTGGACCATAAACTCGAGATGCTAAGTATAGGCTAGTGTTACGGACTCAGTACACGGTAAATCCGGGATATTTTATATTTATATATATACGGGGTGCGATAGTATATATATGGCGTGCGCATATAAATATCAGTGATTAGATATTATAAATATATATACTCTAGTGCTATCGAAGGAGGTTGTGCGATGTGGGTGAATCCCCTAGCTTGAGGAGTAGGGTGAGTATATCCCCAGGTCATAGCGTCCGTTATATGGGTGAGGGGATTATCTCACTTTCAGGGAAGGAATATGACCGCCTCCATTATGTTTATGTTTTTGGCCAAGTTAGTGATCGATTCTGACTTGGGGGTAACTAGATTATGCGAGTACACCTAGTGTGATAGCACTTTAGAGAATACATCCGGTGAGTTATTACTCGGGAGGAGGATGGGTTATATTTATATTCAACATATGTGTGAATGTTGTAATATGGTTCTACGTATATAATGGGATAAATAGTTATGTACGGGTCATTAAATACTTGTAGTGAATTGTATTGATTATATATGGGTTATATTCACATTCAACGTGTGTGATTGTTGTAAGATAACTGTACGTACATAATGGGTGAATAATTATATACGGGAAGTTTAAATATATGGAGAAAGTTATATAAGTAGTTATATGGCTTTCAAGGAAAGATGATTAACTAAGTTAAGGCGATAAGTAACTTATAAGTCATACATTAAAATACTCAGGATTGAGTAGGGCGATTGACAAGAGTTATATTAAGTATCTAGTTTCGGGGTAGAGGACTAGGTGGAATATAAAGAAGGCGTTAGGTGTGCAAATTAGTTGAAGGAGTGAGTCTGTCATCAAGGGAGTGCGATACTAACTAAAATATGAAGCACATTCATGCATATTTTATTACTGCAAGTTAATCATTTGCTAAATGTTTTCAAAATATTTTGGGTTCTAACCCTTGCTATAAAATATTTTCAAAACCTTTTAGGTGTCCCGCCACAGGGACGCCGGGCTTGATTCATTCCAAGGATTCGCTGTTGCAGCATATGTGGATGTTGCAGGATTTGGATAGACGCCTGTATTCCTTCTATTCCTAGTGTAGACATTTTCTATCAGATATTCGAGCATGTTGCTCATGGTTTTATTTAGTACTTATTTAAGATACTTGAGATCTATTATTATCTATATTTACATTTGTGTTGGATTTTAGCCGATTGTTATTCGGCCAGTTTCTTATTTATATGTGATGGTTGGATTCAGTTGGCTTGTGATTATTAATGATTTATTTCCGCATGAGTATTTCATTGAATTAATGAAAGATAAAACTTGGCACTAGTCTAATTTCACTTAGGTGGTTAGTAATTAGAAAGTTTTTGCAGTGATGCTAAAAATAAACCAACTGAGAAACCTGTTCTAATTTAATTTAGGATTGATCACCCGGGGTTTAATTAGGCGGGGTGTCACAGATGGAAACAGAGCATCTGGTTCTAGTGTCCTTAGGATCTGTGTGGCTTTTCACATTTCAGCTTAGCATTAATTGATGTAGAGCCTTATGATAGGATTGTTGTATTCCTCTACGTATGCGACTTAGGTTCCCCTCCTATTAAGTAGAGTTGATATGATTCATATACTTGTTCGATTGGGCATTGTACCTCCTATAATTTTGGATAACCAGCGAGGTCCGTTAGAAGTACTGCAAGAGGGGAGGGGAGGTAGAAGATGTAGAGTATTCGTGGAATAGGATAATAACTTGGGGCCAGTAAATTTCCCCAAGCACTATCGTAGAGAACGGTGATATAATTTGGGACTCACTCATTGGAAAAGAGAGAGAGTCGGGGAGGATTATTTTCAATAGTCAATTACCACGTATGAAGGAGAATATATGGAATCAAACGAGAAATTTTGGGTACGGTGTGACCATAAGATCGTCCATTCGCTATTCAAATAGGGGTGCAAGTGAAATTTCAGAGTTTATGAAATGGGTAAGATTGTAACTGATCGTGAGAGAGACGATAAATTATATAAGCGAACTTCGTAACCGATGAAGGGGATACGGAGAATAATAAAAGAACCCACAAATGGATAATGAACAGTGTGATAATACACAATAATGGATGAAAAATCCAACTAGGATGACTAGTGTTGAGGTCATCAATATCTTGTGTTTTCCATCTTACATTAACGCTTCTAAGATGCAGGAGCCAATAAGGTTAGAGTGTTTAACCTAAGAACGAAATGAGATTTAATGGTGCTAGTGAAGCACGGCGGAAGGGTATACCTAGTAAGGGACCCATCTTGACATTTTAAATTAAGTAAATTTCTAACAATTGACGGTGGATTTGATCCGGGTCATGAGTCCCATAGGGTGTGACAACCCGCTCAAAATAATAATGGGTGGCCAGCCCTATACTATAATAAATCAGGTATCTCAGATGGCACAGTCTCAACATCAACATACTAAACTCTATAATATAAGGCTAACTACCTGAAATCATTAAAAGCGAATTGTCAGAAATTTAAAACTTTTTATTTAACAACAACAACAAAACCAATAATGCAACTCAACCAACAATATACATCTAACTATAATGAGTGATAAGTGCAAACTCCAATAAATACAAGTGTGAAATACAAATAACGAATAAAATACCCGAATATGCTGTCGGGTAACAGACAATACAATAATCTGAGAAATGAAATATAAAGGTGTTAATCTACAACACTTGAATACTAACTCAATATACAAAATGAATCCTAATCTAGATGTACAAGGATAGAAATCGACTAAAGCAGAGTGCCGCAACAGTTCGCTACAGCCACAGCTCCCCGAATACCCTGGATGGATAACATCAAAGGCGTCCTTGCGAAGGAACACCTGAAGTATTACAATATATACATGGAGGAAGAAAATATAAACGGGTCAGAGCCCGAGTTTGAAAAACATTTTTATAGCAAGTGTATTAAAATGCATAATAATTATAAATACATTATTACATGATTTAGTTGGAATCGAACTCTACATAATAATTCAACTCACCTCTCATCTAAAGCGTGCACTAAGCGTATGCACGTGATCTCCAAACGGATGTACGATTCTAATTTAGGTAAGAGGATTCTAACTTAAACCCAATTGAAGTATTTAAGTGAAGCCATCTAACCTATCTCCCAATCTACACTTATTTCTATAATCGATAAGTTATATACATTAACTTTAATGTAATAGTTATAGTTATCTTTATAATGTTCATTTATTGAACATGTAAAGTTACATGATCCCATCATGTCCGCATCATCACAATACATCAACAATCTCATTTACTAGAATTTTGTATTCTAGTGATGCCCTTATAAGGCATGAAATCATATATATAATTATTATATGAGTTATTAGCATCAAGAGTTAAGGACTAAACTCCTCCCGATTCTCAACACGGCACTGCGTTTCGTGCATGGGACGTCTCACCGAAGCGAAATCCAAACAAGGAACCCCCCGTTACACTATTCCTGATCGTATCTATCCTCGGGGCTCATTATGCCCTCAATGCAAGATGCATGTAACCCAAATTATTATTATTCAATTTTAGTTAATTAATATTCCCAATTCTCAACAGTACACGGCGTTTCATGCGTGGGACGTCTCGCCGAAGCGAAATCCGAACAAGGAACCCCCCATTACACTACTCCTGGCACTGTCGATCGTCGGGATAGGTGATATATATATATATATATATATATATATATATATATATATATATATATAGAGAGAGAGAGAGAGAGAGAGAGAGAGAGATCATAATGAGCATTAAGGACTAAACTTATCCCCAAGTTCCAACATTACACTGCGGTTCGTGCGTGGGACATCTCGCCGAGGCGAAATCCAAACAAGGAACCCCCCCGATACACTAATCCTGGCAATGTAGGTCGTTCAGGTCCATTATGCCCTTGATATCGAAATACAAACACAAGCAATAATAACCATCCAATCGAGCTATAACTCGAAGGACGCAGGCTCACATGATATCATCTTCCAGCAGCCCATATACGTAGCAAACTGGGGCCACCTGGTGGGGTTCAACGACACCCACCTCGTGATCAACTCACGCACACGACGTCCGGGAAGCGGTCATAGCTCCTAACCGGCAAGTGAGACCGACACATACCCACGACCTCTCACCCCCAAAATAAATAAATGTATATATATATGTCATATGATGACCACCATGGACGACTATGACCTGGGGAATATCCACATCCTGCTTTTCTAGTCAGAATGCTCACCCTCTACGCACGAAACTTACTAATGATAGCAAGGAAGGGGTATGCTTAACATGTAAATACACCATCATATAAGGTATACATACATCCCACATAATAAAGATAAACCATTATATAAGGTATACCTGCAACAACATATTCATTTTCATTATACGCTCTTAGGCGCAATTTGATTAATATCATTATTTAGTATATCTCTCTCATGATACACTAATCGCCAATACTCACTCATTTTCCCCACTTAGTATATGCTATACTAATTCTCGCTTGAAGCTCTCATGTCGCTTCTATTATGAATTGTCTCTCAATTCTTTTAAGTTGAGGATATTCTTTACCCACATTTATAATCTTCCATCCATAATATGGTTCAATTCATTTTATGAACCTTTGAAATTACCCCATTTGGGGTTTGGATCCTAAGATCCGGTATCTCTAAATTATTCACATTCTTTCATATGAATTGAATTTATTATCTCCAAGTCAAGGCGGGGTTCCCCACTTAGTATAAACCATAATATTAAATCGGTATTTCCTCAATCTTTAATTTATATAACTCCCATAATTTAGTATAATGGAAACCCTCTAAAAGTCTCCAAAATATACTCCACATGTCTCATATAGAGGATTCAAATCTATAACCTCGAACAAAGCGGGATGAAATTCTCCCTAGAAAACATCTCCAAAAATTCCCCTGTTTTCGAATCGATTCGGCCCGTCCGAATCGATTCGGCCCCAAAAAGCGAATCGATTCGGCCCATTCGAATCGATTCGGTCCAATGGACCTAGGAGTCTGCTACATGCCGAACCGATTCGCAAAGGGCGAATCGATTCGGCCCTAAAGACCTGGGCATTCTGCAACAGACAGAATCGATTCGGTAGGGGCGAATCGATTCGGCAAGTGCAGCAAGCTACGAAATGGCTTATTTTCCACAAAAGCCAAATTTCCCAAAAATCATTTATCTCATCTTCCAACCATTTTGATCCATCCCAATCACAAATATAGCATTAATGTTTATCCAATAACACATATAAACCAATTTCTATCCTTAAAATTCATTATACACTACCAAAATAAGGTTTTTTTTCCAAAAGTTAGGTTTTGTAAATTTAAACCTAAAACCCACTGTGACACCCCGACTAATTAAATACCGGGTAGCTACTCCTTTATTAAATCAATGCAAAATGCCAAGTTGGCTCAGTTAATAGCATCACTGTCGAAAACATTTTAATAATTACTAACCACCTAGTATTTAAAAGTAAGTTGCCAAATTTTAAGTTAAGTCTGATTAACATGCAATAAGAGAATAATGAAAGAATAACAACCATTCACTATAATGAAGTAATGAATAACCAACCAAGTAAAAATAAAACTCTAGAGGAAAACTCCTCACAACAATCCCACAACTGAAAAATAAATGACAAGTCTGAATCCTGAATAATTACATGCCAAAAGTCTGAATACTGAAGTAAATGAAATGTCTCTAAAAGAATTGGGCGACATGCCCTACAACTGATAACTGAGAAATATGGAGTCAAAGTAGATGAAGCGTCTACAAGCAAGGTCCTGCAACTTCCACAAACAGCTACAGGTCGTCACCTGAATGAGAATCCTAAGCATGGTGTCCTTGTGGCTGGGCACCTAAAATGGTTTTTACAAAAATAGATTTGAAAGCAAATGGGTCAGAGCCCGAAAGTGGAAATCATTTTGAAAACAGCAAGTGTTTTAATAACATTAAAACATTAAATGCAAAATACATGTTAGGACGTGCACTCACATGAAATTCTCACCTCTCGACTACATGTGCACTCCTAACGTACCATACCCATCTAAATAACATACATATCTAACCATACCGTAATAAGTTCTACCCCTTACTACTCGATTCCCATATTACATTCTAGCGTTATCAAATAAATAGAGGCTTTACTAACATTCAGATTCTCACTTAAGCAATATAATTCATTTCGGGTTATCCCTTTATATTTTCTCAAAAGGTTTCCATATTCACACAATGCCACATGAAAGTTCTCATTAATTTAATGTATATTAATCACGTCATAAATATACAATACAAGCACCCCGAGACTAGCTCCGGTGCACACATACTCTGCTATCCATCCCGGTACATCACGTACATAAGGATCACGCATTCCGAATCTCTCAGGAATCGTTCTCAGATAACAACATCACAAATAATGGAGGCGAACACAGTCACATCACATGGGTCACGCACATACCTGCGCTCCCACGATCAGCAGACTTATTAACATCCCAATAAGTCCTTCTCTGACCTATGTTCTTCGAGGTAACCAATCTAAATCCGGGCAACACAAGGATTAGAGGGCCCTAAGAGAACGCAAACCTCCCGTGATAACAAGTATGGTAGGTATGTCATACACATAAAATTAATACATATACTAAGTATGCACACGTCTTAGTAATCACCGTAATATATTGGTACATATCTCTTCTCGTACTGACATATAATACTACACCATTTATATGTTCCCGGTTAATATAATAGATTACGCCGTCAATAGTTCTCACATCGAAATAGACACTCACGTCCTACTTCATATTTACCATTAGGTTCAAACTACACTACTAGGTTTGACTCCTCATTATATCCCAAACATCCCAATTATACCAATTAATCAACAAGGGAAGGTTATCTCTATGTATACACAAGGCTACGGGACACTCGGGATCAAAACAGGCTAAAAAGCCTAAACTCAACTCGTTCGAAGTCTCGTTCGAACGAGGCTGTTCGAACGAGAGTTCGTTCGAACGAACTGGGCTATCTAACGAGATCTCATTCGAACGAACTTTATCGAACGAACTTTACCCTCGTTAGAAGTCAACGGTCATCTCGTTAGAAGCTCGTTCGAACGAGCTCGTTCGAACGACCTGGGCAGGTCTTCTAACGAGTGGCCAGTTTCGAGCCCAGAAATCCTTATTTCGTTTTTCCAACTTCTCTACTCCTCAAATCTCATCCAAACATTAATCTAACGATTATTTAAGGTTCCTAATCGTCTCTAAACATACTTAGTTCACATATTAACATGTTTGGGGGTATTAATTCATCCTAACATCATTCAAATATCAAATCTCTACATATTTCTCCCCAATATTAAAACTATGAACCCTAGAATTTATGAATCTTCAAAGAGCTGAATTAAATCCGTTTTTGGTTTCATACTAATTGTAATATCATCAGAATAATCATCAAATACCAATCTACATGCGATTTCCTCATCAAAATGTACTTTCTATTTCCAATTTACATGGGTTTTTCATTAACTCCCAAGAACAATACGATTTTAATCAATTCCTACACATGGAAGAAGCATTCTTTGAAATAAACGAAATTAAACCACTTGCCTTATATGTGTCTCTGATTTGATGACGAATTTGATGAATGGTACTCTCTCTCTCTGCAGAATCTCCTCTTTCTCTCCCTCTAAAAGCTCTCTTCTCCAAGTAACAATGGTGGCTAGGGTTTGTGCTTTAGGAACTCTTGGGTTTTCTTGTAATAACCCCCGTAGTCTATTTGGGTATTAGTGGTCTTAGTGGGTTTAGTGGGGAATTACTAAGTCAGCTTTTTAATTCCCAATTTTCGCAGGTATTAATTCCCATAATTCCAAAATTACCAAATTACCCTTATACGTTGCCGGTATGGCCTAAAAATGCCCCGGGACCCAAATCAAACCCCCGGCTAGTGTTTTCTGACTATTTCGACCCTTTTGGATGCGTTGACGCACTCAAAACGACCATACGATTAATAAAAATAAAATTCACTTTTTAATTATCATAATTATATACCATGACGCGACTGTCACACGCGTCTCAACATGATTTCCAAATTACCGTATTTCAATCTCACGACAAGTTTCATAATTCAATATTCATATATAATCATATATGCACATTATAATCAAATACCAACTCGCATATCGCTAGTATTTTAATCCGAATTAATTTCCAATTTATACACATTTAATTCAATTAATCCCCAAAAATAAATATCACAAAAATACGGGGTATTACCTACTTCCCCCCAAATAACTGAATTTCGTCCCGAAATTCGGAACTAGAAAGTACCTGGTAAGAACAACTCTGGATAACGTTCGCGCATCTCATCCTCGCGCTCCCATGTGGACTCCTCGACATTATGATGTCGCCACTGAACACGCACTAACGGAACTATCTTTGACCGCAGTTTCTGCTCACTTCGGTCTAGAATAGCAATTGTCCCCTCCTCGTAGGAGCTATCCGGCTGGAGATCGATGTCCTCCACAGCAATGTGAGAATGAGCCAAATTATCTCTGAGGTATTTCCTTAGCGAGGAAATATGAAACACATCGTGAATCCGATGCAAATGCTCCGGTACCCCAAGTCTATACGCAACCGGTCCGATCCGCTCAATAATAGGAAATGGTCCCACATATCTTGGTGCCAACTTCCCTTTCTTCCCGAAATGCATAATCCCCTTCATAGGAGATACTCTGAGCAAAACCTGGTACCCCACTTGGAACTCCCTGAAGAACCTCTTCACATCAGCGTAGCTCTTCTGCCGATCCTGAGCTACCCGAATGCGACTCCGAATCAATTCTATCCTCGCCGAAGTATCCTGAATCACTTCCGGCCCAAATAGTTTATTGTCCCCCACTTCCAACCAACATGACGGGGAACGACAAGGTATACCGTACAATGCCTCAAATGGAGCCATGCCAATAGTGAACTGGTAGGAGTTGTTGTAAGTAAACTCCACCAGTGGAAGATACTTCTCCCATCCACCCCCAAAATCAATGATACTCATCCGTAGCATGTCCTCTAACATCTGATTTGTACGCTCAGTTTGCCCATCGGTCTGCGGGTGATACGTCGTACTCAACCGCAATTCCGTGCCCATGGCCTCCTAAAAACTCTCCCAAAACCGTGAAACAAATATCTTGTCTCGGTCAGACACTATATTTAGGGGCACACCGTGAAGTCTCACTATCTCAGAAATAAAGAGCTGGGCTTACTGTCCTGCAGTGTAGTCTGTCCTCACGGGTAGAAAATGAGCGACTTTGGTCAACCTGTCCACAATTACCCAAATGGAGTCGTGACCTCTCTGTGACGTAGGCAACCCCGTGATAAAGTCCATAGAGATGCTTTCCCACATCCACATCGGGACCTCTAACGGCTGTAGTAGTCCTGCCGGTCTCTGATGATCCACTTTTACTAGCTGACAAGTGGCGCATTTTGAAACAAACACGGCAATATCTCTCTTCATCCCGCTCCATCAATACTGTCGTCTCATGTCTTGGTACATTTTGTCCCCACCGGGATGTACCACGAACCGTGAGCCGTACGACTCCGCCATCACCTCGTGCCACAATTCCTCCCCTTCCGGAACTACTAATCTCCCATTGAAGCGTAATTCCCCGTCTGAGCTAACGGTATAGGACTCGGCTCCATCTGCTAGTAATCGAACTATCTGCTCCTGACAGAACGAGTCATTTGCCTGTGCCCTTACTACCTTCGTGACAATCTGCGGTGTAACGGTCATCACAGACATGAACGATCGGGCCACTGCATCCTGGTGTCCCAATTCCTTCCACTTGGCCTTCCACACTTCCGCCACCTCATCTACAGGTCTACGGCTCAACGCGTCTGCTACTACGTTAGCCTTCCCCGGGTGATATTGGATATCAAACTGATAGTCCTTCACAAACTCAAGCCACCTTCGCTGCCGCATATTCAATTCTTTCTGTGTGAATAGGTACTGTAGGGACTTGTGGTCCGTGAACAATCGAAACTTTTCCCCCAAAAGGTAATGCCTCCAAATACGAAGGGCAAATACAACTGCCGCCAACTCCAAGTCATGAGTGGGGTAATTCTTCTCGTGAGGCTTTAGCTTTCGGGAAGCATAAGCTATGGCCTGACTCTCCTGTTGCAATACACCTCCTAGTCCTTGCAAGGACGCATCGGTGTAGACTAGGTACTCAACTCCCGGTCTCGGCAATGCTAACACAGGTGCTGAGGTCAACTTATCCTTCAACTCATCGAATGCCAACTGACAGGCATCACTCCAGATGAATGGCACACCATTACAAGTCAGGTGTGTCAAAGGACCTGCTATCTTAGAAAATCCCCGAATGAACCTCCTGTAGTATCCTGCTAGACCCAAGAAACTACGGATCTCCGTTGGTGTCGTGGGCTGTCCCCACTCCCTCACCGCGGATACCTTCCCCGGATCAACAGATATACCCCGGTCGGAAATAATGTGTCCCAAAAACTGGACCTCTTTTAGCCAAAACCCGCACTTCTCATATTTTGCATACAGCTCGTTCTGACGTAGCGTCTACAAAACTTGCCTCAAATGCTCGGCGTGCTCCTCCTCTGTCTGGGAGTAAACCAGAATATCATCGATGAAGACAATGACAAACTGATCTAGGAAATCTCTGAACACCCTATTCATCAAGTCCATAAACACAGCTGGAGCATTGGTCAAACCAAAAGGCATAACCCGAAACTCGTAAAAACCATATCTCGTTAAGAATGCCGTCTTCGAGAAATCCCCTTCCCTGATACGCAACTGATGGTATCCCGATCGCAAATCAATCTTTGAGAAGAAAGAAGATCCTCTTAATTGGTCGAATAGGTCATCGATTCGAGGCAACGGATACTTATTCCGTATCGTGACCTTATTCAACTCCCGATAGTCCACACACAATCTCAGTGAACCATCTCTCCTCTTTACGAACAACACAGGGGCACCCCACGGTGAAGTACTCCTCCGAATAAACCCCTGACCCAACAACTGCTCAATCTGATCCCGTAACTCCCTCATCTCAGCGGGAGCCATACGGTACGGTGCGCGTGCTATAGGTCTCGTATATGGAAATAAGTCTATAACAAAGTTTATCTCTCGACTGGGGGGTAGGCCTGGTATCTCCTGAAACACATCAGAATACTCCCTGACAACTGGGATCGAATCTAAAGGAATCACAACCTCCTTAGAGGTATCCTCCTCTATGTAATACAAATGAGCGGTCGAGCCTCCCTCTGGGAGAGGCATCGCCACTACAAACATCTCTTGCCCCGGAATGGAAAAAACAATGCTCCCACCGAAGCAATCAATCATGGCTCTATAATCTGCGAGCCAATCCATACCGATAATCACATCGTGAACATGCATATCTAATACCAACATATCTGCAGGTAATACCAGACTACCAATCTCTACCCCCACTCCCCGACATATAAAGAAAATAAGTGACCCACTCCCCAATGGTGAGTCTACACACGTCACTGTGCTCTCTGCCGTAGCTAACAACCCTAAGGCTTTCGCAAAATGTGTAGCTATAAAGCAATGTATTGCCCCCGTATCAAACAAAACCCGACCCATAGTACCATGGATAGGAAACATACCCTCAATCGCGGGTGGTGCCTGCGGAGCTGCTGCCTGGTGGACGTTATAGACACGTCCATACTGTAACTGTCCCTGCTGCACAGGAACTGCATGAATGGCTGGAAGAGCTGGTACCTGGGCTGGGGCTGGAAGGGCTGGTGGAAAAAGTGGCCTCTGTGGCTCATGTCGAGCACCCTGCTGCTGCTGCGGGGCCCTGCCCCTATCAGGATAGTCCTGGCGTTTATGGCCAGTTTTGCCACAAACGAAACACTTCCCCGGGAAGTTCCCCCCTCTCTGTCCCTGTTGCCCCCGGCCCTGATGGCCGTTACCGTTCCTCCACTGGCCCTGCTGAAACTGATGCTGACCATTCTGACCCTGCTGGTTCTCATGGCCATTCGGACCCTGATGGCCCTGCCGGAACCCTCCCTGTCCGTGCCGGAAATTCCCTGACCTGAACCTCTTTTGATCCCCCTGCTGGGAACCCTGATCACCCTGTCTCTGCCCCTGAACAGATTGTGCCCCACTGGCACCATTTCCCCCAGTCCTGCCCTGATGGCTGGACTCTCCTGATCGCTTGCCCTCAGTCATGTGAAAGCGGTGATCCTGGCAATGGAGCACTGCAGCGTTAACCACATCAGAATAAGTGGCTAACGAGAGGTTCCCTAACAAGTGCTGACGAATCCTCTATGTCAACCCGTCCGTGAATTTCTGTATCTTCTTTCCCTCCGTCGGTATCTCATCCGGAACAATATTCCGAAGATCAGTAAATTCGGCCTCATACTCGGCCACAGTCTTACCCTCTTTCTTGAGGCTCATCAACTTTCTTCTCATCTTCGTGTGAACAGCTGACGGAAAGTACTTGCGGTCGAACCGCAGCCAAAACAATTGAATAGTGAGAGTGTCTCTCTCCTCCACGGTGGTAATAGACTCCCACCACTGCAGTGCTGACCCCACTAGCTTAAAAGTAGCTACTATCTGCTTCTGGACATCTGTGCACTCATAAATTCTCAAGTGCCGCTGTATATCCTTCCTCCACTGACTCGAAATTACCACATCGGAGCTACCTGCGAACTCCGGAGGGTGTGCTTTCTGAAAAGCATCACGTACACGTTCCCAAGCAGATGGGAATGCATGGGCCTGAACTGGCGCTGCTACTGGCGCCTGAGGTGGTGCCTACTGAACCACGGCAAGTGCGGCATTTACCGCCTGAGCCACAATGGCTGCAACCTCGGCGGCATTCATCGTGCCCTGAGTTGGTGCGGGCTGTGGTTCTGGCGTCACATCCCTGGGAACCCTTTGTGCACGTCGTGGAGGCATCTGAAATAAGAATGAAGTTTATAAGTTTGCAGTTATAAACTTAAAATAGCTGAAGAACGTAGCAAATATAAGAGAATACAACAGTCCTAAAATATAGGGCTCTACATCAAAGAAAGCTCAGCGGAAACATAATAAGTCGTTCAGATCCTAAAGGACACTAGAACCTGATGCTCTGATACCACCTGTGACACCCCGACTAATTAAATACCGGGTAGCTACTCCTTTATTAAATCAATGCAAAATGCCAAGTTGGCTCAGTTAATAGCATCACTGTCGAAAACATTTTAATAATTACTAACCACCTAGTATTTAAAAGTAAGTTGCCAAATTTTAAGTTAAGTCTGATTAACATGCAATAACAGAATAATGAAAGAATAACAACCATTCACTATAATAAAGTAATGAATAACCAACCAAGTAAAAATAAAACTCCAGAGGAAAACTCCTCACAACAATCCCACAACTGAAAAATAAATGACAAGTCTGAATCCTGAATAATTACATGCCAAAAGTCTGAATACTGAAGTAAATGAAATGTCTCTAAAAGAATTGGGCGACATGCCCTACAACTGATAACTGAGAAATATGGAGTCAAAGTAGATGAAGCGTCTACAAGCAAGGTCCTGTAACTTCCACAAACAGCTACAGGACGTCACCTGAATGAGAATCCTAAGCATGGTGTCCTTGTGGCTGGGCACCTAAAATGGTTTTTACAAAAATAGATTTGAAAGCAAATGGGTCAGAGCCCGAAAGTGGAAATCATTTTGAAAACAGCAAGTGTTTTAATAACATTAAAACATTAAATGCAAAATACATGTTAGGACGTGCACTCACATGAAATTCTCACCTCTCGACTACATGTGCACTCCTAACGTACCGTACCCATCTAAATAACATACATATCTAACCATACCGTAATAAGTTATACCCCTTACTACTCGATTCCCATATTACATTCTAGCGTTACCAAATAAATATAGGCTTTACTAAAATTCAGATTCTCACTTAAGCAATATAATTCATTTCGGGTTATCCCTTTATATTTTCTCAAAAGGTTTCCATATTCACACAATGCCACATGAAAGTTCTCATTAATTTAATGTATATTAATCACGTCATAAATATACAATACAAGCACCCCGAGACTAGCTGCGGTGCACACATACTCTGCTATCCATCCCGGTACATCACGTACATAAGGATCACGCATTCCGAATCTCTCAGGAATCGTTCTCAGATAACAACATCACAAATAATGGAGGCGAACACAGTCACATCACATGGGTCACGCACATACCTGCGCTCCCACGATCAGCAGACTTATTAACATCCCAATAAGTCCTTCTCTGACCTATGTTCTTCGAGGTAACCAATCTAAATCCGGGCAACACAAGGATTAGAGGGCCCTAAGCGAACGCAAACCTCCCGTGATAGCAAGTATGGTAGGTATGTCATACACATAAAATCAATACATATACTAAGTATGCACACGTCTTAGTAATCACCGTAATATATTGGTACATATCTCTTCCCGTACTGACATATAATACTACACCATTTATATGTTCCCGGTTAATATAATAGATTATGCCGTCAATAGTTCTCACATCGAAATAGACACTCACGTCCTACTTCATATTTACCCTTAGGTTCAAACTACACTACTAGGTTTGACTCCTCATTATATCCCAAACATCCCAATTATACCAATTAATCAACAAGGGAAGGTTATCTCTATGTATACACAAGGCTACAGGACACTCGGGATCAAAACAGGCTAAAAAGCCTAAACTGTCAACTCGTTCGAAGTCTCGTTCGAACGAGGCTGTTCGAACGAGAGTTCGTTCGAACGAACTGGGCTATCTAACGAGATCTCGTTCGAACGAGATTATCGAACGAACTTCACCCTCTTTAGAAGTCAACGGTCAACTCGTTAGAAGCTCGTTCGAACGAGCTCATTCGATCGACCTGGGCAGGTCCTCTAACGAGTGGACAGTTTCGAGCCCAGAAATCCTTATTTCGTTTTTCCAACTTCTCTACTCCTGAAATCTCATCCAAACATTAATCTAACGATTATTTAAGGTTCCTAATCATCTCTAAACATAGTTAGTTCACATATTAACATGTTTAGGGGTATTAATTCATCCTAACATCATTCAAATATCAAATCTCAACATATTTCTCCCCAATATTAAAACTATGAACCCTAGAATTTATAAATAATCAAAGAGCTGAATTAAATTCATTTTTGGTTTCATACTAATTGTAATATCATCAGAATAATCATCAAATACCAATCTACATGCGAATTCCTCATCAAAATGTACTTTCTATTTCCAATTTACATGGGTTTTTCATTAACTCCCAAGAACAATACGATTTTAATCAATTCCTACACATAGAAGAAGCATTCTTTGAAATAAACGAAATTAAACCACTTGCCTTATATGTGTCTCTGATTTGATGACGAATTTGATGAATGGTACTCTCTCTCTCTGCAGAATCTCCTCTTTCTCTCCCTCTACAAGCTCTCTTCTCCAAGTAACAATGGTGGCTAGGGTTTGTGCTTTAGGAACTCTTGGGTTTTCTTCTAATAACCCCCGTAGTCTATTTGGGTATTAGTGGTCTTAGTGGGTTTAGTGGGGAATTACTAAGTCAGCTTTTTAATTCCCAATTTTCGTAGGTATTAATTCTCATAAATCCAAAATTACCAAATTACCCTTATACGTTGCCGGTATGGCCTAAAAATGCCCCGGGACCCAAACCAAACCCCCGGCTAGTGTTTTCTGACTATTTCGACCCTTCCGGACGCATTGGCGCACTCAAAATGACCATACGGTTAATAGAAATAAAATTCACTTTTTAATTATCATAATTATATACCATGACGCGACTGTCACACACGTCTCAACAAGATTTCCAAATTGCCGTATTTCAATCTCACGACAAGTTTCATAATTCAATATTCATATATAATCATATATGCACATTATAATCAAATACCAACTCGCATCTCACTATAATTTTAATCTGGATTAATTTCCAATTTATACACATTTAATTCAATTAATCCCCAAAAATAAATATCACAAAAATACGGGGTATTACACCCACAAATTTTCATCCCAAAATCATGCAATAATAGTACGCAACAATTATTTAGCAAGTTTAATCACTTGCCTCGGGTTCGTAGGGTCTGAATCCGCATTGAGATCGCGTATTTACCCGGAAATCCTCTTTCTCCCTCTTTTCTCCTTCCTTTTCTTCTTCTTTCTTTCTTTCTTTTTCTCTTTCTCTCTTTGGAGAATTAAATCTCCCGTAGGCTAATTTAGCCTATCTCCCAAATGTACACATCTTTAAATGATAATACACACTTTAAATGACTCGGTAACTTTAATTCGAGTCAAACGGTTCTAATTTATTTCGGAACCTAAATAGACCCCAAGTATAGTCATTTCGACTTTCTCGACCCTTTTGGACACAATGGTACCCTCAGAATTGCCATTCGAGACTCTTTTTAACGACTCTAAATTTTGACCTCAATTACCAATTTAATTATTTCTCCAATAAAATATTATTTATTTCTCCCAAAATAAATAAATTATTGTCTCCAAGACCTCGGGTTGTTACATAGGGATAGGGAAGCCTAAGGGACAACGGGGGTAGCACTTAGGGTCAAGACTACCAAGTATGCGAGAAGGACACCCCCAACATGAACATTTGGGCCAGAGGCCGATGATTCATACAGAAAGGTGTCTTATGTGTGTAAGTGGAACCACAACAATTGATTATGGTTTGGTTCGATCGAATGGGAATATTATGTCCAGGAACCATTTGTGTTGTCGATGGATAGGCGAGCGGAAGTATGAGTTTTATCCTCGAATAGATGGAGTGAATTTTGTGACACGATTGATCACAATATTCTTGTTAGCACTATATTCACGCAGGGGGCGAGTTTAGTGGGTGTATAGTAGTGTTACTATTAAGTATATGGTTACCACGGGGTAACAGGGACCTCTTTTGTTTATCTGTGGGGAAGCATGCTTGAAAACTGAGAGGGTATATTTTATGAGATTTACTCATTTTGGGGAGTATTATGAAAGCATGATTTTTCCTGGGTATGGATTGGTCAACAATGGGTGTGAACTATTACCGATAGTGATAGTAAGTTTTGGTGTTCGTGACACCAGGTTATGAATGACTCTTGCTAGGTGTCACCTGAGAGGGAGCCTAGCCTATATATATATATATATATATATGCGTATATATCTTGTATTGTGATGTGCGATAGACATATAATAATGTCTTGTATTATTATTTTTTTCCCAGTAAGAAAGTATGTAGACTGAAGCGATTCAGGGCGGTTAAAATTATTTTCGAGCGAGGAGAGATAGCTCGGGATTTATTTTGCGCAAGAACTAGTGATAGTAAGGGTGCGGTATTTTATGTTGTCTTTTGTTGCATAATAGTAAGCGTGTATGCTTTTGTGTTAAGAGACAAGTATTTGGGGGTATGTGTCATGGACTGAGGGTCTAACATATCTCAACGACCGACAATGTTAGATAGTAATGTATCGGGGGGTTCTTTTTTTGGATTTCGATTGGCGAGACATCCCACGCATGAAACTTAGCGCCACGTTGGAAGTGGGGATATATTTGGTCGTCAGTACATAGGTTGGGTACCCCGGTTATTATTCGTGTATGTGATATAACTACGGGTTAGAAGTTATAATACGGGTTACGACTAGCATAGTCGGGTAACTTTCCTGCGATTGAGCATGGGGACAGGGTGTATGGGCCCCCTGGTTAATTAAGGTAATTTTTGTGCGGTTAAGCATGGGATATAGGGTGTATGGGCACCCGGGTTAGTGTGATTTCAAAGTCGTCTTAAATAAAAGGGATGTGTAAATAAACATATTGAATGTACGCCTGTGGGGCAGTCAGAGAATAAGTGGAAAAGTGTATTGAACTGAAATCCGTTTGAAAAAGGAAACGATCTGGCTATATGTATATCAAGGAGAACTAGCTCCACCGTAAGGAGTGGGAAGGTGGGGGAGACCTATGTAATAAGATATCCCTAGGCAAGGGAGAAACCCACACCTTTGGGAAGTTAGATAATAGTATAAGTTAGTCACATACCTAGAGTGGTTTTATGCATAGACAAGGTATAGATTCTTTCCTGACGAAAACCGCACAAGGAATAGAGTTCTTGTACGTGGGAATCGGTGTTGAATGGGACATAGTGAATTTGTCGTCGGGTAGACCATTTAAGGATGGAAAAATATTGATTGGAGGGTATCAACCATGATTTTTTTTTTTTAAATTCTATGGTTCCAGTGAAGGGAGTTATGCTCAGGTTGGTAAACTGTTAGGAGGTGATCAGGACGGAGTTACATATTGGGTTAAACGTGTCGCCCATAAGTTGATGGGTATATGGGAAGTGAGGATTGTGTATTTTAGATTTTTGGGTAATTCAGGAGTAGTATTTACCACAGTTAGAGTTACGTGTGATGCCTCGTAACGGTTTGGTCTGCGTGACACCTTAGCATACTTTATGGGAAAAGTTTCATTATCCACATTTGGTAGATAAGAGGTGGCGAAATAACAAGCTTCTAGGACCTAAGATGGGTTATGGTCCATCAGCGGGAATTAAGTAAGTTGTATCCTTTCATATAGTTCAGGGACGTAAGGAGGGGTACGTCACCGTGAGTTAAAGGTTCAAGTCTGACATGATTAATCAGGGATGATGCGGGTAATTACCCGACATATAGTCACGTGTTTTGTCAATAAGGAAATAAAAACCCATATAGGAGGGTAATTTCCTAACTGAGAGATAGTGGAGCCGACGGAGTATAAACTCATCTTCTAGGGCACTATATTGTCTGGGGCCATCGAGTTAAGAAAAAAAATTATGACCGGGAATTGGTTCGGGTGTCTCCTAGGAAAGGAATGATGAAGTTCGGTAAGAAAAGGGAGCTAGCGTCGAGGTATGTCGGTCCTTTCCCTATCTTTGATAGGGTGGGACTTGTAGCTTATTGACTGGGTTTGCCAGAACATCTTTAACGGATACGAGATGTGTTCCACGTGGCATAGCTGGAGGGATATAGGAGGAGAGATTTAGTTTTTTGGGCACGTTCCATTCGAGGATAATGACTTGCAATAAGACACCTCATATGAGAGGAGACTGTCAACTATGGGAGCGCAAGCTGCAGTCTAAGATAGTACCACCAGTTAGAATGTAGTGGAGTGGGGTCATCACAGTATTTATGAGTATACGTGGAATCGGGAGGAGGATATGTGAGAGCAGTATCCATAGTTATTCGCCGCAGTAATGACCAAATTTCGGGGATGAAATTCCTTTGTAAGGGGGGAGTATGTAACACCCCGTACTTCAGTAAATGTAATATTTAATTAATTCGAAATTTTTTAAATTACTTGTGTGTCATAATTTAATTGAATTAATTATGATAATATTTATTTAAATATTAATCGGAGACTGAATGGTTAATATTTAGGAAAATTTAATTACTAAGTGAATAGTAATAATATATTTACGTCATAACGTGTATTAGTGACGTGGCAATTATTTATCTCAACCGGGAGTTGGTATAGACTAATTTGGGTGTGAGATAAGGATTTTTATAAATTAATTCGGATGTCGATTCTGAGTGCACGGTTGAGTCCAGATGGGCTGAGATAGTCGACAAAGTGTACCCGGGGGTGGTAAATGGGCCACGAGGCATTTTTGGGCATGACCGGGCCCACACGGGGGTAATTGGGCCATTTTAATTAAGCCCATAAGCCAAAAAATGGGATTAGTGTGTTAAACCTAAACCTAAGAGTGTTAAACAGTAGAAAAACACACACCAAAACCAAAGAGTTGGAGAGGGAACTAGAGGGAGCAATTGGAGAATAAATTGGGGATCTTTCGGAGACAAATCAAAGAACGAAGTTGTGTGTTCATCATCAAGCCCGTCTCTTCGCCAATGGATCAGACTCTACGAACCCATAAGGCAAGTGGTTAACTTGCTGTAGTATTTATTTATGTTTTCAATTCATATTTGTGTGATGTGGAAATCAAAAATTCGTTTTGGGTATAAACGGGTATAAAATGGAGTTTTTGTAATTGGAAAACCAAAAGGAGAATTGGTGTAGGAATTTATCGTGTTACCTGATTCTGAGTAGATAGTTAACTTTGATTGATGAACGAAATTGGGATAAATGGATGAAATTGGGACTGAACAAAGAAAGCCCGAAAATTTTCCAAAATTTGAATAAGTAGAGATTTGTGGGAATTAAGTCATGTTTGAGGTTTTAGGGGAGGTCCTAATCATGTTCCCATGTGTTAAAAATGTTGTCTACGTTTGGGTTGAACCATAGAAGAGGTTGGAGTTGGGAGGAATTCGTTAATGGCTAAAACAGTGTTGGAGAAGATGAAGACATGTTTGATCGATCGATCGATGGCTGGGATCGATCGATCGATGGCCCCGGATTTTTTACAGGTTAGCCAGTTTTGTTATATAAGACAAATTAATTTAAAATTTGGTTCCCATACATTATTTAGTGAGAAATAAATATGTAACATAATTTCCTAATAATTATAAGGGAAAGTAATTGGGATTGGGAGGGATTTATACTTGACACACTTTGGTTCATTTTTGGGAAAAAATATCCCAAAATGATTAAATATGGATCGAGTGGGTGAGTCCGGGTATATTGGTTGAGCGATTCCAATGTATTAAATTAATTACGATTGAAAGCTAATTAATTCAGAGTCGATAATTTAGACTCGGGTATTATTTTATTCTCGGGGCATGAGAGCGAGTTCAAATATATTGGTTGGGTGACAACAATAATAATTTAATTAATTAATAATCAGAGTTGGACCATAAACTCGAGATGCTAAGTATAGGCTAGTGTTACGGACTCAGTACACGGTAAAGCCGGGATATTTTATATTTATATATATACGGGGTGCGATAGTATATATATGGTGTGTGTATAAAAATATTTGTTATTAGATATTATAAATATATATACTTTAGTGCTATCGGAGGAGGTTGCGCGATGTGGGTGAATCCCATGGTTTGAGGAGTAGGGTGAGTATATCCCCAGGTCATAGCGTCCGTTATATGGGTGAGGGGCTTATCTCACTTTCAGGGAAGGAATATGACCGCCTCCATTATGTTTATGTTTTTGGCCAAGTTAGTGATCGATTCTGACTTGGGGGTAACTAGATTATGCGAGTACACCTAGTGTGATGGCACTTTAGAGAATACATCCCGTGAGTTATTACTCGGGAGGATGGGTTGTATTTATATTCAACATATGTGTGAATGTTGTAATATGGTTCTACGTATATAGTGGGATAAATAGTTATGTACAGGTCATTAAATACATGTAGTGAATTGTATTGATTATATATGGGTTATATTCACATTCAACATGTGTGATTGTTGTAAGATAATTGTACGTACATAATGGGTGAATAATTATATACATGAAGTTTAAATATATGGAGAAAAGTGTATTAATTATATAACTAGTGAGGGTTATATGGCTTTCAAGGAAAGATAATTAACTGAGTCAAGGCGAGAAGTAGCTTATAAGTCATACATTAAAATACTCGGGATTGAGTAGGGCGATTGACAAGAGTTATATTAAGTACCTAGTTTCGGGTTAGAGGACTAGGTGGGATATAAAGAACGCGTTAGGTGTGCACATTAGTTGAGGGGTGAGTCTGTACTCAAGGGAGTGCAACTAACTAAAATATGAAACGCATTCATGCATATTTTATTATTGCAAGTTAATCATTTGCTAAATGTTTTCAAAATATTTTGGGTTCTAACCCTTGTTATAAAATATTTGGAAAACCTTTTAGGGGTCCAGACACAGGGACGCCAGGCTTGATTCATTCCAGGGATTCACTGCTGCAGCATATGTGGATGTTGCAAGATTTGGATAGGCGCATCTATTCCTTATATTCCTAGTGTCGGGATTTTCTATCAGATATTCGAGCATGTTGCTCACGGTTTTATTCAGTATTTATTTCAGATACTTGAGATCCATTATTATCTGTATTTACATATGTGTTGGATTTTAGCTAATGGTTTATTCGGACAGTTTCTTATTTATATGTGATGGTTGGATTTAGTTAGCTTGTGATTGTTAATGATTTATTTCCGCATGAGTATTTCATTGAATTAATGAAAGATAAAACTTGGCACCAGTCTAATTTCTCTTAGGTGGTTAGTAATTAAAAAGTTTCGACAGTGATGCTAAGAATGAACCAACTGAGAAACCTATTCTAATTTAATTTAGGACTGATCACCCGGGGTTTAATTAGGTGGGGTGTCATAAGATATAGCCAAGTCGAGAATGCGGGAGCGAAACTTGAGATAAATATGTTACGTATGTGATGATCTGAGGTTTGTACAAATATGCATGAAATATAGGGTGTATGGACACCTTGGGTGGAGCCAGAGTCTTTCCTAGTCATATTCCTAGCAGCTTGGGAGCAAACGCAAGGGCAGTTATTTTGGGTATTTCGTAAAAAGGGGAATAAGTTACCCCTCGAAATATGAAACGTTGAACGTGGGTATGTTTGGAGTGACATTGGGTGCATCACAACCTAAGATTATTATCACTATGATTCAAGAGTGAGACAAATCTAGTGGGTGCGTGAGCCGTAATAGCCATCTTTTATATACAAGTACCGTGGGATAGTGAGGTTCTTTGGTGTTAAGCACAAGAGAGTGGAATGTACACTAAGAGGATAGTTGGATTACACAAGACATCTCTACTACTTCGAGAAATATGGAAGTAGTATAGATAATTTTCCAACTTTCAACTGGTTAGCTATATTTTTGGGTCTATAGTGGATAGTTATAGTAAGACTGGGTGTTTGCGGTACCAGGGCCTGAATTATCGTTGCTAGGTTTCACCTGAGATAGGGTCTAGGTTATATATACGGCTATATATGTCAAATGTGTTACATATTAATGTATTAATATTGTTAATTAAAATCTCGGGGAGTAGGGACATTCCTGAGGTGATTCAGGTTGGGTTGAATTATTGTCGGGCGGGGAGTTATAGGTCGGGATTTATTTTCGCGCAAGGAATCTAGTAATAGTAAGGGCGCAGTAGTGTATGTTGTCCTCTTTAGTATAAGAGTGGATACGTATACTTTTATGCTGAGAGAAGGGTAATTGAGATGTTATAACTGTGGGATTGAAGTTATATTACGATTTAAAGGCGGGTAAAAGACGGGTTTCATTTCGCGCAGTTAAGCATGGGTACAACGTGTATATGCGCTCTGATTAATTACATTCTCTTAAGAACTATGTGTAGAAATGGTTATGGTAAGTAATTTGGGAGCTAGTTGAGACTAGAAGTATTAGGCTTATCTGAATTTCGGGGACGAAATTCCCTTGTGATGGGGGAAGTATGTAACACCCCGTAAATTCAAGGACCGTTAAATTAAATAATATTTTGGAAGAAAAAAAGAATTTATTTGATTGGGAGGAATTAAATTCGTGGTTTGGGAAATTTTTAAATTTGATGAATTTATTAATTTGACGAATTGAGGATTAATTATTTGAACTATTTTGTGTCTCATTTGAGCCAAAAAATATGAGAATGTTATAGATTAGTTCGGATGGAAATTCGGAGTGCACGGTTGAGTCCGAATAGGTCAAAATAGTTGGAAAAGAGTGTCCATAGGTATAATATGGATTTCGAGACTTTTCTAGACATATTTGAGCTCCCAAATGAGTATTTGGGCCCTTTTTTGAAGGCCCATAGGCCCAAAAATGGGATTTAGGTTAATAACCCTAATTAAGAGAGGGTGTGGAAACTTTAATTCATTTTTAGAAGACCAAATTGAGGAGAGCGATAGAAGGGAGCAACTAAATGAGATTTCGGGAGGTTAAACCAAAAACAAGAGAGGCGACCATTGAATCAACCCATCAAAGAATCTGATTCTACAAGCCCTAAGGCAAGTGGTTTAACTTGCATTTGATTAATTGCATTTTTCCTATTCATATTATAGACGGTGTGAATTGATTAATATGTTAGGGTTAGTTATACATTTGAATTTGGAGATTTTCATGTTTGTGATTTAAAAATCTATAGAGATGATAAGAATATGTGGATTTTGATTCCCCAATTTGTGTAGATGATGTAGTTAGATTGAGTAAATCAAATGGGTGAATTTAGGATGAATCTTGGAAGGTTTTGGGAATAAAATCTGTACAAAATCGAAGGTTTTAAAGCTTTAATGGCGGACTCGGTTTTCTGGGCAACGAAAGAGGAAAGAGAACACCATGGTCGTTCGAACGACCTGGTGTCTCGTTCGAACGACAGTCATAGCTGTTCGAATGACATGGCTGGTCGCTTGAACGACGTATTTTAATTCTGATAGATTTCTCCCCTCCCTTAATTCAGACCTGATTGTTAATTTGTTTTGAATTGTTCCTGTTTTGGTTGAATCTGAATTTTGGTTTTATAATTAGGGTTTGAATATGTAGAACTTTACCTATGGCTTAATAGAAGATAAATCCAAATGGAGAATTAAGGTTTATGTTGAGTAATTGGGAACCTTGTAAATCAAATGGGTTAGATTAATTAAAAGAAATTGAATAATGAATTGAGAATTTTGAATTTCAGGCCAAGCGAGATAGTCTGGGTATATATGGTAGAGTGTCACCAAGATAATGAAATCAATTAGTGTATGATTGATTAATTTGAGCCAGGTTATAAACTTAAATGTGTTAGTCTAGTGTTACGGATTAGTATACGGGTAGCCTGGATTTGATATATATATATATAACCATGAGGTGTAGTACATATATATATGTACGATTTATAAATATTTGTGTGTATAATATTTATAATAAAGCATACCCATTCTAGTGCTATCATGGGAGGTTGCGCGACGTGGGTGAATCCCCTGGCTAGAGAATGCAGGGCGAGTATAGTCCCCAATTCATAACATCTGGACGAGGGGTGAGATGTCTTGGGTATGAGTATCTCTCATTTACGATGGGAACTATGGCCACCTCTAATTCGTTGTTTTTCTGATTCGAGGAGCGTATCGTGTCAGTATTTTTGGTGGCTGAGTATACCCATAGATGATAGCATATTAGAGAACACCCGATGAGTGCCTGCTCGAGAGGATGATTCACTTGCTAAATATTTTTAAAATGTTTTGGGTTGTAACCCTTGATATAAAATATTTTCAAAACCTTTTCGGTGTCCAGCCATATGGACGCCAGAATTATTTTATTCCAGGGTTACGCAGCTGTGACACATGTGGATGTTGTAGGACTTTGACTTAGGCGCTTCAGTCATTTCATTCCTAGAGTAAGATGCAGTCAGTATTCCATTTGGGCGTGTCACCCTAGTTGTTCCATTTTATTTCAGTTATATGATGTATTCAGTTATTCCTCTTGTGGTTTATTTTTTATATTTGATTTGTAGTCGGTGGTTGTCTTGGCAAGGATTGTATTTATTCCTTTTGTGTATTACCTATTAAGTGGTTGCTTGAATGGTTAATTATATATATTCTTTCGCATGTTGTTAGAAATGTTAAATAAAGATAAAATCTGGCACCATGTCTTTTGAATTCTAGGTGGTTAGTAAATTTTAAAAAGTTTTCGACAGTGATTCTAAGAATGAACCAGAGGAGATTCCTGTTTAATTTGATATCGGACTGATCACCCGATATTTTATTAGGGGGTGTCATAGTTTTATGGTCTCGTTTAAGTCTTTTAGACTCTTAGACATGGTCACGAGTTGTGTGTGTGTGTGTGTGTGTGTGTGTGTTATTGGGCTAATTGAATAATGTATTTGAACTCATTTGAGAGTTTCAAAATTAATACCTAATGCCCAACTCAGAATTAGTTCATTAGTTATATTAATTAGGAGTTTAATAACTCCATACCATTTGTATCCAAGAACCTTAGATAACACATTTGAGAATAGTAGGCAAGAGCACTAACAAGAAAATATGGGGAGAAAGATCCAAGGAGGAATCCAAGATGTTAATCAATAAACCGTTCAAGACTTAGGGTAAGAATTCTCTTGCTAACTTTATTCAGTTGAAATTATTTTCCAAAACATCTCGAAACATACCAAAATAATTTTTACTTGACATATCCATTTTTATTATGTTTAAACAAAATGTAACCATAAGTAAATTACTATATGACTTATTTTCTATGAGTGAAACCATCATGCCAAATTGATTCCAATAATTATGTAATTAAGAATAAGCATCTTTTCTCAATTTAAATGTTACCAATTCAATTTAAATTTCACAGAGTTACTTTATTCTCAAATTTATTCTAAATTATTAAATTAATTTCAGTCACAATATTTTATTCCAAAAATACGAGGTATTACAGATATGTACTACATACTGCATTTTTTATTGTAATAGTACCTACATTTCTTACAATAGGCGAAATTAAAGTCAATCCAATTGTTTTATTTAAATATTTTTTAACATTTTTTAACAATTTTTATAAAACAGTTTTTAAAACTGTTTATAAAACATTATTAAAACAGTTTTCTTACAACATTTGTAAAAAACAATTTTTACAATATTTGAAACAGGTTTTTAATTATTCAAAACAATTAATTTATTTAAAAAAGTATTTTTTTATAAGAAAAGTGTATAAAATAATTTTTTATTTGAAACATTTTTTAAAACAGTTTTAAAACATTTAAAAAAAAGTTTTTAATCAGTTTTTAAAACAATTAAAACTTTTTTTTATTTAAATCCGTTTTATAAACTATTTATAATTTTGTTTTATTTAAAACAATATTTTAAAAAATTTAGTACAAAGAGATTAAAAAAATACTTGTAAGAAGTGACAAATTTTTTTGACAAATATTTCTCATTTTCAATATTTGTGAGAATTTTATATATATAAAGTGTTGTAAATTGACAAATAATTTGAAAAGAAACTTTTATATCAAAGACATCAAACTATAAATAAATACTCAATTTATCAACTTGTTTATCATTTGATGACAAATATCACTATCAAGCATATCCTAAAAAATAATTTTTTTTTCTATGTTTCGAACATTATACTTTGTATACAACTAAATTCGTAATAAAGTCATAACATGGCATCCAAGTACTCATAATCACCCGTACTCTCAAAACCTAAATAGCTATCTTTTCCTCACATTTTCCACCACAACATCAAATCAGCCTTTTTTCTTAAAAGACTCCATGCGATGGCCTGTATTAAACAACTCATCATCCTTCTTGCTACATTCATTGTATTTTTGCATTGCCACTGGGTATCTCTCTCAACCTCTTTATATTTTTTCATTTCTCTTTTTTAATTTTTCCCCTTACACAATCAATTTAATATTTTTGTTTCATGTTGATTTGTTTCGTTGAGGTAAGCATTTTCTATTGCTCCCACTTTATTTTTTTGTTGTTAGGTAATCACTAGCTACCAAATCAATCTGGAAGCATGTTAGCATCAGCACTGGAATTCATGTTCTCGTCTGTTATCTTCGTTTTTCTTCTGTGGATTTTTGAGGCATTACACTTTAGGATGCGCAAACTACAGGTACTCTTTTCTTTTATGGAAAATCGCTAGATTGAGTAATGTTTCTTCAATAATTTTAGATGACTCTCATTAGGTGTGATTCACTGACGTATTGTACCGTATTGTGTCGTGTTTGGACCCGACACGACACCCATTGTGTTGAGTGAGGTTCAAATACGATTTAATACGTGTGCGACACTTCAGCGAGTCACAGTCTATAGGTAAAAAAATGAGACCGGCGTAAGACTCATCTCGCATATATCGGGAATTAGTACCGAATGTGCTTTATATGTATTGTATTATGGTGCGAGTATAACACGTGTAAATTACATTTGGTACTACTCTCTCCTGTTAAATGTATCAGATTATGATTTTAAATACGTAACAGAAGCGGTATTGGCGTAACGGTATCAGGAGTATCGGACGCGTGTTAACTCTTAATTTGCCGATAAACTTGTAACGGCGGTACGTAACGGTATCAGTAAGTTAAAAACTCGTTAGGAATCGGCGATACGTAACGGTATCGAATGATATTTAAAACCATATTCAGAACTCCTCTAGAAAATGCAGAGTGATCCTTCGTTCTATTCAAAAAGCAACCCCCAAAAAATAATGGTCATTTATGCATCGTTCCCACTAATTTGTTCAATTATTTTCTGTTTTTTCAACACCAAATAACATTAAGAATATAGAGGTTCTTTCATTGGAGTGTTGTGCCGGAAGATGTCCTCGCTAGTTGGGCCAACCCTGTTTTCAATGTAAAAATGGATATTGAATCCCATTCTGATTTTGATACAGGTTTACATTCATATTTGCACATTTGACTTCGATTTTGGATGGGATCTTTTTTTTATTTTTATTCTTTTTAAATAAAGACTTTATTAGGATAGAGATGAAGAAACACCCTTCATCGGTGGCTTACACAGACGAAAATGAAACTTTTTAAAACAAAATAGCACGAAGCGTGCATAAAAGAGAATGAAGCTTTGAAAAAAAATTAGGACCTACGATATCTTGAGCGCATTTTCCTGTGGACGACATGCCATTTGTCATGATTTGAAGTAGAGGCTAGGCCGTTCGAGACAATTTTGGACGGGATCGGTAACTAATTATTTTATATTTTATATTTCTTATTTTACGATGATTTTGTTTAAATTATTTTTTAACGGCTTTAGTTAAATATTTTATAAATATTTCCTTTTTTAATAGTTGAAACTTTTTCTAAAAAAACTCTTTTGTTTGAACTTTTTTTTAACGGTTTTGTTTTTAAGAATAAAATTGTTTTTATGGTTATTTGCTTTTTGAAAATAAAAATTATGCTTTTAAAAATATTTTTTTAAACTATTTTTAAGTTAATTTCAAATTTTTTTCATACTTATTTTCTTTTCAAATTTAAAAACGGTTTTGATTAAACTGGTTTTAACAGTTTTGATTAATTTTTTTTGTACATTTGTTTCGTTTTTTGACAAAAACTATTTTTCTGACCGTTTAAAAGAAAAAAGAAATTAAAGTTGCTTTTAGAATTTTGTTCTTTTTTTATTTTTTAACTTTTGTTTAGAAAATCCCCCATTTTCATCCTAAAAATTTATATTTAATAAAAAATTATTTTGTTTAAATTTTTATTCAAATGTTTTGGTTTTTATTAATTTTTTTTATCTAAATATAAGATTTTGTTTTCTAAAAATGTTTTCTTTAAATATAACATTTTAAATATTAATACACGATTAGTTCAAATTTTTTATTTTTGTTCTAAAAAGTCTCAAAAGTCTCTGGTCACATAAAAACACTTAAAACAAGAACATACACAAGCTCATTTACCACCCCCCTCCCTCACCTCATTGTCGGGGTTTCGGCTGCTATAGTCGGAGCTCACTCAATTATCACCGGAGCTTCGACGACCCCCTGGAGCTTGGGTGACGACTACCGGAGTTCCGGAGAGGCTGTCAGAGCTCCAATGGGATCACAAGAGCTTCGGTGAAGGTTGTCAGAGCACCGATGAGGGATTTCAGAGCTCCGACAGTGGGAGGGGGAGGTGGGGATGGGGTGTTGCTAACGCGGACATTTAACTTTTGAAAATAAGAGAATATTGGGTAATGAATGTTTGAGGGACTAAAAAGGTTTAACTAAAAATAGATATCAATTTTACAAAATATGCATCCGTGTTAAGACTATACAGTAATTGACCATTTTTTAAAGACTGTTTTTATAATTTTTCCTCCTTTTAAAACATGAAAAATGTACTTAAAATGTCTTGTTTAAATTGTTTTCAAAGGTATTTTGCTTTAACTTAGTTTTTTAAAATTGTTTATTAATTTTTGTCTTTAATAGAAGTTGAGTATAAATATTTGGTCTCAAAATGTGCACAAAATTTGGAATCTTTTTATTTGTTTCAATGCTTGAAACAGAAAATAGCAAATTCTTTTGTGAACAACAATATATTTGGGGTTCTTACTCTGTTTTATAGGTTTTGGTCTTTGTTTTTTCATTGTTTAGGTCATTTGAGTTTGTCCACCCAATAATTTGTCTACTTAATGGTTTGACACCCAATAATAAATGGTAAATTCGAGATTTATAAAAAATATAGCAGTCAAAAGTTTGATTGGACTAATTCCGTCCAAAACGAGTGTTAATGGGGTGTAATATGAAATTTATTGGGCTTCAAACTGAAAATTGGACATATTTGTGGTTTTCAAAGGCGAAATGACCCAAAAAATAAGCAAGAGACCGAGTCTTTTATAGAAATTTTCTTGTTCAAGCCAATTCCAAATATATTATATACAAAAAAGGATGAAACATGACATATATGGACATATATGTTGTAGGCTGCACCAACTGAGAGAAATGAGGAGCTCGCGGAGCTGAAGGCGCAAGGGGTTTGGTGGCTCGAGGAAATGGAGGAGCGGTCACGGACCACTAAGCAATTGGTCCAAAACTTTATGCAAAACGTTGTCCGAGCAAAACAGATCAAAATCGAAAATATGGAAGGCATTATCAACACGGTCGGGTGGCCCGAGGAGATGGAGGCCATTTGGCAATCGTTTCATGACGTTATCCAAGCAAACAAAATCTATATAAAAAAAATGGAAGCTATCGAAAAAATGGAAATCATTAATCGAGAGATGGCTGCGATGGTATGTCAAAATGTTTTTATTTGTTGGTTGATTTCTTTTCTTTTCTTTTCATTCTTTGATTTATTTGATTGTAAAGCTCGTACCCATAATCGGAAGTGTCATTTCACTTAATTTCCTAGTTTTAATGATTAAATTTGACTTAGTCCCACGTTTTCATAATTCTTGGATTTTCCCCTAACGAGGGGTTCAGTCTATTAAGACATCATAAAAACCGTATGTTTTAAGTATTTTGAAATAACTCTCTTGTAGGGGGGGCCATGTCAAATGTAAAGTTTGGGTTAAGTGAAAGAAGTCTTACTAGAAAATAATTCCTCATTTTGTTTTTTTGCAGGACAATGGTCGTTGCTTTAGAGGAGATCTTGGGTAAGTTACTTGTTATATATTTTTTGTGTATTATAATTAATATGAAAATTGAGGTTTATAACCATTATTTTTTCAGAGTATGATCACTAGTTGGCATCAAGCTCCGGAGCTGGAATATGTGGGGGTACGATTACGTTTAGTTAACTTGTGTTGCATGAGAAAATGTTTGAACGGTTTATGTTTGTTAGATTTGTTTGAACGAATTACGGTTTAAGCAAATTATGGTAAAACTTTTGTTAAATGACTTTATGTTTTATGTTATTGTGGCATTCAATCTTATTGCTTCTGTACGAGTGGTGGATCCAGGATTTATGGTCGGGGGGACCAAATTCCAGAGGTTCGGGGGCGGCGAGGCGAGACAATTTTTTTTTGAGTTAATTCGAGTTTTATACAAATTATAGCTTTAATTTATAAATTTATACAAACTTATTATGTTTTTTACCCTAAAAGTTATAGAAGCCTTATTATTTACGCCTTTAACTTTCTATATTTACATAAACACCCATGTGCGTGTGTTTTTGTGTGTGTATATATATGTATTTGGGAAGCAGGGGGGCCTTTCGCTCCCCCTCGTCCTCAAGTAGATCCTCCCATGCTCTGTAGTATGTTATATGAACCCTGTATAGTATGATGTACGGTATTTTTTTTCACTTAGCTCAAATATGCTCTATTTGAAACAAATTAAGATTCACAAATGTTTTTAGGTTTAAGCAAATTATGGTAAAACTTTTGTTAAATGACTTTATGTTTTATGTTATTGTGCATTCAATCTTATTCCCTCCGTACTTTGTTATATGACCCTGTATTGTAGGATGTATTATATTTTTTTACTTGGCTCAAATATACTCCATTTGAAACCAATTAAGACTATCAAATGTTTTTACATTAATGACTTTTGATGAATATTATTTTAAAATTTTATTCATCAATATACTCCTAAAATTTGGAATCTTAATTTGAGGCTGGAACTAAATAGCTTGTACAAATGCTAAAATATAAGGCTAAATTCCTTAATTGTTAGCTTCAACATCTATCACAAAAGTATCACCTTATTATATTAAAATCAGGAGTCCAAACTTGGCTACTGGATTTTTTTTTAGAACATCTTTCTTTGTTGCCAACATTCTCCATGAGAATGTTTAATTTTTTGATGAGAATGTTTATTTTTATTTTTATTTATTTTGAGAACACACAATACAGTACTTGATACTTTTTGTGGGATTAGGTAAAAAAAATGAAGAAGTTATAAAAACCAGAGATCTTCCATAAATAATGCTTATGACTGGAATTTGACCCGTCAACATGTCGTGTTTGACATATTATAACGAACACATGACTGAAATCGATTTCAAATAACAAACTCAAATCGAAATCGTTATGTTAACGCGTCATCCAACCTTAAATGTTAAAACTCGTCAAGTACTTGAGATTTTTTCAAAACATACTATATTTAATTTTTATACTTCACTCTTGTTATTTTAAATGTTAATACTAATGAGGTACCAAAAAAGAATGTTGCCCAAATTTATGTATATAACAAATATTATAAATGTATCAAAGATAAGTTATAAAAAAGATTTTGCTTAGTTTTACTGGGTTTTAATGGATACAAAAAGATCTAATTGGGTGTAAAAATTTTTCAAATTCGATTCATTGTTTTTAAGGGGTCTATCATGTTGATTCAATATTGATCCATATTCGATAGACTTAACTTATTAACTTATAATTTTGTATCGTATTGTCTTATCTTGTCATGTGTCATTTTGACTCGACTAATTTGAGTCCTTTGTTTTGTTTGTGTTGTTTTTTTTAGCACGGGAATTTATTGAGAATTATTATGTATATAGAGGGAGACATGTTTTACCTAGAAAGATAACCCATGGAGTCCATGTTTTACCACTTCAAACTTACTGTAACAAATAACCGATATATGGATAGGAAAACCAAAATAAAAATTGGTTATCACTTCTCAAGCTTAAATTAGACTAGTTTCAGTAACACAATATTTATAATTATAATCTCCAAACTTTTACTGATAGAGTAAATATTTATAGTATGTATATCAACAAACATTGATATTTACTTACTCTAATTCAGCAAAGTAAATATTACTCTATTAAGTATTAATAGAGTAAATATCTAATATGGGATTTATCCCTAAATTGAATTATTCATTGAAATTTTATTTCTTGTAGAAATAAATAATTATAGCCTTAAAATCTGGATTTTAACTTGATTAATAAATACGTGGTCAGACAAGTTTTTTTTTTTTTTTTTCTTCTGTGTACGAGGGTCCCAATTGACGGTTCTCCATAGGCTTCCTTAATCTCAAGGTCGGCCATGTTTTGAAGTAAGAGTAGATACTTACTCCGGCAAATAATTACTCTTTAGTATGTTAGCAGGAATTTTGTTATGGATAGAGTAAGTATTTACTCTTTGGGTTGTCAAAGAACTACGATAAATATTACTCGGTTAAGTATCAATTGAGAATATCTAGTGTGTTTATCCCTAAATTGAACTCTTCATTGGAATATATATATATTTTTTTGTAGAAAAAATCTTAAAAGTAATATAAGGCAAGTGGGACTTTAACTTGATTAATGGGTAGATGGTAAAAAAAATAGATTTTGTGTTTGAATGGAGGTCCCCATCGTCGGCGCTTCTTCTAAGGCTCCCACAATTTTAGACTTGGCAAAATGAGACACGACACGTTAACACGATACGACACAAAATTATAAGTTAATGGGTTTAGTCTTATCCAGTTTGGGTCATTAACGGGTCAATACGGTAGATCCGTTATCATAACGGGTCGTGTTTGAGTTTGTACTCTTACACGATTAAATCTGTTTATACCCATTATCACGTCGTGTGACCCGAGGTAATATTACACTTATTATAACCTGTTAGTCTTCATTAGTTTAAAAATAATGAATTTTAATGATTATTCTTATAATGGTTGAGATTAACTTAGGGATATTATATATATATATATATATATATATATATATATACTAGGGTATGCCCGTGCCTGAAGGCACGCTAATAATTTTTAAAAATATAAAGTCGTGTATAATTTAAGTCAAAAAATTTCCCTTTTACAATTTAGAAAATTTGGGCAGAGTTACTTCGTTTATAGGACAATCCACCGTGTGTAAGAAATGAAACAATACTACTAACGGATATGTACAAAGCATATAACAAAAATTAAATGTTTAGGACCTATGAATCCTGTAGAAGAAAAGGGATATCCATTGATATGTACAAAGCATAGAACAAAAGGTTTTCATTACAATTACATTAAGAAAAAATGTACTCTAAAATATATAATTTTAAGTAACAAAATAATAACACTTTAATTGAAATAAATAAAAAGTGTACTCGCAAAAGACTGCACTTTGAGATCGTCCGACTTCATGGTGAGTGAGGTTCAATTCATGAGCCACTTTTGGGGGGTATCATGTAAAATGATGGGTGGAAGACTTTTTTCACTGCTTAGTAACTGCACCACTGGAACTTCATTTAGTCGGTTGATTTTGCCGACAATAACGCTGTCATCTATCCACATACATCATTTAGCTCTTTGATTTTGCCTAAAACAACGTTGTCCACAAACAGACTTCATTTAGCTCGTTGATTTCGCCTACATCTTTCCATTTCAGATTTTCCAGGACCCATCTTCTTTCTCTATGCCCTTTGACTTAGTTGTCTTCCGCTGACAGGACTCGTGAGCCCACTTGTCATCATTTTTACAAGAATCACTATGAAAGTGATAGTCTACAATAAAAAGAGGAAAGTAAATATGATATGATAAAACAGAGAACAAAGTTGTTGAATTGGTAAACCGAAAATAACACGTTAATTCCATAGTTGAGTAATCATATAACATTCATTTTAATCAAGTAGTAGCATACCAATAAAAAGTACAGACATAAAAATAAAGTCATATTTTCTTAAATAACTAACTATAGAGGCTCTTGGGTGAAAAATACTCACAAAGGTATGTTGGTTGTATTATTCATATAGTCCATTAACTAATAAAAATTGCAATTGGAGTGTAAAATGTACAATTTTGAACAACCAACTCACATATGTTATCTTTGACTATAGTGAACATAAAAATATTGCATATTGACCAACTCACATACGTTATCAATGAGTAAGTGAACATAAAACCTTTTCCCATAACAGTAAAACACTAAATGTGTTAAGCTTGAAATATACACTCTAGAAATACAACAATGAATTATAAGCTCAAACCATAACAAAAAAAAGGCACACATTACATCATCAATCCAATAACCACCCAATCACCTAATTTAATAATATTGCATATGGACCTCCAGTATGAAGATATCTTACCTTTTAAATGAAATCAGTGAGTTATAAATATTTCCAATTACCTATAGGTAGGATAGTTGTGAGAAATTGAGGTTTAATGTTGGACCGACTGAATGCTGCAACTACCTATACATAGGACAGTTGCATTGGGATGATAAGGATAATTCTTATGAGATGATTAAAACTAAATCTAGAAGACATAAATATTTACTAATTAAGTCATTTAATAAGCATATATCAGTAGAAAATAACTAATGTTCACATTTGTCCATCCTCTAACTCGCTAAAACAAACACCCCAATGAAGCTGGTGGCCAAAGTCAGTGCTTGTGTTTGAACCCTTAAAATTATTATTTTCCTTGATATCAACTAATCTGGTGGCAAACCTATGAGTCAATAGAAGGCATAACTTTGATCAATAATGTGATTTTTTTTATTGCATAAGAATTATATTTTGTCTAATCATATAGGATTGCCAACTACCTACATCATTGCTTTTGTGCCTTTTTGTGCAACTACCTACATAAGAATTATATTTACTGCAACTACCTACATCATTGGTTTTTGTTTGAGTGCCATTTTGATCAATATATTCATCATCATTACAACAGATGGCAATGTTATATAAATGTTGATTAAATGAGATGATCAGTGAAATAGGTACCAAAGTACAAAATGTATTTCACAGTTATGATATGATTATAGAAGTAGTGTACACACATAATATAAGTCTCTCATATGCTTATTTTTTACAGTTATGTTAGAAGAGAATGGTTAAAAGAAATTGAGTTCACAACTTTAGGAATATTTAACTTTAAAATCTCAAAAAACATCTTATATGCAAAAGCTTGCAGTCGTAACAAATTTCTTTAAAATTCTTACCTCATCACAGATGAGCAACACCGAAATAGCAGCAAGGAGAAAAAAAACAATCAATAATTTGGAAAACGTTAAAAGGTATTACTGAGATTGAGAATCCGCTTGCCTGTAAAGCCATGAAATGTACTGTAACATATAATTCAATTGCATAAATTTACCATGTTAAAAGGCTATAACGACGCAGCAACCTTAGTTCAACATAAACTTCTCTTTACATAGATCCCAAGCATTCCTAAATCTATCCAAGTGTGAGTCTGGAATGCTCGTGTTTGCGTATAATATCTGTACCAAATAGTCCCAAGTAGACTTTAATAGGTCCAAGAATTCTGAAACTTGAGGCAACATTACAGATTTGTAGAAATCATCAGTTGTTTTGAGAATTTCTTTAGATTCGATCAATGTCAGCATTTCGGGTCTAGTGACATTGCCTGATCGGTTTCTCAGCACGAAATTGTTACCTCTCAGAATCAAAACCTTTGATGGAGCAAGTGGTAGGACAATCGACATGAATTTGTTCAGTGAAAACTTGAGTATATCTCTCAGGAGTAAGTCGCGCTCTATGGCCACCGCCGTTCCTACCATTTTGCAGATTTGATGCAACATGAACAACTCGCCGCCATTCCTACCATTTTATTAGTGAGATCTTACTAATAAAATGTAGTTTTTCCAAGAGATACTTACTTGCGTGTGCATATATGTTTATATTTTTGTTCACTACGATGGACTTCATGGATGTTTGAGTCGTTTCGTGAGATGTTGTCATTTTCCACCTTGAGCAGTCTTCCTCTTTATTTTAAGATGATAGCTATACGTATAAAGAAACAAATAAAATATTCATATCCAAGAAATCAAATTGAGGTAAAATTGCCAACAATTCAATTCAATAATAAGTTGGACTTTGAAGACCCATGTATAACACTCACAAATAGCTAAAGAAATTCATATTGATATAACACCAGTTTAGTTACCGAGCATTCATTAAAAACCAAATAAATTACTTTAACTTTTTTGTATAGGGCACATAAAAGATACAAATGCACGATATAGCGCCCCTGGAGCCTCATCGAGAAGACTCGTCCCCATTCGAAAACCTGCCATGATTAATGCTTACCGGACAAATAGCAGCACCAGTTCGAAAACTAATAGAAGCATATGTTCAATCAATAAAATACCTGTGGGAGTAGGGCAGTGCATTAGTTGAATCAATAAATAACCTTGTTGCATCTACAACCTGTGGGAGTAGGGCAGTGCCATTGGCGGTAACATATTGGCAACCGAGTCTAACCGTAAGATGGATTTAACTGTGAACAGAAGAAATAAATAACAAAATAATCTATTAGATAAAACCACATAAAAATCAAACAGGAATTTCATAAAAATTAAGCAGTACTTACTCTCAAACAGGAATTACATAAAAATTAAGCAGTATTTACTCTCATTTACAATAGGTTTAAAAATCAAGCAGTACTTACTCTCATTTCTCATTTACAATAGGTTTAAAAAATTTAAACAGATACAGCAGGTCTTATACAGATACAAAAATTTACTCTCATTTACGCTCATTTACCTTATTGAAATGTTCATATTTCCTGTTACCCAGACCAAAAACGTCATACGTAAGTGGTGAAAGCCAGATGCCCCTTTCTTCTCCCTATAAAATACAAAAAATCCTTAACATAAAGTTTATAGATGGAAATAAACCTCATAGATGGAGCAGGCATAAACCTTAACGGAAATAAAACTCCGAAAAATGGTTTCTCAACATACGTTTTTAAGCAGAAGAAATATCAGTAGTCGTAAAGCTCATAGATGGAGTAGGCATAAACACCAGTGACGTCTGCTTGCGCTTTATTATATGCTCAATGTTGCTCGAGGACATCTGCCTCTGCATAAACACCACTGACGTCTCTAAAAATAATACGACTGCAATTACCCCAAACAATGAAGACTGCATACATATGATCTTAAAGAAAATAAAGATTAAAAAGTAATTTCCTTGTAAGAAGCGGATGGCGGCACAACAAGCATATTCCAATCAATCTCGTCAACATATTTTTTTCGATCCCTGTAGACATCCCTTGCACTGTTATATTCCAATAAATCTCGTCAAGATATTCCAATAAATCTCGTCAAGATATTCAGACAACAATCCTTTTGTCTGCATTGTATGATACCATGAGATTTTAACTTTTAGTAATCATCCTATAATTCAATTCTACACGTATGTCAAAAACACCACAATTGAATTATAAAGAACGCTATGTCTCATAATGCATCCTGCACATTAGCTTCATAATGCATCCTGCACATGGCGTAAATATTTTGGCCAAGATAAGGTACTGTTTCCCCTAGAATTATATTCATATTAATAAATTTTAAGGAAACAAAAAAACTATGTAGATCTATAACTCCAAATTACACCAGGGAAACCTGCATTGCGGCATGTTGATAGATTTGGGAGGTGATAAATGTGAATACTGGTGGATTAGGTCCAGGAAAGCAGGCCCATACTTGTGGGCTGGCCCGTGGATGTACGTTCCACATTAAGTAAAAGAGGTAATAATAATCAATTGTAATTAGTCCAATGCACATAGAACCAAATTCAAAAAGTCCTTCATAAAACTAAGAGTATGTTCTCAAAATCAAAAGAAACCTTCATAAAAGCAGAGGTTGCACTCTTCATACATTTTTCAACTTTCAACAACAACAAAAAGTATAAAAAAAAGCAGAAACTTTACCACACAATATACCTCTTTGCTTATAAAAAAAAAATATCTTGAATTCCTATGAATACAAATCCCAAAGTTAATAAAAAAAATGGCCCCATTTATAACAATCGCCGACATTAAATCCATATGAGAAAGTGTATGCATTCCCATGTGTCTTCCAGTACATACTGTAACAACTAAAATATAAATAGAATGTGAAAAACATATGACAAAACATGGAATTTATTCAGATTATAAAAATAAAAATAAAAGTCGCAGCCAAAAATCTCAATGCAAAAAAAACTGTACTTAAATAAAAAAAAAGTAGAGAATCTTTACCCTTTGTGTCCTCTTAGGAGTAAGAACTCTTCAAAACCTGCAGAAAAATGCCACTAAGAAAAAATTAAGCACTAAACATGTAATAGCCTTATTATTAAAACAACCCAAATAATAAAAGAATAAATGAACAAATAATAGAAGAATAAATGAACAGAAAAAGTTGGTATTAAAACAACCCAAATACTACGTTTTTACTACCCATCTATGAAGACATCTAAGATGATACTTTGAATGGTGGTGAATGAGAGTTGTGAAAGAACATCAAAATCAAAGCACCCCAAAATTAGAAACCTAAATCAATGAGACTCAAAATCAAAATACAAAGGAAGAGGGTGATTGCCTGAGCAAGAGGAGCTCTGAGTTGTGATCGCGAGCGTATAGGGTCTGCCAAAGAGAGAGAGAAGCACCCAAAGAGAGAGAGGGGCGGATGAGTGTGTGTGTGTGTGTGGGGGGGGGGGGGGGGGGGGGGTGTGTATTATGCCCAGATGGGATGGAGGGTTTTGGTGTTTGAAAAGTATGAGAGAGAGTTTGTTTAGATAAGTTTACAACTTTACCCTCATTTTTGAATTTTAAAGTAGAGGGGAATTAATTGAAGTGTGTTAAAAAGAGGGGGAAATCAAAGACTTGAGGAGTAAAATAGAAAGTTCAAAAATAATTAATCTTCATGACATCATACTTGAAGCTTATGACATATAAAATAAAGTAGGAGGGGGCACATCATATAATTTTCGCCACATCATACAACTTATATACAAAATCATTATAAACACATTTTGTATCTACATCTGTATAATAAAGACCCACGTGTTAAGAAGGAGGGACTTTGGCCTTTTCTGCCTAACGTGTGCCTTGCTCCCACCGACTCTTGATTTTGTACCTTGAGCCTCTAAATCTCTCACCTACTTCCCACCCTCTTTTGTTGTCTTTCACCCGCCCACTACCCGAGGAATCAGAGCACAAGGCTCAAGACACGGTACTTCCCATTCATTCAAATTCAATTTCCAGTTAAAACCCATATCTTCTCTCTGTATTGGCCAAATAAAGGGGCAATGGAATGAGAAGGAGAAACTGGGGCAATGGAATGAGAAGGAGAAACTGGGGTAAGTTTTGAACAAAATATTCCTCTATGATTTACAACAAAATCTTTCTCTATTATATAGATGTATTCTTTTAATTGTTTGGTTGGTTTGTCGCCGTCACCATGTACCTCTTAATATTTCATTTACTTTTCTATTTTTTTTTTCTAGATCTGAACTTGGGGTACCTCCATAAGAAGGAGAAACTTCCATGGATGGCAATGGCAGAGGACGACATGGTGGTCACGCCTCAAACTACAACTTTTGGCACAGAGGGTTTATGAATGTGTAACTGTCAATCCCTCAAGTTCTGTTGCAAGAGGAACCAAGTGGAGAAAATAGGGTCATTGGACTGAATCTTAAAAAATTGTATCCAATAGTCCCATATGAATCCACGTATACAACCCATGTTGTATAAGCTAACTGAACGCACAAGGCTCGAGATGATAACCATGGGCTATAAATACTAGATTGACTCTCCACTATTTACTCCCCACTCTCTCCGAACTCTCTCCCCGCCTCACACACACCCAGAACAACCAAAGTTTGGTTTGGAAACTCTGTTTTTTTTATCTTTTGTTGTTCAAATAATGTTGATCTTGATTTTTATTTTATTTTGAGTAACGGTGTACTGTAACCTAATGATGGTGTTTTTATTTGTTTTGTTCAATAGAAAATACACGTTGTGGATGAAACGGTAGAGAAAAGTAAGGGTGGTAAAAAAAATGCTTGGTTGTTGGTAGTTGGTTGTTGTTATTGTTTTAGGGGTGCTTAGGGAGAGGTGTGCACATTCTACATCTTGGAGTGGTTATTTGTGTTGCTGTGTTGAGAGAGAGAGAAATTTCTTAAACCAAAAATTTCATGTACATGTGCTCTGTTTTCTCACCAACACAACAATTTCTCTACATGAAATTTTTGGTTTAAGAAATTGTTGTTTTGCCCTATTTTTATGTTTGCAGAGGGGAACTTTTCATCTCTTTTATTATTCTTTCATTGTTTTTTCTTTGGGCTCTTCACTCAATGGCCTCCACCACCCGTGGTGGAGTAACCCCATACACACAACGCCCAAAACAATAGGAACAGAAACACCAAACCACTACACCCCACGCCCAAATCAGCACCAACAAACCACCGCAAAGCATGGGTTTACTCAATCCAAGGCCGCCGGAGAAACCCATCGCCAAAAAACCCAACACCGCCAGAGAAGGCCATCGCTACCACGTACAGGACTAAAATTAAATCCAACTTAGTTGACCACGGCCTGATGCCATCGTTGGAAAAAATATCACTTACCCATCACCGGTTGTCTACGGCCTGATGCATTTTTAACATTCGTACAATAAAGATACCTTACCCATTGAATAAGGATGGATTAGCCATATTTTGGTGTTTACCCATTTTGAAGATGGCTTACCCATTTTTTTTATGCTTACCATTTTGAGAAGAGTTAAATTGTTGTTGTTGCGTTTCTCCGTCATAATATTTGTGTTAAAAATTATTTTGATTTAAATAATTTTTAATGGTGGATATTATCCTTTTGTCCTCGACCCTAATGAAGATTTTGAAGAAACATATCTATGATGTCTATGATAGCTGACAATTGAACCATTTACTACGGGGTCGTTTGTTTTTACCTCTTAAGTCTGAATCTGAATCATTCAGACTTAAGAGGTATCAAAAAGTGTTTTTTTTAAATGATTAAGAGGTTAACGGTCATATTTACCTCTTAATGATTAAGAGGTAGAGTTACGTCTGAAGTCTGAATCGGAAGTCTGAATCAGTCTAAATACATCCATTCAGAAGTATATTCAGACGTAAAAACAAACATATTTTTCAGATTAAGATTTCAGACTTCAGATTCAGTCTTCAGATTTCAGATTCAGATGAAAAAACAAACGCAACCTAAGATGGTATTGTCCCAATAAAGTGTCGTTATCCTAATAGAATTTTTCAGAAATCCCCCCACACTCGACACAGAACGTATATGAGTTGAGTATGTACTTCATACCAATTAAGAAGTAAAATAACAAAAATTAAATCATTACAAAGTAAGGTTAAAATTATATAATTTAGCATGTAACATTTCCTTCTGTTAATATTTACATTGTTTAAAACAAATCAAAGGACAAAATATTTTTTTTAATTAACATGTATGACACAAATAACATGTGGCATGATATAAAATTTATTTTTCATTTTTTCAAAAGAAAACATGATCTAATTAAAAGATGATGATAACATTTTTTACGTAACACACATCTCATAAATAAAAGCGACATGTGGCGATAAAATTTTGATTTTTTTTACCAAATGTGAACATGAAACGATGCAATCTATTTATTTTTTTACCAATACGACACGACTGATCTTAATTTTTTAGCAAAATACGGAACTTATTAAAATGTGGCGGGACATTCTATCTAATTTTTGTCAAACATAAGAATGACATGCCTTCAATTTTGTATGTAATAAAACAAGAATATTTTTACAACCGTGCCATCGGTCAGGGTATCCCCGTACCATAATAACAAATACTCAGGAGGAATTTTTACATATAACCACAAATACTTGAGAGAATTTTTCACTATGCCATTGGCACGAGTACACCCGTATTAAAATTGTAACCATGCCGCAACCATTGGATCAATATAATAACCGTTCAATCAACATGAGTTACACATTGCCATGACGAGTAAGTATACCATGCGATGACCAACAGTATTTATATTTGTACTATTGGCGAGACGTTTAATATAAAAAATATCGCGGGAACAAATTTATCGCCGTGCCATCGGCACGGGTACATCCTAGTATATATATATAGGAAAGCTCACCTAAATCATGTACTATACATCACACCGTACATCACACCTAATTCTTTTTTTTTCAAATTTTATATTTTTTCCTTGAAATTAACCTTCCAATCAATCCATATGCAAAAAATTAGGTCAAAATACATTTTGTAGCTATTTTTAAAAAATTCACAAAAAACTGATGGTGCAGACCCTTATAAATAAGGTTTTTTTAGCAGTTTTTTGTAGATTTTTTAAAAATAGCTACAAAATGTATTTTGACCTAATTTTTTGCATATGGGTTGATTGGAAGGTTAATTTTAAAGGACAAATATAAAATTTGAATTTTTTTAGGGCCTAGAATTAGGTGTGATGCACGGGTGATGTATAGAGCATAATGTACTATCGCCTAGCTCTTTCTCTCTCTCTCTCTCTCTCTCTCTCTATATATATATATATATATATATATAAATATATATATAAAATATCCCTAAGTTAATCTCAACCATTATAAGAATAACTATTAAAAATTATTATTTTTAAACTAATGAAGACTAATGGGTAATATAGGGTCACCCAACCTATTATCCGTTTAGACCCGTTAATATTAACGGGTCTTAACGGTTCGGATCGTCTACCCGTTAATATTAACGAGTCATGTTTGGGTATTATCATTGAACCCCTTAGTTTTAACGGGTCGTATAAGGATTAAGGGTATTTTCACCCGTTAACCCATTAACACGATCCATTAATCCGTTAACACGGCCGTTTGACAACACTTTAAAGTTTTAACTTGTTTTGAAGTAAGAGCAAATATTACTGGGGCAAAAAACGTGAGGTAAAAAAATTAAGTCGTAGCCTATCGTGTTTGTGTCTAAAATTTTTGTGTTACGCCGTGTTAGTTCCAAACACAACTCAAAAACACGTTGAAATCGTAATTAAGGCTTTTATTAAAATTATGGTAGAATTTCCTATGTTTTCATGTTTAATCCAAAATAAAAATAGTTTTTTGGTTTTAGTCCAATTTTTAAAGTTTTGTTTGTCTTCCATTCCATTTGTTTTTTAAATTGTTTTAAGACCCATAACCATCGAAACTTCATTCAACTTTCATGTAACCTTCCTTAACCGCTCACGCCACTTTTTGGAGAGAATGACAAGTGTAAAAATAATGATCAAAGACTGAACCCATATTATAAAAAAAAGTAGTCCTAAACACTTATAATTTCAAATAAAAATCTTGTTATAAATTATAATAGTTTCCTGCCACAACTCAAGAAATTAAACCAAACCAAAGTCCCAGCCTGGGGCCTAATAATAGGATGCTCATACAGAAGCCCACCACGAGCATTACAAGTCAAAAGTATTCAACATGTTATAATCAATAAAAAATGTCATAACAATTCGTAACACAGTCACACATAACTGGATAATATTGAAAACACAATGACAAAAGGCACTTTGAACCAACAGTAAAAACACAATTGATTTAAAACAAACTAAATAACCATGTCCTCAGAATCACTGTAATACTCCTTATTTTTCTTCTAAAATAAATAATTAAATAATTCTATATGATAATTGTGCAATCGAAATTGTTATGTAATTATATTTAGTTGTCACTAATTTAATGTGTGCAATACAAATTAACAATACATATATTATCGACGTAAATTATTCATAACATATTTCGGGACTCATATGGACCCGTTTAGATGAATTAAGCCTTTAAAAATAGTTTCGAGTCAATAGTATATAGGTTGAGTAACTTTAGACTTTTTGGGATATGAATTCGGGTTCGTTTGGGGGTTCAAAAGTAGAGATTTTGACCTAACTCGGGATTCACACTAATTGAGTGGTTAAGTGAGGGGTAAATCACTCCCCCATTATCACAACTCAAAACCTAAAGTAGCGGCCACGAGAGAGAAAAGTGAGAAATACCAAGAGAGGGAAAAAGGGCAAGAACAAGGGAGGAATCAAGAGCTTTCAAAGGGGTTTTCCTCTACATAATTAAAGGCAATAATTTTCTTACGAACTCTATGTCGTCCAATTTACTTCTCAATGCATAATGTTTATCCCTTTAAATTTCTAGAATCTAGGTTTGATTATAGTGGATTTGATGATGAATCACTCTTGTAGAGGACTGTTTAATGTATAGAATCTACTCCAGAAATTAAATATCGATAAATCTGAATTTGGGTGTTAGTTCCTTAAGTTATTAATAACGGTTTAGGAAGAATTGAGTAAACAATGGAGATATTGTCATTGTGATATTATGGACTGAAATCATGTAAATCCCTTGATGAATAAATCCTTTTATGCGAACTAGATAAGGGGTAAAATTTGGGGAAAACGATTAACCTATCCAGCCTTGAAAAGTATACAGATTTTGGGTAGTTTAGTATTGAAACTTTAGTTATGTATGCATGTAATTTTTCTGGCTGCGAAAGAGAAATCTGGGTTACGACTTTGGGACTGAACGAACTGTAAAAGGAAAATCAAAGTGGGGAAGAAGCAGCGGGTCGCTCCAACGACGTCATGGGTCGTTTGAGTGACGCACATGTCGTGCACATGAGAGCCACGATTATTCGAGCGGCGTGGTGGTTTTCTCTCTCCCCGTCCCCTAATCTGCTTTAGCTTTGATTTTCAAAATTGGTTTACTGTATCGTGTTACCTTGTGTACAATAGCTAAAGAATTGTTAAGGAAAGGATATGTTGGATTTTGGGTTAATTAAATTTATGGAACAATATTATACCCATATCTAAATTAATAATAATTACCCATAACTAGATGGTTAAGTAATTATTTATCGGATGTAGTTAATAATTTATTAGATGATAAATTATTAATAAATGAGAAATGCTGTGTATCTTTTTAATTGAACAATTTAAGGTAATTATAGAGTAATTACCTATACATATTATAGGGATAATAATATGTACTATTATGTAATTATGTGGACATACCTTTATTTATGGACAGTCCTAACGACTCGGTGGTTACGCGTTCGGACCGTGTACCACACGTCGGAACAAGTGGGCTTGAGGATGTGTAGGTCATATAAGTACTACATGGAGGTGTCATCTACGAGAGGTAGTTATTGACGCTGACCCTTCCTATGTCACCGCTTGGTATGGGTCGTGTTCAGGTGTCCTGCGTAGGAATCACCCCCAATGTATGTGTGTTTTATGATGTCTGCTTAGAAATGAGATATTTCTCCGGACTTGCCAATAGTGTACGAATGGACACCAATGGTAGATGCCCTTGCGTGTCAAAATATATGAAAGGATTTATATATATGATTAATTGAACGGACTTGAATTAAATAAATTTAGTTGTCGAAGGAAGTGGACAATATTTATATATGAGACCCTATAATGCATAATATATGTTTATGCCTTAACTGAAAGAATAATGAGACTGGGATAAATGGATGTTGGCAAATAAAATGTAGGAATTACATTTAAATAACTAATTATCGATATACCTGTTTACAAATAGAGTTGATGTCACCATTCACTATTTGGGATTTATTGGGGTGCGAATGATATGACACTTAGATGAGAGGTGAGATGTTATACTCTTGTGAGTGACAAAAGGGGGAATAATTATTGTGCATTAATTGTATTATTGCATCTTAAATTATTCAAGTTAATTATTTCACACCTTGGGTCCTAACCCAAATATAAATGTTTTCTCCCCTAAGTGCTCCTAGACAGGCATAGTTGGATTGTGATGTAGCAGTCCCGCGATATCGCTTGCTCTTTAGATTCAGATTCAGTTGTTTCTAGCTTAGGTGCTTTTCAGCTTCAGTCATTTATTATTTAGAACATTTGTAAGGGCATAAGCCCGATACTCTTTTACTTTATGTCGATTGGGATCTTATTACTATAGTTAGATTTATTATTATTATGGTGGTTTGGATTTAATGGATTATTGTGTATGTGTTCTTTATTTTACAAATGCAGAAGTTTTGGAAAATAACTTATTTATATTTACTTTTGTGCTAAGCATGGTATTAATTGACAAACAAGGCCTATCTTCGGCGTATCGTGCCTGACCAACGTTTACGTGAGAAAATAGGGGTTGTAACAATCACTTCCTTCAAAATATGCTAAACTCGAAAGTACAATCATCATAATGAGTCATGTTTGTACGTTATAAAGACAACCAGTCTTAAACCCACAAACACTTTCATATATAAAAATAACAGAAGTTAAATAGGCAACAAAAAATTAGTACCCATATTCGTTAACGCTTCATCCAAATTCGCTAAATACCAGAAATATTGAGTTAAATCTGTAACACCCCGTAATTTGAGGATTTAATATTTAATTATTTTGGGAGTTATAAAAATATTTAAACTGGAGAAACTTAAATTTATGATTTGGAGAATTTATTTAAGTAAATAGAATTAATTATTTTGGCGACTTTTAAGTTTAATTGTCCGAATTAAATGGGTGTCGCATTTTGAGGTCGAAATTTGGAAATGTCAAAAAAATATTTCGGATGATAATTCTGAGTGCACGGTTGAGTCCGGAATAGTCAGAAAAGAGTACCCGGGGTAGCAATTGGGTCTCATGGCATTTTTGGGCTAAATCGGGCCCATACGAGGGCATTCTGGCCTTTTTACATTTTAGGGTGAGGAGACCCACGAATTTTAGAACTCTAAGTCAGATTATAAGAGTTGGAGGCTAGGTTTAGGGAGAATAAAAACACACCATAGCCATTAGAGAGAAGAGATAAATAATTCCGAGGCAAAAAGGAAGAAGTGGGAAGGATTCAAAGGTGACTTTCACCACAAACTCATTGGGAAGAAAGATTGAAGGAGAAAGATCATCAATCACCAACCACAATCACAAAATCAGACCTACTGGACATAAGGCAAGTGTTTATTGCAAATCAAATTCAAGTTATAATACCCATGTGTAGGGAGTTTTAAGAATTGGTTGATTCTATTGATACCTTGAATTAAATGTTTGAATTGATCACATGTTTGGGTAGGATTGCATGTATAATGAATCCCTAAGTAAAGATAAAATTAAATTTGAATATATTTGACGATTAAGAGGAATCTTTATGAGTTCTTGGATGAAGAACATGAATCTTGAATGACTTAGGGTTTAATTGATGAACACAAGATGCCAATCTGCCATAATTTTTAACACAAATTTAAACATTTTGAGTTGTACTTATAATTAGAGTGTGCAACATACATGAATAGAAAGGTATTTCTCTTATATATCCAATGAACTTGGAATCGGGTCTATTGGAGTTCTGTAGAGGGAGTAATCGACATTTTACTACAGGGTGTTTGATCTGTCAACATAGTAATCTGCCAGAATTTTGACGTGATTTTAAACGTGTGCGATTTGATTTTTACTTAGAATTAGAGTGTTAACCATACATTCCTAGAAAGTTATTTATCTTAGCTATTCAATGAACTTGGAATCAGGTCAATCTAGAGGGAGTAATCGACATTTTACTACAGGGTGTTTGATCTGTCAACATAGTAATCTGCCAGAATTTTGACGTGACTTTAAATGTGTGCTATTTGAATTTTACTTCGAATTAGAGTGTGAATCATAGATGTATGGAAAGGTATTTATCTTATCTTTCCAATGAACTTTTAATCAGGTCAATCGGAGTTCTGTAGAAGGAGAAATCAAAATTTTACTAGAGGGTGTTTAATCTGCTAGAAAATTTGAGATTTTTCTTTTTAAGCCTCAAATGTCTAAAATTTTATCGGGGAAGTGTTTGAGACCTTGATGAAATAATGATATGGCAGTAGGTCTATTATTGAGTGTTGGATTTTAATTTTGTGAGAGAGTTAAAGTGGAGATTCGTAGGCTTGAGTGTGATGTACTCTAATTCGAGATTATAAGAATATAATTACAGAAAAGCGAGAGCGAGCTTAAATTCGTTAGGTCAGTGGGTTAACAAGGGTAACTACTGAATTGATATAATAAGGGGTAACTAGGACCCTTAGAGTTGTGTGAATACTCGAATTAATACTAAAGTGAAATAAATTCGTAAAGCAAACAAGTACGGTGAATATTAGAGAGAAATATATTACGTACAAGTATGAATAATTGGTTTGTGTGAATATCTACTATTTTATAGGGTTGTGAATGCCTATTATGTGTTTCTTTGTGATAGGATTAGTAAGTTCGATGAGACATTCCGAACTATACTCGAGGAGACATTTCGAGCTAGGTTCGAGGGGACATTCTGAACCATGTTCGAGTAGACATTTCGAACATTACTCAAGGAGACATTCCGAATCATTTGTCCTTAATGTGTGAAATAGGACTGATAATAGGATATGTTGTACTGGGTATAGGTATGTGTGAAAGATATACCTTCTGAATAACCTACTTATTTGTGATAGTAGTAAGATTAGGTGGGGTATACCTAAATATTATTTTCAATATATACTCAGGCGTGATAGTAGTGAGAACTATTAGTGCATAACTAAAATTTTATAAACTACATATGGGTAAGAGTGGCTGGAACATAAGTGGACAGCTAGAATATATATAAAATCTAATTAAGTGTGATTAGTAGAGAAGGTAGATAGTATTTACCTAAAATTTGATTAAGTATGAGAACTTGATTTTAAAGTATTGATACTAACGTAAGAGTAATGATAATTACTAGACGTTCAGGCACATACTGTATGGGCGGTACGGGAAAGTTAAAGTGAAACTTAACTAATGACTTAATGTAAATTAAGGGTAGCATGTAGCGTACTGTATGGGCGGTACTGATGAGCTAGATTGTCTGAGGTGTGTAGATGTTGGAGACCTAGTTAAGATGGGTAGCGAGACCAGGTAGGAACGTTAGATGCACACGATAGACGAGAGGTGAGGAAACTCAAGAGAGTGTGCGTGATCCTAGCATATGTAATCAATAACTGATATTTATTGCGATAAATTACTTGCTAAATATTTTCAAAACGTTTTGTGTACTAACACTTGCTATAAAACTATTTTAAAAACCTTTTAGTTGTCCAGCCACAGGGACACTAGGCTTGATATTCTATTCCAGGAATACGGAGCTGCGGCATATGTGGATGCTAGCAGGAGCTTGGATTAGACGCATCGCTCTTTCATTCCTAGAGTAGGAATCATTTATAAATTTAGTTTTTAGATTTTTTATTCAGGTGTTGAATATTTGTATTGGACTATTTATTTTGGTGGCCTATGGTTTATTCGGCATGTCGTTTTATTATTTGTTTAGTTCATTTAATTCAGTTGTGTGAATGGATTATATTTATTTCCGCATGTACTATTTGGTTTAATTAACAAGTTAAAATTTGGCACCAGCTTTTTAGAATAGTAGGTGGTTAGTAAGTTTTAAAAAGTTTTTCGACAGTGATGCTAATGATGAACCAACTGGGATTCCTGTTTGAATTTTGTATAAGACTGATCACCCGGTATTTTATTAGTTGGGGTGTCACAAAATCATATACTCAATTAAGTATACATTTTGACAATGGAATAATTCGTGTTATTGACAAAAAAGTATCAGAAATATTGAGTTAAATCATATACTCAATTTCCTCTATAAACACTCCAACTATGTTTAGAAATATCAACTAAATTTGTATATTTCGCGAGCCAAATTTCGTGCATTTGTAAAAAAAAAATAGGAAGACTCAGATAAATTCACTATACCAAAAATGGTTATACGACATGCTTGGATAGGGAGAATTTAACACGGTTTAGAACCGTGCCAGATTCTGGCACAATTTATTTCCATTCTGGTACGATTTAAAACTGTGACGAAATCTGACACAGTTTAAAATCGTGCGAAATTTAGAATGGTTAAATAAGATAAGAGTCATTTGACTTTTCATTTGGAGCCACTTCACTTTCATCGTCTCTCACTCTACGGCTCACTCTTTGCAAACCTAACTCTCTTTCGCCCAAGATCGTCTCTCTCTTTCTCTCAAATCGGGCCAACTCTACAATTCTACACAATCGTGCATACTGCAACATGTACTTATGCATATTTATGTTTACGTGATGGATAATTTCTGAACGTGCAAAGGTTAGTATATGGATACTTTCTCAGAGTTTCTCACATGAGCGACGTATTTGCGCATAGTCTGATTTGACATTTACATGTTAGAGAAAGTTCTTTATTCATGTTATGGAGAAAAAACCTTCCCATTATACTGAATTATGTTTATATTACTATATAATAATTGTTGCTTTTAAGAATGGAGGGTGAGACATGTGGACCAAAGCCAAGAAACGACACACCCTTAGGGAAGGTATGCCCATCTTGATAACCTTATCTTGCATCAATTTCATTTCCGCAATATCATATTAATGAATATATTTGGATATTTAAGGGCTTCTATTTTAAAGTTTTGGGGTTTCAGTTTTATTCCTACGCTATAACTAACAATTGTAAATATTGTATTTTACTCTTCTTCTAATGTCTTCAGGTATATAGTGTTTAATTTTTTTTTGGCAAGAGCTAAACACGTTTTTTTACCATATATTATTGGTAGTCAATATCAAATGTTAGATTTAATGGAGTTATAACCTATGTATTTGACAAAATGCCTAATTGTATTGCCTTTTCTTTAATAATATCCGTTTGGTTATTGTCAGGTTCCTAAGCATAGCTTTCATGTTCCCCAATTTTTGGAATTTTTAATTATTTTTTTTACAACATAAGTTTATGAGTTTGTAACCTTTCCAACAGACACATTGAAATATATATGATATATTATGGTTTAAAATAATTTGAATATGAATTTTTACTTTTTTTTTTTACTTTTACTTATTTTCTTTGTAGGGCTTTAGTTTATTATTTTGGAGGATATAAACTGATCTATGTTTGGGTGATATATACATTAGTAATTTAAGGATTGGGTCCAGTTATTATTTCCCAATCTCACTCCCTTCTAAGATTATTCTAAAACTTTGTTATTTACTTATTTATAGTTTATTTTTTTGCAGGTTCACCACCTCTCTTTTCTCGCTCTCCATTTATGGTATATATAAAATTATTTTTTAAATTTTTTCTAATTTATTGTGTTAACCCCATGTTATTAATAAGCTTAGCTTTAATACGACCATATTTTATCACCCCTTGGTATGAAATTATATTCTTCATTATGATTCATAATTCCAATTGTATATGAAGTTCTAATAAGCCAAAACATTTTGGTTGAGAATACTATTCATTTGAATTAGTTATTTTGATCTAGTTTTTTTAGAAAATCACCATAACTAATTAGAAATATTTTTGTTTCCTTTGTTTCATATGACACTAGAGGATGTATATGTGTGATTGGGTTGTACAATGTTATGCCTTAAATGTACTCTTACTTTACTTTGACCGAATATTCTACTGGAGTTTAATGTTCTATGCTTTGGTCCAAATTATATCCTTATTTAATTGTTTTACTTCTTATTATTTATCTTCCTTTGAGCTTCATGTCTATTATTCAACAAGTAAAATATTCATATTTTTTTGGACTCATACTATTGCAGTAAGTACATAAGGCCAATGTATACAAGATGTTGATCCATGTGTATTCAAGATTATAAGACCTATGTATTCAAGATGTGATGATGATTAGCAATAACCTAAGAAGCTTGAAGTTCCAAAAGTATTTTTTATGATATTAGATATTTAATCATTCTTTTGTAATGCATGCTATAAATTAATTAATTAACATAGTAATATTAATTATTTCGTCAAGTAATTATGTTTGTGGTTTACACTTACTATTATAAATGATGATATTCAATTCGACAAACTTTAATGGAGGATTTTACACATTTTATATCATATAGATTTAGCAATTATATTCAGGGTATTGGAAATTAGCAGAAACATATGATATCTAACCATGTTAAAAATACTTGACAATTAATGGGGCATGTTGGGAACTAGAAGTTGCATGAGACTCACTCCGTATAACTTGGTTTTTAACTCCAAGTTCATTAAACTTGAATAAAATACCATTGTCGGATTCAACGTATAGAATAAAAGAATGTCCCACATAGTTTTATATCTATTTAATTTGATGGTAGATGTCGCATTGAAAGTTCGTTTTGTTCTAATCACTATTATTTAACATGTTAATGTTTCACATTTGGGTAAGTTATTTACAATTTTATTTATTTATAATGGATTATTTTTTATATTTTTTATATTAATGTAGCTATGGAGATGGAGTCAAGTTACTGTTATTTTAATTTAAACTATTGCTAAATGGATAGGGTTACCCAAAATAAATAATTTTATTGAGTACTACTATTAAAGATATAATGTTTAGTTTTTTCATCATGATATTTTCTCTTTATTCGAACAACAAAATAGTTCTGCACAAGCCCACTCTCAATTGGGTTCATAGTGATAATTTAAAACTGCATTTTCTTAACAACCTCTCCCTTTATATATAATCATTACAAATAATAAATGTAATAGTGTTGAATGTGAATCTTCCTTTTTAACTCAAGTACAATGCAATTTGTATGATGGTTAAAACACGTAGCTATGAAACAAACTTAATGTGCAATGTAAACAAATAGGATTACATGAGCTTCTTTTCCTTTTCGCTTTTTTTTAGTTTTTATTTTATGTCTTCAATTATGAAAATGATTGGATGACACTACACCTTATTGTTTCATAGCACAATGGTCTTGAATTTACTGTTTCATAGCACAATGGTTTTGAAATTCTATTCCCTCTTGGTTTATTATGCTTATTTATTTTAAAGTTTAGTCTAACCACATCTAGTTCTTATATATATTTGTTGGATAACTTGGGGATGATGCTATCAATCATGGGCTTAGAATTACTTCAAATATGAAATTTACTTCTTTATGGTAGTTATGTATGATATATTCTATTTAGTATAGTTTTCACATAAAAGGGGGTTTAATCTCTCAAATTTTTTAGCTTTAAATGAAAAAACATACTTTTGCATTATATTTCAAATATTGTAAATTCAGGTACGATTATTGTCCTACAAGTGTAGTCCTTTTATGTTATGCACAATTAATAATATCATTTGTTGCACAATAGCTATATTAAAAAGGAATTGTTTTTATATGATTTCCATTGAGATCATAAAAGAAGTAGATTGAATAGAATCCACTACAATAATTTAATCAGAGTTCCCTGAAAAATGAACTTTGGGAGAGTAGAGTTAAAACTAATATAATATAATACAACCAAATTCATACAGTCCCATCATAATTGATAAAATTTTATATTTATAAAACGACAATGGGTATTTCAATTTGCATGAGACATATTAAAGGTCAATGTAGGTTAGATGTAAACTATCTTTGTAATCAGTATAGCTGCAACATAATGGATAAAAAATTTCTTTTCTAATTTTCAAAATATGAACAATGGGATGTTTGTTTTGCATGAGAATTTTCAGAGGCCAATGTACGTTAGTGATACAATCTTTTTTTTGTAACTTTCCATGCATCGCGCGGAGCTAAAATCTAGTCCTCTAGGAAGGTATGACCATCTTGATAACAATATCCTGCATAAATTTCATTTTCTCAGTATCATATTAATGAATTTTTTGGATATTTGGACCTCCCCCCCCTTTCTTAGGGTATGTGTCAAAATCATCTTCTGAACAAATACATATTAGAATATTAAATAAAAGTTCTCGTTTATAAGTGTTATATTAATACATGAAATTGAGGCTCCTTATAATAAAGGTGTTCATGGGAATAGATAACTAAAAAGTTGAACCAAATCGATCGTTGTGTGTTGGTTTGGGTTCTTATAGATTTTTTCAGTTTTACAGAAAAAGAAACTCAGGAATCGACCAATTGCTCTCTCTCTCTCTCTCAAATTGACCATCGCTTCCACTTCTATAGAGTTGGTATTGGATTTTGTATAAAAATATAGGGTTTTGGGTAATAGTTGCTTAGAAATCTTTCTATGATGTCCTCGACAAGAAGTACATGATGCACCCCAATACATTTACTTATAATTAAGTTTGAAAGTCAAAGTGAGTCAAACCATAATTACCTTAACCAAACCATAAACACGAGTATCCTTTTTGAGTCATCAATATGAATTCATAAAATTTAAAACCTTTTAACAATTTTAAAGTAATTATGCTCATTCAAACTTACTTAAAGGATAAGTAGGCTTATATTTACCACATTTAGATTTGACCAAAATCATGTTTTTATGCATCCCTTTCTAACCCCATCCGACCTCTTAGATTAGGTAGTGACATCACAATACCTGACAAACATAAACGTAGGAACCGTTAACAAAATAGCTCAGTGAATGCATCACCACTACACCATTGTATAAAATTAAATGCAATAAACCGTATCCATATAATAATGTATAAACTTATCCAGCCCATTCAAAATGAATGACCAACCTTTCCTAATCATGATTCACATATCCTCCATTTCGGGTCGAGGAGTAACCCCTTGTCTGTATAGAAGATTCTCCCCCATTTCGGGTCGGGGAGTAATCTCCCATATCGATAGACCTAAATGAACAATTTCATATTCATAATATTCTAATCATACCCGTAACCATGTATAAATACATCTTACAAGTGAGTACACTCACCTTAGCAACTTAATGGCCGTTCCTTTGCCTTTGTATGGCACCTGTTCAATGGGTTCTTCTTCCTTCCTTATCATTCTTATAATTTTAGTATCATCATAGTAACATTAATAGTCCAAAGAATCATTTCAGCGTAACCTAATTCATAAGCATCATGTGATCCCATTCAACTCATTTATCATAAATGAAGTCCCCTCCACATTCATGTCAAGAAATTTAACATATCCAAATCATATCAAAAATCATAATCAACCATTACAATTCAATCTTTATCATATTTGGTTTCCAATACAAAAGACGACGCATCTTTTCAAATTTCCTAGAGTCAGATATGCCCATTTCTTCACTACATAACAAATTTGCCCTATAGGCTCCTCTATCGTTCGGTCAACTTCTAAGAATTTTTAGAATTTATACATCATAACTTTCTATGATATTTCACCCAATTTCAATACACATATTGAATAATAGAAAATTAAAGTTTCATAATTTTCAGAGTTTATTTGCTATGTCAAAAGCTTTATCAAACTCACAGCATGCCCAAGCGGATTATGCAAAAGGAAACTATGTACCGACTTACAACAATCACTTTGAAAAAAAAAACAAGCCAACCAAAAGGTATTTTATACTCATATTCGAGTATGTTATACTCATATGTGTCATTTAAGATCTCCAATTGGAGTCACTTGATTTTCATAAGTACCCAATGAGTTATGATACTTTTAACACAACAAGGTGCAAAGTAGAACTTTAGAACATAACATAATACAATTAAGTCTCCACACTATCTATCTTGGACATTAGTTCATGGAAACATATACTAAACATGTTTTAACGTGTACACACATCATACACATAAATTTTCTAAATTAAAAAGCTTCACAAAAGGGTGATTCAAATCTAAGACTCTAATGTTAACATTTACAATCCTAGCCCAAGTTTTTATTTATGTTCTTAAGCCATCCTTGTTTTAATACAATAGGGCAATATGGGTATCATTCAAATCTTTATCAAATCAGAAACAAAAACATACAAAGTGTTAAACTCATTCATGTGATTAACTTTAACAAAGAGGTAATTACCTTGTAAGTACTCTTCATATATAGTAATTTTCCAAAGCAATTTCTTTCTTAACTTTCTTTTTTTCCTACCCAAAGGAATATTTCTTCCTAAGATTATAATAACCATAAATGTCATCTATATAACCATAAAACGTGTTCATGAGGCCATGTGACCATTTTAAGGTGGTTATGTGTGATTGGTTTGACAAAAGGTCCAATCAAATAATTCCACTAATCACAGATTTGTCCTGCCTTAGTAAAGTTACCATAACTCACTATTTTCGACCTCAATTTACTCAACCTTTGCACCCATGGGTAGATAACTGATATATATATATATATATATATATATAACTTTCATGTTTTATTTTTTCCCAAAATCATTAAGTTAATATGCCTAATTTGAGATCGAAGAGTAGCAATGTACCAAAACCCCCTAAAATTTCACATTTGGCGACCAAACATCCCCAATTTTTCACCAACACCCTAGTTTATTTTTCTAAACATAACGATGCATTTAACTACATAACTAATGATATTTCTAAATATATTTCCACCGATCATAAGCTCAATTAGAATCTAATGCAAACAACACATATATAACGTGAGTATGCATCCTCTAAGCATGATACTTAAAATGTTTAATACACATCAACAAACTTGTCAATCATAAATTATATTTAATCATGTAACTAACATTCCTAATCATATTTTAGGTCCTTACAATTCTATCCCTCTTAAAAAAATTTCGTCCTCGAAATTTAACTTGAATTTCACTTACCAAACAATTGGGGATACTATTTGCTCATGCTATCTTCCCTTTCCCAAGTTGATTCTTTAATTTTAATGGCTCCTCCACAACACTTTAAATACGGATATAACTTTATTCCTTAATACTTGATCCTTACGATGAAGAATTTCCCACGGTTCCTCGATGTACGACAAATCTTCTTTCATAATATCATCAGTTTCTTTATCATTTATACGTAACGATAATCATTTAATGATTTCTTATCAATGAAAACCAATTACCAACTCATATATTACTTCATACCTTGATATACATCTGTCAAACATTCACACATAATGGATTATCGATTGTATCATCTAATATTCACAATGAGTGAACATTTTTAATAAACCTAGTACCATTCTTTACGTTTCTATCTTCATTCCTATAGTATATCCTTATCATCGTGTAATATTTCAAATCATAAATATTCTATTACAAGACTAACATCTTATACTCCATCTATCCATCTTCCATTCAATACCTAATACACGTGTTTGACATTAACTACTGTCCACATCATCTCTGAAGTTTAAGAGTATGTTAAATATCGTTCTTGCAATCCTTAATTCAAAATAGCCTCACTACTTTTCATATATCGATAATGAATAATTATTCACCAAATGTCTTTTTTTAACCAAGATTCCATATTCACTTTAATGTATATTGTGTAGTCATGCACTATGAACTCATTATAACTTCTCACTATATTCCTTTTTCAACATTTCCTAATTGTTATTTAACTAAACATACAATGACCTGAACAAGTCATCCACTCAACACAATAACTTTACAATCATGATCTTACTCCAATCCTTAGTGACATTATCAGTGATTTTTTTTACATTCATCAACATTATTCTTAACATAACACGGTATAATATGTATATATGTCTTCAAAATATTTCCAAACATCTCTTGTGCATTATATGGTAAAGAATACATGATAGTAGTATGCAACATCGCCAATGCACTCACTTTACTAATTTGGTAACATGGATGTTAACCACTTAAAACCTTAACCATACTTACAAACCCCATAATACTTCTCTAACTATTATATGCCATATTTATTTCAAATAGCATGTATAAGTAACTTAGTGTATCATATTATGTTATCTTACATAACACATTATCCTTACACATCTTTATGACTCATTACAATGTCAACCATATTCATTATATGACATACACTTAGTGATAATACATCCGTACAAAGACAAATACCACTCAATATCCACCCAAACCTGTTGTTGATATCCAAACCCAATTAGCATCTCTCCCATAGCCATACACAAGACATACTCTTAAAAGGACACCTTAATATTTTTAAACTTCCAACTTTTAACACCTCGTCTCAACTTCACTATTCATATAAGCATTTAAAAACATCACAAGAGTAATATCAACTATATGTATTTATACTATTAAAGAGATACATCTAATATCTCATTACTTTTTTCTTCTACTTATCATAATTCACTATGAATCCATATTCGGATCAATTATGATATATTGACTAGTAATTGAATTTCAAACCATTTCACATATTAAATTTAAACATATACAACTATTAATCTTCTTACTTCACTGTGAATTTTCATTTTATTCAAATTCTAACAATTTAAGTCTCATCATAATCATATAACAGTAATTCTCCTCACTTCTCATCCTTTAATGGAATATAGGTTCTCGTACATCACTCTCCCATACAGATGAGGCGTGCACCCATCCATGGCTTAATAAGTAACACCACTCAAGTTCACATATACTAGTATAGGAAGAGATCACTTCTAATACTTCCCAATTTTTCATACCACATTTTGTCTTTAAAAAATTTCTCCAACGACATGTTTGTTCATATAACAAATAAAACAATGCAATGATTCACATAAAAATACCTCTATTCACTGCCATCCTCGAATAAACCTTAACATCTTATTTCCTTTCCTGCAAGATCCTTACACTACATATCCTGTACAACAATATATATATATATATATATATATATGTATGTTAGTTAACAAAACCAATTAAAAACATAATAACAAACCCTTCATGTCAATGTCTCGAAAATCCAACATACTTAATTATATCCTTTTGTAGAAGGGTGTCTTCCCCAAAAATATTTTTTTTTAGGTATTGAGAGGGAACCTCACCTAGGTGGCGGCAGACACCCATGTTGAGAGGGACCCCCTCCAAGGTTCCTGCAGAAACTCAAGTTGAGATGTAATCCCACCTAGGTAGCAGCATAATCCTATGTTGAGAGGCCCCCCTGCAAGGGTCCCAGCATAAACTCAAGTTGGGAGGGAACCCCACTTAGGTAGCAGCAGAAGCCTATGTTAAGTGGGGCCCCCGCAAGGGTCCCTACAGAAACTCAAAGTTGAGAAGGAACCTCTTGAGTGGAACTTCCCCCAAGGTCTCCGCAGAAACTCACGTTGAGAAGGAACCCCAGCCAGGTAACAACATAAGCCTATGTTGAGAGGGCCCCCCGCAAGGGTCCCTGCAGAAACTCAAGTTGAGAGGGAACCCCACCTAGGTAGCAGCAGAAGCTTATGTTGAGAGAGACACCCAGAAGGGTCCCTGCAAAAACTCAAGTTGAGAAGGAACCGTTGTTGAGAGGGACTTACCCCAAGGTCTCCGTAGAAACTCACGTTGAGAAGGAACCCCACCAAGGTGGCAGCAGAAGCCTACGTCGAGAGAGACCCCCGCAAGGGTCCCTACAGAAACTCAAGTTGAGAAGGAACCGTTGTTGAGAGGGACTTCTCCCAAGGTCTCCGCATAAACTCACGTTGAAAAGTAACCCCACCAAATGGCAGCAGAAGCCTATGTTGAGAGGGACCCCCCGTAAGGGTCCCTGCAGAAACTCACGTTGAGAAGGAACTTCACTTAGAATGACTTTTGAAGACCAGATTGAGAAGGACTCCTCCTAGGGTCCCTGCAGAAATGACATTTGAGAAGAAACCCCCCAAGGCTTCCTTAATAGTAAAAATGATGTTTGAGAAGGACCCCCCCCACTAGGGTTCCTCAATAGCAGAAACTTGCACGGGAGGATGGACCTGCAAGGTCTTCCCCCCTCATCTCCCAGAAAACCAAGTTAGGATGATGAGGTGTCTACCATAAGCAACACCTCATCAAGAAAAAAGAACAGAAGTACTAACACTTATTTTCTTGTATAGGTTGCCTAGTTGAGCAAGCAGGGCTCAAGTAGGCCAGTTGGGATCTCTTGGGAGTTTTAGCTTGGCTATTGAGGGACAAGGTGGGTTGAGTAAGCTCAATCACTTAGCACTATAGTATTGAGAGAATACTAGTAGGAAGACCCAGAAGTCACTCAAGACTACACACACCTCACACTTGGTCACAGGTGAAGTGAGCAGCCAAAGAGCTGGCTGCTCACAAGGAATAAACTCTTTACAAAAAATGACTTTTTTAGAATAGAGGGGTCCTTAAGGCCTCCTCTCTCAAGATTTGCAAAGATTGCACCACAAGTTATCGTTTCAAAGGATATTTACCAAATCAGATATTTTTTCTTCATTGGGAGACATATTTGCTTTTTGACTTTGGTTGGCTCTAGGTGGCGCCTGCAGGAGGAGACAGGGAGGGACAAATGGTATATTTCAGACATTATCCCCCACAAACCCTCTCGATTTTGATGGCCAAAGGTGCCAACTCAGCCCTAGTGCCCAAGTATAAATAGACCTCTTGGCAAGGTCAAAGGGAGACATAATTGAATTTGCACTGTTACTCTGCCAAAATCACACTAGACCTACCTAGTATTCTCTCCCTTCTCATTCTCTTAGTGCTAAGTGCCTTATTCTTTCACTCCTCAACTGATAACCATCATTCTCAGGTGTTACCCTTGAGAAAATTACTATTTTTGCTATGAAAGTTCATCTTCTTGCAGGGAGTGAGTTGAAGCTTGAGTTCCATTGTTACCAGAAGGAGAAAGTTTCTTAAGAAGTTGCACCAGAAGACCTTGAAGACCTTACAGGCAGTGTCCATTGGAGTGGGCCATGCCTCACCCTTTCCAGATATTCATAGACCCCAGTCTCACTACCCTCCTACATTTAGCGACTCTGCTGGGGAGGTATTATTTCTTTAATGGACAAAGAAGATTTCAACATCTCTAAGAAGTTAGTTTTTTAGGACACTCCATCTGGTACTGGAGCTCACAGTGACCAGACTACCCATGAAGAAGTGGTGGTGATCGGTGCCAAGGAGCTTGTGCCTCAAGGAAGGCAGACCAGTTCGCCAACAGCGGCTCCAATGGAAGGTATGAATCTTATGACAATGTTTTTTGACTTCTTGAAGCAAAATTATGTAGACCTATCAAGTTTGGGTCAAGGTTGTGTGACACCATCCGTTTCCCCTTCTAGAGGGGTAGCTACCCCTGTCGCGATTTCGATGGAGATGATTCCGTCCCAAAAGGTGGTGCCATAGAAGGCTGTGGCACAATCAGGATCATCAACTGCTGAAACATGAGTTTGAAGGAGTCACCCTCTAAGGCTGTTACCATGGAGGAAGTGAGGAAGCTGCTCTCCTCATCCCAGAGGCAGGGTCCTCACCTGTGTGAGGAGCTACAAGACCCCTATCCACAGTGAGAGGCCATAACCTGAGGGGTATATCCCACCAAAATTTATCAAGTTCAGCGGCAAAGGGGAGAACCCTAGAGACCACATGAAGAGGTTTGTCGAGTACTTGGGAGTGCATGCTGGTGACAAGAACCTGAGGTTGAGGGAATTCTCTAAGACCCTCACTGGGAAGGCTTATACATGGTATTACCATTGAGCACCTAATAGCATCCCTACTTGGGAAGAGATGCACATGCAGTTCCTCCAGAAGTTCTTTGTAGCGGAGGATGAATTCACATTGAGGAACCTATCACAAGAGGTTCAGAAACTAGGGGAAGAGTTAATGCACTACATAAAACGATTTTGCGAGAGAGACTTAGATGCCCACGAGGATGTGGCGGAGGCCAGGTTACTGCAATTATATGTGGAAGGACTCTTAGAGGAATACAAGTTGCACTTGATCAACAAAACTAGAGACAAAACTTTTAGAGAGGTCACCAGGGCTACTTGCAACATAGCTATGATAATCAAACCAAGGGCCCTGGGTTGGAGGATGCAGGTTCCACTGACTTTCAGGAGGTTTCAAGTTTTGAGGAGGGAATCGGTCAACGATGTGGATGGGAATCCCAAAGGAAATAAGGGAGGATTTGGGACCAAGAATAACGGTCCCATCAACAAGAAAAAGTTTGGGGAAGATGCCCCGCCACCGATACCCTATAGCGTAGCGGAGGCTTTGGATTGTTACCATACCTTAGTACGAGAAGGGGTAGCAGGTCTTCATCACTTGAAAGGAGAAACCCCAACTGCAGCTGACAAAGCCAATCCAAAGTAATGTGAGTTGCATCAACGGGTAAAACACTTTACCAAAAATTATTACTACTAGCGAAGGATCATTGGAGAGAAGGTGGCCAATGGTACCTTGTAGATCACCCCTATGGATGTTAATGAGAACCCACGTCCAACACATCACTTCGGTACCGCCAACATGGTAGTGGATTATGATGAAGAAGCTATCAAATATCTGATGGAGTGGGAGAGCGACGATCAGTTATGTGAGGAGTTGGGAAAGCTATCACTGAGCATATTTGAGCTAGAAAGGAAGAGAGAGGAGTGGTTCTTCACTCCGAAATAAGAAGATGTAAGAGGGAAAGTTGAGGAATTGACCCTCCCAAAAGGTGAGGTAGATGTCATTCTCGCTTTAGTCTGAGGCAGAGTATGTTTGCAATGCCCAAACGTATGAGGTAGACCTAGACTCTGAATGTGAAGCCATATCAAGGAGTCCCAAGTTCAAGTGGTTTTTTTACCAGATAGGGGTGAAGTATGACATAAGGATAACCATCACGAGGAAAGTCTTGGAGGCAGTGCAACAACGTGGAGATCCTTCGCTAAATTGGCAGGGGACAATTGGAAGGTTGATTAAGAAGTATACTTCTGAGGTGGTTTTTTCAGAAGCAGATAGGCAGGTGCCTTACTTCCACAACAGCCCACTGTATGTTACAGCCATGGTCAATAGAGTCTCATTTCCTAGGGCGTTAATGGATGGGGGAGAATCTATTAACATCATGCCCATCAGTACATTGTATGAAAAAAGAATTGACCAGGGGAAGGTGGTGCCGGTACCACTAGTAATTTCCGGATTTGACAATGCTGGAATGCAATCTATTGGATATGTGAATGTGGGAATTAAGTTGGGAAATTTCACCTCCCACATTAAGTTCCACGTTATCAATGCTAACACTAGCTACCAATTACTCATTAGGAGGGTATGGATGCACACCCACTACATAGTCCCCCCACCTACCATCAATGTGCAAAGGCCAACATTAGAGGTACAAAGATAGTGATCAAGGCCACGCAGAGACCCTTCGTTATTGAGGAGGCCCATCTGGTGGATGCGTCATTCTACATTGAGTTAGATGAGGAAAGGAAGGTCTCTGAAAGAAAGCTAGAAGGGAGGGAAGTAGCCGAAGGAAGTGTCCCACAGAAGAAGTCCATTCATGATCGTCTAGGGGGAGGGTGATCCCCCACATAACAAAGGGCAAGAGGAAAGTAGAAGAGGTGGCTTAGCCCCCTCGAACTTGCAAGAAGGTGGTGTCATCTGATGAAAAGGTCATATACCGCTTATAATGGTCTAGGCGGGCAGTGTTCTGGGATGAGAGCATCGACCCGACGCCTGAGTGTTTTATTGTTGATGAATCCCAAATTATTGAGCATGTTAAGGAACCAGAAGAAGCTCTAGAATGCACGCAAGATGGACCCATAGAGAAGTTGCAAGAATTAGAAGAGATCAATTTGGGTCCAGAAGGGGGTGATAGAAGACCCATTCTAATCTCCAATGTCTGGAACCAAAACAGAAGGAAGATCTCGTCGGGTTACTTAGAGAGTTCACTGATGTGTTTGCCTGGAAGTACATGGAGATGATAGGAATAGATCTAGAAGTGAGCTCCCATAGATTGAGCATCCTCCCCAATGCCCTCCCGGTAAGGTAAGCCACACACACATACAAAGCAGACCTTGACTTGAGGATAAAAGCTAAGGTGGAGAAGTTGTTAGAGACAGGGTTCATCAAGCCTATACAACACCCCATATGGCTTTTTAGCATAGTGCTAGTGGCAAAAAAAGACAAGAGCCAAATCAGAATCTACGTAGATTTTCGTGACTTGAACAGGGCATGTCCTAAAGATGAATTTCCCTTGCCAAACACATATATCTTAGTTGACGCCATCGTAGGGCATGAGATGTATAGTTTCATGGACGGGTACGTTGGCTACAACCAGATTAAAATGGATCCTACCGACGCGGAGAAGACTGCCTTCTGCACACCATTAGGGAACTTTCACTACACAGTCATGCCTTTCGGATTGAAGAATGATGGGGCCACATACCAGCGGACCATGATGGTGATTTTTCATGACCTATTTCATGCTATACTAGAATTCTATGTGGATGACCTAGCGGTGAAATCTAAGAAAGAAAGAAAACATATGAAGGATCTCAGGAAAGTATTTGAGAGGTGCTACAGGTATAAGATGAGGATGAACCCCTCAAAGTGTGACTTTAGGGTTACCGCAGGGAAGGTCTTAATCTTTGTTGCGAATAGACAAGGGGTGCAAGTAGATGCAGAGAAGATGGAAGCCATTGTGATGATGCCACCGCCCAAGAGTCAGACGTAGCTTAAGAGCTTCCTGGGAAAGGTATCCTACCTGCAAAGGTTTATACCCGCACTAGCAGAATTAACTCATCCATTCGCGCCCCTATTGAAAGGCAAGGACAAGTGGATTTGGGGAGAGGAACAGAAGAAAGCGTTTGATAAGATTAAATAAATTTTAGCTCCTCCGTCCATGATGATCCCCCTAGAGGCCGGAGCGTCGTTGCTTCTCTACCTCACTTCAATAGAGAGATCTATTGGGGTTCTTGTGAGACAAGGAAGGAGTGAAAATTTGGTCTACTACCTATCAAGAGTAATATCTGGAACAAAATCTAAGTACACCAGTGTAGAGAGGCATTATCTGGCATTAGTTTTTGTAGCCCAAAAGTTGAGACATTATCTTCTAGCCTTCATAGTTCACATAGTCACTAAGTACGACCCCATCATGTACCTCTTAGCACGGGACTGTACTCATGGGACGAATAGCAAGGTGGTTTTTGATCTTGTCAGAACATGATCTAAAATGTATAGTGCCCAAGGATATTAAGATGCAGGCAGTGGAAAATCTGCTTGCTCACTTCCCAAGTGTAATTTTTGAACTACCTAGCGAAGAGATACCTCGGGAGAGCTTTTAAGCATGGATGGCGAAGGAGGTAAAGAAATGGTCTACGGAGTTTGATGGTTCCAGCGCTTAAGGAACAGGTGGGGCGGGCATCATACTGTGAGATGGGAAAGAGAAGATCACTCTCTCCTTCAAGTTGGATTTCAAATGCTCAAATAATGAAGCTGAGTACGAGGCCCTCATTCTAGGGATGTTAGAAGCACTTAAAAGAAGGGTCACGGTGTTGTGTATATGAGGGGACTCCAACTTAGTAGTGAGGTAGGTCAATGGGGAGTTCGCCGTTAAGCATGCAAATTTGGCACCCTACAAACACATTATCCAAAGGCTGTTGGGACAATTCTTGGAAGTAACTATGGAGAAGCAGACGCGAATGATGAACAGGCACCCCGACGCGCTCGCCACTACAGTGAAAAAGCTGGACATGGAGGAGTTGGAAGCAACCATCACAGTACGACGAAGAATATTACCCACTATAGTAACATCTTTGTTCCCCAGTAACTAGCCAAAAGATTGGAGTCATCTAGTGGTGAAGCAGCTTGAAACTAGAGAAGCAATGGTGAAGATGCTAGAGCTAGCCAAGTATCATGTTCTATAGGGGACTCTCCACTTCAAGAGTCTCGAAGGGTTTCTAGCAAGGTGTGTCGGTGAGCAAGAAGCCAAGGAAAGATTGATAGAAATGCACCAAAAGCATTACGGAGATACTAACATTCCTCTCTATAGACGACTGTAACGAGGTGGGTACTATTGGCGTGCCATGAGTGCAGAAGCGGCCCGCTTGCAACAAAGATGCTTAAAGTGCCAAGCCAATTTTGACTAGCCAACGGAGGCCAATTTTGTGGAAGCCTTACAAGATTGGAGACAACCATATATATCATACCTGAAAGATGGGGAGCTACCCACAGAGAGAGCGGATGAAATTGATCTTAAAAAAAGAATAGCCCGTTTCTACATGGTCGAAGGAGAGTTATATAGGAAGGGGTACAATGAGAAGGCACTGAGGTGCATAGCCAAAGAGGACATGGAGAGGGTGCTGAAAGAAGCTCATGATCCCTCCCACATAGGGGGCGCCAAACTGTATGACCAACTGATGATGCTGGGATACTACTGGCCGACCATGAAGGCTGACTCCATTGGGTATATGAAGAAGTACAAAGCCTGTCAAGTGGATGGAAACATGGTGCATGCTCCTTCCACCAACCTGCAAAGCCTAGCATCTCCCTATCCCTTCCATACATGGGCATTCGATCTGGTTAGAAAGATCACCCTGTCTTCTCACGGCAAGGCTTTTATCATTATGGCTACAGAATTGTACACCAAATGGGTAGAAGCCATCACGCTAAGGAGAGTGACTGCCTAAGTGGTAACCCAGTTTATAAAGGAGTATATCATATGCAGGTTTGGTATACCCAAGGTAATCTTAACAGATGATGGGAAGCCATTCGTATGCAAGGAGATGGCCCTCCTCACAGATATATATAAAATTCTGCATAATACCTCAACCATCTCATACCCTAAGGGCAATGGCCAGGCAGAAGCTACCAATAAGACCCTGAAAAACATTTTGAAGAAAATGCTAGAGGACATGCCAGGGGAATGGGATGAAAAGTTGCCTATGGTGTTGTGGGCTTATCGTACTTCGAAAAGAAAGCCGACAGGGTTCACCCCATTCTCCTAGTATACAGGACGGAAGATGTCGTACTAGTGGAGTTGGCGGTACCTTTAGCCATAGTTTCTCTCAGCAATGGCCTCATCCCTGACCCAAGGCATGTGCTGCTGGAGTCACTGGCCGAGAATAGAGACAAGGCGAAGGATAATTTTAAAGTTTACACAATAGCTGTCCAGGGCTTACGAGAACTTGGTCAAGCCTAGGGAGTTCCAAGTGGGAGATTTAGTCCTGCTAGCATCGACTCACCATCTCTGTAGCATCTCGGCGTCAAAGTTCAAACCCAACTGGGAAGGCCCCTTTGTCGTCAGAGGAGTGGGGAAGTCGAGTTATTGCCAGATCTCAGAGCCAGAAAGTGATTGCCTCCAGTCCATCAACTGCAAGTGGATGAAGAGGGACTATGCTTAGTAACAACTAACAAAATATTTTTTTTGTTTTTTATTTCTTAGTGGGTTTTGAGGATTGCTCCTACAACAGAAAAGTTTTTTTGTAAAAAAAAATTATAGAGTAATACCACATTGTAAACAACATACAAAGGTAAAGAAATGAAATAGCGACGCTTTTGATCATTGTTGATTCTTTGCCTTGTTTACTCATCCATATATATATATATATATATATATATATATATATATATATATATATGTTAACGAAAATGTTATTTATCCCTAATTAATTAAATTAGTTTAATTAATGTACATTTTAGTTTAACTTAATATATTGATTTTGATGATTCCAAACATTTTTTTTAAGTTATTCTATATATATTCATTATTGTATAATCTTGCCTCGACTTTACACAACGACATATCCGAGTAAAGGTATTCACATGTTTTGCACATTTGCGCTTGACAGATTAGGGACACATGCATATTTCTTGATCTATGATTTTTTATTTTGTGTGTCTTATTAATTGTGTGCCCAAACATTTTTTTTAAAAAGAAATTATATTATTACTGAAAATAATTTTTAAGTAAAACAGGTGTAATTTTGATTTAAAATTAATCTCTTAGTTTTGAAATCATTTTCGGAATTTGTTGATAAAAATAGTTTTTCATTTTGAAAAACCGAATTACCCCTTTAAACAATATTTTTTTTGTTTACCTATATTATAAGACAATAGCTCTTTTAGTCTTAGCCTTAGGACTATTAGCTTTAAAAAATATATATATATATATATATATATATATATATATATATATATAGTTTTCGTCCTTTGTAGCTTGACTTGACCACACAAGCTAGGACCTACTACTTCTATTTTGTGTTGGCCGTATAAACCTCTTCCACCCTTAAGTTCTAGTTTTTAGACCATACTCATTTAATGAGTTGTGTACCAATTTCGTCATTTAGTGTGACTTGCCTTGACTACTACTGCTATTATCTTAGTAAGTCTACTATTTTGGCCATATCTGTTACTTAGCTATGATAGCTTGCAGTTGTCCTAGTTTTAGGTTTAGATTTTATAAACCTTAAGATTGTAAAAGCTTTCTGTCCGAAATATTTTTGTAAAATATCTGTTGGAACTATTCTGTCCGAAATATTTTTTATATATCAGTTGGAAAATATTTTTTTTGTAAAATAACTGTTGGAACTGTTCTGTCCGAAATATTCTTTATATATCAGTTGGAAAATATTTTTTTGTAAAATATCTGTTGGCATTTGTCTGTCCGAAATATGACTCCGTAAAATATTTTTTTTGTACCGAAATCTATTATAAATCCTGTTGTCCATGTCAAGAGCTGACAGCCCATTATCTAATGGCTTTACCAAGAGTGTCTTCCAATAGCTTGAGCCCCTAGCTGGCATTTTCTCCTAGGATCAACTACTACAAGGGTTGGCATTTAATTCTTGTTGGTTCAAAGGCTAACAGCCTTATCGCCCCTTATCACTATTATGCACCAAATCCCTCTTATGGCCTGATAAGATTAGACCTATTCTGATGGGTCACTGCGACAGGCCTTTAAGAGATATGCATACGTGTACGCATGTGACATTTAAGAGATATTCGTTTGAAGTAGAAATTAAATATCTGATATCTTTTACATGTAGTCATTGTGTCCCTTTACTCTCTTGACAGATAAAATGCTCTTAAACCCAGTTATATTCTTACACATCAGTTCCACATTAATATATCAGTTGGATATTATCCCTTGGACTAACATAGTTTTGCAGGGCCATTTTATTGAGAAGCAAAATAAAGATTTGCAGTTCAATCTTGGAGATTTTTTTGTCCTCTCTCATCTCAGAAAATCAGATGCATTTAATGCAACACTCAGACCAAATTCCAAATCTTCCAACCGGGCATATTTTTTTATCAAACTGGAGATTTGCATATCAGTTTTAAAGATTATTTTCAGAATACACCATCCCAGAAAATCAGGAGCATTTAATACTGAGATTGCTTGTGTCTAACAGCTAGTTTCTCACAGAGATACTTAATGGCTTGATGTACTGCATCAACATTTCGGAGAGAAGAAAATTGAGACAACTTATGTGAAAGAACTACACAGATTTCTTTGAGAGCATTTTTGAATTTATTATGCAACAGACTTGAATGAGAATATGAGACAGACTTGAAATATTATTGAGAGCATTTATTTTACTACTCAGCTACACATTCAAGAGAGCAATAAATTTTATCATCTGCTCTATCATTGAAGAAGAAGACTTGTGCCTACTTCAACATCATTTATTGAAGTCTGATTCAAGAAGGAGAAACTCAGATTACAAATTGTATTTTAAGGAGTTTCAGCATTTTACCTTGTACTACAAAAATTCAGATTTGTTGTGAAGCTTTGTTGAAGCTTCGGTTTGTACCGGTGATTGGTTCCTACCCGCAAGTGGACCACGGGGTTTGAAGCTCGGAGTTAGCTTGCAAACAATTGTACGCGGTGATTTGATCCTACCCGCAAGTGGATCAGGTTTAGTGAAGCGCAAAGGAGACGGGGGCTCTAGGCGCGTGGACGTAGGCCGGGATTTGGCCGAACCACGTTAAATTTCGGTGTCATTTATTTTCCGCACTTATATTTATTTATTTGCATATGCTTGCTTGAGTTAATATTTTTCAGCACACTATCTTGCAAATAAATTAATTCCGAAATTTGACTAAATTAATTTTAAAGGTAAAATAATTATTTTTTGAATTATATAATTAATTTCAGAATATCACTTTATATTAAATACGAAAATTAAATTAATATTCCTAGTGTGTTAAAATCTGCATCTCTAGTTGTTTAAATTAGTTAGTTGCATTTATTTGACATTGTTGGATTTATTCTTTATAGTTTTATTATTCTGAAATTTGTTAAAGTGATTTAAATTTAATATTTTTCTAAAATCTTAATTTGACTTAAAGTTTGTAAAAACTCAATTCACCCCCCCCCCCCTCTTGAGTATAATCTGGGCGACAATATATATATATATATATATATATATATATACACACACACACACACACTCACTACTAAGCTAGAAGAGAGTACAAAAAAATAAGAATTTTGCTCACTACACTTGGGGGGTAAGTCCATCCTAAGAGAGAGAGCAAAGTTCTCCCAGACATAAAAGACAGTTTTCCCTTTAGTCACTTGCCTAGCAGGAGGGCAGCCTCCAAGTAATAATGACTTCATTTGACTAAATTAATAGAAAACGTAAGGGGGGGGGGGGGGGGGGGGTTAAATTCCTCCTCTTTAATATTTTAAGGAACAGTGAAGCTCTGAGAAAGAATATAGAGCAAGGACCCCAAAGACTAGGGGCTAGCTAAATCAAATAGTTTTCAATAAAACAAACTTGAAGGAAGGAGACAGGGGTCACCACCCCTCCAACCTATTCCTTACAAACACAAGTAATAGTGTGAAGGAGTACCGCCACAGACATCAGGGGTGATCCAAGACAGTAACATGCAAATACCTCACGGTCACAACAGGTGAATTTTTAAAACAATAAAAGAACAATGTATATATATACACAACTTGCTCATATTAATGCAAGTACCCCGCAGTATATGGGGCAGCCATCAGTAGGCTAAATGCTCACAAAAATGATAGCAAGACATATAAAACAAACACTGATAATATAGATGGAGAGCAAGCGAAAAGAAAAGTGCAGGAGAAACAAAGTGTCATTTCTCTCATTCATGAATGATCGGTGATGTACACATAGAATTCAAAATACTACAAAGCAAGAAGTAGCCTATCCGCTAGAAATAACAAAAAATAAGTCATCACGAGTGATGGCGCCGGCATGTGATGGACCAGCCTCTCGCAGAAACTCTTCCTCCAACCTGACGAATTTAGTCTCGTCCTCCTGGTCACCAGACTCAAGTCTGGCAAGCTTCACCTGAAGTAAGGCGATCTAATTCAGGATTCTCATGGCCTCAGCCTGTAGCTGCTCGGCCCTAGACTGTATGGAAGTGTGAAGTCTCACCATCTTTCGGAAAGGAACACTCAAAAAGTGGCGAACCCCCGTATTAAGCCAATCAAAATGAAAATGATTGAACTCCTGCAAATCACGGAGAGCATCCAAGAATAGTAAAATAGAAGAGCTAGTCAGCCTAGCAGGGGAGGTAGCTAAGAACTCATGAACATGGCTGGCAAGATCCTTCAGGTTGAATAACGTGAGACTGTCAATCTAAAGTATGTTTTGAGGAGTGAATGTCTCGGGGTGGTGCTATAAGATCAGATCCAAGAGCTTACGCTCATGCGTCCTGAATCGTCCAGGTAACTCCTCACGCCATAGTCAACCCGCAATGGTTGCAGCAACCTCTACTTCACATTGCCATCGAAATGGCGAGACCCTACCTCAGAGGGGAGAAAAGAAGACTCCCCACCAGAATCAGCGTCACCGACCATGGGAGTGGCCTCAGAACTATTATCTCTCTTCGCAGCCACCCCACCTCCAGACTCCACAATCATTGGAGTAATCTCATTCACCTGGAAATAATGAGACAAAGGTGAGATGAGAGCATTTCCACAGTATACAAAAAAAAAGAGAAAAGAAAAGAGGGGAATAGTAAAAAGAGGGGGTATGATAGTTTAATACCTCCCTCACAACCATCACACTCTCAAACTCCACAGTCATCGGAGTAATCTCACTCACCTGGAAACAATGAGACAAAGGTGAAATGAGAACACTTGCACAGTATACGCAAGAAGAAAAGAGGGGAATTGTAAAAAGAGGGGGTATGACAGTTTAATACCTCCCTCGCAGCCATCCCACCCTCAAACTCCACAGTCATCAGAGTAATCTCACTCACATGGAAACAATGAGACAAAGGTGAAATGAGAACACTTGCACAATATACGCAAGAAGAAAAGAAGGGAATAGTAAAAAGAGGGGGCATGACAGTTTAATACCTCTCTTGCATCCACCCCACTGCCAGACTCCATAGTCATTGGAGCAATCTCATTCACCTGGAAATAATGAGATAAAGGTGGAATGAGAACACTTGCATAGTATACGCAAGAAGAAAAGAGGGGAACATTAAAAAAGAGGGGGTATGACAGTTTAATACCTCTCCCGCAGCTACCCCACTGCCAAACTCCACAGTCATCAGAGTAACCTCATTCACCTGGAAATAATGAAACAAAGGTGATATGATAACACTTGCATAGTATACACAAGACGAAAAGAGGGGAACATAAAATAAGAGGGTATGCTAGCTTAATACCTCTCTCACGGCCATCCCACTATTAGGCTCCACAAATATCGGAGAAACCTCATCAGACTTCATAGTCATCGTGGCAACATCACTCACCTAGAAATAATGCAACAATGGTGAGGATGAGTGAGCCTGCACAGTTTAAACAAAAAAATAATAATAATAGAATTGTAAAAATGTCATAAGGAAAATGGATATCCTTATATACTGCACCTGGGTAATGCCCTCCATAGCAGTCAAAGGAGGAGGTGCAGGGGCTCCCAAAGAGGCCGCCTCAATGGCTGGTGCTCCTGAAAGGGCTATCTCAGCAATCGGTACTTCTAAGGGGGTTGCCTCAGTCTCGGGTGATCCTAAAAGAGATACCTCAAAGATGGAAGTCACACCAGATGCTCCTGAAGCGGCTATCTCAGTAACCAATGCTCCTAAAGAGGCTACCTCGGTGGTAGGTGCTTTCGAAGGAGCAATTTCAGTGATGACAGTCGCAGTGGATAGGGGAGGTTGCAAATGAGAAGAAGGGTAAGAGTTAATAAATCGCCTACCCCATAAATGAAAGGACACCTTAATTGAAAAAAAAGGGAAATTTGAAGAATTGCACAACAAAGATAGCCACCTGAGGGGGTACGGTAACGGGACACGCTGGTCCGCACACAGGGACTGCTGAAGAGATTGTAACAGGAGCCATCGTCAAGGGATAACTGCAAAAGAAGTAAAAGAGGGCTATGATAAGTATAGGCTGGTTGAAAAAATGTCTAACTAGAAGATATTAAAGTACATGAGTCCCAAACAAATAGGATGAGCAGAAAAGGATGGTCGGTGCAACAGGGGCTCTGCTGATAGCCTGTAAATGTCAAAATAGGTTATTTGTCACATATCTAAGAAAAAGGAGATTCCACGCCCGAATGGAAATGCCTAACCTGAAGTGTGGGATCAATAGTTGAAGCCATAGTAAATACCGGACCGTGAGAGATTACCTGAACTAAGGGTCTGCCATTCATAGATATACGGATCTGAGGAATAGAAATCCTCCCCGAAGAGGATATCCCTGGGATGGTAACATCGGGAAAGGGAAGAGCCTCTCCCTGAGATGAAAATCCAAAAGCTGTAAGGCACTAAGAAAATTCAAGAGGCTAGAAAAGTATAAAGTGTCTATTATCGAAAGAAAAAAAACTTTTAAAAATACGCGCCCTAGATGAGGAGGTGCCCAGAGGCTTAGCTGTAGAAGTTCCCACCACCAAAGTAAGAGAAGTCGAGGTGATAGCGCTGAAAGGAACCATCCTCTTCACATTACAAATGGGTAAAGAAAAGGAAGAAAGAAAGAGGAAAAGGGCACAATGAAAATTGAGAAAATGGCAAGGCATATCTGAGCAGAAGGAGAAGTCACAGAGGTGGTCCTGGTGATGGTAGGTTACACAGGTGAAAGCTGCAGGGAAATACCAGCATATGCAACCAAGATGTAATTGATGGATTAATAAATTACATTCCATGATAAAAGGAATAAGGAGATAGTAAACTTTTCTGAAGAGGCCTCGGGAAGAAATGAGCATAGAGTTCCTCTCCCGCTGAAAAGGCGTCATTTGTAGTGGGGGAAGTGGAAACTACTTGCCTTCGTGGAAGTGACCTGCAAAATATGGAAAAATACTTTCATTAGTAAATAAAATAATGAGGGGAAAGAAGGAAAATCATATGCATAAAATTTCCAATAAATGAAACACGTACACCAGCAGGGCGCATAGTCTGGCCATAAGGAAGAGGTCGGGTGGTGGAGCTAACTCCCCTAGGAGAATGGGATGCCTTATCATCACTGAAAGAGTATATCGAGACTGATAACAAAGCATAAGTGTCAGTAGTGCCTTCGCTATGGAAATCCAATCCGCCCACATCACCCGAAGAAGAATATGGTCATCATACGAAGGGGTGCTTCCATAGTCAAATAGTTCCTCTTCCAATGAGGGGGAGGGAGACCCAGGGGTGAAACTCTGAGAGAACCACTTCCGCTAAGTAAAGAATGTTGGGATATAGTACCTTCTGTAATGGGAATAGATGTGACCTGTGCCTCCCGAGAAGAAATGCCCAATGCTCCGTAACCTTTCTCTTTCACAACTTGGTAGGTCTCCTCCACCCCAAGATCATCAGTATCGAACCCTTGATCCATCGTGGAGGAAGCAGTAACGGAAGCACCATTCCCTTTCTTCTTCTTTGCAATCTGGGTCCTTATACGAGAAGAGGGAGGAGAAGCGACAGTAGCAGGAATAAAATTAGACACATCCATGTTGGGGTGATTCCTCTTGCCGGTGGTAGGGGTGTTCACTTTCCCTCTGCTTTTTGATCGACCTTTAGACTTCACAGGGGGAAGGTCAGTCGACGGGTGCTGAAGTGACTCGTAGAGAAGATGTTTCACTAAAATTGGGATGGCTTGCTCCAAAGATGGCCTGGAAGTGGTGCTGAGAAACCAAGAATCCTTCTGCATACGTTTGAGCAAAAATTGGGCCTTGACATATTTGACTGGGTTAGTCTCATGAGGGGGACCAACTACACAATTTTGGATCAGACAGACCTGCCACTGCCAAAGTAGGAACCAAGATGAAGTAAGTGAGGGATGATAATCGCGGGGAGGCACGTAGAGTCCCCCTAGACCATTGACTCTATGGAACAGTCCCTAGAGAGTGAAGCTAGTGCATGCCTTTAAAAATGCCTTGGAAGGATCACTGTAGGAAGTAAGAGGAGGGATGTGAACACCCTAATCATAGCCAAATTGCCGTCTTGCCCTCTCAGAATGATAAAACTCAGCACGCGGACCAAACTTGGTCTAAGAAGGAAGGATGCCTAGTAATAGCATCATCACCATATTAATACGAGGACATGTCGAGATAGACCCCACTACCGAAGGACAATAGAAAGTCCCGCCATCGCCAGGAAAAGAAAGACAGCTGAATATGCCCCCAGGGCGCTTACTGTAAGGCTAAATCTGAAACTCCTCAATATCATCAATCAATGCTCCCAAAGGTTTATTGGTAATTTTCTTGTGCCATCGGAGAAGTCGTGCAGCATCTCTATGACAGGCTTGTGCCTTCGAAGTAAGGTGGACGAAATGCTCAAATAAAAAGGCAATTAAGATAGTGGTGTTTGCATAACTAGCAGCATCATATCGACCGCAAGACCTCCCTATATCTATAGGTGCTCGGTCCATCCAAGTGTAAAGGGAACCCAAAGTCAAGGCGGCCACAGGTACCGACCTTCTGCGAGATAACCATACAACTAATTTAAAGAGAAGTTCGTGACGGGAATCTTTGGGCTTACCTGGCAGAAGGAATCGAGTTAGAAATGTAACTAAGAAAGCGTCTAAGTGTGAAGGATAGTGGAGCTTGGGGCCATCCTGGGGGCTGCGCCGAAAGTCTCCCCCTTCTGCAGCTGCTTAAAATATGTGAACCAGTATATTTTTCAATTAGTAAAGGAATGCTTGGTATGACTAGAAACAATTATAGCTACATACTTGGAACATTCTCCGAGAGCTGATTGTAGTTCTCCCATTATATCCCGCTCTAAAAAATCCTCACAGTCATCAGAAAAGCCCTGTTGCCCAAAGAAAGGAAGGGCGTACAACTCACATACATCCTCTAGGGTAATGGTGAATTCCCCCCAACTCGTGATAAATGTGTGAGACTCCATACTTCATCGAGGTAATGGAAGATTAAGCGAAGAGTTGTGCTTAGATATTGTACAAGACTTCAGACTACTGACGGTGGTAAACAGACCCACTTCCCTAAGAACAACCACATATTCATGAATGCTCACAACATAGTCAACCCAGCTAGCCCATTCTTCCGTGGCACCCTTCGCAGCTTTAACTACAACATTGGAATAAGGAAAATCACCGCGGTTGAACCGGACCCGGAGAATAGAATTGGTAAGGATAGTAGGAGAATCAACAGACTCACTCAACCCCACATGAGGGCGCTCAAGAAAAGGGTTAGCAAATTTTTCCTCAAATTGAGTAAGAGAAGCCATAAAATTGTCAGCTGGACCAAAAAAAAGGAGCACGACGATAAATACCAAAATCTCGCCCCTGATGAATGCGCATATAGTCCTGCCATGCCTGACAAGAATATGATGTAGATGAGGAACTACTAAGAGCCGTTGGCTCAAGAAAATAACTCCTCATGGTAGAAACACCAAGTTAAGAGCTCTCAGGTGCAGCAGACACTCAAGGAACACCAACTCGTGAGGAACCCATGGATGAGAAACCGTAGGTGTCCTTCGTTGCCAAAGAAGAAGTGGAAGAAACAACCCCTATCTAAATGTCAACTTGTGAGGAACCCTGGGTGTCCCTCGCCTCCAAAAAAGAAGTGGAAGCAGCAACCCATGTAGCAACACCAAATTTCGAGGAACTCATGGGCGATGAACCCTCGACGTCCCTCGTTAAAAAAAAGAAGTCACAACAGCAGCCCCAGGTGGAAAATCCAAGTGTGAAGAACCCTAAAACACAATATCACTAGGCGAGGAACCCTTGAGGAGGTGTGAGGTTGAGACACCCTCAGACAAAAAGTTGAAGCGCGATGACCCCTCATAAAAAGTTATTTTTTGGTAGGAACCCAAAGAATGCAAATATACAACATAAATATTGCGTTCAGAACCAGTAGTAGACGAGGAACTCACCAAAAAATATGATTGCGAGGTACCCACGGCTGGCATCACGTCCCACATGACAGCAATACTCAAGGAACTCGCCCGCAAGGGAGGTTTCGAGGAACCCTCATTAATTTGTAACTGATTTTATGGAAACAACAATCGATGAGGGACCCTCGGGTTCAAGTCCAACACTCGAGGAACCATGAGTAAAATCCGCCATCTATGGGAGACTTGCAACAACAGGCCCTCCAGTCAAAATAGTGTTTAGCGAAGAACCCAACATAAAAAATGGCAACCACGAGGAACCCTCGCTAGCCACAAAGCCTAAAGAAACGACAGGTGGAGAGGAACCCTTACAAGCGTTGGTCGTCGATGAGGAACCCGATAATAAAGAAGGTCACGAGATACCAGTGGTCGGCGGTGCTCTCCCCAAGGTAACAATGATGGGCGAGGAACCCTTATCCACGATAAAGCCCATAGATGGTGAGGAACCCTCATTACTCAAGGGCAGTAACGAGGAACCCAGGGCTTTTAAACCCAATTCTCCATAAAAAGAAATTATATTGGAACGTGACCCGGGTATATCCCTGAGAGGGGCAGCACCGCTGGTTACATGCCCATCCATGGGTACGGGGACGTCGAAGCCATCTTGTGCAGTGGCGAAGAAAGAGGCGTTAGGCATTGGAGAAGTAAAAATGTGGTTTGATTAAGTAACAATAACAGAATATGGAATTGAACCAAAGATGATGGGAATTGAACCAAAGATGAGAGGGAACCCCACCTAGGTAGCAGCAGAAGCCTACGTTGAGAGAGACCCCCGCAAGGGTCCCTACAGAAACTCAACTTGAGAAGGAAACGTTGTTGAGAGGGACTTCCCCCGAGGTCTCCGCTGAAACTCACATTGAGAAGGAACCCCATCAAGGTGGCAGCAGAAGCCTATGTTAAGAGAGACCCCCGCAAGTGTCCCTGCATAAACTCAAGTTGAGAAGGAACCGTTGTTGAGAGGTAATTCCCCCAAGGTCTCCGCATAAACTCACGTCGAGACGGAACCCCACCAAGATGGCAGCAGAAGCCCATGATGAGAGGGCCCCTCGTAAGGGTCCCTGCAGAAACCTACGTTGAGAAGGAACTTCAATTAGAATGACTTTTGAAGACCATATGGAAAAGGACTCCCCCTAGTGTCCCTGCAGAAATGACATTTGAGAAGAAACCCCCAAGGCTTTCTCAATAATAAAAATGATGTTTGAGAAGGAACCCCCCCACTAGGCTTCCTCAATAGCAGAAACTTGCATGGGAGGAGGGACCCGTAAGGTCCTCTCCTCTTATCTCCCAGAAAACCAAGTTAGGATGATGGGGTGTCTACCATAAGTAACCCCTCATCACGAAAAAAGAACAGAAGTACTAACACTTATTTTCTTGTACAGGTTGCCTAGTTGAGCAAAAAGGGCTCAAGTAGGACAGTTAAGATCTCTTGGGAGTTTTGGATTGGCGACTGAGGGACAAGGTATGTCGAGCAAGCTCAACCACTTAGCACTATAGGATTGAGAGAATACAAGTTGAAAGGCCCAGAAGTCACTCAAGACTACACACACCTCACACTTGGTCACAAGTGAAGTGAGCAGCCAAAGAGCTGACTGCTCACAAGGAATAAGCTCTTTACAAAAAGTGACTTTTTTAGAAGAGAGGGGTCCTTAAGACCTCCTCTCTCAAGATGTGCAAAGATTGCACCAAAAGTTATCGTTTCAAAGGATATTTACCAAATCAGATATTTTGTCTTCATTGGGAGACATATTTGATTTTCGACTTTGGTTGGCGCCAGGTGGAGCCTTCAGGAGAGGACAGACAGAGTTGCCTGCAGGTAGGGAGAAATGGTACATTTCAAACATTTCCCCCCACCAACCCTCTCAATACCTCACCAAGCGTGAGGCTATCAAGATCGACCACATCGTGTCTAGGATTGGAAAATATGGCAACGTTAAAGATAGAGTGACTAGAGTTGGTCATGATGGACATTGATAAAATAATCCTAAGAATGAGGATAGGGAGGGACGAACAAGAAAGTAAGGAGAAAGCAGAGGGAAGCCAAAAGGGGCCTAGAATAAGGATCACGAGAAGTCATTCAAGGCGCTTAACACAATGTTATTCGAACCAATTTACAAGATCTTTTATAAGATCAAAGATCGATAATATTTTAAAGGGGCTAAAAAGATGTTCAACGATCCAAAGAAGAGGAATAGGGCACTAAAATGTGCATACCATAAAGATCACGACAACAAGACCAAAAACTGCAAGTCACTTAAACCCCACCTTGGGGAGATAGTTTAGGTGGGGCACCTAAATGACTTCTTAGTGAAGAAGGAAGATAAGGCATAACCCGTGCGTTAGTAGAGACCTGACAACATCCTAGATAATGACATGGGACACGAATTTACAATAATCCCTGGGGCCTAAGACCGAATAATATCATGGGCGAATGTTTTGATCATGAATTCACAGTGATTAATGGTGCATCAAATCCAAAACAAATTAAAAGGAATACCCTCAGGATGGAGGTTAAAAATCTCATAACATTCGTAGAAGACTTTAACATTGACCCGACCAAGCCTATTGCAGAAAAATATTGGCGACCCAAATATATTGACTACACGAAGCACATCATTTTGACTGACGATGATTTGGTCGGAGTGAGGAATCCCCACAAAGACACTCTTATCATCACTCATATAGTGTTAATTGGGATGTGGACAAGGTGTTGGTAGACCAGAGGAGCTCCTCAGAAGTAATGTACCTCAAAATGTTCAATCTGTTGAACTTGCATACAGAAGACCTGCAGGAAGCCACCATTCCATTGGTCAGATATGCAAGAAGGATGACCTTCCCCTAGGAAAGGTATTATCCATGTTTGGACGGGAGTGATTTTTAAGCTTATTGAGTTCCTTGTGATAGACATAGACTCCCCATATAATACTATCCTCAGCAGAGGGTGGTTTCACGCCATGATGGCTACACCATCCACCTACTATCAGAAAATAAAGTGCATCATTGACAGAGGAGTCATAAATATATGCAAGAACCAAGCCTTGGTCATAAAATGTTTCATATTTTCTATCTGACTTAAGAAAAAGAAGAACAGTAGAGCACTAGGAATGCTTTATACCCTCCAAATAGAAATAAAATTATGGGAAAATCGGTTTTGAGGAAACTAGTGTTGCCCCTGCAGATCGCGTTATAGAACCCCTTCAAGAGTTAGCGTTTGATGATAATCTGAAAAGAAGTTCCTTATTGAAAGTTAACTCATAGAAGAAGATAAGAAAGATGCCAGTGGCTCAAAAGGCGCGACGATCTGCGCTGGAAAAGTCCAAAGCTATTGAAGATGAAGCGGGGATACTTTTGGAGGTGCAATCCATAAAGGTAGTTCGGTTCCTCAAGTGTTTATCAAATCTTGTAGTGGTAATGAAAAATAATGAAAAATGTAGAGTCTATGTAGACTTCACTAATTTAAACCATGCATGCCCAAAGGATAGTTTTCCTTTTCAAAAGATAGATAATTTAGTTGGCACCACCATTAACCATGAGGGTATGAGCTTCCTCGATGCCTAATCTGGGTACCATCAAATCCCATTGTTCACCCTCAACCAAGAAAATACTTCCTTCATCACTTCTCTGGATCTATATTACTACAGGGTGATGACGTTCACATTTAAGAATGTTGGGGAGACCTACTAGAGGCTCATGACAAAGATGTTAAAGGAGAAATTGGGAGACACAATAAAGGTGCATATAGATTACATGCGTGTAGAAAGAAAGAGGATAAAAAAGGGGATCACCTTGCAAACCTACTAATTTTTTTTAAAGTCCTTCGTTATTACAAGATGATTCTAAACGCATCAAAGTGCTCCTTTGGGGTACAAGAAGGAAAGTTCCATGGATACCTAATCAATCAAAGAGGTTTCGAGTCAAATACTGACCATATTTAAGCCATAATGAAGGTGCAACACCCTAAGACTGTGCGTGAGGTACACAAATTAACTTGCATGTTGGATGCCCCCAAACGATTCCTATCCAAATTCTCTGAGAAGTTTCGAACTTTCTTTTAAGCAATTAAGAAACAAAGTAAGGAAGTATGGAATGATGAATTCACCAGGGTAGTACCAGAATAAATAAATAACTATTTGAGCAAACCACCAGTGCAAACCATTTCTTATGATGGAGGCCCTTTGTACTTATACTTTGTGGTGTTACGATGGCACTGTAAGTCCAACCTTAGTTTGTGAGAAGAATAGGGTTTGTGATCCAATTTATTATCCAAGAAAAACATTTCTCAAAGCTAAAAAGATACACCTGTCATTGTAAAAGGTTTCATACGCATTAGTGATTACCTCTAGGAAGTTGAAACACTACTTCGAGGCGCACATTATCCCTGTTCTAACATCCTTTCCTCTAAAACCAATGCTTAGAAAGGTCAGCCTATCTGGACAGGTGTCCAAGTGGTTGATAGAATTTAGGAGGGTTGATATACAATTTCAGCCTAGAACCTCGATCAAAGGGCAAGTCATAGCAGACTTCATCGCCAAATTTTTCATTGATCAAGATTCAGTAGAGAATGGAAATAAAAATATAAAATCCATCCCATAACTCATTAAAGAAGATGATAAATGGATACTGTATGTTCACAAAGACTCAAATTTTAAGGGGCGGGAGTATGGATAGTTCTAGTATCCCCAGAGAAAGCAGTCCTTGAGTAGATAATTCACTTGGTTTTTAAAGCCTCTAACAATGAAGTTGAGTATGAAGCCTTGCCCAGCGGATAACATAAAGCACTCTCCCTGGGAGCTCGTCACCTTGATGTGTTTTATGACTCAAGGCTACTATCAAATTAGATATCAGGAAACTACATCGCTAGGGATGAGATCATGGACGCATATCTTTTAGAAGCCCAACATTTGATCTCCGAATTCGTGCAGGTACAAGTGCAATTATTCGCTCAAGGGAATAATAGTTATGTTGTCTCACTGACCACACTCACTTCAACTGTTAAGGGGGATATGAAATGGGTGATTGAAGTGGAATACCTTGACCAACCTAGTATGAACAAAGGGAAATATTCCCCAAAAGTTATGATCATCAATAAGATCCTTATCAGGATGGATTAGATTATGCATTACCTAATGGAAGATGCCCTGTTATTTGATAGGAAAAAAAGGTACGGGTAAAATCTTCTCGTTTCCACTTGGTAGCAAATTGGAAAATTTATCGACTCTATTTTTCAGGGCCTTACCACCAATGTGTGAACCTAAATTATATTGAGGAAACCCTCTATGAGATTCATGAAGGGATATGTGGGAGCCACATAGGGGTAACTTACTGGCATTTAGGGTAATGGAAGAGGCATACTAGTGGCCATACATGAAAAAGTACATAATTGCCTACATTAAAAAATGCAAGAACTATTAACTCGTCTTGCCAATTGTACACTAACCGGTCAGCGACCTCAAGTCCCTCACAAGTCCTTGGCCATTTTCTCAGTGGGGACTTGACACCATTAGCCCATTGCCCCTCGCATCTAGTAGTAGAAAGTATCTGTTGGTTAACACCGACTACTTCTCCAAATAGGTTTAAGGGGAACCCTTTGTGAACATTCGATATGTTTATATGGCCAAGTTCATATGTAAGAACATCATAAGATGATTTTGCATCCCTCGAATTATCATCACAGACAACGAAACGCAATTTAACAAATCATCCTCTTTGAAGGCTTCTATAACGAGCCAGTATTAGGCACTACTATAGTTCAGTGGCCAACACTTCAAGAAATGGACATGTAGAAGCTTCCAACAAGACAATCCTCAAGGGAATAAAAAATAAGTTGGAAAAGGCAAAGGGTGCTTAGGTCTACCAACTTCCCCACATTCTCTGAGAGTTTCGAACCACACCCAGATGATCAAAGGGGGAAATGACCTTTGGATTAGCCTACAAAATGGATGCAATGATACCACTGGAAGTAGGTCTTCCAAAAATTAAATCTACCATAGTTAACCAAGATCTCAACAGTGAAGAATTTAGACCAAAGCTTAATTTAAGTGATGAAAAAATAGAATTAGCTCTTATAAAACTTACCTCCTACCAGCAACAGTTAGCCAAGTAATACTACAGGTGGTCAAAGGGAGTGGATTTAAGGTCAAAGACTACATGCTTAGAAATATCGTGGGCTGTGCCAAAAATCCCTTAGACAGGAAATTAGAGCCCAATTGGAAAGTCCCATTCAAAGTCATTCGTGATGACTTAATGGGAGCCTACCACTTAAAAATAATGAAGGGAAGAATGGTTCACCGATCTTGGAACTCAGGAAATTTAAATAAGTTTTACTTTTAGATTTTTAGTTTATGAATAGGCTTGTTTCGTTCATTTTAGTTTTAAAGTTTCTTTAAAAAGTTCTTTTAAACTTCTCTCACTTATCTCTATGCTTTATTCCAAGTGATAGGAAAAGGAGTACTTTATAAAGATGATCAATTAGTTTAATGGATTATCTTTGACATATTACTTATCACTGTGATAATTGTTTTCCCTCAAATGTCTTCTTTTAAGACAAACTAGTTGTGATATCATAAACCAACTCTGAATAAAGGTTTGTTTACAAGACTAAGTGGCTGATCGGACAACACAAAGAATTTTGGAAAATAACAAAACATGAATAATGCCTTACAATTAAAGAAAGGCCTACTGGAAATCCTTAGGCAACTACGACCAACTGGGTTATAAAATCCTTGCTGGGGAATAACCCCACAAACAAGTGCATTTTTACTTTTTTATTTCTAGGCCTAAGGTTAAATGTGATGACATCACCTAAAAGGTAAGACTAGAAAACCACACACCATATAGGGATGCAAAAATGCAAAAAATTCCATTCACACTTTTAAGTTATTACAAGGTAATTGAAAATAGAACAATTTGTGATAAAATGATAAATACAATTAGATCAATTGCATGATCGGGATGGATCATTCATTGAACTCCCATCTCTAATAGGTGGAACATCTAATGCATGAGGAGTAACAATCACAGTCATATCTTTAATCACTGACTGCCACCAGGACTCACCCCATTAACCAAGTGTTGAGGTCAGTAGAGTTCATTGTCCCCATCAAGATCAAAGCCACCGAGGTATTTCCTTATAAGGATAATCAGAATTCCATCCATTGGTATTCATGATATGTTAAGCTTGTAAGGAAGATGTTCATGATCTAATCAACATGGGTCATACCAATACCATAACTCAGAGTCTTGTGGGATCGTTGCTAATGTGAAGGCATTAAGCCAACGTATTTATAAGCAACATTCCAGGCATCGCTCCAGCTAGGATCCATATTGAGAAGAGCCTCAACATAGCCATTCATCAAAACCTGGTGAGGTTTTTTTATGGAACTAGAATATGAGGCCATCAATCTTCTCGGTTCGAATTTTGGTGGCTGATACTTTATTAAGCATAGCATCCTTAGCTTTCTCTAGATTTTCTACCAAACTACCTTCCTTTTTCCGTTGAGAGGGGGACTGACCCTTAACATTTACATATTTGTAATTTAAGGCCTTTTGAGTCTTCTCTACTCCTCCCTCAGTTGGGTATTCTTTTCTTCCAAAAATAAAGTGCCATCCCCAACCTATTCGTTCATTCTTGAATAATTAAACCATTCAATCTCAACCTTCAGATCATTATTCTCCTTCTCAAGGATAGTGGCGACCTCGCTAGCGCTCTGTAGATCGACATGCAGAATAAACTCTTTCGTCAAATGAGAAAATTTAATAGCGTCCAGTCTCTCATCCAATAAGCTCTTTCTACTCAGTTCGATAAGCTTTCATTTAAATTCGACCATCAAATTAGATAATGACTCCTTGTGACTATGTTAAATAATAGATACCATCTCATGAAAAGAATTATCGTCCACGACTTCCTAATGAAAGAGGTGAAGAAGATTAATGTGGGCTTATTTCATTTGATCTGACACATCAAGACTTAGGTGCTAGTCAAGCTCATCATCCTCATCATATTCATCGTAACTAGCAGTGAACAATCTCCCACATTCTTCTTGAAAGTCATTCTGAGCAGCGCCCAATGCTGCGAGTCTTAAGTTAAACTACATAAACAAGTGGTCGGATATATAAGTTTTTCAAACAAAAGCAAAGACTTGCAAAAATCAAGTGAAATGACAAATGTTGAATCAAACCATCGATTCCATTAAAAAAGGATTACAACTGGGGCATGCCCCTAGACCTGTCAACGAGTCAGGTCCAGACTGGATCTAGGGTGATCAAGATCCATTTACTAAGCATTTAATGGGATTCTGATTCGGATCGGATCTTTATTTGATAACAATCAGATTGAGTCTGATTCCGGGTGTTGCACGGCACATACATTTATTTTATATTTATCTTTATTTTTTTAATCTGGACTAATATTTTGTAATGTATTATAGTATATGGTTAGTATAAATAAAACATATATTACTTATATTTATTATATACACACACACACACACATATATATATATATATATATATACTAGGGTATGCCTGTGCCTGAAGGCACGTTGATTATCGTAAAAAGGCAAAAAAAATCGTTTGCTAAGAAAAAAAAATGCAATTTCAAAAACATTGGTCATAATCTTATTTGTTTATATGACTAACCACCCTGCTTAAGAAATAATAAATAATCCAACAATGTTTAGATAGTTTAAATTCATCACTCGAATTAACAAAATGTTAATTCTAAAAAAATAGGCATAGTCTCCTTTGTATTGGACTATCCACCCTTGTTAAGGGGTAACAATCAATCGTACAATATTCGAAATGTCCAAATTCATGATACAAATGCTTGAACGAAACAAACTTCTTTAAAAAAATCACGATAATATTCGGGAAAAACGAACATAATAACAACAAAATAACGGTCTACCTGATTTAAGGTATAAAAAACACTTCAACAACAAAAATAGCCTTACCAGACTATACAAAAAAAGATTAGCAATCATCCAACAGCGTGTAGTAACTCTAAGCCTAAGCTTTACAAAAAGTCGAAAAGGTCGACATCTCAAAAAATTATCCTTTTGATAGTCAATCACAGATTCGAAGTAAACATCCTCGCAATAACTCTACGAAAGTGTATATCGTTGAGAAGACCACACGTCGTATCTAGTTCGCAATAAAAAAATAATTTTCAAATTGTTTTTAACACAAAATTGTAAATAATTTTGAAACATTGGGAAAATTTTCATGTGTTTATATTAGGGCTGGCAAAACGAATCGACAGGTCATTTTTCACACGACCTGAAATTACTCAATAGCAGTTTTTTTTTCTTAACACGACACGAAACGTTTACATGATAAGTAAATATGATTCAATATGACATGATTAGAACCGACCCAATAGGACATGATTCAATATGACATTAATTGAGTTTCTTTTATAAGTAGAAATAACACCATATTAAAAAACCATTATATAATGAAAGCATTACGTCATATTTTATTCATTTTCTCATTAACAATGAATACACACATAAATATTTGTGATCAATTTCATAAAGACCTGTTCTAGGTAAGACTAACATAAATTATGATTGCGAACTCAATTGTAAGTGAGAAGACCTATTCTAAAGGACCACTTTTAGAAGACCTCATGCATTGCAGGTCCAATGTTTGCTGGAGACTCGACCACTGTCGCGCTAGCTTTGCTGTACGTCTTGATTTTGTCTTGTGTAGTACCCTTTCCACCCAATACGATGGCCCCAGTATGTCCCATTCTCCAGCTAGGTAGTCCAATGACTCCAGCAATAAGCGCAAAAAGAGTATTTTTCATCTCACTTTCCTTTATGAGGGTTGCAGTGTCGTCTTCAGCTGTGACACCAATTTCACATTATGTGTATCATGTCTGAGTTCAAAAACCTATTGTTAGAAGAAATTATTAAAGGCGTATTTTATGTGTATCAATCTTATTATCCTTAAACAACATTCAACTTTTTCTTATATAATTGCAGATACTCTTAGAAGAACTTTGAAGATTGAGTTACTAACTTGAGTCATGTTGGGTGCGAAATACTCATTAGCATCACTCATTGTTGTTTTAGGCTCTTTTTTATGCATTCGATAGCACTCTATTGTCTCTGGAAAACTTCACAAAGAAAACCAAAATCAAACGACTTCTAAAGCAACACATATTTGACCACCCATCCAGCTTGTCTAGCAATTTTGATATTTAGCAATTTTTGTGACTTTCAAAAAATATTTTCACCTCTTCATCCTCTCGGTACTGTTTAACTGAAAGATGAAAAATAAATAATAATAAGAACAGTGAGAATATCGCATATTGTTTTAGATAATTAATATGGAACTAAGAAATTATTCTATTCTGAACAATACCCCATATACAACTTGTCCTCACTCAATGCAACCCTAGTCGGCAAGAATTTATAGCAGTTACTTCTCTATTAGCCAGCTCGTCTTCATGACTTTAAAAATAGATTTCCATATCTTCATCCTATTGGTACTGTGTAATCGAAAGATGAAAAGGAAAGAATAATAAGAACAGTGAGAATATCGTTAGAACAGTGAGAATATCCTCCTTCACTCCTTTCCTTTCATTTGCTCCCATTCACTCGAGTCAAACAGTACCGATGTGTGAGAGGCAGGTACGTACAGGAAAAACCAGTTATGAAACAATTGTAGACTGAAAAAAAATAGTATTGAGGCAAGTAAGGCAAGTATGTAAAAATGACTCAGATAATTGCCTCGGTTTGGGACTTTGTCTCCTCTGGTTCTTTTCTTTTGACTTAACTCCTTCATATTTGGTTCTCTTATTTAAATTTTGATCTAAGACAGTGGTCTTCTTTAAGGTAGCTCAAGTGGTAGTGAGATTGTTTGTGAGAGGAGAGATGGGGGAGGGTGTAATTTTTGGGCGTTGGTGGGGGTGACGACCGAGAGAGGGAAGCATAGTGTGTGTCTTAGAAATGAGAGGGTGTGAAGAGGAGGGAAGAATCGGGTGTATGTCTGAGAAATCATATTCAAAAAGTGCCTCAACCTTAAGAAATTGCAAAACAGATCAATGGTTGTGAAATATATAAGATGCTACAGATCAAAACTTCAATTATAAAATGTACTACTTTTACTGCTTCTTAGAAAAAAACTATTGCTGGTAGCTAGAAGCTTAACAATTATAAAATGTATGCGATATATGTACATTTCCCACCTATATTTACCCAGTCATCGACAGTGACATCAATAGATGGAAGCAATCATCGACAGTGACATCAATCAGATCTCAGTCATAATCAGCGACCATAAAGGTAATATTGTTCTATGTAAAATTGTTCTATAAGTGCAACTTTCCATATGCGCCTATTGTTCCCCAATCATCACATTCTTTTAATATATAGTGCTACGGATCCTCTCCACTCCATACTCCATTCCCACATATATTGCAGCTATTGTTCCCCAATATACGCCTTCTTTACACATCTTCTTTAGCGATTTCTCAAATTTGTGAAATGAAACATTCTCGTGTTTGACAACATGATATGTTTCGTCTGCACCAGTTTTAGCAATAACAGCATTGACTTAATTGAAAAACAAATCAAGTTGAAAGATCCATAACATACCTATTAATTCTCGGTCCTTTGTGTAAACTATTGTCAGAAGTTAGAATGTGTAACATCAGTTAGTGGTGTAGACATGTAATGTTTGAGACTCAAACATTAGTTTTGCTTCCTATAATGACTCGATGCTATTGTTGGTGGCATCAACTCATTTCAGACCTACTTCCTGTAATGACTTGGTGTAATACAACTATACCTCAAAATTTGAAGACTCAAAACCCTTGTATATAGGAGTCACCACATGAGGTCTACTATACCGGGGGCTTCGCCTCACTGTGAAAACAACCAAATAACACATTTTAAATCACACTCAAAAGCTTTTATTATGGGCATAAATATTGTAAATATTGTAAATCAAATATAGTGAGATAGAGATAATTAAAACAAAAATATACATAATAAGAATAGAGATCTAAAAATAATGTGTACCTAACCAATACACAATAATGGATAACCAAACACTGAGTTAGATTCTCCAATAGCCAACCACGAAAGAGAATGATATTATTGAATCTACCTGTATATAACAAAGATACCACTGCATTTAGGCCTCAATCATCTTCTAACACGAAGCAATGAACATGTTGAATTGGAACATTAGAGGCATTTGCAATAATGCCTCCTAATATTCTGTAATTAACATCTAGTATTGGAACATTAGAGGCTTTTGCAATAATACCTCAATCATCTTCCAACACTAAGCAATGAACATATTTGAGATTTTAGAGTATTTCAGAACAATATAAGCCGCATAAAACCAATGAATTTTTAGAATCTTGTGCTTTATAGAAGGTATGGAAGAAATAATAGTCATGTGGCTGATTGAAAATATTGTGTATTCGCAACAGTAATTGAAAGACTCATCAATTACCCCTCTATGTGATAATTCCAACAATTGTTCATCAAATTAATATCTTGTAACATAAGTGTTAATATCAATTTATGTCAAAGTCTAGGATTTGAAAATACAAATTAAAGATAAACACGAATAAAACTAATTGAATAGTAGGCTCAAATATACTTAACTCATTTATCTCTTGTTAAATTTAAAATCTCACAACATAGATCATATAAAGAATAACAAAAGATAACTTGGTACCACTGAAATAACTTGACCAAATACCTAAGCTGTTCATGGACTGCAAAGTTTTAGGGACTGTAGAGATTGCTAATTTGGTGGATGATTATAAAAATGTATGTAATGTATAAGCAACATAAATATTGAGGAATGAAGCCTATGTGAACCTCTGTTTAGACTAAAGGCTCTTGTTGACTAACCAAAAGTATATGAGATATATTTGTGAGCCTCTGTTTAGACTGAAGGCTTTGGTCGACTGACTAAACCATTTCTAAACCTCTGTTAAAAAAATGAAAACATGAAAGAATGTCAGATATATCTTTGTAAAAATAACATCCCAAATTTGACTGACCAAAATAAGCACCAATATTTAATTCGAGAACTTATGTGGTTTGCAAGGAATATAGTGTCCCATCTCGTTAAGGTATTACAGATAACTCCCATCTCGTTCAGGTATTACGGATAACTCCCATCTCATTATAGGTATCACACTCACCTCCCCTCTTATTTTAAATATTACACTTCTGCACCCTCTTATTTCAAAATTTGTAAACTAACATACCCTTACTACTCATTCAGCAGGGGTAGAGAGTGTTGAAAAATTTAACTAAGTAGAGGTGAGTGTTATAATATAAATGAAGAGAGGTAAATGAGGAGTTACAGAAATAATAAAAACACTTACTGAGTTTGAGATATCTCAAAAAGAGGAGTTAAAGAAATCGAAAGCATCAAAGATACAAAAAATATGGGTTTCGGATCTAAAGATGGCCTTTTTGAAATCATGGTTTTCTAGAATAATGCAATTAAAGAAATAATAGCATGAAAGATCTAAAAATTAGGGTTTCAGATCTAAAAATTTGGGTAACACTTACTAGGTTTAGACATCTCACGCAACTTTGATCTGGGAACCACAAACACATACAAATATATCACATAGAAACAGATCGAATAGACCAAATAACGAAAAAATACTTACCCCCCAAAAAAACTTACCCAAGATATCTCTGGTTTGTGAGAGAGATTGAGGAGAGAGAGAGTTACCAGATCAGACTTTTCTTTTGATAGAGTACAAAGTGCATTGATGGGTATTCCCCCTCTTTTGCTGTGTGTTTGAGAGCCGGTGTTCGAGAGAGAGAGAAGGGAGGATATCTATTAGGTTTATGTGAGAGGAGAGAATATGAGAAGTGGACAAAAATGGGACAAATACCATTCTACCCTTTTTTTTTGAATTTTGAAAAATAGTGAAAGATAAATTTTAGTCTAAGAAAAGAGGGGGAGCTTAAATGATAGATGGTCAAATTAGGTATCGTAGGAAAAATGCATAGTGATGACATCATCAAGCAAACTTATGACATATATAAGTTTGCTACTTTATTTTTTTTATATATATATATATATATAACACTTACATGTTATATTATATATATTTAGTATATATTATATTTAATTAGATCGGGTCCTTAACGGGTCGGATTGGACTCGAACCATATCCGATCCATTTAATAATCGGGTAAGCGGGTAATTGGATTTTAAAATATGATCCATATCTAGATTAAGGGATCAGATACAGATTGGATCTAGGGATAGACCCATTCCGTTGATAGCGCTACATGCCCCTACATCATTGGGACATAAAAAAAGAAAATACAAAATTCTATAATCAAAAGCCCTAAGAGACTACATTTCTGACATTCTCCTTCTCGACAGTCTGATTAGAAGTCATCTAGTTTTGATAGGCAACATTCTCCTTATCTTTAACCACTTCATCATCAACCTCTTCCTAAAATTGAGGGGGGGGAACTTGAATCATGCTGGCCAAATAGGCCTGACCCCTCGTCTGTGCCAACCTTAACCAAATCCTCATCCAAACATTCCTAAAAAATACCTTTTTAATGTAGGCAATATGCATCTCAGCATTAGTAAAGACTCTGTCCTATCCCAGGGTCAAGTAGGCTTCCTTGATCTTCGCTACACTATCCAAAGGATCCTCAACTTTGGCCTTAGCTGAAGTTGCTAATGTCTAAGCAAGGTCGACCTCACCTTTTCATACCTGTCATCCTTTATTGTCTGCTCGATAAGAATAACAAGAGCAGAAGAATAATCAATATTCTTCTGAAGAATAATCAATATTCTTCTGAAGAATAACCTTCTCAGCATCCAAGCTCTTGAACTTGCTATTGGGCTTCTTCTTCCTGGTCGCCTGAATATCGTTCAACCACCGAGCATCCATCAAAGATTTGCTAACTCTTCAAGTACATCCTCCGCATCAAAAGAGGACACCTTCGTTCGATTATTCCACTCCAATAATTGATCTTAATCAATCAAGAACTCAATAACAAAAGGGTGGATGAACATAAAAGAACAATATGAAGGCGATCAACTTACAAGTGATAGATTGTGGTTGGAACGCTTCAACGACCTCGAATGGGACAACGCAAATGCATCTGCTTTATCCGTAGGGAAAACACCATACCCAATCAAGTTCTTAGATAGATCGAGATGACCAACAACGGACTGGGAATCACCCTTACCCTTATCAACAACCTTCTTCCACAATGTTAAGTTGTGGAGGGGTAAGAGAATTATTATTTTTCCTCTTTGAAAGAGGCTTATGGTCTATAGAAGGGGAATAATCAACGTCTGGAAACTTAAACTTAACTTTTCTTGCTAGTCAAATGAGTAAGATCTTTCTCTTTTCCCAACGAATGAGCAGGGTGGACCTAATACTAGCATATGAAGCACTAACATTTAAAATTATCAAATTAGTAACCTTACTTTTTTCCCCATGCACTTGGGAAAATAGTAGAAGGAACCAAAGAAATGTCTATATGTTCAAAAGGAGATAACATGCTTTCCTTGGATGATTAATCCCTCTCCGATTCCTGGTAAGGCATGCTCTCCTCAGGTGATTCGTCCCTATGTGAGGCGGGGGAAGTGGAGGCTTCTGGATCATCCAAAGTAATGAAAATGGATAAAATTCTTTCTATAGGCCTTGCAATAAAAAAGTGGTGTAACTCTTATAGTTGAGCCGATACGTCGCCGACCTTGGGTGCTCAACAACTTCAAATCTTTGATGAATAAACCAAATCATCCCAAAGTCAACAAAGTTAACATCACAGTTGCGAGGAATTTTCTTCTTACTCTTTGCCGCAAAAAGGAACCATAAAAAAGAATAAAACACTTGCCTAAACTAAGAGAGGTTCACAAAGCTAAAAAAATGACTTTCTAACCTATTATTTATGCTTCATGAGGGCATATTGACCCTTCATATTCCATACCCATAGGATAGGGAGAGTAATGACAATTCTTCATAATCAACCCATGTTCCAAATAATCATAATTGGAATCGGGGAGGTTTATAACCAGTGACAAATTAGACATCCTCATATAGTTAATGTTCTCAGTGTTCATCACCCATTAGTAACAATACATAATCTCAGTAATGTCGAGATAGGTTCCATACAAATCATTAATGTGATTCACTCCATTAATGATCCTCTATGTGTTTGGGGAAACCTGGGATGGAACACATCAAAATACTAGTAGAACTAAATAAATAAGCAATTTGGGGCGAAGTGACCCCCCACTCAGCAATAAATAATGAAGGAAACCAATAGCCTTCAGAAATGGCACAAAGGTCATAAGGATCATCAACTAACTCTACCAATACCCACAGGGGGATTCAATGATCAAGTTTAAATTCTTCCATAGTGTTTTCATCAATAACGTACACCATTGTTAAAGATCAATGACAAGCTCAATGAAAGAATTCAATATTGAAATCGAAGAAGATTGAAATGGATAAAGAGTTTCTAAGAAGTTCTTTCACGTTGAGTGACGAGAATGAAAAGCTCTCCTTTAAAAGATTGCAGGTTTTTCAAATGAACTGGAAAATGGACAAAAAATTAGAATCGTAGTATTGTAGCAAGATATGCCTTCATGATTCTCCAAAAATGTGATGATTACACACGCGTACTACGGTTATCAAAGTTGCAGTTCACTGCCAAAAAAAAGTTAATATTTGTCAACGATCAAAGGATCCCTCAGTTTTAAGGATATGTGACACCCTGCCTATTCTAGTGCCGGTTGATCAGGCTGCTATTAAAACTAAACAGGAATCAAGTACGAATCCATTCCCAGCATCACTGTCGTAATAGGTAATAAAATAAAACCACACATAGAAAAGAACTGACAGAATAACTAATAAGCATAACTATAAATAACGTGAATCAATTAAATTATCGGTCACTACAAGTAATCATCTAAAATAAATAAATATACATAAAATAAAGTCCTACCCAACTATGGCCAGCACACCCGAAAGGAAAATACCAGAATGAATATAATTCTATCTATATAGAAAGAGTTGAGGCAGCTAAGTCAATCTCATAGCGTCCACAACTACCGCAATTGCAAGAAAGATCTACCTCTACAGGGGTTTTGGAAAAAAAGGAAAATATATTTACCCGTGGGTTAAAGCCCAAAAATGTTTAGAAACATTTTGCAAGTAATTAAATGCTTTAAATCAATAAAACACATAACATATCAATTTCACAATTAATTTACTGGTCGCACTCACCTGAGATAACTCTTGAGTTCTCACCTACAGTGCACACCTAACACATTTATTTCATTATCCTAATTATACTACCCATTCTAACTAGGACAATAACTGTTATTCAAGCCCAAACTCGCTAATAATTTCCATTAGCTAAGTGCCACCGAGTCAGAATCTCACCCCCAAACCCAAATGTAAACACAAATAAAAAGAGGCGATCATAAATGTACATCCGGGGGTCGCAACCATACTCTATCACATGCACTCGATCTTCAAACCAACACCTATCCTCACACATAAATGGTGGCCACGCGATAAAACTATGACCTGGGGGACCAATCCAACACCTACTGGTCAACGTCAGGGTGGACCCCCCACTACTCACAATCTCCTAATGATAGCACTACCGAGTAGGTATGTTCAATATAAACAAGCAACAATCGTACACACACACACACACACACACACACACACACACAAACTATATATATATTTGATCCCACAATAATTATATGTATAAAGTACTGACTTCGTATGAAAGTCCCACAGCGTACTAGTCTACAACAATTATTGTATTTTCTTTCTTTTCTTCCTTCTTCTCTTCTCTTAAGCTCTTTATTAATCTCAATTATGTAGAAAGAAAAAGTGAGGACGTCATCCACCTCTCTAGACATTATATACTCCCTAATTACATACTAATCCCATTTTTAGATTAATCTCTAGGTGTAAAACGACCACTATACCCTTATACGGGTCCTGCTTGTCTAAAAAGTCCCCGAAACCCAACTATAACCCCGGGTACCTATTCTGGACATTTTGACCCGTTTCGGATCACTGGTGCACTCAAAAAGACCATCTGATTCACCCAACTACAAATACACCAACAACTCATTAATCAGGACCAACTTGTGTGTACATTTGCGTCGCCTATAAAATGTATAAATTCCTCGATGTAACTTTCTATAATAAACCTTCGCTTTTCACTCATACACGACATAAATTATAATCTTATCACACGCAAGTAAATAATAGTAATAATAAATATTAATACTTTACTCGCTAATTAATATTTACCGAACTCAATTTAATTTCCCAAATTAAATTAATAATTAAATGCACGTGAAAATTAAATAATCATAGAAGTATGGGGTATTACATTCTCCTCTCTAATAATGGAATTTCATCCCCTATATTTGAATGTACCTGCCATGAAGAGCTATGGATATTTTCCCACATGTCATCCTCATGCCCCCACGTCTATTCGATAACATTATGGTGTTCCCACTATACACGCACTAACGGCACCACCTTTGAATGAAGCTTATGCTTACTACGACCCAAAATGGAAACATGTCTCTTATTATAAGAAATGTATGGTTGCAGGTCTATCTCCTCCAATGCTATATGTCGATAATCCAAGTCATCCCTGAGAACCTTCTTAACGATGACACATGGAAAACATCGTGAATCTGCTACAGATGTTTTGATAAGGCGAGGTTATATGTAACAAGACTTATAATTTCGATAATAGGAAAAGGCCCTGCATACTTGGGCACCAATGTTCCCTTCTTCTAAAAACACATCACTCTCGTAGCAACACCTGATAACCTACATAAACTCCAAGTGTCTCCGATTCTCATCAGCGTAACTCTTTTGACGATCCTGAGCTACCCAAATACAACTCCTGATCAACTCAATCTTCGCTGAAGTCTCCTGAATAAATGCTGGCCCGAGAAGATTGTTGTTCCCAACCTCTAACCAATAAAAGGGCGAACGATAAGGTCTCCTACATAAAGCCTCAAATGTTGCCATGAAAATAGTAAACTGGTACAAGTTATTATACACAAGCTCTACTAGAGGTAAATACTATTTTCAGTATATCCTCTAACATCTATTTCACCCTTTTCATTCGCTTATCGATCTGCGGGTGGTACCTCGTGCTCAAAAGAAACTCCGTCCCTATCATCTCCTGAAAACTCTGCCAAAAATAGGACACAATAATCTTATCCCATTTTGAAACAATGTTAAGAGGCACCCAATGCAATCTCACTATTTTTATAATGAAAAGTTGGACATATTGACCAGTCGTATAATCCACTCGTACTGTTAAAAAATAAGCTACCTTATTCAATCGGTACATAGTAACTTGATGAAATAATGACCCCTATGAGACATTGATAACCCTATGATGAAGTCCATTGATATACTCTCCCATTTCTATACTGTAATCTTCAATGGCTGTAAAACCTCAACTGGTCTCTGATGATCAACCTTCACCATCTGAAAAGTGGTGAACCTAGAGATAAACGTTGCCATGTCCTGCTTCATACCAAACCACTAATACTTCCTCGTTATATCCTGGTACATCTTATCCCCTTCAGGATGCACCAATAACCGTGACCCATGTGCCTGCTCCATAACTGTGCGTTGTAGGTCCTCATCGTCTGGGATAATCAACCTCCCATTAAAGCGTTATCTACCCTTTGAACTGACAGAGTAAGACTTCGCTCCACCATCTAATAACTATTTTATCCTCTCCTAATAAGAAGGATCCCATTCATGTGCCTTCATAATCCTCAAAATGATCTCGAGTGTGATGGTCATTAATACCATATAATCCCGGACTACCTCCTCCTGACCAAGCTCATCCCACTTTGCCTCCTAAACTCCTTCCAACTGCCCTCCAAGCATTTGGGTTAATGTATTTGTTACCACGCTAGCCTTCCCCGGATGGTACTGGATTTCAAACTGATAATTTGTCACGAACTCAAGCCACTTATGCTGCCTCATTATCATCTCATTTTAAGTTAAAAGATACTACAGTGACTTGTGGTACATGAAGAACCAAAACATAACCCCAATAATTAGTGCCTCAAAATCCTCAAGGCAAGAACAACCGCCGCTAAGTCCACGTAATGGGTGGTATAATTATTCTCATAGGGCTTAATATTACGAGATGAAAAAGCTATAGCCCGTTCCTCCTCCTATAGAACTTCCCCAAAAATAAAGTACTCTACTCCTCCCCTAGGCAATTTGAGCATTGGTGCTGATGTAAACTTTTACTTTAGATCATCAAAAGCTATCTGACAGTGACCATAGCAAACAAAAGGTATGCCCTTACGAGTCAAATTCTTCAAGGACTCGCAATCTTCAAAAACCTTATGATAAACTGGATGTAGTTGTAACACCCCGTAAATTCAAGGATCTTTATTTTAATTATTTTCGGGAGAAAAAGAATTTATTTTATTGGGCGAAATTAAATTTATGATTTAGAGAAATTTTAAATTATAGGATCTATTTAATTTGGCGAATTGAGATTTAATTATTCAGAGTATTTTTGTGTTGCATTTGTGAGGTAAAAAATTAGAGGGTGTTCTAAATTATTCGGATGGCAATTCTGAGTGCACGGTTGAGTCCGGATGGATCGACATAGTTGGAAAAGAGTACCCATAGGTAGTAAATGGGTCTCGGGCCATTTTAGGCATATTCAAGCCCACAAGCCTAAAAACGGGATTGAGGTATTAAATCCTAAAAGTGAGAGGGTGTGGCAGCATAACACATTTTAGAAAACACTTATAGAGAGAGAAAGTGGGTGCAAATGGGAGAAGCCATGGAAGCCAAAATCAAGAACTAGTGTGTGGATTCATCATCAAATCATCATCTATATCAAAGGATTCAAACTCTACGAACACTAAGGCAAGTGGTAAAACTTTCTTTTAAATTAATTTCATTTTTTTCTATTCATATCATAGTGGGTGTGAAATGAATGTAAGGTTAGAGTTAGTTTAATAATGAAATTTGAGGGTTTCTATGGTTTTTGATTAAAAATCTGTAGAGGATTTAAAAATGTGATTTATCAACCCCAATATGTATAGATGTTGTATTTTGATTGAGGATCATAAAGTGGGGGAATTTAGCGTAAAATCTTGAAGGACTGATGGAGGAAATTTGAGCAAAAAATGGGGGTTTAAGTCAGAAATGACGGATTGGATTTTGGGGATGATGATGGAGGAGAGAGAAACTAGGGTCATTTAACGACCTGGTCTATGGTTCGAACGACAGGCTAAGTCATTCGAACGAAGGTGCTTTTTTGACAGCTTTCCTTCCTCCCTTGCTACTGCCCTGGGTGTTAAATTCTTGGAGGGTAGTTGTTGTTTGGAAGATTATGATTATTTGACTACAATAGTGGAGTGATTTGGGAGATTTATTCATGGATTACTAGGGTGTAAATCCAAAAGGGAATTTAGGTTTAGCTTGAGTGAATTTAGAACCTTAAATTAAGAAGTGTACTAGACTTATTGAAAGGAATTTTGAATAATGGATTGTGGATATTATATTTTCGAGCCGAATGAGTGAGTCCGGGTATGTTGGTTAAGTGACTCCAAAATAATAAAATTTATTAATGCATGGTTAATTTAATTTGAGTCGGATATTGAGTCGGGTATAATTTTGGGGCTAGTGATACGAGGGCTTAGGCACGGGTATAATCGGATTAATTTATTATAGGGTTATGTAATAAATTATGGATTATTCAAGATAAAAACGGTGTTAACCCTAATATGTGGAATTTGAGGAATAAGTTCTACAGGACGATCGGGCTGAAGGTGCAAGTTCGCGTAATTTAGTTGGGTGGCACAACTTGTGTAATAAATAAATAATTGTGAGAATTATTTAAATATCAAGTCGGTGTATAGACTTGGGAATATTAGGCTCGTGTAACGATAATTATGCTCGTGTAGCCTGGATTTAATTAAATATATATATACGGTGATGTGTAGTATATGTATTTGTGTGATTTATTAATAATTGTGTGAATAATATTTCTAGGAAAGCATACCCCTCTAGTGCTATCGTGGGAGGTTCCACAATGTGGGTGAATCCCCTAGCTTAAGGAGTAGGGTGAGTATAGTCCCCAGGTCATAGCATTCGAAATAAAGAATGAGATGCTTTGGGTATGATTCGGTCTCATTCCGGGGGAAACTATGGCCGCCTATAATGCGTTTATGTTATTTTTACTGATTCGGGGAGCTAATCGTGTCAGGGGTCCGGGTGGATGAGTATACCTAGAGATGATATCATTTTAGAGAACATCCGTTGAGTGCCTATGCGGGAGGATGTATTATATATTTATGACATGTGTGCGTGAATGTGGTAATATGACGATACATATATATGGCATAGATATTTATATATGGGTAAAATACATGATGTGAATTGTGTTGATATTTTATATAACTCGTGAGAACGTTATATGGTTCCAAATGATTTATGATTAACTAATCTAATGTGATAAATAACTTATAAATCATATATTAAACATACTCGGGCTAGAGTAATGTGATGGGAAGGATGTCATCGAGAAATAGTTACGGGGTATGTGACTACGTGGGTTACATATAAATGCGTTAGGCATGCACATTAGTTGAGGGGCGAGTCGGTCCTCAAGGGAGTGTGACACTAGCTTAAATATGAAGAGCATTCATGAATTTTAATTTACTGCAATTTAATTCACTTGCTAAATATTTTTAAAATATTTTGGGTTCTAACCCTTGCTATAAAATATTTTCAAAACCTTTTAGGTGTCCAGTCACAGGGATGCCGTAATTGTTCTATTTCAGGGTTACAAAACCGCGACATATGTCGATGTTATCAGATTTTGACTTTACTGCTTCAGTTATTTCATTCCTAGTGTAGGATGCAGTCCGTATTTCTTTTGGGCATGTCGCCCTAGTTATTTCTTTTGTTCCAGCTAGTGGATGCACTCATTTTATCATTCATGTCGTTTTATTTTTGTATTTAGTTTGTAGTCAGTGGTTTTCTCGGCAAAGATTGTAATTATTCATTTTTGGTATTATTGGAATCAGTGTTTGTGTTAATGGTTGATTATATATTCTTTCTCTTGGTGTTAGTGATGTTTAATGAAAAGATAAAATTTAACACCATGTCTTTTTAATACTAGGTGGTTAGTAAGTTTTAAAAAGTTTTTGACAGTGATGCTAAGAATGAACCAAATGAGATTCCTATTTAATTTGATATAGGACTGATCACCTGGTATGCATCAGGTTCTAGTGTCTTTAGGATCTATACGAGTTCTCACATTTCAGCGTAGCGTTCTTTGATATAGAGCCTTATTATAGGATTGGTGTATTCCTTTATGTATGAGACTTACGCTCTTCTGCTACTATGTATAGTTGATGTGATTCATATATTATTTCGATTAAGTGTGACAGAAAGAACATCTTAGGATGACAAGCATGAGGCGTTAGAAGGATTGCAAGAGGGAGGACTCAATAGAAACCATGGAGTATTTTGGGAACAGTGACACGTTAGGAGTCACCATATTGTTTGAACAATTGAAGTTGGAGTAACCACTGGCGTAGTAGTTGCCCAAGAACCGTCATGAAGGACGATGGTGCAGAGTTAAAACCTTAAGTGTAGACGATAAAATGTAAGAGTCGAAGAAGATTTTTGTTTCAAAAGAACAATCTGCTAGAATTCGAGGACGGTGCAAAAGAGTGGTTTACAGATGGATGGAGAACATACAATTGGGATCACATGGGGGCGAGTGTAGTGACACTCATGGCAAAGTCTCGGACAAAGATATTTGCTCTTGGAAGGAGTATGGGGTGATGGTATCCAATCACCACTTCCATGGGGAGATACCATGAATAACGAGGAAATTTGAGGTGCGAATTATTAAGAATTCTCTCACCAAAGGGTAAATTGGGAGGTACGGGAAGTTTCAATAATTCCCCCGCCCAAAAAAAAAAGGCCGAGCAGTGGCCAGATATGAAGGAAGTTGATAGAATTCAATAATTCGTAACTGATAAGAGGAATAAAAAGAATCAAATAGGGTTTATAAGTTAATAATAGACTTATGGGTAGAAAATACAAGTGCAAATAGGAGATCTGGCTAGGATGACTTGTGTTGTTGTCATCAAGGTTGTACATTTACAATTCTTACCAATGCTCTAGTGAGATGGGAGCTAAGGGAGTTGGAGAATGTATTAGAAGAGTAGACTAAATTTTCAAGTTCTAGTGAGGCAACAAGGGAAGGGATACCCAGTACAGGACCAAGATTAGTGATCATGATTAATATAAGTCCTACTAAGTGGCAGTGGGTTCTGTCAGGGCCATCAAGGCCATCAACAAGTCTGATGGGACCAGCAAAGCCAATGGGACATCGAGGGTAATAATCAGGGTCAAGACTACTAGGTCCACGAGAAGGACAACCCTGACATATCCAGTGAGGCCAGAGAGAGGGGAATGACAAAGAGAGGTGTCTTATGTGTAAAAAAGTAAAAACACGTGGGTGGATCTTGTCCGCAGCGAGTCAGAGGACAGGAGCGGGATGTCTAGTAAGGGCAACTATTAGAGAATTTTTTGGTTTGTTTAGGACGAGCGTATTATGTCCAGTAACCATTTGAGCCGCCAGTGTTATGGGAAATTGAAACTATAAGTTTTATTCCGAGATGATTGGGGTCTATTTTGTTTGATGCAAGCAGGTTACAGTAAAGTATTAGTACTAAATGCGTGTGAGAAATGAATTTAGTGGAGGTATCGTTAATATCACTAGTATGGGTATATTTTCCATGGAGTAGCGGGGCGCTCTTGTGACACCCCGCCTAATTAAATACCGGGCGATCACTCCTTTATTAAATTAAATCAAGGTAAACAGTTGGTTCATTCTCAGCATCACTGTCGATAAAAATAATTTTTCCAATTTAACACCCTAAATAATTAAGCTAAGTGTCAAAACATTTTTTCATACAAACTTCCAAATTTTAATTAAAGAAAAGATTTTATTAATATCAAAACAACATTTCTACATTATAGAATCACACCACGAAATCGAAATAAAACCATACATTCACCAATCGAATGTCAATAATATAAAGCTAAAATCATAAACCATCCTGAAACAAATCCCATAAACAATACTGGAATAACTGAAATATAAAAATCCCCAACAATAAATGAAATGATAAAAAAAAGGGCGACACGTGCCCCATAGATGAGAATAATAGGAGTGGAGTCAATGACAGAAGCCGTCTACTCAAGGGACCTGCAACTCCCACCTAAGCTGCAGCTCGTTCTTCTCAAAGAATCCTAAGCAAGACGCCCCTGTGGCTGGGCACCTGAAAAATATACATATATATACAAGAGAGAGAGAGAAAAAAGGAAACGGGTCAGGGCCCGAAAGTGTGTTTGATTTTAGAATACGTTAAGCAAGTATTTAAATTGATACAGGCCAATGCAACATCATATTAGTTCGTCTCTCTCTTGAGAAATACTCACCTCTCTTCTAATGTGCACTCCTATCGTACTAGCCTTCCCAATGGTTCGTTTATCTTAACTTACTCAAAAGTTCTCAAAAACTGAACGATAACAATGTTATAAAAAGGTTACTTTCAATATGTAGTATTCCTCTCGTTTTAGCTTCATTAAATTATAAGATTTTCCCGTACCTTTTCATATTTTCACAAAAACAAGTATTTAATAATTTGAGTCAACAACCATGTTCTACTTATCAAATCACAGAAGGCAGTTCAAAGTTTATAACCTCATATATATATTAACTACTCGCATAAAATATATATATAATGGCACCCCAACAAAACTACGGTGCGGGCATACTCTGCTATCCAATCCCCGTATCGCTCACATAAAAGGGAAATACAAGTTCGGAATCACTCTCGAACTGTAATAACATATACAAAACAACGTTGAGGCGAAGCATAGATTCCAAGTCCAAGAGGTCAGTACATACCCACACGTCTCTTAGGACCGTCCGACTATCAGTTTAATAGCCCGTACCTAGGATCTCTATCTTCTAGGGTACGATTCAATATCCCCATAAAGCAACACAGGATACGATCGTCCCAGCGCGGTAACCTCAGGGATAGCAAGTAGCGCGGGTACGTTTTTCACATGTATATAATATATGTACACACATTCATATAAATATACCGATTTCATCATATTAATATAGGTCACTCTCATTACCCATAATTACAACCTTTGTCCTAAATTTCACCTTATTAGTATAACGTAAAAGGTTTCGCCTCTAACCTTAATTCGAAGGGTTTTCTCACTCGTTACCTAATACTCATGGGTTATAACTTTACAATTCTAAAATTCAGTAAATAACTTCATTTGATTCCAACGTAACTCTCTTACGCACCTCACCCTTAAGTTTCATAAATCTAACAACCTAAAGTAAACATCCCATAATTACCCTCTTTGTTGAAGATTAAAGGTTCTAACATATGTCCATATACTCTACTGGTCCTCAATATCTCCCAAATCATTTTATTTAGAATGCCCAAGGTTTATCCCACGATAAATTTATTCAACTAATTAAACAAGGGGAATAATAGGCTGCCAGGGAGGGTCGATCGATCGATGTCTGGGGGTCGACCGATCGAACCTTCGATCGATCGACGATCTAGGGTCGATCGATCGATCGAGCAGGTCTGTGAAAATTCTGCAGAAACTGCAGTGACGGGGTTGCTTAGGTTTCTTCATCAAAACTCATATTTTCCAACTCTAATCGACCCAAAAAGTCTACTGCTTACATCCTAACATAATTCCAGGTTTCTTTAACGATCAGCATGCGTATATACATCAATAAACATGATTAAACAACCTAATATTTCATCTAATCATCAAGAACCCTACAGTTTTCTTAACCTTTGTTCTAATCAGTTTTCTCCAGAAATTTTTTCTAACAAATCATCAAAATTTCGTGGGTTAAACATCTACTTCACATATTAATTTCCAGAATAAGGTTCATATGATTTCTACATGCAAATCCCTATCAAAATTGGGTTTTCCTCCATGGATTATACTCTTAATCGTTCCTACACTAACATGATTATTGCACCAACGAAAATATGCAAGTTAAACACTTGCCTGGGATTTCAGAGGTCTGGTTTCCTGCTGATATTGGTATGGCTGCATTCTCCTCCTCGCGATCTACGCGTTGGTGGTGACGGTGGTGCAAAAGGTGGTGTTTTTGGCCTTGAATCACCTAGCAAGGTCTCTCCTCTCTTCTCCACTAGCCGTCTTAGGGTTCTGAATGATCTAACCCTAAAAGGCTGACTTAAATGGCTGCTAAGGATGGCTGAAATTCGTGGGTTTAATTACCCTAATATGTAAAATTACCAAAACGCCCTCCCGGGTCACTAATTAAGCCTAAAAATATCCCGAGACCCAAACTAAACCCCCGGGTACACTTTTCTGACTATCTCAACCCTTCCGGACGCGTTGGCGCACTCAAAATGACCATACGGACAACTCATAAAATATTTACTTTTATATCTCAATAATTAGTCCCGACGCGACACGGGCGCGTCCCGACTAAAATTACCAAAATTGTCATTTTCATTCACTCGTCGACATTTTCATTCACTCGTGACATTTACCATATATTACTATGCTCTTAAGTAATATTCAACAATTTCATATTATTACTAACTCACGTCACGTTAATAATTATAACATAATTAATTTCCGGATTTTTTTTTTTATAAATCCCCAAATTAAATATAACATAAAAATACGGGGTATTACATACTTCCCCCCTAATAATGGAATTTCGTCCCGAAATTCGGAAAATAAGGCATACCTGGTAGAAACAACTCTGGATATCTCTCGCGCATATCTGCCTCACGCTCCCAAGTGGATTCCTCCACATTATGATGTTCCCACTGGACCCGCACGAGTGGAACTATCTTCGACCTCAATCTCCTCTCACTGTAGTCTAGAATAGCCACCGGTCTCTCCTCGTAAGAGCTATCCGACTGCAAGTCGATCTCATCTATCGCAATGTGAGTATGGGCCATATCATCCCGAAGGTATCGTCTCAACGACGAGATGTGGAATACATCGTGGATGCGATGTAAATGTTCTGGCAAACCCAACCTGTATGCTACTGGCCCAATTCTCTCGATGATGGGAAATGGTCCTACGTACCTCGGAGCCAACTTTCCCTTCTTCCCGAACCTCATCACTCCTTTCATAGGAGATACACGCAACAACACTTGATCTCCCACATTAAACTCCCGGAAGAATCGTTTCGCATCGGCGTAGCTCTTCTGTCTGTCTTGGGCTACCCGAATACGACTCCTGATTATCTCAATCCTCGCGGAGGTCTCCTGGATTACTTCTGGTCCCAATAACTTGTTGTCCCCCACATCGAGCCAACAGGTTGGAGAACGACAAGGCCTGCCGTACAAAGCCTCAAATGGAGCCATGCCAATCGTAAACTGATAGGAGTTATTATAAGCAAACTCTACCAGTGGAAGATGTGGCTCCCAACCTCCTCCGAAATCGAGGATACACATGCGTAGCATATCTTCCAACATCTGATTAGTACGCTCCGTCTGACCATCTGTCTGTGGGTGGTAAGCTGAACTCAATCTCAACTCTGTACCCATAGCCTCCTGAAAACTTTCCCAGAAACGTGACACAAATATCTTGTCTCTATCTGATACAATATTCAAGGGCACCCCGTGTAATCTGACGATCTCAGCGATGAACAACTGAGCATGCTGACTCGTGGCATAATCTGTTCGCACCGGCAGAAAATGAGCCACTTTGGTCAAACGGTCTACAATCACCCAGATAGAATCGTGGCCTCGCTGTGATGTAGGCAACCCTGTAATGAAGTCCATGGAAATACTTTCCCACTTCCACGCAGGTACTTCCAACGGCTGAAGTAATCCCGACGGTTTCTGGTGGTCCACCTTCACCAGCTGGCAAGTAGAACATTTGGACACAAATTCAGCGATGTCCTTCTTCATCCCACTCCACCAGTACTGACGTCTCATATCCTGGTACATCTTATCGCCTCCCGGATGTACAACAAATCGGGACCCATGAGAATGAGTCATCACCTCATGACGTAGCTCTGCTCCTTCTGGAACCACTAATCTCCCATTAAACCGCAACCCTCCATCCGAACTAACAGAATAGGACTCAGCACCCTCGGCTAGAAGTCGTACAATTTGCTCCTGACAAAACGGGTCTGTGGTCTGTGCCTGTATCACCCTTGTAACAATTTCGGGTGTGACTGTCATCACGGATATGAAAGAACGTGCTACTGCGTCTTGGTGACCTAAGTCCTTCCATTTTGCTTTCCAGATGTCCGCCACATCATCAACCGGTCTACGACTCAACGCATCAGCAACTACGTTGGCTTTCCCCGGATGATACTGTATATCGAACTGGTAATCTTTTACAAACTCTAACCATCTGCGCTGACGCATATTCAGCTCTCGCTGAGTGAACAGGTACTGCAGTGACTTATGGTCTGTGAACAACCGGAATTTCTCGCCCAATAAATAGTGCCTCCAAATTCTCAATGCAAAGACGACCGCAGCTAACTCCAGGTCGTGGGTGGGGTAATTCTTCTCATGCGGCTTAAGCTTGCGGGAAGCAAAAGCTATAGCCTTCTCTTCCTGCTGAAGTACTCCCCCAAGTCCTCGTAAGGACGCATCTGTGTAAACCAGGTACTCTACACCCGGCTTCGGTAGAGCAAGGACTGGTGCCGAAGTAAGCTTGTCCTTCAGCTCGTCGAAAGCCAACTGACAAGCGTCATCCCAAACATATGGTACCCCCTTGCGAGTCAGATTCGTCAATGGACCCGCTATTTTGGAGAACCCCCGAATGAACCTCCTGTAGTATCCTGCCAACCCCAAGAAACTACGTATTTCCATCGGTGTCGTGGGCTGCCCCCATTCCCTCATCGCTGACACTTTGCTCGGGTCAACTGCTATCCCCTGCTCAGAAACAACATGGCCCAAGAATTGTACCTCTCGCAACCAGAATCCACACTTCTCGTACTTAGCATACAACTGATGTTCTCGTAGAGTCTGAAGAACCTGCCTCAAGTGTTCGGCATGCTCCTCCTCGGAGCGTGAATATATCAAGATATCATCTATGAAGACGATGATGAACTGATCCAAGAACTCTCTGAATACTCGGTTCATCAAGTCCATGAAAACGGCTGGGGCATTTGTGAGTCCGAACGGCATCACCCTGAACTCATAGGACCCATATCTCGACAAGAAGGCAGTCTTCGAAACATCCTGCTCTCTAATTCGCAACTGATGGTACCCCGACCTCAGATCTATCTTCGAAAAGAAAGTTTCTCCCCTTAACTGGTCGAACAGATCATCGATTCGAGGCAACGGATACTTGTTCCGTATCGTGACCTTGTTCAACTCCCGGTAGTCTACACACAATCTCAGTGAGCCATCTCTCTTCTTCACAAATAAGACTGGAGCGCCCCACGGTGAGGTACTCCTACGAATGAAACCCTGACCTAATAGCTGCTCAATCTGATCTCGTAGCTCTCGCATCTCTGCCGGAGCCATACGGTACGGTGCGCGTGCTATAGGTCTCGTGTCCGACAATAAGTCTATAACGAAGTCTATCTCACGACTGGGCGGTAGGCCTGGTATCTCCTGAAACACATCGGAATACTCCCTAACAACTGGGATCGAATCCAAAGGAATCACAACCTCCTTAGAGGTATCCTCCTCAATGTAATATAAATGAGCGGTCGAACCTCCCTCTGGGCGAGGCATCGCTACTACAAACATCTCTTGCCCCGGAATGGCAAAAACAATGCTCCCACCGAAGCAATCAATCATGGCTCTATAAGATGCGAGCCAATCCATACCAATAATCACGTCATGCTCGTGCATGTCTAAGACTAGCATGTCTGCAGGCAATACCAAGCTACCAATCTCTATCCCTACTCCCCGGCATATAAAGAATATAAGTGACCCACTCCCCAGTGGTGAGTCGACACACGTTACGGTGCTCTCTGCTGTGGCTAACAATCCTAAGGACTTCGCAAAATGCGTAGCTATAAAACAGTGCGTTGCCCCCGTATCAAACAAAACTTTACCCATAGTACCATGGATAGGAAACATACCCTCAATCGCGGGTGGTGCCTGTGGAGCTGCCGCCTGGTGGACGTTATAGACACGTCCGTACTGTAATTGCCCCTGCTGAACTGGAGCTGCTGGAATGGCTGGTAGGGCTGGCATCTGGGCTGGAGCTGGAAGGGCAGGTGGAAAGAGTGGTCTCTGCGGCTCGTTACGGGCTCCCTGCTGCTGTGGGGCCCTATCGCCCTCTGGGCAATCCTGACGCTTATGGCCGTGCTTGCCACACACAAAACACCGGCCTCTGAAATTACCTCCCCTCTGTCCCTGCTGACCACGGCCCTGCTGGCCGTTACCTCCATGCCATTGGCCCTGTTGGCCCTGATGTGCACGCTGTTGGCCTTGCTGGCCCTGCTGTTGACCCTGCGGTCGGTGTTGGCCCTGCTGGCCCTGCTGATTAAGCTGACCCTGATGGCCCTGCCTGAATCCCCCGAATCCCTTCCTAGAATCACCTGAATGGAATCGCTTAGCAGGGTCCCCCTGATGGGAACTCTGCTCGTGCTGACGAGTCTGTCCCTGAGCTGGTGCCCCACTGGCACTATTACCCCCGGTCCTGCCCTGCTGGCTGGACTCTCCTGCTCTCTTGCTTCCCTGAAGATGGAAGCGGTGATCCTGGCAATGTAGTAACGCTGCATTGAGTACGTCCGTAAAAGTACTCAGGGATAGATTTCCAATAAGCTGCTGACGGATCCTCCAAGCTAACCCGTCGACGAACAGCAAAATCTTCTTGCTCTCAGTGGGTGCCTCATCCGGCACAATAGTGAGAAGTCTCGTGAACTCCTCCTCATACTCTGCTACAGTAAGGTTCTCCTGCTTCAGATTTAGCAATTTCCGCCTCATCTCAGTCTGCACTGCGGGTGGAAAGTACTTGCGATCAAACCGCTCCCAGAAAATCTGAATAGGGATCGTGTCCCTCTCCTCCAAAGTAGTAATGGACTACCACCACTGTAATGCGGCTCCCACCAACTTGAAAGAGGCCAATAGCTGCTTCTGCACTTCGGTGCACTCATACATACGGAGGTGTCGCTGGAAGTCTTTCTTCCATTGGCTGACAGTAGTAATATCGGAGCTACCAGAAAACTCAGGGGGATGTGCTTTCTGAAAAGCATCCCGAACCCTCTCCCATGCCGATGGAAGCTGTGCTGGTACTGGCGCCACTGCCTGGACCTGGGGTGGAGCCTGCTGAATCACCGCTATTGCGGCATTTACCGTCTGAGCAACGATGGCGGCTACCTCATTCGCATTCATTGTGCCTGGTGCCTGAGCTGCTGGCTGCTCGGCCTGGGCACGCCTATCTTTCGGAGCACGTCTCGGAGGCATCTGAAACGTGAACAAGTTTATCAGTCTACAGTTATCAACAAATCTCGAATAGCTGAAGACTTAAACGTAAAAGCAAGAATACAACAGTCCTAAAAATAGGGCTCTATAGCAATAACGTTAAGCTGAAAGCGAAAATAAGCCGTACAGATCCAATGGACACTAGAACCTGATGCTCTGATACCACCTGTGACACCCCGCCTAATTAAATACCGGGCGATCACTCCTTTATTAAATTAAATCAAGGTAAACAGTTGGTTCATTCTCAGCATCACTGTCGATAAAAATAATTTTTCCAATTTAACACCCTAAATAATTAAGCTAAGTGTCAAAACATTTTTTCATACAAACTTCCAAATTTTAATTAAAGAAAATATTTTATTAATATCAAAACAACATTTCTACATTATAGAATCACACCACGAAATCTAAATAAAACCATACATTCACCAATCGAATGTCAATAATATAAAGCTAAAATCATAAACCATCCTGAAACAAATCCCATAAACAATACTGGAATAACTGAAATATAAAAATCCCCAACAATAAATGAAATGATAAAAAAAAAGGGCGACACGTGCCCCATAGATGAGAATAATAGGAGTGGAGTCAATGACAGAAGCCGTCTACTCAAGGGACCTGCAACTCCCACCTAAGCTGCAGCTCGTTCTTCTCAAAGAATCCTAAGCAAGACGCCCCTGTGACTGGGCACCTGAAAAATATACATATATATACAAGAGAGAGAGAGAAAAAAGGAAACGGGTCAGGGCCCGAAAGTGTGTTTGATTTTAGAATACGTTAAGCAAGTATTTAAATTGATACAGGCCAATGCAACATCATATTAGTTCGTCTCTCTCTTGAGAAATACTCACCTCTCTTCTAATGTGCACTCCTATCGTACTAGCCTTCCCAATGGTTCGTTTATCTTAACTTACTCAAAAGTTCTCAAAAACTGAACGATAACAATGTTATAAAAAGGTTACTTTCAATATGTAGTATTCCTCTCGTTTTAGTTTCATTAAATTATAAGATTTTCCCGTACCTTTTCATATTTTCACAAAAACAAGTATTTAATAATTTGAGTCAACAACCATGTTCTACTTATCAAATCACAGAAGGCAGTTCAAAGTTTATAACCTCATATATATATTAACTACTCGCATAAAATATATATATAATGGCACCCCAACTAAACTACGGTGCGGGCATACTCTGCTATCCAATCCCCGTATCGCTCACATAAAAGGGAAATACAAGTTCGGAATCACTCTCGAACTGTAATAACATATACAAAACAACGTTGAGGCGAAGCATAGATTCCAAGTCCAAGAGGTCAGTACATACCCACACGTCTCTTAGGACCGTCCGACTATCAGTTTAATAGCCCATACCTAGGATCTCTATCTTCTAGGGTACGATTCAATATCCCCATAAAGCAACACAGGATACGATCGTCACAGCGCGGTAACCTCAGGGATAGCAAGTAGCGCGGGTACGTTTTTCACATGTATATAATATATGTACACACATTCATATAAATATACCGATTTCATCATATTAATATAGGTCACTCTCATTACCCATAATTACAACCTTTGTCCTAAATTTCACCTTATTAGTATAACGTAAAAGGTTTCGCCTCTAACCTTAATTCGAAGGGTTTTCTCACTCGTTACCTAATACTCATGGGTTATAACTTTACAATTCTAAAATTCAGTAAATAACTTCATTTGATTCCAACGTAACTCTCTTACGCACCTCACCCTTAAGTTTCATAAATCTAACAACCTAAAGTAAACATCCCATAATTACCCTCTTTGTTGAAGATTAAAGGTTCTAACATATGTCCATATACTCTACTGGTCCTCAATATCTCCCAAATCATTTTATTTAGAATGCCCAAGGTTTATCCCACGATAAATTTATTCAACTAATTAAACAAGGAGAATAATAGGCTGCCAGGGAGGGTCGATCGATCGATGTCTGGGGGTCGACCGATCGAACCTTCGATCGATCGACGATCTAGGGTCGATCGATCGATCGAGCAGGTCTGTGAAAATTCTGCAGAAACTGCAGTGACGAGGTTGCTTAGGTTTCTTCATCAAAACTCATATTTTCCAACTCTAATCGACCCAAAAAGTCTACTGCTTACATCCTAACATAATTCCAGGTTTCTTTAACGATCAGCATGCGTATATACATCAATAAACATGATTAAACAACCTAATATTTCATCTAATCATCAAGAACCCTACAGTTTTCTTAACCTTTGTTCTAATCAGTTTTCTCCAGAAATTCCTTCTAACAAATCATCAAAATTTCGTGGGTTAAACATCTACTTCACATATTAATTTCCAGAATAAGGTTCATATGATTTCTACATGCAAATCCCTATCAAAATTGGGTTTTCCTCCATGGATTATACTCTTAATCGTTCCTACACTAACATGATTATTGCACCAACGAAAATACGCAAGTTAAACACTTGCCTGGGATTTCAGAGGTCTGGTTTCCTGCTGATATTGGTATGGCTGCGTTCTCCTCCTCGCGATCTACGCGTTGGTGGTGACGATGGTGCAAAAGGTGGTGTTTTTGGCCTTGAATCACCTAGCAAGGTCTCTCCTCTCTTCTCCACTAGCCGTCTTAGGGTTCTGAATGATCTAACCCTAAAAGGCTGACTTAAATGGCTGCTAAGGATGGCTGAAATTCGTGGGTTTAATTACCCTAATATGTAAAATCACTAAAACGCCCTCCCGGGTCACTAATTAAGCCTAAAAACATCCCGAGACCCAAACTAAACCCCCGGGTACACTTTTCTGACTATCTCAACCCTTCCGGACGCGTTGGCGCACTCAAAACGACCATACGGACAACTCATAAAATATTTACTTTTATATCTCAATAATTAGTCCCGACGCGACACGGGGCGCGTCCCGACTAAAATTACCAAAATTGTCATTTTCATTCACTCGTCGACATTTTCATTCACTCGTGACATTTACCATATATTACTATGCTCTTAAGTAATATTCAACAATTTCATATTATTACTAACTCACGTCACGTTAATAATTATAACATAATTAATTTCCGGATTTTTTTTTTTATAAATCCCCAAATTAAATATAGCATAAAAATACGGGGTATTACAGCTCTTCAGTTCCACCTGTAAGGGAGGGGGTTCGTACACTAAGATGATATATATTTTTATGAGGATTAGCTAATTTGAGAGGTGATATTAGAGGTATGGTTTTATCTCGAGTACGAATGGTATCACAATGGTGGGCGATTATAGCAAGGGCGATTATAGCAAGGCTATCGTGTTCGTTGTTCTCGGAAAGGATGTATATTTTTTTGGTGTTCCACCTGAAAGAGAGTTGACCTCGTGAAGATATTTTTGTGAAGTATACTTCAGAGAGTACCCTTGTCTAGTTATATTGGATCCTGGTGTGTAAGGACTTTTACTGTTGACATTCAAGGTATATCGGGTTGTCGTGAAGTGGAGAGATTTAGCTCGTTATTAATATTTAGCGCTGAGGACTTAGTGACAGTGCAAGAGAAGGAGTCCATTACTAGACATGTGAGTATAGAGACATAGTTTGAGTGTCCTAGTTGTATGCTTTGGGTTTTACGAGAATCTAGTACTGATAATGCTGAGGGATAGTGATTGGGAAAAGTCCTTTTGGGTTTTGCTATAAGGTGTTATATGCATAAACCGTAATAAAAATGTCGAAAGTGGGAAGATTTGCACCACAAGTTGATAGGTGGGGGCAATATCTCGAAAATACCTAGAGGATATGGCCATGCCAAGAATGCGGGGGCCGAGCTTGAGAAAATTATGTTACTTATTATCTCAGGTTTTTAGAAATATGCACGGAATATAAGGTGTATGGTCACCCAGGGAGGAGCCAGAGTCTCTTTTGTACAAATACTTAGCAGATTCAGGAGAAAATGCAAGGGCAATGGTTATATTCCTCGACGTTGACTCGATCACAAACTCAATCTCCCGACCCGACGGTAACACCAGTATCTCCTGAAACACATCATCATAGTCCCTAACCATAAGGATCGATCTAATGAGATAACAATACCCTCCAAAGTCTTCTACTAAATGTAATATAAATGCCTGCTCGACCCTCCCTTGATATGAGGCATCGCCATAAGAAACATATCGCACTATAGAATAGTAAACATGATAGTCCTATAATAAAAGTCCACCATCACTCTATAAGATGCTAGCCAACTCCTACCTAGGATAACATCATACTCATACATCTCTAAAATGAGAAGATCCATTACTAAGCATCCCCTTCCAATGTCCACACCTATTCCACTACATATGGAATGAATGAAAACCCCACTACCCAACGGTGAATCTAAGGTCATAATAATATCAGACATCGTATCCACTAAACCCATATCCTACACAAATTAGTGCTAACAAAAGAGTGTGACACTAATAATACCCGCCCCATATTATCATGGATAGGAAACATACTCTCATTGGATTGAGGCACTGTAGAAAAAACTAGCCAACATATGTTATAGGCATGTCCAAACTGTAACTTCCCCCATAGAGGTGAAAATGATGAAAGTGCTGGTGGGTGGGAAGCTACGGTAGCTGCTGCCCCTATTGGCCATCCTGATGTTCTCCCCTAGCCTTATTAGGGCATACACGCTGCAGGTGGCCATGGTCCCTACATATGAAACATATCATTGTGAAATATATCTGCCTCTGGCCCTAGCGAGGTTGCCCCTTTCTCTAGCCCCACTGGCTCTGATAACCGCAGCCCTGCTGGCCTCTAGTCTGGTACCTCTGGCCTTATTAGCCCCAAGGAGCATGGTAGTGGCCCTGATGGTCCTGTCTGAAATTGCCATTACCCTTCGATTCCCCTAATAGCAACCTCGCTCCTACTACATACCTTTCTTTTGCGATGCCCAGCTAGAACCATTGCCCCAGTCTAGCCCTACTGGCGCAACTCTCAAGTTCTCTTTGTGTAACAACCCGCGTAATTTTTGGGGTATTTTCAAAATAAAGAGAAAAAAATAAATTTTGAGATAAAATTATTTTTATTGCTCAAATATGTTAGTTATTATTTTTAAAGTCGATAATCTCAAACGGTTTCGAAATCGAAATTAAAATGGAGTTTTAATTGAATTTTTATTATATAAAAGAGTCTCAAAATATAAAACTCTCAAAGAGTCCTCAAAACATAAAACTCTCTAGCAAGAAAAAAATATTTACCAATATTTAATGGTCCGATCGAGCTGAATTTTTTTCTATAGCTTTCTCTCGTCTTCAGCTAATTCTCTATAAAATTTCATCCAATTCCAACGGTCCGATCGTCCGAAATAAATTTTTTAGTGTTTGTATCTATTTAGAACTCTTTTCTTATTCAAACTCTTAATCCTTTATATATCAACAAATTCGTGGATGGACTTTTCAAATCAAATTTTCTCAAACTTTTCAGCCAGAAGAGCTCTTTAAAATTACTCCCTTTCATCTACAAACCGTAGCCCCAAACTTATTCAAGATTTCAACCTTAGATTAGAAGGCTTATTTGGTGTTTTCTCGAGTTTGGGCTAGAACGAGATTTCATTATTTTCGCGAGAAGAACGTGATGGTGTGATTAGATTTTGAGGCTGAAATTTATGAGATGATTATTGTGATGATTTTGAGGTATGGGGTTTTTCACAATATGCTCCTAAATCTCACGAGTGTTTATTCCGTTGAATTCTTCTTAATTGAACTCATATTTTGAATTGTTAAATTCATTGAAATCTGGAAAAATAATTGTCGGAATTATTTTGATTCATGTGGTATTATTCATGTTGTTGTTGAGCACGTTGTCATGAGATTTTAATATGGCACGGACGTTGGGCACCCGCCAAAATTCCTGCTTCCAAGGGCTATGACTTGATAAAGCATATGCGGATGGGGTGAGACCTGGTGACCTGGTTAATGTGTTGTTGAGAAATTTATTAATAAAATGCTATTGAGATTTGCATTTGATTTTATATTCATATTTGTATTGTTACGTTTTATTCATCGCTAACATTTTTGTTGAGCATCTTTCCTGTCATATTGTGTACTTCCCCATATTTTCTTTTAGTGGCAGGTTAGCGCGGATTTTGGGGCGCTATGGAGATTTATTTTAGCAAGGATTATTTGGAAAGAATTTTAATACAAGAAATGAGAAGAGTTTTGTTTATTTATTTTGATGTATAGAGCAATTGGAGATTTACTGTTTTCGAGATAGTTAGATTGTTGTAATTATTTCGAGAGAATTGTTGTATTTAATTTGAAGATGAGATTAGTGGTTTCTTTTTTTGTTTGTTGTGGGATTTTCAGATGCTCTATACCTTATTATTTGTGGAATTGATTTAGTTTATCGACAGTGGCGCTCCGTTCACTATCCCCGGGCGGGCGGGGTGTTACACTTTGCTCCCCTCAGATGGAAGAGATTATCCTAGTAGCGGAGCAAAGCGATGTTAATGACATCAATGTAAATCCTCAATGTCAGGTCACCCAACAGATGTTGGATGATCCTCTAAGTAAGCCCATCCATAAATTTGAGAATCCTCTTCTCATTAATTTTCACCCCATATGGCACAAAGTTCACCAAGTAAATAAAGACATCCTCATACTCGCCACAATCTGGACCTCCTACGAGAGATCCAAAAATGTCCTCCTCATCTCTTTTTGTACAGTCGACAGAAAGAACTTGGGTTCAGACTACACCTAGAGATCTTGAATAGTCATCGAATTCCTCTCCTTCGATGTGGTAATCGACTCCCACCACTAAAGAGCTTTACCGACTAGCTTGAACATTGCTAGTATCGTTTTTTGAGTGTCATTGTACTCAATTATATATAAATGCCTATGGATGTCCTTTCCGTCACCACATCCGCACTTCCCTAAAACTCCTACAGATGACCCTTATGGAAGGCCTTCTTGACTTTGTCCCACACCGATGACACTGATTGAGTCTAAACTAGCACTACCACTGGAGACTGTGGCTTTACCTGGGTCAATTTTAGCGCCACGATGATCATAGAAACATTTATCACCTGTGCTACCATAGCTGCGGCCTCTGCTACGGTCACAGTCCCTTGAGCAACTTGGGGATGGTATTTCAACTTTTTGTAGGTCATTGTCAATCTGAAAGGAAAAAAATTAAGCAAATATTCTAAGTAGATAATTTATTTCTTTGACAAGGTATAATAGGAAGTGTTGTCAAAATAAACTAAGGATTAACAATGCGGATGTAGTAACACATTTGTAATAGTCCAAAACAAAGTAAAATATCATAGTACGGACACGGGTATATTGGAGTCTAATAATATTTGAAAGAAAAATATGGTGATTGTAACTTGATACGTTATTTACTGTGTTAGAATGATAAAGGATCATATTATTACAAGATTACCCATAAATTATCGATTATAGGGGCTTCAAGTGCTTAGAGAAATACCGTTATAATATCGTCCAAAACCTTTGGACAAGCAATCCCAATTAATGGGGAAGAATGAAATGGCTTGGCACACTTAGCTCGAGTGACACTCACACATATGTAACAAAAAACTAGGCATTCAATATCTGAGTCTTATAGGCCAATTAGAACTACCATGGTATATCGGGGTCTAATACCTGAATCATAAGGTATGCTACATGGGGTTTCACAGATAAGGGTTATAAATTTCGGGGAGGTTCTATAGTCAGGTAACATAACAAAAACTACGATTTAACAGGATGCAAGGGTGTACTCCCATCCTGTAACAACCCCTATTTTCTCACGTAAGGGCATCCCAGGCACGATACGCCAAAGACGGGGATTGCAGTTAATTTATACCATTCCTAACATCAACATAATATAAATCATATATTTATAGCCCATAGTTGAGTTTAAATAACCCCTTAAAAATGATAAATTCCAATCCAATACCAAGCGTGTGATAGATCAAACATAATTGTAAATATCTCAAACCAATATAAAGTAAATAAATCTTGGGCTTATCAAATGGAATAAGTAACTGGAGCTAAAAATCACATAAGATAGAGTCAATTTATCTGAAAATGTCTTAAGAGAAAAAAAAGACTATAACGCTGATACGTCAACAGTATCGCTATCCCTATCTAGGAGAACTGGGACAGAAGACATTTAAATTTTGGTCAGAGTCCTAGTTTTGCAAGAATTCACTTATTTGATTTAAAGTGAAATACATACAATTGATTCAAATTAAATATCCCCCATCTATACTCACATGCGATTAACATCTCACCCCTCAGCTAAGTGCGATATTATCCGCATCCAAACAAGTCAATAAATAATATTTGACAACCATACCAATTTAATATTAAATGAATTAGCAATACTCATTTGCTAACACGAAGCCTGCTGTATTCAATTTTCAAAGCCCATGATATCCAAGTCTTATATATCTCATGAAAGTGACATAAATATCTATTATGCACATCATAGTAAGGGTCTGTAAGTTATGTCTGCATTCCAGACAAATTATTTGATTTATCTCATTTGATTCGGGTAATTTATATATATGTCATTTCATATATGCGACACCCAAAGGCATTTACCAATGGTGTCTCATTCATGCTCTATCAGCAGGTCTTGAGGAATTTCTATCCAAGTCAGACATCACAAAACACACATAAGTGGAGCAGTCTCTACGCAGTACACCAGTTCACAACCCATACCCACCGGTGATAAAGGATCCTAGCATCAACACCTATGTCTCATAGGTGGCGCTGCAATGTAGTACTTAAAATGACCTACACAAAGTCTAGCCCAATTGTGCCAACATGTGCTAAGGTCTCGAACATGCGAAACCCCAAGCCGGTAGGACTGTCCACAAAACGGGTATGTCCACACGTATGCACATAAATACATATTATTATTCCCATATAATATGTGTAGGTAACTACTCCATAATTACCTAATGTATCCCACATGATGTCCACAAATATTCATCCATTAAAAATTGACCATCTAGTTAATTATTAATTCCTTCATCTTAAAAGATTATTTAACCTCTATTTAAATATAATTTTCCAAAAAATATATGTTCCACATTAGCATTTTTAATAAATTCCTCGTTGACCCAAACAGCATCCCACCAACTCGTATGGACTTTTAAAATACCCCGAAACTAACTCCGGTCCCAGCTCAACCTATACCTAGGACCGAATCGATTCGGTTCTTGGCCGAATCGATTCACTGCCAGATGGAATTGATTCGCTCCAAGGACGAATCGATTCGAAGAGAATTGATTCGAAATGTCACAGCAACCTAGATCTGTTAGTTTTCTTCATTACGGTATTTCTCAATTCTTTCCCAAGATTTCTTCCAATTGTTCATTCCTTAACATAACCATATAATCAAGTTCCTAACATTTAGCTATTGATCTTAGAGCCATTAATTTCATATATTAACATTGATTTCTTCCCCCAAATTCTCTGAATTCATGTGATTAAACTATGACCTTTGGTCCGGATTTTCTACCACAATATCAACCATCTATAACTCAGATTTTTAGGGCATATAACACGTGTTCAAAATTAGAAATTTCCAGATCATAGACATGTATCAAAACCTTTACATGTGAATTTGAAGATTCTCCAAATTTATCGCAAGTACCCTAAGGCATCTATCATCAAATTCAAGAATTCGATTCCTATATTTCTCGGTTAACACCCTATGTTCCAATTAATCGTATACGTACATGAGATTAATTTCTAACATTAAATAATTAGATTCCAAATTAAAACCCAAAAATCATATGGGGTTTACTACGATGAATCAAGAAGTAAATTGAATGTTGAATTGAGCAAGAAAATTCCTGTTTGGATACGTGGTTGGTGAATTCCCCTTTGAATCTCCCTCTTCAAATTCCTTGTTGTGGCTTTTTTCCTTCTCTCTCTTAGTGGTTTAGGTTAGGGTTCTTAGAAGAAATCTCCAGGGAGTTTATTAGCTTCCTAATGAAGGTGATTAACTCTTTAATTCGTAGTTCGATTAAATCCCCAAATTTTAGACCCCCAAATAGGCCCGTACCCATAACCAGACTAGCCCAAAAGTTTCATAACTTATAAAACTATACCCCTAGACTAATTCTAATGGTTTAAAACACTAAAATTATCTCATATACTTCCCGAAATACGTTCCAATTGTTTTATCCCAACATTACATTTTTTATAATTGTGTCACACATCATTTATAAATTTTCCACTACACATGGAGTTGTAATAATGATTAACATAAAAACATCAACCACACATGATTATGACATAGCAACACACTACATGTTTGCAATTAATAAATTAAATTTACTGATTTAATTCAATTTCCATGAATTTTCGTTTTATTCCAAAAATATAGTTTTTATTTATTCTAGAAAAATACAGAGTATTACATTCTTCCCCCTAATAACGGGATTCCATCCTCGGAATGTTGAAAAGTACGTAACTAGCTTAAAGAGTTCAGGATATTTTGTGAGCATATCGTCCTCCGTCTCCCAAGTTGACTCATCCTTCCGATGGTGTCCCCACGACACCCGAACTAAAGGAACAACATTGGATCGAAGTCGTCGCTCCAGAAGGTCTAAAATGGCTATAGGTCTATCCTCGTACGTAGCATCTGGATGGAGATCTATCTCATCAATATCAATGTTCCGATACGCTATCTCGCTTTGAAGGAACCCTTCCCAATGCAAATATATGAAAAATGCCATGCATCTTCTGCAAGTGGTTCAGTAATCCCAACCGATATACCACATGTCCACTCCTCTCATGAATAGGGAATGGTCCTATGTATCGGGGAACCAACTTCCCTTTCTTCCCAAACCTCATCACTCCTCCATGGGAGACACTTTAATCAACACCTGATACCCAACATCAAAGTCTAAGTTTCTTCGGCTCGCATCCATGGAGCTCTTTTACCTATCCTGGGCAATTCATATCCTGGCCCGAATAATATCTACCTTCTCTGAGGTGTCCTGAATGAAATCTGACCCAAGTAAATTGTTCTACCCCACCTCCAACAAGCATGAGGGGGAACGATAAGGTCTACCATAGAGCGCCTGAAATGGTCCCGTCCCAATCATGAACCGGTAGCTGTAGTTTTATGTAAACTCCACCATAGGCAAATACTGATCCTGGCTCCCTTTAAAACATTAAAATGCACATTCGTAGCATGTTCTTCAACATTAATTTCACCCTCTCCATCTGCCCATAGATCTGAGGATGATACGATATGCTCAATCTCAACTCTTCCACCAAAGCCTACTGAAAACTCCTCCAAAAGTGGGACATAAATGTCCTGTCCCTGTCCAACACAATGCTAAGTGGGACCCCATGAAATTTTACAATCTTTGCGAGGAAAAGTCTAGCGTACTGCTCAAAACTATAATTTGTCCAAACCAATAAGATGTGATCCTTCTTCATCAATCTGTTGATGATCACCCAAATGGAATCAAGCCCCCTCTATGATGTAGGTAGCCGAGTGATGAAGTTCATGGATATACTCTCCCATCTACACACTAGGATCTCCAAAGGCTATAACACACCCACAGGACATTGATGGTCCACCTTCACCAGATGACACGTAGCACATTTGAACAGAAAAGATTCTATCTCCCACTTCATTCGGTCCACAAATACTAACGTCGCATGTCGTGGTACATATTATCCCCTCCAGAATGCACCGTAAAGCGTGAACCGTGAGCCTCAGACATAATGGCTTGCCTGAAATCCTTTTCATTTGGGACAATTAATCTCCCCTAAAATCTCAATCCACCATCCAACCCGATAGAATAATGCTCCGCTGCCTCGAATAACAACTATCTAACTCGCCCCTGGCAAAGATGATATCCTACTTGTGTCTTCACCAACCGAATCATAATCTTGGATGAGATGGCGATAACTGCCATAAATGCGTGGGTCAGTTCGTTATCCCCATGAAGTGATTTTCACTTCACCTTCCACACTGTCGCTAACTCCAGCATTGTCTTGTGGCTCAAATCATCCTCTATGACATTTGCCTTGGGTGGTACTAAATGTCTAACTAGTAGTCTTTCACAAACTCTAGCTACCTCCTCTGCCTCACGTTCAACTCCCTCCATGTTAATAAATATTATAGGCTCTTATGGTTTGTGAATAGAGGGAACTTCTCCCCCAGGAGATAATGCCTCCATACTCGTAGTGCAAAAACCACGATTGTAAACTCCAAGTTATGGGTGTGGTAATGTCCCTCGTGAGGCGTAAGCTTTTGTGAAGCAAAAGCTATTGGAATCTTCTCCTGCATTAAAACCCCTCAAGGATGAATCCATTAAGACCTTATAGTCTGTCCTTACCCAAGGTAATAATAAAACTGGTATTGTAGTCAATCTAGTCTTCAGCTCATCAAACGCTTGCAGGCACACGTCATCCCATACAAATGACACTCCCTTCCTTTTCAAATTCATTAAAGGCTCGAGTATCTTGGAGAACCCCTGGATGAATTGAAGGTAGTACCATTTTAATCCCAAAAGTTACGTACCTCGATGGGTGTAGTGGGCTGTCCCCACTCCATCACTGTAGAAATTTTCCCTGGGTCCACTAATATCCACATCTCAGACACAATGTGGCCCAAGAACTGCACCTCTCTCAACTAAAAACTGCACTTCTCAAACTTAGCATACAACTAGTGATCTCATAGTGTCTGTAAGACTACCCATAAATATCGTGTGTGCTCCTCAACAGTCCAAGAATAAATAAGGATATCGTTGATAAATACTATGACGAACCGATCCAAATAATCTTTGAACACCCGATTCATCAAATCGATAAATACCGCCGATGCGTTGGTTAGGCCAAAAGGCACAACCAAAGCCTCATACGAACCATATCTCGTAAGAAATGTCGTCTTCGAGATGTCCTGCTCCCTGACTCTCAACTGATGATAACCCGATCTTAAGTCAATCTTAGAGAAATATGAAGCACCCCTCAGTTGGTTAAACAAATCATCAATACGGGGAAATTGATATTTATTCTATATAGTGACCTTGTTTAACTCCTTCTAGTCGATACAAAGTCGCAGCGATCTTTCCTTCTTCTTGATGAACAAAGTTGGAGCACCCCACGACGAAGTACTCCTCCTGATGAACCCCTGTCCCAATAACTGCTCGATCTTATCCCGAATCTCCCTCATCTCTAGAGGAAACATATTATATGGTGTACATGAAATGTGTATCATTCTCTAAATCATGTCAATAATAAATCTTATCTCCCGAGTATGTAGCGGCCCTAGGATCTCCCCGAACACAACTGAAAACTCGCTAACTATCGGGTTGGAATCTAGATTCACCATAATCTTCGAAGAAATATCATCCTCAATATAGTATAAATGTGTGCTCGACCCACCCCCAGGGTGCGACATTGCAACCAGGTACATCTCCTGCCCTGAAATGGCGAAGTCGATGGAACTCCCGTAACAATCAACACATGCTCTGTATGTTGCTAGAAACTCCACGCCCAAAATAATGTCATACTCGTGCATATCAAGTAACAGCTAGTCAGCTACAAAAGTGATTCTCCCTATCTCAATCGCTATACCTCGACATACTGAACGTATGGGTGACCCTCTACCCATTGGCGAATCTACATGTAGTACGATATCATAAACAAAGTCTACCATCCCAGTCTCTTGTGAAAAAACTGTGCTAACAAAAGAGTGAGATGCCCCGGTGTCAAATAAAATGCGACATAGGTGTCCAAAAATAGGGAATATACCCTCAACCGCCGGAGCTAGTGCTGGTACCTTGTGGGCACAATGTGATCAACCTATCTGTACTGTAGTGGCAGCGATCCTTGAGGTGGGGCTACGGGGCCTAGAGTGGCTGGTGCAGTAACTCCTAGAGATGACAACGGTGGGTGTTGTCCCTATGGCGCCTGATATCTCCTCTGACCTCCCTGCTCCTGAGCTATATGATTACCTCGAGGACATTGCCTCGTTGTATGACCCCTTTCTCCGCAAGTGAAGTAATTTTGTGAAATGGGAACTGCTCTATCCTTGGCCCTACTAGCCTTGACCCTGCTGGTCTTGACCCTGATGGCCTCTATGTTGTTGCCCTTACTGCCCCTGGCTCGAATGCGCTGGCCCTGCTAGCCCTATTTGTTCTAATCATCAAAACCCCTGCACTTCTTATGCCGATCTGTATAAAAAGTACCCCTGAACTACTGGGTCCCAGATCCGCTACCCCCACTCCTCTTGCCCTATTGGCTCAATGACTCAGCTCTTTGTCGTTTCTCACCCTTATTCTTTTGGAATGCCATGTGATCATGATAATGGATAAGTGAGGCTTTCACCAACAGATTATACGTCGTAAAGGTCGGGCTCCCCAATAAAGACTCCCTAATATGATAAGTTAACCCCGATATGAATCTAACCATCTTCCTTCACTCGGTGTTCACATCTTCCTTTGCATGGTACGAAAGGGCTTTAAAATCTTCCTCTTACTCAACCACAATACGTCCCTCCTACCTAATCTCCATGAATCAGCTCCTCATCTGAGACTGTATAGATTGGGATATATACTTCCCCTCAAATCTCTCCCAGAACACATCAATCATCAGGCTATCCCTCTTTGCAATCGACATAACCGACTCCCACCACTGAAGTATGGACCCCATTATCCAGAATAAAGATGACATCTAATTTTTCACTGGCGTTCATTCTACCATTCGTAAATGTCTCTGTATGTCTTTCTTCCACCTGCTTGCCCTTAGTTTATGTGCACTACCCGAGAATTCTGAAGGTTGGTCCTTTATGAAGGCCTCCCTTAACCTGTCCCAAATCAATGTCGATGCCAGGGCTGGTATGACCACCTATTATGAAGGTGGTGGTGGTGGCTGCTGCTAAGCCTGTAGCGGTGGAAAATGATGTACCATGGCCACCATGCCAGTGGAAATCGCCTGGGTCGCAATAGTGGCGATATCTACTGGAGTAGTTAATTATGGGGTTGGTGGGGCCTATGGCTGCTACTGTGGCTCTGGATAAGCCTCCTCCTCAACAGCAAGTGCAAGTATGCACCTCTGCCTACCTCTTCATCTGTTTGCCATCTGAAATCAAACAAGATTCAAATTAGTACAGTCGCAAGAATACAATGAACCCTAAGCATAGGCTCTACATATCAAAGGATGCAACGCATAACATAATGAATGAAACACAGATCCTAAGGACACTAGAACTTGGATGATTTGATACCAACTATAACAACCCCCATTTTCTCATGTAACGGCTGGCCAGGCACGATACACAGAAGATGGGGCTTGTTGTCAATTTATACCATTCTCAGCATCAACATAATATAAATAATATATTTATAGCCCATAGTTGAGTTTAAATAAACACTTAAATAATGATAAAATCCAATCCAAAGCCAAGCATGTGATAGATCCAACATAGATGTAAATATCCCAACCAACATAAAGTAAATAAATCCCAGGATTATGCCCACATAATGTCTCAAATGGAATAAGTAACTTGAGCTGAAAATCACCTAAGCTAGAGTCAAAAAATTTGAAATGTCTTAGGAGAAAAAAGAGACCACAAGGATGATACATCAGCAGTCCCGCTATCCCTATCTAGGAGCACCTGGGGGGAGAAGACATTTAAATTCGAGTCAGAGCCCTAGATTTGTAAGAATTAACTTATTCAATTTAATGTACAATAAATACAGTCAATTCAAACTAAATATCCCCCATCGTCACTCACATACGATTACCATCTCACCCCTCAGCTAAGTGCGATATTACCCGCATCCCAAAAAATCCCAAAATGATATTTGATAGCCATACTAATTTAATATAAATGAATTAGATATACTCATTTTTTAACATGAAGCAACCTATATTCAATTTTCAAACCCCAAGATATCCCACTCTTATATATCTCATGAAAGTGACATAAATATCTATTATGCACAACATAGTAAAGGTCTCTAAGTTATGTCTACATTCTTAGACAAATTAATTGATTTATCTCATTTAATCCCGATAATTTATACATATGTCCTTTAATATATGCGACACTCAAAGGCATCTTCCAGTGGTGTCTCGCTCATGCTCTATCGGTAGGTCTGAAGGAATCTCTATCCAAGTCATACATCGCGAAACACACATAAGTGGGGCGGTACCTACGGAGTACACCAGTTCACGACCCATACCCAGCTGTAACAACGGATCCCAGCATCAACACCTATCTCTCATAGACGGAGCTACTACGTAAAAACTAAAATTTCAAATACAACGTCTAGCTCACCTGTGCTAACGTGTGATATGGTTCGGAACTCGCGAAACCCCAAGACAATAGGACTGTCCACGAACATTGGTATGTCCACATAGATACACATAAATACATATTATTACTCCCATATAATATGTGTAGGTAACTACTCCATAATTACTTTAAGTATCCCGCATGATGTCCATAAAGATCATCCATTAATAATTGACGATCTAGTTAATTATTAATTCATTCGCCTTTAAAAGGTTATTTAACCATGTAATTAAATATAATTTTCCAAAAAATATATGTGCCACATCTGTATTTTCAATAAATTCCTCATTGACCGAAGCACCATCCTACTAACTCGTATGGACTTCCAAAAATACCGCAGAAGTAATCCCAATCCTAACTCAACCTATCCCCATGACCGAATCGATTTGATTCTTGGTCGAATCGATTCGCTGCCAGACCGAATTGATTTTCTCCAAGGCCGAATCGATTCGAAATGTCACAACAGCCTAGATCTGGTCATTTTCTTCATTACGAGATTTCTCAATTCTTTCCCAAGATTTCTTCTAATTTTTCATTCCTTTACATAACCATATAATCAAGTCCCTACCACTTAGTTACTCATCTTAGAGCCATTAATTTCATTTATTAACATTTATTTCTTTCCCTAAATTCCCAGAATTCATGTGATTAAACTACGACCTTTAGTCCAAATTTTCTAAAGGCCTTTTTTCTAGCCTCCTTTGCAGGGCCCCCTCCTCCATCAACTGAACAGAGGATGTCTTATGCACAATAACATTGAGGGGGATAAATGGTTCGGTCACTCATCCTTTACCAATTGAAGATTTGGCTTTGGTTGCTCTAAGGGACGAAGGGACAAAGATAGGCAAGGGAACTGGAAGGTTTTGAGCCTACCTCTGGAGATCCGCTTGGTATCCCCAACGTCCAATAACCTTACAAGATGCATATGTATAAAAAAATATGTTAAAGTGTAAATTAGTGCAATCAAACCAAAGAGAAAATTCGATTAACAAAATATATTCATACTTGAAGTGCAAGGAAAATACGCACCTTAATAATGCAAAAGGATGAGACGAGCCTCCTCAGTGTCATCCCAAAGTTAAAGTGTCTCCCGATTATGGACCACTTCATCTCTTGCTATGAAGACCAACTCCTTCAATATTTGTAGATCGCAAATCTATTTGAAGGGGCATGCTTTGCTATAAAGGAAATGATTTCTTCAGTTGTGGTTAGAAGAAATAAAAGAGGTGGCAAAATATTAACATTTATGCCAACTGGAAAAGGTGTATCAACCCCTCTGGGAGGCCGCTGGTTTGTAAACAGTCAGCTGCTCGCCAGTTGTCAAAGGGTGATCAACCCCAAACTAAATAAAGAAATAAACCATGGAGTTGATTAGGATTCTCCAAGAATTTGGTATCAGGTTATAAGGGGACATATTGATGAAGGACAAATACTTCCTGAACGGGCATCGGGAGCGAAATACCAAGGCCAAGTTGGAAGTAATGATCCTAAAAGCGTACTTCTCCTTTATGGGCAACGAGAGCCGAATTGATCGTATCAATAACACAAATAAACAAGGACCTTGAAAGAGCTAATCTCTCTGTCAATTCATTAGTTCTCTCTTGATATAAATTGCTGACAACTTTATGAGGTCCCTAGTGATTGCCCCTAATAAGAATGACGTCTGAAGGCCCCGACGGACCAGTGGTGGAAGTTCATCGGGATGGGGGATTACGAACCCTAGGAGGATGGACAGGATTTAGAGAGTGGGGCAAAGAGGCTCCTTAGCATGTGGCCTTTCATTTTTTATGTTCTAGACCGAAGGACTCCACTATCTCCACCATATTGGATAGAGAAATCTAGCATTGAAGTCTAGCTTGATGTGCTTGTTGTAAATGATGACTGAACGATTAAATCCACTCCAAGTACTGGAACAGTGGTGAGTGGAGGGGTACAAAGTTATAAATATGGGGATTTCCTTCTGGGAATTGAGAAATAAAATTATTAATTATAGTAAAGTGGAAAACAAAACCTAGACTAAGGTAAGCCAAATTGAGAGACAAAAATACAGGTATTAAAATGAAGGAAGAAAAGGAATGACAAGAACTTACAAGATAAAAAAATATAGAAAAAGAAGCATTCAAAGGAGGGAAAATGGCAGAAGGGCAGAAAATCTCAGAGCTCGCAGAGAACTTTAGTTGATAGAATTGGAAGAAAATGAATATGAAAGTGGAAGAACCATTTTCTACAATGGATAGAAAGACCATTTGAATTCAACGACCTAATTTTGATTGATCTAATTATCCAAATGTAGGGATGGGGTTAAACGTGCGATATAAATTTTTTGACAGGTAATGTTTTGCATGGGGTAGAGCCCATAACAATTCAGCCAACGAAAAAGCAATAATTGGGCTTCCAGCTATCACAATTGCATTAGGACCACATTAATTGATGGCCATGTGGAATAGGGGATGTTCGTCCATTAAAAGACTCTTCAGTCCGTCTCGATGAATGCAAAAAATTTGGAAGTCTACTGATGAGGTGGCTTTCTAAAGGATGGATGAACGAATTACACAATATTTGAAAGGTGTCCGAATGATGATGATGAGGCGATAATCGAGTGAAATGCGAACATAAACCTGGGAAGTTCCAAAAGGATACCTATCCATGAAAGGGTAGGATAATGATAAGCTTAATCCAACCAACAACATCAATAAACATTAAAAACTCAACATGGGTCCCTCAGCAAGCTGAAGGGTTCTCTGCCCTGATCGAAAGATCCCCCACGATGTTATAAGTGTTTATACTTTTGAAGACGTATTCAAAGATTGTGCGGTCAATGGATAGCGCGAGCCATAATATTACGAGCATACATCTCGGAGAATACAAACATGTGTCCCATCCAATTTTAAATATGTCAAACATGTGTGCCAGAAAATCGAATGAACGTTGTACCAAGGTTATGTATATAAAGCCTAATATAGCAATGGAAAAGGAAGGCCATAAGTTGTACTCAAAATCTTTGAATTTACACCATTAATAATAATGCCACCCTTTTCCCCATGGACGTAGTCCAAGCCCAACTGAATCACATATATTCTTTGTTCCTTCTTTTTTCTCACCCTCTTCTCTGTTATCGTAATTTATAAATTCACCGTGTTGTGTAAATTTTGGCATTAAAAAATATCATAAAAAATCTCTGCCTAAAAACATTTTTTTCTATTATAAAAAAATGGTTTTCATTGGTTGTATATATAGGAGACGCCCTCATATATGTATGTATGTCTGTATATGAATTTGCCTTCACTGTTGATGGATCTGTGTGTGTGTGGGGGGGGGGGGGGTATGCGTGAATTTGTTTTTTTTTCTATAAATGTATCTCTTTATCTCTCTATCTTTATCTATATATATGGGGGAGGTGAATTCAATTCTTCTATAATGAAGATGTTTGTGTGTGTGAATTGGATTTTTGTATATATATAACTCTATTTCTCTATTATGATTTTTGATGAGAATTATAAGTTTAGTTTTGGCAACATTTTAGCAGTTTTATGTACTAATTATCAGGAAAATGTCATGAATCGTTATCATCACAAAGACACACACACACAGTCGCATATGCATATAAATACCTATATTTACATTAAAAAATTCAACTTGGTTTGCTGGTGAAATGCCAGGGAGTTTAGTATGGATAAATACCGAATTTTGGTACGTGCTTGACTTGAGCCACTTTGGTTGTGCCTATGTATTCGTCTTATTCAGAATCAAAGTCAACGTAGTTTGTGGGTTCATACAATTCGTCGAAAAACTGATTGTGGTGGCTTTCGGAGAGGAGATAGGTGGTGAAACTCATCTCATAACTATTCTTAAAAATTCCTTTCAAGTCTCTTCTCAAAACTCTTAAGATAAGAAAAACTCTTCTTCTCCTAAGAAGCTCTCTATTTAAATGCAAGGAAATGAAGTCTATTTATAAAAAAATCAACCCCAAGTGGGTTGTCACATGTTGCACACTGAATACTAGAATATTATTTAGTTAACGTATAAATAGCAAACAAATACGCGTGATATGCTACACGTGCACAATAATACCTCAGTCGCATAAACATGTGGACTTTTATCAATATTAATCATATTTAATCTCTTTTAATAATAAAATGAGAGTCTTGTCATTAAGTCCCTCCTACATTTTCCCCCTTGTACATATAATTGATATATTGATGCATGTGTAAAATATATCAACTGTATGTACGAAACACCTTTAGTCGGTTTTGATCTATTTGATTAACTTGTGGATCGTGGGTAATAATCTCATGTCTCATTTCAGCTTGATGATATACTTCCATCTTGTATATCATATCTTCAATCTCATATGTCATCTCATTTTATATACTTTGAGTTCATTGGTTATTCTGATGGATCTCATGGTCATTCTTTTCATACAAATGATCTACTATGAGTTTGTCCGGTTTCCTTAATTTGGTTTGGAGGACTATATAGGGGCTGACACCATTCCTCTTTAAATGAACATGCATCCACAAGTTTATTGTGGTTGTTTGCGATTTAATTTTTTTTACCATAATCAACATGTGATGGTAGGACTGAATATTACAGTCGCCCCCTATTTTTGGCAAGATTTAGCGCATATTGATGCTAGAGACTCGTCTTAATCGCAATGATATTGCTGAAAAATACACCTACATGGTGACTTAACTCAACTTTTGCTACATTTTATCTTCGATTTACAATTTATAGGTTAACCTAATACAAATCTAGCTAAGGCTACCTTACACTCTGTAAGTCAACTTAGCAGATGACTGCTAACGTTTTCTCAACTTTTATAATTTTTAAGCCAAGCTAGCACATATCATGCTAAGTTTTTTTTTTTACTTTGTAAGTCAACTTAGCAGCTGACTGCTAAGGTTTCACAAATTTTAAACTTTGTAAGTCAACTTAGCACATATCTTGCTAAGTTTATTTACACTTCATAAGTCAACTTAGCAGTTGACCGTTAAGGTTTTCTCAAATTTTACACTTTGTAAGTCAACTTAGCATATATCTTACTAAGGTTTATTTATACTTTTTTTGTCAACTTAGAAGCTGACTGCAAAAGTTTTCTCCAATTTTACACTTTGTGTGTCAACTTAGAATCTGATTACTAAGGTTTTTTTCCCTTAAAAATATAGTTCCTACTTGATGACTCATCCAAATAACGACGTGATGTTTCTAAAAAAAGGCCTCCTTATCAACTTACAAATTTCAATAAAGTTTTTTGGAATATAATACACCTTAAAAGAAGACTTGCCATAATATTGGCAAAGTTTTCATAATATGATGCTATATCTGATGAATGGTCATGACACTATGTTGTAAATTTGTGAGTGACAACTAGTTAACCTGTCTGAACTTGTTGCAAAAGAAACTGAAGAAGATTTTGTAATGGCATGATTGGGCACCACTATGTTCTGAATGTCCATCAATCTAACCTTATCGTTGAGGTCGTCGAATAAGATTTAGGCTAAATATATACATTATATTGTAATATCCATTTTCCCCCTTTATTTTATTTTATCTCAAGATAAAGTAACATAAATTACATATATCATTTACAATGTCCACCCGAAAAAATGAAAGCAACCCAATCATTACATTTCATTGGGTATATCTCAAATTATCATATCTTTGAACAATGACTTGATGTTTGTGTCGCTCAATATCTGCTTCTTCAGAAGCGTCTGCAAAATAAAACTTTTCTCACATAATAATATAACATTGCAAATGGTTAGTAAAACTCGAAATTATCCAAGTACAACTCTCATCATGCCCCCTTTTTTAATGTATTAAAAAATTATATAAAATTATATAAAGTCCAGGATATATGTGTAATGAATTATAACCACCCATACTTGTAGGTGTATCATGCACAATTCATTGTCGTTTAAGCACACGCTCTATCGGATTCGAGAGTGTGTAGAATAACAAGGTAAATTCTAAATTGTGAAACGTACTTAAGCTGTTTCGCAAATAATTCATAGTGTATGAATACAATGTACAAATGTAGATTAATTTTTCCGAATGTCATTTAATACTCAGTCAGAGATTCATTATATCTCCTCCATCTCATTTCAAATAATGCAAATTCATAGAATATATTTAATGCTTTCATAAAGCTTTTCAAATCATTAGCGTAACTCATGAAGTTATCATATCAATTTTGGCACTACCATATGGCAATTGTACATATATCATAAAAATACTCTCATAGTGAAAGAAAATCTAGTATGCATGCATTCTTGCATGTTTGTGGTGCTCGAAATTTTTTTTTTGTCGTAGGGGAATATATATTTCATACATCTCACAAGATTACTTGGTTCATTATGGACAACCTATGTTTTACATAATCCAGTTATATCGGATACTTTCAAGTTGTCAGTGCACTATTTTTCAGATATCTAGATATAAACTACATACATATTAATAATCAACATACTTTTATACCGTGCTTTGTAATCAGGAGAAAATGAAGAATGCTCAATAATTTTTTGAGAAAAACAATTTGTTGAATTTTCTATAAACTTTGCACTATTACGCAACTATTTATTATATTAATTACAACAACAAAAAAATAAACTCGTTGTTCAACAATTACATTTTTATATTGCAAATTATTTTCTAAATATTTGGAACATCTCATAAAATGTTTATTCAGTCGTTACACTTAAATCCCTTATTGACAATTTTTAAATATTTTGACTTATTATGTAAGCGGCCTAGCAGTACTTTCCCCTATTTCAAAATGAGAAATATCTTGTATGCACGCATATATATTTTGACCACACAATTCTATGTCAGCCTCGTCAAGTTCCTTCCATAGACCCATGGATTATTAAAGGTATGTCCACTTCAGAAGGCCATAGTGAGTCGATGAGGAGTAAAAACAATAAAAAATGGTCGATTCTCAATAGTAAGGATTGTGCATGCTCGTGGTGACTCAAATTCTCGACAACCGAATACCCGTGGGGTCGTTTTTATGATTAAATCCCAACATGGGTTGTTTACCAAATTTGTGGGGAATCATTTCTACTCTCGGTTGAATCTTATACCACCTGTGCATTTAACACTGGAGGTTCAAATCTCTATAGTGGGTGGGTTCTAATGGTGGCTTGGTGTATTTGTGATTTTCCCCCAACCACAAAATACCCTTAATAATTAGAATCAAGGTTTTAAAATAAGCGTGGTTCAACTAGTACTCCGTTGGTAGGTTGCTATAGTGAATTAGTTTATACCCATGGTGGGATAGTTTGTCTAAGTCCCATCGTATCTCTTTGCTGAGTTCCCCAAGTAGCAGATCGTTTGTAAAATACCGGAGGTTGATTCGAGTTCCATCACACCCGTGACTGTTCAGTATTTGCAATAGTTATTTATTCCTTCGTCTATGTTGGGTCAATGGAGACTAGGTGTGTCTGGGCGAGTTTGATCGAACCGATTATGGCCTGACTGGAGTGAATCGGACCTCCAAATTTCATGGTTAATCAACTTGTACCCAACATTACAAATTGGTTCAGATAAAAAGAGCATTTCTTAGACGCTTTTGGTACAAATTGGGTAGTGATGATAATTGTTTTTTGTGTTAGAAATTAATAATTGAAGTCCAATATTAATTTTTAGTTTTTGAAATTATGTATTTCTCATTTATGTGGTCTTGATAAATATCGAATAATTAGTTAGGCATGTGATAACTGCAAATATTAAAGGATTGGGTTGTTCCTATCTTTTAGCCACTTGATGGTTAGTGGGAGACTTGAAAGGGAGTTCTAATTGGACAGGATTTTTGGCCATATTCCCCATACAAATAGAGGAGCGCTGCACCATCTTGGGTTATCTTAAAGCACACTATTTCTAGGGTGTAAGAGAAAATCCGAAATTTCCATTACTCATGTTTTCTCATCGAAATTCTGGGCACATCAAGAGATAATTCTCGGTTATTCTTCAAAGGGTTCTAAGGAGTATTTATTAAGAGCAATCAAGTCACGTTTTTCCAATCAACTGCAATGGACAAAGGATGGTTTTTCGATCATAGTTATATAGTACAATTAATTATGTGATTACATGAAGATAAAACACCCTGGATTCATGACAAAATTATTTTTAAACACGATGTAGCATTAAGGTTTATATATGATTTTATGATAACAAAACATTCTTGATTAAAATGTGGTATCAGAGATTTCGGTTTACAATCTCATGCTATCTATATACGAATTTTTATATAATAGTATTCATCTATTAATTGCTCAAATTCTTGGAATTTTTTGGGGGGAAATCATAAAACTCTATTGCGACAGGATTTAGAACTCATGTAGGACTGTTGCATAACTAACATAAATTAGTATTTCAAAATGTTGATCCTCATATCTGTGAGAAATTGAGAACAAAAAATTGCATAAAACAATCCTTATTTTATGTAACTTTCCCATAATTGAAAGCCCCTTTTCTATGTTAAGAACCCTGAGAAACCGAATAGGTTCGGTGTGTGATAATGATTTAAATTAAATTTGCAAGTTTCCAAGAACCCTTATTTAATTAGCGTCTACTTTTAAACCAAATAAAATCAACCCTTAAACATGCATCTAAATCAACCCATCAAATATAAAGCATGCGACACAAAGTTAAGGAAAAATCCCCGAAGGGCAAAACCTTTTATTTCTAGAAGTTTAAAGAATTTACAAGAGCATTGACTTACATACAACCTGATAATCGCCCACAAGTGTAACGCACGGTGTCTTCGGTAAACCTTCAAAGCAACGGCTAGAAACAGTGTGACACAGAAATACCCGCAGGTGTCGTTTCCTATGTCGGCGGCTGGAAGTTTCCCTTTCCAGGAGGGCAGCAATGAAGAAGAGAGCGGCTTCTCCACAGGGGTTGAACAAACTCAAAGTTGTGTTCTTGGGTTACCAAAAAGATTCACAAAGGTTTGGCAATTGTGTGAATAAAAAAACCTAGAGTCTTGGGCTCAATAGGTGAAGACTGAGAGTATTTAGGACTCTGAAAATCGTCTTGAAAAGTCTTGGAAAACAACCCCCCGAAGTTGGATTTAAATAAGAAAACTTTGATCCTAAAAAATCTGTGCACGATCTGGCCGAATTTATCCCAGGCGGACCGGTCCGGCTTGAGGGCGGATCGGTCCGATTGACCAGATCGGTTTTTTATTCCAGGCTTCATCGGTTCGCTTTCGGTTCGGCGTATACTGGATCTGCAGCAAGCGGATCAGTCCGGTTGAGTGGCGGACCGGTCCGGTGGCGGATTGGTCCGGTAGGTAGGCGGACCGGTCCGGTTAGCCAGACTTTGATTCCTCTTTTGATATTCGGATCCGTTGATGAATGTATGAATCTTGAATTTCTTCAACGGTGTAACGACATGCGACATAATAAATTGTTAATGGACAAAAATGTCCTTACAAATCTCCCCATATGTCTATGTCGGTACATACATAAAAAACAAACATCCGAATTATCAAACAACTAAAAATGCCTATACAAATCTACCCTTCCATGAACCCAAAACTGGAAAGATACAATTGAATAAGACTACAGCGTTTTCTCTTCAATTCTTTAGGAATCTCAACACTTTTCTCATCAGGGTGTGCAATCCAATGATAATCCATGTAGTACCTACACACTTTTCTCAACACTTTTCTCATCAGGGTGTGCAATCCAATGATAATCCATGTAGTACCTACACACATGAGACAAAGCAAAATACCAAGTGACATATCGAGTTTTAAATGAGATAAACATATATGCCAATTTATGAGCAAACTCAAACTTTCAAATCTCCCCCATAATAAGATAATTCTTTCTCCCCCTTTTTATGATGTCCCCAAATAGACAAATAAGAAGAATGAATCAATCAAGCAAAATCGGGGTGTCACGGTATACAAAAAAAAACACAAAATATTTTTGATTTTTTTTTTTAAATTTTCGTACAAAAAAAAATAGATACCATTTGAAAAAAAATATGATACAAAAATCACACCATGGATTTAGACTCAAACAACCAAGTCATGGAAATGGAATGAATGGGTGTGAACACATTCGATAGGTAAATCAACTCAATCAATCATATGTGCATGATGCATACGTGTACTCCTAACGAATGAACATCAAAGGTATCCTTAGGTGAGAAAGTTTGTTGAATTTAGATGACATCGTCTTATGCAAATCAACAAATCAAAGTCAAATGATTTCCACACCAATAACGTCCAAAACTATATAGCGCATTTTCAAGAATTTCAAGGACGTGCAAACCCGTTTTAATTCTCCAACCAAACTCCCTCATATATATATTCTTTTAGAGGTAATCTAAATTCTCAAACATTGGAGAATTGGTGCAAAAACCTAAATGGCCCATAATTGGCATGAATTTCTTTTTATTGCCTTTTAACCTCTTTGGACCTCAGATAATAAAATTCCTCAATTTTTTAGGTCCTTTTTAACGGTGGCTTTTGCGCAAAGGATAGATGATTACCTTTCGCAGCCCCTCCCCGTTATCAAACAAATCACACAAACTCACAAAACGGTTTTTATATGCACAATTTTCTTATAAAAATTTATCACGCTTGGTTCGTTTTAAGGACAGGATTGAAGTGAAAACACCCAACCAACGTGGGATAAGACAAGCACAGTAATCAAACAAATCCGTGCAAGTATGCATTAAAGGAAACATGAGTCAAACATGTAGGAAGTAACACTTAATTACATCTTAATGACTCCAAATATAATAAAGCACAAGGATGAATTGACCTATTGTCTCAAAACACTATCAAATAGTCACATGAAAAATGGAATGATGTTGTGACTCGGTCATCCTAAGTGTTCATCCATAAACGGTGCAAACAAAATACAAAAATCTTTTTGGATTTTTCAAAAATTTGTCAAAATAAAATCTTTTTTGTATTTTTCAAAATTTTTCAAAACAAAAACATATTCAAAAAGTACACATGTCATAACACTAGCAAACAAGTATAAATCATGAAACCACAACTAGTGTATGACAAACATGCAAACACAATCATCTATATGATATGGCAAGTGAAGAATCATGTGCAAGCAACCGAGAATCAACTTGTCTAAAATCTAGTGCCTCTAAAAGTGATTTCCTAACCCAAATAGATGTGAAACGTCGTGTGGGGGATTTAGGAACCAAGGGAACACTAGACATAAACTTCCTAGGACTTTTTCCAAGATCAAAACAAAAACACCTAAGGTGACCTTTCCTACCACAATATGAACATGTGTAAACGGGTGGAACGACACCTAAAGTGCGATCTTTTATAACATCCTTGGAATTAGTTGACCCTCTAAAACAAATAATGGCTTTGTCTTTAGCATTAGAAGCATGAGAACACGATGAGCCATTACCATCACTATCAAACCTACTTGAGTCTGTCAAATCATTTTTTAACTTCAAAATTTTTGACTCAAGCAAAGAATTAGACTCTTCCAAAGACAGGGATTTCTTTTTCAAATTATCAATTAAACTTAAGAGTTTATCATGCTCCCCCTCAATTAAAACAAACTTATCCCTAAGAGTCGTTTCACATGCCGTAAAATCATCGATTAATTTTTTATCCTCGACGGCACAAACGGGAACCCTAGAATTTTTTAAGTCCTCTAATTCCTTCTCTAAAACAAGGACTCTCCCATCACTCTTCTATTTGGCAATTTTCAAAGAATCAAAATCAATACACAAATTACCAAAGTGCTCACGACAAATATCATTTTGAGTTTGAAACTCTTGCAAATATTCAATCTTACTTTTAAAGAGAGAATTTTCTTTTTCCAAAACTTTAATTCTTTTGCAAAGTTTCAAATTCAAACTTTTTAAATTTTCAGCATGGTTGTGAACTTTATAAAAAATAGGCTCCTCATTAAATGGGCATTCCATTAGAAAAATTGCGATATTTCAAAAAAAACTGATTTTTCAAAAAAAATCAATATCACACGATTTTGCGAAAAATAGGAATACGCGATAAATTAGCGTAACCTGCTCTGATACCAATTTGAAAATGTGAGTAGACAAATTGTATCAGAAAGTAAATCCTCGAAAAATCAGGATCACGTGATAAATTAGCGTAACCCGCTCTGATACCAATTTGAGAAACCGAATAGGTTCGGTGTGTGATAATGATTTAAATTAAATTTGCAAGTTTCCAAGAACCCTTATTTAATTAGCGTCTACTTTTAAACCAAATAAAATCAACCCTTAAACATGCATCTAAATCAACCCATCAAATATAAAGCATGCGACACAAAGTTAAGGAAAAATCCCCGAAGGGCAAAACCTTTTATTTCTAGAACTTTAAAGAATTTACAAGAGCATTGACTTACATACAACCTGATAATCGCCCACAAGTGTAACACACGGTGTCTTCGAAAAACCTTCAAAGCAACGGCTAGAAACAGTGTGACACAGAAATACCCGCAGGTGTCGGTTCCTATGTCGGCGGCTGGAAGTTTCCCTTTCCAGGAGGGCAACAATGAAGAAGAGAACGACTTCTCCACAGGGGTTGAACAAACTGAAAGTTATGTTCTTGGGTTACCAAAAAGATTCACAAAGGTTTGGCAATTGTGTGAATCAAAAAACCTAGAGTCTTGGGCTCAATAGGTGAAGACTTAGAGTATTTAGGACTCTGAAAGTCGTCTTGAAAAGTCTTGGAAAACAATCCCCCGAAGTTGGCTTTAAATAAGAAAACATTGATCCTAAAAAATCTCTGCACGATCTGGCCGAATTTATCCCAGGTGGACCGGTCCGGCTTGAGGGCGGATCGGTCCGATTGACCGGATCGGTTCTTTTATTCCAGGCTTCATCGGTTCGCTTTCGGTCCGGGGTATACTGGATCTGTAGCAAGCGGATCGATCTAGTTGAGGGGTGGACCGGTCCGGTGGCGGATCGGTCCGGTAGGTAGGCGGACCGGTCCGGTTATCCAGACTTTGATTCCTCTTTTGATATTCGGATCCGTTGATGAATGTATGAATCTTGAATTTCTTCAACGGTGTAACGGCGTGCGACATAATAAATTGTTAATGGGCAAAAATGTCCTTACAAACCCTAATCTATCCCATTAATGATTCATATGTTTCAAGTCTATTAAGCATTTTGGAAGACACTTAGAGAGAGCATGATGATGAAACAAAACTGTTTTAAGATTAATTGGATGAAAACTGTGAATTAGGGCAAAACAGTTTTTGGCATAATTTTGTTTTGTCAGAGTGAATAATGTTTTTTCAAAATTAATGTGTCTGATCGACTTGAAACTTGGTGGGTAGATTGGAAATGTAGCAACGATTGATTTTCACTGCCTTTGGCTATGATGTAACGTGTTTTCCGGCGATTCGAGTTCGTTAAGGCGCTCAAAACCCCGTTTTTGTCGTTTTGGAAAATAATCTTAGGGATTATAACTATTGATAGAAAAATGATTTTAATGTTCTGTAAAAGGTTTTGATTTTCTGGCATGTTTTACTTCGGTTTTATGGTGAAAATTCATTTTTTCCTTTTTTGGCAAAATTTATTTATTATGTATTTTTTTTATACCTGGGAAATTATGTTTTGAGTCATTTAAGCTACTATTTGTATCTTGATGATTATTTATAGATTACATATTATAGTTGACATTAATACATGATTGACTATATTTAAGTTGAGACATTTAAGAATTTATTCATTTGAGTTAAGTTAGAGACCAAACACATACTGAGACTGTATGTAGGAATACTACACTTACATTCATTAAAGTTTATTCTAATGTTCGTTATAAAAATTGGATTGAGGCACAACACATGCTAATATCTAGATTAACAACGTTAGAACTATTTTTGTGAAAATTGAATAGTTGACATTAAGTCCATTAAACATGGTATGAAATGTTTAAGGCAACAAACATAAATGCCAAAATTATGGGACCATGATAAGTGAATTAGAGGGTAGCATATCTTTATAATTCGAATATCATGTGATGACTAATACAGATTCCGTGATATTTGGACTATTTAAGAAATCTGCCAGAATTTTATTTAATCAATAATTGTTGTGTGTGAAAAATTAATTTGTGAACATTATTATTTATTTAAAGTTCCCTTTAACTTGTATTCACATGCTCAGGCCTATTCTAAATTTGATGGAACTAATTTTTCTGAATGGAAAGTGCAAAGTGAGTTCAGCTTAGGGGTTCTTGACCTGGACATGGCAATTGTGTGTGATGAACCCTCTGTTATTACTAATACCAGTATTGAGGATGAAATTATTATCCATGAAGCATGGTCTCGATCCCACAAGCTGGCCCTTATGTTTGTATGAATATGTGTTGTTTCTAACATTAAGACCTCCCTACATGAATCTATAAAAACGAAAGAGTATTTGAACAACATCTAAGAACGCTTTTTCACTGTTGATAAATCCCTCACTGGGAAATTGATGGCTGATTTAACCACTATGAGGTTCGATGGTACTCGGACAATGAACGAGCACATTATAGAGATGACAATTATGGCTACTAGACTTAGAGTTTTGGGCATGACAGTGGACGAGTCTTTTCTCGTCCAATTCGTCTACCTCCTGAGTATGCGCCTTTCCAAATCAATTACAACACTAGTAAAGATAAGTGGCATGTAAATGATTTCCAAAGCATGTTAGTACAGGAGGAAGGCAGATTCAAGAAACAAAATGTCCTTATCACTAAAGGACTTGTGGAAAATATCACATTTAAAGGAGTTGGTTTAAGGAAGAAGACTGGAAAGGGCATTAAGAAAGGTACTGGGCTGTCTTATCAAGGTGGACCATCATCTATTATGAAGAAGGAAAAGAACAACAAGTGTCACTTCCATAAAAATAATGCCCGTTTCTAGAAAGATTGTCATCAAGGCCTGGTTCGAGAAAAAGTGTAAGCCTTTTATTTATGTTTTTTTTAATCAAACCTTATTGATGTTCCATCTAACATTTGGTGAATTGATTTTGTATCTCTGTGTCATGTTTTTAATTCGATGCAGGGCTTCACTTCGATTTGCAAAACAAATCCAAATGATCATTTTCTCAGCATGGGAAATAAAGCGAAGGCTAAAATACAAGCTATTGGAGTCTTTCACCTGATTTAAGTTATATATTTATTTTAAATTTGCTAGAGACTTTTTATGTTCCCTAGGTTTCTAGGAATTTAATATTTGTTTCAAAACTTGCTTTAGACGGTTTTGCCATTAAATTTAAGGATAATGGTTTTGGTTTAATTAAAAATTCTATTAATGTTGGTTCTGGATTTTTATTAAATGGTTTATATCAACTGAATCTCAAAAAGAATTTTTTTGAAACCCTTGTAACCCTGCATCGTAATGTTGGTACGAAACATACACTTAATGATGAAAAATCTACTTATTTATGGCATATATCCCGACCAAGAATTGGGGCATATATCCCGACCAAGAATTGAAAGTCTTATTAAAGATGGAATACTCCATAACCTGGATTGGGCCAATTGTGATGTATGTGTGGACTGTATTAAAAGGAAACAGACCAAACATACAAAGAAAGGAGCCACAAGAAGCACCCAACTACTTGAAATAATACATAAAAATATATGTCGACCTTTTAATATTCCATCCATTGGTGGAGAAAAATATTTTATCACCTTTATAAATGATTTTTCAGGTTATTGCATGTTATACTTATTGCATGAAAAATCTCAGTCTTTTAATGTTATTAAAATATACATAAATGAGTTTGGGAGGTAACTAGGCAAAAAGGTGAAATTATTAAGTCTGATTGGGGTGGTGAATATTATGGTAAATATAATGAGTCAGGAAAACTCCCTAGGCCATGCTAAACTCCTTCAAAAATTAGGTATTTGCGCCCAATACACAATGCCAAGATCACCTTTGCAGAATGGTGTTGCTGAAAGGCGTAATCGTACCCTTATAAAAATGGTAAGAAGCATGATAAGTAGGACTCAATTGCCTACATTTTTGTGGACACATGCCTTAATGGCCGATATACACATCTTAAATCGGGTTCCTAGTAAGTCAGTGTCAAAACCCCCCTTTTGAACTTTGGAAAGGTTGGAAACCCAATTTAAGGTATTTACGTGTATAGGATTGCCTAGTGAAAGGTAGAATTTATAAACCTTATGAAAATAAATTGGATCCTAGAACATTATCTTGTCATTTCATTGGGTATCCAGAAAAGTCGAAGGGATATAAGTTCTATTATCCTAATCATACAACTAGAATTATAGAAACTCGAAATCCTAAATTCAATGAAGATGATGAAGTCAGCGGGAGTATGAAAGAGAGGGAGGTAATAATTCAAGAAGTCAGGGAACAAACTCCTATGCCCGAGTTCATAACATACCTATTACTCCTAATGAAGTTTCTGAGCCAATCATTGACCCAGTCAATAATAATGAACAACAACTGAATGATCAACCAACTGAACAATCACATAGTGAGACTATAACGAATGAACCTTATGAAGCACCACAAGAAGTGCCATTATGAAGATCTCAAAGGGATGGGAGATCGGTGTAATACCCCGTGATTTTAATGACTTTTAAAAATGGGTTATATTTTAAATTAATGGATTAATTGGATTTTATTTTAAATTAATTCATTTGGGTTTTATCCGTATTGTGGATATTAAAATGTATGATTCTCTATATTACTTAAAGATATTTAGGTAATATATGAATGTGATGAAGATTGATATTGCTGTGAGATATTAATTCTGTAATTTGAATTTTTAGTCGGACACGATATGGGATGTGTCGGGACTAATTTGTTAAATTAAAAAGGAATTTATTTTCTATCGACCTTATAGTCATTTTGAATGTGTCGTTGCATCCGTAAGGTTTGAAATAGTCAGAAAAGTCTATTTGGATGTTGAATTTGGGTCTCGGGCCAGTTGGAAATGAAAAGACAACCCAAAAGGGCATTTTGGTCATTTTTATAGGGGGATGAATAGTGATTTGGGATTTTGTCCTATTATAAGTATTTGGAGATTAAGTGTACGTGGGTTATTCATCTCTTCTACACAAAATAGAGAAGTCATCTTCCTAGAGAGAGTGAGAGGTTGCTTGGGAAGAGAAAAGTTTACTTGGGAAGGAGAAGAACAAAGACCAAAGGTCACCACCACTAACTACCACCGAAAGTTGACCGGCGATGGGAGAACCACCTGTGATACACCACCCCAAAGGATCAGACCTTCATTAGAGGCAAGTGTTTGTTAATTGCAATTTAAGTTTATATATTGGGTTAGTTATAAAAAGATGAGATTTTTCATGTTTGGAAGATGAAAAGACAAGAGTTGTCAATGGATTTCTGGAAACTGAAAATATATAGGAATCAAACTCACGTTATAGTTAGGTAGTAATCCATGAAATAATCATAAATCTGTTGAAGAAATTATGAAAACCATTGATGTATTCTTGAAGATAATATGTTGATAATTTTCTGGAAAAAAAGAAGATATAAACATGCTTTTAATTCAATCTCTTGATGATTCGAGGATGTATAGATGATTAGAAATCATTTATATATGTTGATATAACATGTAGTAAGGATTATAAGTCATTTGGGTTGTTAATATGAAGGTTTGATTGATCAAAAATGGTTAAACCCGTAGTAGAAGAAATGGAGAAAATTGGGTTGTTACCTGGGCGATCGATCGATCGACCCCCTGCCTTCGATCTATCGACCTCCCTAGAATTCCTAAAGTTATTTCTTTTTAATGCTTTTTCTTATCCCAAACCTTTTGTAGATCTTTGGTGATTCTTATTTCGATATTATGGGACTTAGGCAAGATCAGTAAGCCCTAGTTAAGAGTTGAATTGATTTGATTGGGATTTAATTGATTAGAATAACGATAATTATATTGAAAGGTATTTAGGTTGATAGATTCATTTGTTGGATTATAATTGGTATGCATGAGGATCAAGGATAGGTCCAGTAGTGGTGATTGAATATAACACCTCGGTAGCCTTAAGTTTGCAAGAGAGTTTAATTCTAAGTGATAGAAGATGTGTTTATAAGAGATTTGAAACTCTCGATTTTAACCCTAATTAAAGGGAGAGTTTAATTCGTAGTAATTCTTGAGATATGATGATATGGACCACTGGGATATTAGTGATTTCTTACTGAATAAATATATTGAGGAAAAACCTATCTAAACCTTGAGTAATGAGTGAGACTCGGGAGTCATTAAATTAAGGAACTAAAGTCATGATATTTTAATACGTAGGATTTAAAGAGATATAATTTAATGTATGGGAATTATCTTAGGATAGTGTGAGTACCTTGTTGATATTATATTTATATAGGTAGATGATAATGCCTATTTGATTTATTGATAATTTATGTGTATGACATACCTAGCGTACTTGCTATCGAGGTTTGGGCGTGAGGGCAGTCATATCCTGATGAATCCATGGGATTTTTTATTTGTCGCTCAAGAACATAGGTCTATGAAAGACTTATTGGGGAGTTGATAAGTCCGCTGACTGTGGGTACGTAGGTATGTGAGTGACCCATGGATACGAGAACTATGTTCGCCTCCAATTTATATGTTGATGTTTGGGGTTCGAGAAATCCTTAACGAACCGTTTGTCTCCTATTCGGCGACCAACGATGATGGGACATGATAGCAGAGTAATGCATTACACCGCAGTTGTGACTCGGGGTGCCGTATTATATATATATATATATATATATATATATATATAATGAATTAAATGAATGAATGGATACATGGTGGTTAAATCATCCACTGTGTGATAATTGTAGATAACGGTGAATTGAGAAAAAGAATCGAATTAAGTTAATGAATATTTATTGAAAAACTTAATTCATATTAATGAGAAACGATTCATGTTAATGAGAAACGTATATGAATAATTGTATGACATATGGTATGGGACATATGGGGTTATGACATAGGATGGAATCATAATATGGAAACTAGTGAGGAGGAACCATTAACTAGGAGGTTAATAGGAAACGTTAAGTGTGCACTCTAGATGAGAGGTGAGAATAGCAAGTGAGAGTTGGATACTAACATGTACATAATAAATGCTTTATTGCAATTGTTAAATACTTGCTATTTTCAAAATCATTTTCACAATCAGGCTCTGACCCGTTTCCTTGCATATTTTCTTTTCTATTGTACCTTCTATATCAGGTGTCCTGCAGCATGGATGCCAACATTAGTGGATTATGACGAGCTATGGAGTTATGGATTATTTTTTAGACGCCTATCTTCATTTGATTCACAGTATTCTTATAGTTAGGGCATGTCGCCCAAAAAGGATTCAGTTATCTCTTTTCTATCGGAGTCAAATACTCTTGTGTTCGTGTGATTTTAAATACATTTGTTATTGTTGGGATTACTGTATTGGATTATTATTTGGGAATGTTTATTCCAATTGCATTTAAATTCGTTTATATTATTTGTTTGGTTATAAGTGTTGTAGAATATAATGTGTTGTGTTATTGTTAAACTAAAAAATGGTTTTTGTTGAATTAAAATTTGGAAAGTTTTTAACACCGGCTTAATTGGGTATTGGGTGAGTTGTAAATGTTTTCGGCAGTGATGCTAAGAATGAGCCAACTGTATATTCTGTTTTAATTTGGTATGGGACTGGACACCCGGTATTTAATTAGGCGGGGTGTTACAATTGGTAATTTCAGTTGATTATGTAGTATACCTTTTGTAATACCCCGTATTTTCTGTGATATTTATTTTTGGGATTAATTGAATTAAATGCGTATTAATTGGAAATTAATCCGGGTTAAAAATACTAAGGAGATGCGAGTTGGTATTTGATTATGTGCATATATGATTTTATATGAATATTGAATTATGAAAATTGTCGTGAGATTTAAATACGGCAATTTGGGAATTTTGTTGAGACGCGTGTGACCGCCGCGTCATGGTGTATTATTTTAATTATAAAAGTGAATTTTATTTCTATTATCCATATAGTCGTTTTGAGTGCGCCAACGCGTCTAGAAGGGTCGAGATAGTCAGAAAACACTAGCCGGGGGTTTAATTTGGGTCCCGGGGTATTGTTAGGCCATACCGGCAACATAAAGGGTAGTTTGGTAATTTGGTATTTTGGGAATTTAATAATGACGAAAATTAGGATTTATAATCTGATTTAGGAAACCAACCACTAAACCCACTACCAACCATATTGACCCATAAGACTACGAGGAGTTTTAGAATTAGGTTTTCTAAGTCTCCTAACCAAAACCCTAGCCACCATAGCCACCTTTGGAGAAGGAAGCTTGTAGAGAGGAAATTCTGCAGAGAGAGAGAGATAACTTCAGCAAATCAACATCAAAATCAGAGATAAACTCAAGGCAAGTGATTTAATTCCGTTTAATTTCAGAGAATGCTTTTTCCATGCGTAGGAATTTAATAAAATTGATTTGTTCTTGGTGTAATATGAAAACCCATGTATTTTGGAACTTAGAACTTGAAATCTTGAGGAGAATTGCATGTAGAATGGTAGGTATATGATTATACTGATGATATTAGTTATTGGAGGAAATTAAAATGGATTGGAATTGGGTTAATTCATGTTTTAAAATTTTAGGGTTTATGTTCTTGAAGAATTTGGGGGAAAGTGATGAGACTTGATGATTTAATGATGATTGGGATGAATTAACTCCTTAAAAACATTAGTTTATAACCTTGATATGTTTAGGATTGATTAGAAACCTTAAAACATTGTTGGGACGAATTTTAGAGGAGATTTGAGGAGTAAAAATTGATGAAAAACGAAAGTAGGAAATCTGGGCTCGAAACTGGTCGTTCGTTAGAAGACCTTCCCAGGTCGTTTGAACGAGCTCGTTCGAACGAGCTTCTACCGAGTTGACCAGTCGCTTCTAACGAGGGGGGATTTCGTTCGATACCTTCGTTCGAACGAGATGTCGTTAGAAGGTACAGTTCGTTCGAACGAACTGAGATCTCGTTCGAACAGCCTCGTTCGAAAGAAACTTCTAACGAGTTGACAGTTTAGGCCTTTTTGGCCTGTTTTGATTTTGGGAGTCCCGTAAACTTGTTCGAGGTTAGAGATAACATTCCTTTGATGATGTATTGATAGATTTGGGACTTTTGGGTTATTATGAGGAGTAAATTATATACGAGTGATTTAAATAATGGATAATATGGGAATGAGACGTGAGTGTTTACCACGACGTGAGAATAATTGATGGTGCGTTTAATTATAATCGGGATTATATAAGCTGTGTAACTTTTAAGTTGGTACGGGAATGCGTTATGTACTACAATAAATACGGTAATTACTGAGATGTGTGTTACTTAGTATTGGTATATGATTTGTGTGTATGACATACCTACCATACTTGCTATCACGGGAGGTTTGCGTTCACTTAGGGCCCTCTAATCCTTGTGTTGCCCGGATTTAGACTGATTACCTCGATGAACATAGGTCAGAGAAAGACTTATTGGGATGTTAATAAGTCCGCTGATCGTGGGAGCGTAGGTATGTGCGTGACCCATGTGATGTGACTGTGTTCGCCTCCATTATTTGTGATGTTGTTATCTGTGAACTATTCCTGAGAGATTCGGAATATGTGATCCTTATGTACGTGATGTACTGGGATGGATAGCAGAGTATGTGTGCACCGCAGCTGGTTCTCGGGGTGCTTGTATTGTATATTTATGATGTGAATAATATACACTTAATTAATGGGAACTTTCGTGTTAATATTGTGAATATAATTATGGTAATGTTTCGAGAAAACATAACGGGTTAATTGTTAGTGAATTATAATACATTGCGAATCTGAGTTTATGTAAAGCCTCTGTCTTAGATTGTTAACGCTAGAAGTTAATATGGGAATCGAGTATTAATGGGTAGAACTTATTATGGTTTGATTTGATGAGTATATCATTGTAGATGGGTACGGTACGTTAGGAGTTCACATGTAGTCGAGAGGTGAGAATTTCATGTGAGTGCACGTCCTAACATGTATTTTGCATTTAATGTTTTATAGTTATTAAAACACTTGCAGTTTTTAAAATGATTTCCACTTTCGGGATCTGACCCATTTGCTTTCAAATCTATTTTCTTGTAAAACCATTTTAGGTGCCCAGCCACAAGGACACCATGCATAGGATACTAATTCAGGTGACGAGCGGTAGCTGTTTGTGGAAGCTACAGGGATTTGCTTTTAGACATTTTTATCATTTGGATTCCAAATTTAGTATCTATCAGTTGTAGGGCATGTTGCCCATTTATATTAGAGACATCTTTCCATTTCAGTTTTTCAGACTTTGGCATGTATTAATTTAGTTTTCAGTTTAATTATTTCAGTTTGTGGATTTGTAGCGAGGGGTTTTCCTCCAGACTTTATTGTCATTATGTGATGGTCATTCTATTTACTTCGTTATGGTGAATGGTGTTATTATTCTTCATTACACTTGTTGCATGTTAATCGGACTTAGATTAAAATTTGACAACTTACTTTTTAAATACTAGGTGGTTAGTAATAATAAAAATGTTTTCGACAGTGATGCTATTAATTGAGCCAACTTGGCATTTTGAATTAATTTAATAAAGGAGTAGCTACCCGGTATTTAATTAGTCGGGGTGTCACAGGTGGTATCAGAGCATCAGGTTCTAGTGTCCTTAGGATCTGAACGGCTTATTATGTTTTTCGCTGAGCTTCCTTTGATATAGAGCCCTATATTTTAGGACTGTTGTATTCTCTTGTTGATGATTCGTTCTTCAGCTATTCTAAGTTTATGAACTGTGAACTTATAAACTTTATTCGTATTTCAGATGCCTCCACGACGTGCACGAGGAGTTCCCAGGGATGCAACGCCCGAACCCCAGCCCGCTCCAGTTTAGGGCATGATGAACGCCGCTGAGGTTGCAGCTATAGTAGCCCAAGCGGTAAATGCCGCAATTGCCGTAGTCCAGCAGGCACCACCTCAGGGGCCGGTTGCCGCGCCAGTACAGGCAAATGTGTTCCCGTTTGCTTGGGAGCGTGTACGTGACGCTTTTCAGAAAGCGCATCTGCCAGAGTTTGCAGGTAGCTCAGATGTGGTAGTCTCGAGCCAGTGGAGGAAGGATATGCAGAGGCACTTGAGGATGTACAAGTGAACGGATGTTCAGAAGCAGGTGCTAGCTACTCTCAAGCTAGTTAGATCTGCACTGCAGTGGTGGGAGTCAATTACCACCGTGGAGGAGAGGGATACTCTCACTATTCAGGACTTCTGGGTGCGGTTTGACCGCAAGTACTTTCCGTCCGCTGTTCATACGGAAATGAGGAGGGAATTGATGAGTCTGAAACAGGAGGGTAAGACCGTGGCCGAGTATGAGGCCGAGTTCACGAATCTGTTGAATATCGTTCCGGATGAGATACCGACAGAAAAGAAGAAGATTGAGAAATTCACCGACGGATTGACATGGACGATCCGTCAGCATCTGTTAGGGAACCTTTCGTTGGCCACTTATTCTGATGCGGTTAACGCTGCTTTATTACACTGCCAGGATCACCGTTTTCATATGGCTGAGGGCAAGAGATCGGGAGAGTCTAGCCATCAGGGCAGGACTGGAGGACATGGTGCCGGTGGGGCACAATCTGTTCAGGGGCAGAGACAGAGTGAGCAGGGTTCCCAGCAGGGGGATCAGAAGAGGTTCCGAACAGGAAATTACAGGCACGGGCAGGGAGGTTTCCGTCAGGGCCATCAGGGTCCAAATGGCCATCAGGGCCAACAGGGGCAGAATGGGCAGCAGTTTCAGCAGGGCCAGCAGGGCCAAGGGAGGAATGGTAACGGCCACCAGGGCCGGGGACAATCGGGGCAGAGAGGGGGGAACTTCCCGAGGAAGTGTTTCATTTGTGGCAAGACTGGCCATAAACGCCAGGACTGTCCTGATAGGGGAAGGTCCCCACAGCAGCAGCAGCAGGGTGCTCGCCAGGAGCCGCAGAGGCCTATGTTTCCCGCCGCTCTCCCCGCACCGCCACAGATGACAGCATTGCCACCCATTCCAGCAGTCCCAGTTCAGCAGGGGCAGCTACAGTATGGACGTGTCTATAACGTCCACCAGGCAGCAGTCCCACAGGCACCGCCCGCGATTGAGGGTACGTTTCCTATCCATGGCACTATGGGTCGGGTATTGTTTGATACGGGGGCTACACATTGTTTTATAGCTACACATTTCGCGAAGGCTTTTGGGTTGTTAGCCACAGCGGAGAGCACAGTGACGTGTGTCGACTCACCATTGGGGAATGGGTCACTGATATTCTTTATATGTCGGGGAGTGGGGGTAGAGATTGGTGGTTTGGTATTACCTGCAGACATGTTGGTATTATATATGCATGTTCACGATGTGATTATCGGTATGGATTGGCTCGTAGCTTATAGGGCCATGATTGATTGCTTCAGCGGGAGCATTGTTTTTGCCATTCCGGGGCAAGAGATGTTCGTAGTGGCGATGCCTCGCCCAGAGGGAGGATCGACCGCTCATCTGTATTACATAGAGGAGGATACCCCTAAGGAGGTTGTGATTCCTTTAGATTTGATCCCAGTTGTCAGGGAGTATTCGGATGTGTTTCAGGAGATACCAGGCCTACCCCCCAGTCGAGAGATAGACTTTGTTATAGACTTATTGCCGGGTATGAGACCTATAGCACGCGCACCGTATCGTATGGCTCCAGCTGAGATGCGAGAGCTACGAGATCAGATAGAGCAGCTGTTAGGTCAGGGCTTTATTCGCAGGAGTACCTCACTATGGGGCGCTCCAGTTTTGTTTGTGAAGAAGAGGGACGGTTCACTGAGATTGTGTGTGGACTATCGGGAGTTGAATAAGGTCACGATACGGAATAAGTATCCGTTTCCTCGAATCGATGAATTATTCGACCAGTTGAGAGGAGCTTCGTTCTTCTCGAAGATTGACTTGAGGTCAGGTTACCATCAGTTGCGTATTAGGGAGGAGGACGTCTCGAAGACTGCGTTCTTGTCGAGATACGGTTCTTATGAGTTTCGGGTTATGCCTTTTGGCTTGACCAATGCTCCAGCCGTGTTTATGGATTTGATGAACAGGGTGTTCAGTGACTTCCTAGATCAGTTTGTCATTGTCTTCATCGATGATATTCTGGTTTACTCCCAGATAGAGGAGGAGCACGCCGAGCATTTGAGATAAGTTTTGCAGACACTACGTCAGAACGAGTTGTATGCAAAATATGAGAAATGCGGGTTTTCGCTGAAGGAGGTCCAATTTTTGGGACACATTATTTCCAACCGGGGGATATCTGTTGATCCGGGGAAAGTATCCGCGGTGAGGGAGTGGGGACAGCCCACGACACCGACTGAGATTCGTAGTTTCTTGGGCCTAGCAGGATACTACAGGAGGTTTATTCGGGGTTTCTCTAAGATAGCAGGTCCTTTGACACATCTGACTCGTAAGGGTGTGCCATTCATCTGGAGTGATGCCTGTCAGTTGGCATTCGATGAATTGAAGGATAAATTGACCTCAGCACCTGTGTTAGCATTGCCGAGACCGGGAGTTGAATATTTGGTTTACACCGATGCGTCTTTGCAAGGGCTTGGAGGTGTATTACAGCAGGAGAGACAGACCATAGCTTATGCTTCCCGTAAGCTTAAGCCTCACGAGAAGAATTACCCCACGCATGATTTGGAGTTGGCGGCAGTGGTGTTTGCCCTACGGATTTGGAGACAATATCTTTTGGGGGAGAAGTTCCAATTATTCACGGACCACAAGTCCCTACAATACCTGTTCACGCAGAAAGAGTTGAATATGCGGCAGCGTAGGTGGCTTGAGTTTGTGAAAGACTACCAGTTCGATATCCAGTATCACCCAGGTAAGGCTAACGTGGTAGCAGACGCGTTGAGCCGTAGGCTAGCAGATGAGGTGGCAGAGGTGTGGAAGGGAAAGTGGAAGGAGTTGGGACACCAGGATGCAGTGGCCCGATCTTTCATGTCTGTGATGACCGTTACACCGCAGATTTTCACGAAGGTAGTACGGTCATAGGCTAATGACTCATTATGTCAGGAGCAGATAGTTCGATTACTAGCAGAGGGAGCCGAGTCCTATACCGTTAGCTCAGACGGGGGATTACGCTTCAATGGGAGATTAGTAGTTCCGGAAGGGGAGGAATTGCGACACGAGGTGATGGCAGAGTCGCACGGCTCACGGTTCGCGGTACATCCCGGAGGGGACAAAATGTACCAAGATATGAGACGCAAGTATTGGTGGAGCGGTATGAAGAGAGATATTGCCGAGTTTGTTTCAAAATGCGCCACTTGTCAGATAGTAAAAGTGGATCATCAGAGACCGGCAGTACTGCTACAACCGTTAGAGGTCCCGATGTGGATGTGGGAGAGCATCTCCATGGACGTTATCACGGGGTTGCCTACATCACAGAGGGGTCATGACTCTGTTTGGGTAATTGTGGACAGGTTGTCCAAAGTCTCTCACTTTTTACCCGTCAGGACTGACTACACTACGGGACAGTATGCCCAGCTCTTCATTTCAGAGGTTGTGAGACTTCACGGTGTGCCCCTAAATATCGTGTCTGACAGAGACAAGATATTTGTTTCACGGTTTTGGGAGAGTTTCCAGGAGGCCATGGGCACGGAATTGCGGTTGAGTACGGCTTATCATCCGCAGACCGATGGGCAGACAGAGCGCACAAATCAGATGTTGGAGGACATGCTACGCATGTGCATTATTGACTTTGGAGATGGATGGGAGCAATACCTTCCACTGGTAGAGTTTGCTTATAATAACTCCTACCAGTTCACTATTGGCATGGCTCCGTTTGAGGCATTATACGGTAGGCCTTGTCGTTCCCCAGCATGTTGATTAGAGGTGGGGGACAACAAACTACTTGGGCCGAAAGTGATTCAGGATACTTCGACAAGGATTGAGTTGATTCGGAGTCGTATTCGGGTAGCTCAGGACCGACAGAAGAGTTATGCTGATGCGAAGAGGTTTTTCAGGGAGTTCTAAGTGGGGGACCAGGTTTTGCTCAGAGTATCTCCTATGAAGGGGATTATGCGTTTCGGGAAGAAGGGGAAGTTGGCACCAAGGTATGTGGGGCCGTTTCCTATTACTGAACGGATCGGACCGGTTGCGTATAGACTTGGGTTACCGGAGCATTTGCATCGGATTCACGATGTGTTCCATATTTCCTCGCTAAGGAAATACCTTAGAGATAATTTGGCTCATTCTCACATTTCTGTGGAGGACATCGATCTCCAGCCGGATAGCTCCTACGAGGAGGGGCCGATTGCTATCTTGGACCGAAGTGAGAGGAAGCAGCCGTCAAAGATAGTTCTGTTAGTGCGTGTTCAGTGGCGACATCACAATGTCGAGGAGTCCACATGGGAGCGCGAGGATGAGATGCGCGAACGTTATCCAGAGTTGTTTTTAGCAGGTACTTTCTAGTTCCGAATTTCGGTACGAAATTCAGTTATTAGGGGGGGAGTATGTAATACCCCGTATTTTTTGTGATATTTATTTTTGGGATTAATTGAATTAAATGCGTATTAATTGGAAATTAATTCGGGTTAAAAATACTAACGAGATGCGAGTTGGTATTTGATTATGTGCATATATGATTTTATATGAATATTGAATTATGAAAATTGTCGTGAGATTTAAATACGGCAATTTGGGAATTTTGTTGAGACGCGTGTGACCGCCGCGTCATGGTGTATTATTTTAATTATAAAAGTGAATTTTATTTCTATTATCCGTATTGTCGTTTTGAGTGCGCCAACGCGTCCGGAAGGGTCGAGATAGTAAGAAAACACTAGTCGGGGGTTTAATTTGGGTCCCGGAGTATTTTTAGGTCATACCGGCAACATAAAGAGTAGTTTGGTAATTTGGTATTTTGGGAATTTAATAATGACGAAAATTAGGATTTATAATCTGATTTAGGAAACCAACCACTAAACCCACTACCAACCATATTGACCCATAAGACTACGGGGAGTTTTAGAATTAGGTTTTCTAAGTCTCCTAACCAAAACCCTAGCCACCATAGCCACCTTTGGAGAAGGAAGCTTGTAGAGAGGAAATTCTGCAGAGAGAGAGAGATAACTTCAGCAAATCAACATCAAAATCAGAGATAAACTCAAGGCAAGTGATTTAATTCCGTTTAATTTCAGAGAATGCTTTTTCCATGCGTAGGAATTTAATAAAATTGATTTGTTCTTGGTGTAATATGAAAACCCATGTATTTTGGAACTTAGAACTTGAAATCTTGAGGAGAATTGCATGTAGAATGGTAGGTATATGATTATACTGATGATATTAGTTATTGGAGGAAATTAAAACGGATTGGAATTGGGTTAATTCATGTTTTAAAATTTTAGGGTTTATGTTCTTGAAGAATTTGGGGGAAAGTGATGAGATTTGATGATTTAATGATGATTGGGATGAATTACCTCCTTAAAAACGTTAGTTTATAACCTTGATATGTTTAGGATTGATTAGAAACCTTAAAACATTATTGGGACGAATTTTAGAGGAGATTTGAGGAGTAAAAATTGATGAAAAACGAAAGTAGGAAATCTGGGCTCGAAACTGGTCGTTCGTTAGAAGACCTTCCCAGGTCGTTCGAACGAGCTTCTAACGAGTTGACCAGTCGCTTCTAACGAGGGGGGATTTCGTTCGATACCTTCGTTCGAACGAGATGTCGTTAGAAGGTACAGTTCGTTCGAACGAACTGAGATCTCGTTCGAACAGCCTCGTTCGAACGAGACTTCTAATGAGTTGACAGTTTAGGCCTTTTTGGCCTGTTTTGATTTTGGGAGTCTGTTTAGGCACATATTCTTCACATTTATCCCCTTAATTTCAGTATTTTTATGATCCCGTGCAGTGTAAGTAGCTTGGATTTGTCTCAAATGTATTCTACTAACCCCTTTTGGCAAGTATTTCTTGTTTTGTGTATTTCTCATGTGTTTTACAGGTATTTCATGCAAGTTAGTGCTAAGGAGAACGCAAAACAGTGAAAGAAACTTAGAAATGGAGAGTTGAAGGGCATTTTCGTAATTTTTCAGCCTTAGTCCGGAGATGGGACCAACTAGAAAGTTGAAGAGCTCTAAATTACAAGAACACTGGAAAAAACGGCACCTCAATCCGAGCTACGGTGAAGAAGTTACGAGGTTTTGAAGTTGCGCGATAATGAAGAGTCTGGATGTGCGGATTTCTGTCATTAATTATGCATTTAATGCAGTACAACTCTTGGAAAACTTGTTCCACAAGCACTATTGGTTGTCAATTTCGAGATTTTGTGCTATAAAAGCCCATGACCTACATCATTTGAAGGGGAGTTGCTAGAGAGAGGCTAGGTTAGGAGTAGGTTAGAAGTTCTAGATTGAATTTTAGGGTTAGATTTTGAGAGCAAATTTCCAGTTTCTTCAAGAGTTTTCATGAATCCTATTTTGTAAGAATTTCTGAATCCCAATTCCGTTCTTGTTGCTGAATTCAAGTAATATCATTTCCATTCTCTTGTTTTATTCTTTGCAATTTATTTATAATGTCTTGTAGATCCTTAATGTTGTGTATGAATTTGTTTTTTTTTTATCCAATCATGAGTAGCTAATTTCTCAAGGGTTGGGGTACATGAACTCAATCCTAATACAAATTATTTGTATGGAAAATTAGGAAATAAATGAAAATATTGGTTGAATCGTGAATGAAAATCATATATGCATTGTCATATCTTTTAATCTCTCTTGCCCTAGGTACTTGGGATGTTTAAGAATGCTTTGTATGTATAATTTGTCGTTCACCTCCTTATATTGATCTTTGATTTCATATGATGCGGGCTTGACCCTCATATATGTAATGCTTAGTGATGATAAGGACTGGATTTAATCAAGAATTTTGATTTATAATTCTAGTATTCTAAAGGATAATTTGTTAAGGATTGAGGGATTGTACCCTACCCTATTTTCTCCCATTTGTCAAATCTAATTTCTTTTGCACTTTTCAGTTTGTTTTTCTTAAGTAATTTTTTAATAGAAATTTTCCCAATCATCATCTTTTTCATTTTTATTTTAGAAGTAATAAATCAATTAAATTCTATAAAACATTCCCTGTGGATTCGATACCCAGACTTACTACTATACTCCATAAAAGTGTAGTTAAAAGTTTAGGTTTTTTTTTGTATTGAGGTTGGAAGCCGATAACAACGACTAGCGTATTACACGGACGCTCAGTTTTTCCACTCGATCAAAATGGCGCCGTTGCCGGGGAGTGTTTTGTTATAGATTATAATTGATTTACTATTTCGCAAGATATTTTTTTTTTTTTTGGGTTGCACAATTGAGCGCCAAGAAACGTTGAATCCTTAGCCGCACACCCCTTTACGTGGATTGTCCGTTTACATATCATTTGGTGATTATCTCTTTTCATAGTGAGTTCGGTAATTATAATGGTTTATATGGGAATAGTTCTCAAACTTTTTATTTTCAAGAATCCGTGTCTCGACCTATTACCAATGGTGAGGGCCTTCGAATTCTTGAGAATGAAAGGCTTGAGAATATATATCGGGAAGAAAATCATTTTCGAGCTTTTTATTTTCAAAAACTTCGGCATCGACCTATTACCATCGGTGAGGCCTATCTATGTATTGAGTATGAAAGGCTTGAGAATATATATCGGGAAAAATATCGTTTTTGGGAGAAAGAGTTGGATGCATTATTCGAATCCAATGACGATTTTTCTTCCGATACTTTTGAAACTAAAGCACGTTTTCGACCAAATGAGGAATCCAAGGTTATAGAGCCAAGGAAGCCTACTTTGGAAGAAAGAATTTTTTTTCTAATCAAACAAGTACTCAATTTTCTTTCCACCCAAAGCACGATGAATATCTATATTGGTTTTATTAAGGAAATTCTCGCACTTTGCAAGGAGGCTAGTTCTTCTTTGGAAAATAAAGAGGAGGTTGAGACTTATGTGTCACCTCAAAATTTTGAAGAACATCTCATTGAAAGTGAGTCTTGCTTTCTTGATATTCAATCTCCAATTGATGATGAATCACTTGAGATTGAGTTTATTTTATCACCATTTTCGTTCACGGTTATTGAACCAATAGAAGTACCGCTAGATTCCTATGAGTCGGTTGAAAATTCTGAAACGTTTACACCTTTTACCGACAAAGACACTTTGCTAGAATTGTTTTCTAATATGGACTGTTCCTTTTTGTGTTCCCCTCTCCCCATACTACTTGAAAAATCTTTGGGAGGTGATTATATTTTTCTTGGATCTCAATTGTACTTGTCCCACCCCCCACCCAAACCCCCCATCATCCCGTTAAATTTTTTAATTGGTGATGGTTCATTTTCTCCATCTCACACATGCCTTCCGTTTTTCAAACGGAATTCTTACTTTTCGGGAGGCATGCATCCTAATGATGGTACACTATTAATCCCTCAAAGTCAAATTTTATTTTGGGTGGACCCTCAAATTTTTCGACTTTTAGTGTATGATTTATTAGACGTTCAAATTTTAGGTTGTAAATAGTTAGTTTTTTTTTTCTCTTTTATTATAGTCTAGTTTCGATAGTTAAAGATTTTGTTATTGTTTTTGTTATGCTTGGTTCTAACATGTTTTGTAGATTCAATGGACTCGCACTCATCGGGGATCGCTCCATTTGGGTAATATCTTTATTTTTCTCTCTTTATGTTGTGTTCTTAATTCACATTGAGGACAATGCAACATTTAAGTTAGGGGGTGTGGGATATTCTTCCCGTTTATTGTTTAGATTCATTGATTCGATCACATGTTCTTTCCAAGTGTGTTTTTTTTTTAGAAAAATAAAATAAAAGAAAATAAAAGAAAAAAAAATTGAAAATTTTTGAAAAAAAGCCAAAAATATTTTTGTTCAAAATAAATAAAAATTGGAATTTAAAATTTTCAAAAATATCACCTTTATTCTATTTAAAGTCTCAAATTGTTAACAATCAAAATGCACTAAGCCAAAATTGACCGAAGATGGAAATTGAAAGAAAATTGACGACTTTACGAATAAGTGTGGAGATTAGTCCAACCCGGTGAGATTTTGAGCCTTTCAATTTTTTATGAGTTTTTAAATCAATCCGAGTTTATGATTAACTCAAAGTTATTTTCAGCGTTTTAATAAGTCGTTGATGATCTCAATCCTTTGTTTTGATCGGTTATGGAAAATGTGTAAAATTTTGTCTCGAAATTCGTGCTAAATATATCTCTAAACTTAATTAATCTCGAGATGCATATGGTAATGTGATTAGCAATTTGGACAATGAAGTAGGCCCTCGTTTGTTACCCAAAAATATTAGCCATAAAAAAATGTGAAAAACAAAATTATCCCTTTGCAACCCACTTTGAGCCTAATAATTTTTTCCTTTTCGTTTGATAACCCGAAAAACCCAAATAGCCCGGAATTGTGAAAATTGAAAAAATTCATCAAGTAAGTCCAAAGTGTGCAACAAAAAGGGGCAAGAAAAAAAAATAGATATGCTCAACAAGAAAAGAAGAAAAAGAAAAGAAAAAAGAGTTTTATGAGCAAATGCCCGAAAAATCACAAACGGACATCGTAAGAAAATTTTCCAATTCCAACATTCTACCATTTCTATTTTACCCTTTACACCTTTTAACCCCAAAAAGTCCTAACCGAGTCCGAATGGCGAAATTGGTTACCGCATGGAGAGCTAAGACATGAAAAGATAATATGAGAGATTAAAATGGTGTGAATTAGAGGTGATGTTCCCATTTCCTAATAACCGTAATCCGATGATGAGATCTTTTCACCATAAATTTCCTTCTTTTCAATTTTGTATGCATGAATTTGTGTCCATTATATTTACTCTTTATATCATGCATACCGAGAGAAAATAGCCACAATTCGAGTGATTCGTTTGTGAGTGCATCCGTAAGAATTTGAATCAAAACGAATTTTCGAAAAGTAACGTAATGCTCAAACGGTGGAAATTTGAGGTTTAATTTTTGGCTTTACACACACACACTATGGTTTGAGACAGTTGAATATGAGTTGATGGTGATTATTTTTCGAAAATTTTAAATTGTATAATTTTTAAGTATTTTGATATTTATTTGAGTCAATAAAGAATTTTGTGGGTAAATTCACTGCAAACCCTCACGAGACAAAACTCGTCCTACTAGGGTAACCTAGGGGTTTAAAGGCTTGTTGCATACGCTAAATGCAATCGCGTGCCTGCGAAAGTGGAATTTTATTTTAATAAAGGAATTTTCAAGAGTAGAATTTTGGTTAGGATTCATATACATTGCTCGGGACGCGCAAAGTTCTAAGTTAGGGGGTGATTTATTTTGAAGAAAAATATTTTTGGTTTTTTTTTTCAAAATTTTTCAATTTTTTAAAAAAAAAAAAAACACACTTGGAACGAACTGAGATCTCGTTCGAACAGCCTCGTTCGAACGAGACTTCTAACGAGTTGACAGTTTAGGCCTTTTTGGCCTGTTTTGAATTTGGGAGTCCCGTAAACTTGTTCGAGGTTAGAGATAACATTTATATTAGAGACATCTTTCCATTTCAGTTTTTCAGACTTTGGCATGTATTAATTCAGTTTTCAGTTTAATTATTTCAGTTTGTGGTTTTGTAGCGAGGGGTTTTCCTCCAGACTTTATTGTCATTATGTGATGGTCATTCTATTTACTTCGTTATGGTGAATGGTGTTATTATTCTTCATTACACTTGTTGCATGTTAATCGGACTTAGATTAAAATTTGACAACTTACTTTTTAAATACTAGGTGGTTTGTAATAATAAAAATGTTTTCGACAGTGATGCTATTAACTGAGCCAACTTGGCATTTTGAATTAATTTAATAAAGGAGTAGCTACCCGATATTTAATTAGTCGGGGTGTCACACCTTTAGGCAATCGAATTTAACATAGGGAATATTAATGATCCAATTTCTTATAAAAAAGCTATAAATAATGATGATTCTAATAAATGGATTAATGCCATGAATGACGAAATAAAATGTATGAATGACAAGAAATTTTGGGAGTTATTCAAATTGCCAAAAGGACAAAAATGAGTTGGGTGCAAGTGGATTTTTAAGACAAACTTGAACAAGAATGAATTGATTATAATGAGACTTTATCTCCAGTTTTTAAGAAGGACTCATTAAGAATCATATTAGCATTGGTATCTCATTAGGACTTGGAGTTGCACCAAATGGATATGAAAATATATTTTCTAAATGGGAGTTTGGAAGAATAAGTCTACATGGCACAACCATGAGGCTTCATAAAGGAAGGAAAAGAAAACATGGTATACATGTTAAAGAAGTTTATATATGGTCTAAAACAAGATTCTCGTCAATTATACATTAAGTTACACGATAGCATTAGATTATTTGTTTTAAGGAAAACACTATTGATCAGTGTTTATACGTAAAGATCAATGGGAGTAAGTTTGTGTTTTTAGAACTATATGTTGATGGCTTGCTTTTCGCCAGTAGTGATCTTGGTTTATTAAGTGAAACCATTGCCAACACTGATATTGGTTTATTAAGTGATACCAAGAAATACCTTTTTGAAAACCTTGAAATGAAAGATATAAGTGGGCATCCTTCGTGATCGGGATAGAAATATCTCAGGATAGATAACGAGGAACGTTGGGATTATCTAAAAAATCTTACATTAACAAAGTTTTATAATTATTCATCATGCAAAGTTTTAATCTCGTTAATGTTCCACTTCAGAAAGGGGATAATTTCAGCTTAAGTCAATGCCCTGGAAGTGATTTAGAAAGGGAGAGGATGAAAGGCATGTGTTATGCTTCACTCATAGGGAGTTTGTTGTATGCACAAGTCTGCACTAATCCAGACATCAGTTTTGCCATTGAGATGCAAGGCAGCTATCAAAGTAATTTGGGGATTTACCATTGGAAAGCTACAAAGAAAGTTCATTGGTACCTACAAGGGGCCAATGATTATATGCTCACATATAGGAAGACTGATCACCCTGAGGTGATTGGTTATTCAAACTCAAATTTTGGGGGATGCCTTGATAGTAGGAAGAGCACTTTCGGTTATGTTTTCCTTCTGGCTGAAGTTTCATGGAAACGTGCTAAGCAGAGTGTCATTGCATCGTCTATTATGGAGGCTGAATACGTAGCTTGCTTCGAAGCTATAAATCATGGATTATGGTTACAAAACTTAATTTCAGGACTTAGAATTATGGGATGATATCTAAGCCGATGAAGATTTATTGTGATAATATCGCAGTAGTCTTCTTCTCAAAGAATGATATGTATACTAAGGCAGCTATGCATATTGAGATGAAATACCTATCAGTGAAAGAAGAGGTTCAGAAATAAAGAGTGTCAATTGATCACATTAGTACGAGTGATAACATAACATATCCTCTTACGAAAGGACTATCTCCAAAGACCTTTATGGAACATGTCAAAGGGATGGGTGTCAATTAGTTAGATTATGATTGATATTTGGCTTATTTGTTTGACACTTTTACTTAATTCAATGAAATAGTTTCTAATTTCTATTATTTCTACCTTTTGTGAATGCATGCATATGATTATGACTTATTGATCGGCATAAATAGTTCTTTATTCAAAAGTACATTATGAGACCATTATGATACCCAGTATTAAATGCTCAATTGAATGAAACATTGGTGTTGTGGTACATGAAAGTAACCATACTCTTGAATAGCATGGAACCGTCGTGACTCGCATTCGTGAATTGTTTGATTTAGCAAACTATATTTATCAGTTATAGTGCACCTTATGGTACCTGATCTAATTATAAGGATTATTATGACCAAGTGGGATACTGTTCGAAATTAATAATTAAAGTCCTAAATTAATTTTTAATTTTAATAATATTAAATTCCAAAATTTTGAATTTCCCATTTATATGATCTTGATAAATATCGGATAATTAGTTAGGCACATGATAAATGCAAATATTAAATGATTGATTTGTTCCTATCTTTTAGCCACTTGATGTTCAATGGGATACTTGAAAAAGAGTTCTAAATGGACTAGGATTTTCGGACCTATTCCCCTTATAAATAGAGGAGCCCTGCACCATCTAGGGTTATCTAATAACACACTATTTCTAAGGTAGGAGAGAAAATATGAAATTCCCTTTACTCATATTTTCTCATCAAAATTTTGGGCACACCACGAGACAATTCTGGGATATTCTTTAATGGGTTCTAAGGAGCAATTATTAGGAGCATTCAAGTCACGTTTTTCCCATCAACCGCAATGGACAAAGGTTGATTTTTCGATTATAACTATATAGAACAATTAATTATATGATTGCATAAAGATAAAAACATCCTGGATTCATGACAAAACTATTTTTAAACGTGATGCAACATTAAGGTTTATGTCCGATTTTATGATGACCAAATAGTCTTGATTAAAATTTTGGATTTTCTTTAGAAGAGAAAATATAGTATTTTGTAAATGCATTTTTTGAACCCTAGTTTGATACCTATACGGGGAATGATAATATCTGTAATAAAAAATATTTGATGAAAAGTACAACGAATGATAATGCTGACACACGCATGAATTTATGGGATTTATAAAGTCTATATAGAAAAAGTTTTGAAATAGTAAAGGGCTTGCAGTCTTTTGTCAGATATAAACTATTCAACACATAAATATTTATGTTGGGCCATACTCATCCTAACATTTTGATAAATATCTCTTGACAAAACGGTACAATCGGATTAATGCTTACTCAGTATATTTTTACCTATCACACATATTGAGTGACTTTAGTTGCAAACCTGCTACTTATCAACCAGTAGGTGTTACTCAAACACAAACAGATATCTAAACTATATTCTTTTAATCTCAAATAAGAGAACCGAGGTGGCTCGTAGCTTACTCTGGTAACTTTTAATGGTTTTTGTCTATTATAACAAAAGTCTATTTTAAATATGAAAGATTCTACCAATAAAATTTATACTATCACATAGTATACATCCTCCTTTAAAGATATCAATGCCAAACACCTTCTGTCCATTATTACGGACATATTTCAAATAATTTTTGTTCTGATATAAACATCTTACTTAGTTCTTTGCTTAAAAATACATCATATAATATTGATGCAAGGTAGGAGAGATTTAATTGCAGAAAAATCAAATACTTTTCTAGAATAAAGTTGCATATTTTCTCTCATAAATGTTGTAGTGGAAAGTTTCTTTGCCAACCCATTTTGCCCCATCTTCGTCCACTTTTTCGAGCACAAATGAGGCGTTACACGATAAAAATTGTGAATACCTCCCCAGCAAAGTCGCCAAATGTAATAAAGGAGTTTAATATTTATAAATACTAAATTTTTGTACGTGTTTGACTTTAGCAACTTTGGTTGCGCCTACGTACCCATCACAGTCGAGATTAAAGTCAGCTTAGTTCGTGGGTTCCTACTATTCATCGAAAAACTCGTAGTGGTGGCTCTCAGAGAGGGGATAGATGGTGAAACTCATATCAAAACTATTCTCAAAAACCCCTTTCAAGACTCTTCTCAAATCTCTTAAGACAAGAAAAACTCTTCTACTCCCAAGAATCTCTTTCCTCAAATCCAAGGAAATGAAGTCTATTTATAAAGAAAAACCAACCCAAGTGGGTTATCACATGTCAAATATATTATGGGGGCATATGCTAAATAACCTCTGGTGACATAGGCCCTCTTTTGGATGCCTTGTGTCCCATAACATATGTTTCACCCTCAATTCTAGAATATTGTCTAGTTAACGTATAAATAGTAGACTAATACGCGTGATATACTGGACGCGCATAATAATACCTCAGTCGCATAAACAAATAGACTTTTATCAATATTATAATCCCATTAATCCATATATATATATATATATATATGTGTGTGTGTGTGTGTGTGTGTGTGTGTGTGTATTTAAGTTATCCTCCTTTCTTCGAATTAAAAATAGTAATTCGTGTTCTAACTTGTATAGAAGTTCCATAGTCATCTCTTTTTCTTTGCTTGGAATCTATAGTGATTAAGAGTTTTTGCACTTGATTGTGCAGTCCCATTAGCTAATGTAGTATAAGAAATGACTAATACTATAAGCATTATGTTGCAAGCTGTATGTTATTTGAAATTTTAAAGATGGTTAGTAATGCATTTTTTGTTGGTGTGATATTAGTTCTTATTAGGAGTACAAAACCAATGCAATTGGCATTCTTCGCATCTCTTGGACTTACCATTCGAATCTTCCAAGTTTGTGGTATGTTTGTGATTTTCACCATTTCTAGCATTATTATTTTCAAGCATGATATGTTATAGAGTAAGTATAAGTTGACTTGTGATTCAAACTCACCAAGCAAAGCAATTTTGACATGTTAGCTAGTCAGAAAAAATAAGTCTACAAAAAACGAGTTTGAATCGTGAGTCAGTCTAGAATTACTCTATTTTTATAAAAAACCACGTGTTTTGAATTGTCTAATAATAAATATGTATATGGATGGGCTTCTTATTACATGTAATAAGTTAGGGGAGAGACCTTTTTTAAAGAGGTAATTTGTTAGGGTAGTTATGATGGATGGTGAGGTTGCAACCATACAATGCAACGTATTAAGGGCCTTAGTGATTCTTATAGGGTGTGTTTGCTATCCTATATTACCTTATATACCATATTTTTCTTTCTTTGCAATCAAACACCCAATAACTTGAAAACATTTTCCAAGCTTATTGTTTAATCGACGGAGAACTAGAGTTGATCAAACCTAAAAAAAATACTCCCTACATTTAAAGCTATAAAAATCTTCAAAAACTCTTATCATAGAGATAATCAATGGTTGATATCTTATGATATATTAATATTTGCCAATCTTCTCCTCAAAACCAAAAACTGTAATCAAACGTACATAGATACATATAAGAAAAAAAATACATATACTGACCCGTGCAGAGCTTCTGCCTTACCAGTTCTCTCTATGTCCGAGGAAAATAATTTGAAATCTATTTTTACATTATTCGATACATCATTTATATGTTTTGTTTGCTTGAGAATATTATGACCCATTTGTTTATTTATTTAGCTTTGAGTATTTTTATATTTAGGCAAACGTGATGATAAATTCATAGACTCTTTAAAATTAATGATAAGGACAAGTTAAAAATAGCTTTTTCAATATGTCCACATGTGCTACAATTATTAATGTAGATACATGAATATAGATACAATTACATTTATTATTGTAAATATAGTTACACTTATTACTCTAGATCGAGTTACAACTACAATTGTATCTACATTAACAAGTGCGATTGTATCTAGACTAATAAGTGTAACTATATTGGTTAGACTTAGCGTTAATTAATTAAAAAGTTTATGGGTTTAAGATACCAACCAGATTATCACTTGGACTGATTTATTATCTAATGCCCCTTATATTTACTTATTTTTTCAATCACCAGATTTATTACGAAATTTGGGTTTTACTTTTAAAGTGAAAAATATAAAAAAAAAAGACTTTACCCGTGACTTTGCTAGAGGTGTCAATTTTAGAAACAACATGAAAATATATTTTGAAATGAAACATAACTAATATGAAATTAACATGAAATGTTGTGTCTACATTACACAAAGTTGTATCACATCATGTTCATGTAAAAATTATGAATCGTATTATCGTGGCTTGCCATTTTTGTTTAATTGATTCTCCAATTTAAGAAGTCATGTTCATGTTTAATTAAAAAAACAAACTTGTGCTGGGTCATTGATAGACAAAAATTTCCTTTCTTTTGCTTTGTCATTCTAGTAGGAATATTTATCTACCAATTTTTCCTTGAAGTAGCTAAATAATACACAATAAAAATGAGTATAATGGCAAGTTAAGGGTGTCAATCCATGCACTTAAACTAGAGAGAAGTCTAATGAAGCTATTAAAAATTATTTTCGTATTTTAAAACTTGTTTTTCAAGGGTTTTCGATTTATCTAAACTAATGAACTTGTATTAAGTAATAAAAATGAAACGTAGGATAAAATATCAAGTGTGAAAATGTATATGAGACAAGTCAAAGGGTGGAATTAGCTCCTTTATTGTTTGGCCTTAGTTTGCTAATTTTTCATTTAAAATACCCCCATATAATTATTTATGTCAATACTTAACTCTCGTTGCTATTAGTGATGGAAAGGGTCATTTAAGTGTATCTAAATAAATACTATGTTTACATATGGATCCCTACATCGTTCCATTCCATTTAGGATTATGAGTAGATGCAATTGGACCTGCTTTTTACATATATCTCATTATTTTGTTTGGACCCTATTCACCTCTTTGGGCTTTCATTGAATCGAGAAATAAGTTTGGTTCTAATACTTATAATTTTAAAATACTATTAGTTTGCTTTAATAAACTCTTTTAAACAATGATTTCCAAATTTCTCTAATAATTATTTTGCTAAGAATAAATATTTAATGTCATTTTTATCATAATCCAATTAAAATACGACATGACCCGAATATATTAATTGGATCATATCATATCACCTTTTATATGGGTCGAGTTATGTTTCAACTTGATCGTGTTCGTGTCTGGTACAAAAAAGATTATACCGTATTACTTTTATTTGCATCGTGTTCGTATTAGATAAAATAATTATCATTTCGTATCGTGTCATACTATGCACGTATTCATATTTATTGGTATAACTTATATAATAATGAAAATATTTACATCTAACTATGTAATTATAATTTGTTTGGTTGACGTTGGAACGCCTGAATAGTGTCATACATAAAATAGTAATGTTATACGTACAATTTTTTTTTCCTAAATTTGTATCACAAATACATTAAAAAATTGTATATACGTTTAAAATATGGGAGAACTTAGGTCAGTGAAAAAGAATATACTATACGCATGTCATGCCCTTATAGGTTGGGCTAGGGAACGTTTTTAATGGATTACAGTCAAGATTTGAAGTTGTTTTAGGATTAACCCATGAACGAATATCTCTTCACATGTTTTATGAGGATGGTGACAGCCACATGGTACTTGTTAGCTTTAACAATGTAATCAGAGTTTTATTTCATCAATCAGCTTTGTCGGCCATGATCCCATCCGTTTAGATACAACAGAGGCCGATCACATTATTATGGTCTATCTTTTTTGTTGAGCTGAGATAATCCATCGGTAAATCTTCTCTACTTGGGATGAGCTATTACTCGTGTTGATGAAAGGTTTTACTCACTTCTCTTCAGGTCATGAGATGTTCTACAAATAAGGAATAACGGTTATTTTTTCTATGGCATGCGTCTACTCTATATTTCTAGTATTATCAATTTTATATTTATACCGTATTCCTACCCACATGCACGGTGAATTATTTTACGTAATTTAAACTATTTGTTATTTTAAAGGAAACTTTTACTCAAGAAACTTACAAATAGAAGAAACCTTTACTCAAGGAACTTAATTGAGTACATGAATCTAACATGTGTATGAGTCAGCGGGTGAGAAAATACAGGGCAAACGGATTACTTGCATCAGTATACATGTTCTATCTTATTTTACTTGCATAAGCGAATAAGTGTACTCCATTCGCTATAAGTATACCATGTGAATGGTTTCAGAAGGTTGGTTCGGCCTGTAGAGACGAGGTTGTCACATCTTGTTACAAACTATAATTTTGATGGTAAATCCACCCACGAAATCATTTGGGTTCTTCTAAATTTGGTCTATATGAGATGAGGGTACCACATCTTGTTTCCTTAGGGTCGGTTTGGTCAACAAAAATGAGGTTATCGTTGGAAATAGTAATTGCAGAATAAACGAAATAACCCAAATTAAAAATAGATAAAATTAGAAGGACTTATCGATCGAGGTTTGTGTTGAACACAAAGTCCTAAAGGTGAAATTGCTCGCTGATATTTGTAGATGTCAGCCTCGTGAATATACACCTCCCAGGATTCAACGATCAGATTTAAACACCAGCTTTGTGTTAAATCTTCGAACTCTCAGGATATTCCAGCACCCAAAAAATTAAAGAAAAGTAGAAAGTAGCAAAATTATTTTTGCAGAAAAACGTGAGAGAGATTCATTTGTTCTGTGTTGTTTTCTCAAAGCTGTAGCCTTTGTTTTATGCAGAATTTTGGTAAAAAACGTGGGTAGTGGTTTTAGCTAACTTACCCACTAATATCTCAACTAACATCTATATTGGAAGAAACAGTCAAAGACTTAAAACGGTTTAAAATTAAAATGATTTTGAAAAGATTTAATGCACATTAGAAATCCCCAAGAGCCCAAGGCCCAATCTTTGACCCTTAATAATTAGTGTGCTCCCTAGGATTTGAACCCAAGACCTCATGCACACACCCCCACTAACTTACCACTTGGCCACTCCCACTAACTTATTTACTTTATTCAAAATAAATATATATACTAATATACATACCCAACAATCCCCCACATGAATGAAGTAAATAAATTAAATAAAACGACGCTCTGGAGTATCATAAGGAGTGACGTATAAGGCAAAGGTGTCAGTCGACTTGAACCTTTGCTTTGTGTTGATCAATTGAGTTTACCGGTTGATAGTGAACTAATGTCTTGAACTATTTCACCGTTGTTGTAAACTTAAGTCAATAGAACACACAAGTAACTCCCAAAAATCATCATCGACTTCCCACAGTTGTGCTCGTTTCGGCCTTGAGCATGCCCAGGTTTCTTGAGTGCTCTAGAGAATCAGCCTTAATTCTCATAGGAAGCGGCCCCACTACCACACTCATATAGGTGCTTCTATCAAGAGCATACTGTATCTCACACTCCACTGAATAACAGCTATAGAAAGCATTAAGAGATTAAATCTCATCCTCCATTGATACATAGGTACTACATCATAGGAATGGGTTTTAAGTAAAACTTAAATTTGTACCCCCACAAATCACTCGTATAACTTTGTTATCCCATTGAACCCAGATCTTGGGATCTCCAGTCATATGGGTTGGGTTTCCATTATAGGTGATTTAGATATTAATAGGCTTTAGGCCCATTCCCCTCGATGTTTGATAAACTAGCTCTCTAGCAAGCCCTTTAGTCAATGGATCTGCCAAATTTTCCTTTGACTTGACATAGTCGATTTCTATAACTCCATCTTTTAATAGTTGTCTCACTGTGTTGTGTCTTCTCCTGATATGCCTAGACTTTCCGTTGTAGGAGTTATTATGTACTCTTGCAATCGCTGCTTGACTATCACAGTGAATAGACAAGGCTGGAACTGGTTTAGGCCACAAATGAATATCTAATATGCAGTTCCTTAACCATTCAGCCTCTTCACTTTCTTTATCCAATGCTATGAACTCTGACTCCATAGTGGATCTAGCTATGCACGTTTGCTTGGTAGATTTCCAAGATATAGCGCCTCCCGCCAAGGCAAAAACATATCCACTCGTAGACTTACATTCATCATTATCAGAAATCCAATTAGCATCACAAAAGCCTTCAATTACAATGTTCATTATTAGGATTACAAGTGTATCTGCTAAGTCTACCCACAGCATATGCAATATCAGGTCTAGTGCAGTTCATAAGATACATTAGACTACCTATAACTCTAGAATATTCTAATGATGAAACACCAAGACCCGAATGTTTCCTTAAGTGACAAGGTGTTTTAGCAGGAATACAATTAAATTGTTCAAATTTTCTAAGAACTTTCTCTACATAATGAGATTGGGTTAAAACAATTCCTTCAGAATTTTTAATGATTTTAATTCCAAGTATAACATCAGCAACACCCAAATCTTTCATAATAAATTTTTTATTAAGGAAACGTTTAGTTTTATTAACTACATCCATATCAGTTCCAAAAATAAGCATATCATCCACATATAAGCAAATAATCACACTAGAATTATCCTTGAATTTGCTATAAATACATTTATCCGCTTCATTAATGTTAAAACCATTAGAGATCATTACTTGATCAAATTTTTCATGACATTGTTTAGGAGCTTGTTTTAGTCCATATAAAGATTTTTTAAGTCTACACACTTTTTGATCTAGGCCTTGGACTACAAACCCCTCGGGTTGATCCATATAAATTTCTTCTTCAAGATCTCCATTCAAAAAAGCCCTTTTAACATCCATTTGATGAATTATCAGATTATGTAATGAGGCAATAGCAATTAATAGCCTAATAGATGTAATTCTAGTAACAGGAGAGTAAGTATCAAAGAAATCAATTCCTTCCGTTTGCCTATAGCCTTTAGCTACCAATCTTGCCTTAAATTTATCAGTAGAACCATCAGCTTTTAATTTCTTTTTAAAAATCCATTTGCATCCAATAGTTTTACATCCTTTAGGCAAGTCAACTAACTCCCACGTGTTGTTAGAAATAATAGAATCATATTCACTATTAATAGCTTCTTTCAAAAAAATAGAATCGGGTGAGGACATTGCCTCACTAAAAGTGATGGGGTCATTTTCCATTAAGTACGTTAAAAATTCAGGACCAAAAGAAGTAGCTATCCTAGGTCTTTTACTTTTCCTAATTTCAATTTCTTCTGAATTTGGACATACATTTCTAACACTAGGACCCACTGGAACAAAACTACTAGGTCCCTCACTTCTCACTTTAAAAGGAAATTTGTCCTCATAAAATTCGGCATCTCTTGACTCAAAAATAGTGTTTTTATCCATATATTGATTTTTAGAATCAATTACAAGAAACCTATAAGCATTACTGTTTTTAGCATAACCTATAAAAACACAATCAATAGTCTTTGGGCCAAGTTTAGCTTTCTTAGGTACTGGTATTGAAACCTTAGCAAGACACCCCCACACTTTAAGGTGTTTATAAGAAGGTTTTCTATTTTTCCACATTTCATAAGGAGTTTTGTCATTTTTCTTAAAAGGTATTTTATTAAGAATATAACAAGCAGTAAGAAGTGCCTCACCCCACATATTATAAGGTAATCCCGAAGTGCTTAACATAGAATTTACCATATCCTTAAGAGTTATGTTTTTTCTTTCAGCTACACCATTAGATTGGGGTGAATAAGGAGGAGTAACTTGATGAATTATTCCATTTTCTTTACAATATTTATCAAGATCACCGGTGTATTCTCCTCCCCTATCTGATCTTAATGTTTTAATGGATTTCTCCAATTGTTTTTCAACTTCTAATTTATAAGAAATAAATTTTGAGAAACACTCATCTTTACTCGAAAGGAGATAAATATAACAATAACGAGAGTAATCATCAATAAAAGTAACAAAATATTTATTTCCACCACATGTTACATAACCTTTTAAATCACAAAGATCAGAATGTATTAAACTTAAAACAGTTGAACTTCTTTCGACAATTGGAAAAGGTTTTTTAGCATATTTTGATTCAACACATATTTCACATTTAGAGTTGGTAGAAATATCAGATTTTGGTATGTTTCCCAAAAACATTAATTTTTTTAATGGATGCCTTATTTACATGACCAAGTCTAAAATGCCACATATCAGAAGAGTCAATCAAATAAGCAGAAGAAGTAGATGTTTTATTATTATCATCCACGATTACATTTAGTTTGAAAAGATCCTCATGAACATAACCTTTCCCCACAAAAGCACCTCCCTTAGTCACAACTACCTTATCACTCTCTAGAACAATTTTAAAACCCTTATTAACTAAGACAAAATCGGACACCAAATTCTTCCTAACCTCAGGGACATACAAAACATCTTTCAATGTGAGAACATTTCCCGAAGTGAACTTTAAAACTACGGTTCCCTTCCCCTCAACCTTAGACGAAGAGGAGTTTCCCATGTACAGACGTTCATCCCCACCCATAGCAGTGAAGGTAGTGAAGGCACCTCTCATCCCGCAAATATGTTTGGTGGCGCCAGAATCAAGCCACCAGTCTGTCATGTTACTCACAATGTCTGCCTCGGTCACAACAACAAAAAATTTACCCTCCTCGATTACATTTGCTTGAGGCTTCACATCTTGACTCTTCCTAAACTTGCAATATTTGGCGTAATGACCTGGTTTTCCACATACATAGCATTGACCTGCAGGTTTAGATTTAAACTGAGGTTTAGAATTTTTATTATTATCATTAGGTTTGAACTTATGGTTGGACCTCGAATTCTGGTTTGAATGGTTAGGCTTGGATTGGTTCTGTTTTTGGTTTCCATTTGATTTTCCCTCTACCAAATTAGCCTTAGAACTGAATTTAGAATTTTTCTCCCTAAGTTCTGCATTCCTATTATCTTCCTCAATTCTCAAATGAACTATCAAATGGTCTAGTGACATTTCCTTTTTCTTATGTTTCAGACCGTTTTTGTAATCTTTCCAAGACGGTGGCAGTTTTTCAATTATAGCTGAAACCTGAAAACCCTCACATATACTATAACCCTCGGCCAGAATTTCATGAATAATAATTTGTAGTTCTTCCAGTTGCGACACAAGAGATTTATTATCTTCCATTTTAAAATCCAAAAATTTTCCAACCACAAATTTTTTAGACCCAACATCTTCAGTTGCATATTTTTTGTCCAGTAAGTTCCATAATTCTTTAGCAGTAGGACATGACCAGTAAACATCATACAGTTCAAGGCAGAGACAATTCAGAATATAATTCCTACACATATAATCTCTTTGTCTCCAAACAACTAGTTCTTCAGGTACAAAAGGTCTATCAGATGCAATAACGTCAACGACCTTAAGAGTTGTTAGGTAAAATTGCAGTTTCATTTGCCATCTCTTAAAATTCTTTCCGTCAAACAATTCAGGTTTTTCAGACTATTTTGCATTAGGATTTTCCATAGCAGGTTGTAGAATAACAACGAATTTCACCTTTAGATTGTTGGAAATAGTAATTGCAGAATAAACGAAATAACCCAAATTCGAAATAGATAAAATTAGAAGGACTTATCGATCGAGGTTTGTGTTGAACACAAAGTCCTAAAGGTGAAATTGCTTGCTGATAATTGTAGCTTTCAGCCTCGTGAACATACACCTCCCAGGATCCAACGATCAGATTTAAACACCAGCTTCGTGTTAAATCTTCGTACTCTCAGGATACTCTAGCACCCAAAAAATTAAAGAAAAGTAGAAAGTAGCAAAATTATTTTTGCAGAAAAACGTGAGAGAGATTAATTTGTTCTGTGTTGTTTTCTCAAAGTTGTAGCCTTTGTTTTATGCAAAATTTTGGTAAAAAACGTGGGTAGTGGTTTTAGCCAACTAACCCACTAATATCTCCACTAACAGCTATATTGGAAGAAACAGTCAAAGACTTAAAACGGTTTAAAATTAAAATGATTTTGAAAAGATTTAATGCACATTAGAAATCCCCAAGAGCCCAAGGCCCAAGGCCCAATCTTTGACCCTTAATAATTAGTGTGCTCCCTAGGATTTGAACCCAAGACCTCATGCACACACCCCCACTAACTTACCACTTGGCCACTCCCACTAACTTATTTACTTTATTCAAAATAAGTATATATACTAATATACATACCCAACAATTATCGCTTCTTGTTACAAACTAAAATTTGGATGATGAATCCTCCCTTGAGAATAGGACAAGACAACCTTATTTGTGTGGACCAAAGAGAGCTTGAGGAACTAAGATGCGACACCCTCGTCTCTTATAAACAAAACTAAGAAGAACCCAACTTATTCCCGCGAGTGGCTTCGCCATCAGAATTATAGTCGTAAGGACATGTTATATAAATGTTCGTCTAGAGTATAGAAATTTTTGTGCTATCCTAGATCATAGATATTATGTCGTATACCGTTACATTCTGGCACGTCTTCACACGTTCAACCTTGACATCCATTATCTGAATCCTTAGCATCACGCATCATCAATGCGCACCCATCATTGGCATCGTGCGTTGTGCATCTTCAATCGGTCTCCACTATTCCACTAACTCCACTACGTTAAAAGGAAAAATGTTTAATTGGAGTTCTTAATGTTGACGTATTTATTTGGGATAATTTTTGTAAAATGTTTTAATCAAAATAAGAAGTATTTCTAAGTCAAAAGTAAATTTTGAAGACTTGTAAGCGAGCTTTTATAAAATAATATTTTTCGTTCCTGTCGTTCAAATGATAACTTCTAAAGGGTCATTTCTTGTTTGCATCAAACGAAACCGTGTTGTTTTATGTTTTCATAAGTCATTTTTAAGGTCATTAGTAATGACATCTAATGTCGTTCAAACGAAATGCAGATGTCTTTTTAACGACATGCGCCGCCCTAATTTTTTAGTCAACCTACCTGCTACGAAGTTATGTTTTGCAAGTTAAACTCTACTTTTGCATATTGAATGCACTTTAAGACTTCATCTTTTTGTCTTTTAACCCTTGTGGAGAAGAAGGTTGTCTCCATTGCTGACCATTGGATCACTTATGGGATCTCTTACTGAAGACTTCGAATCGACACCTCAGGGTATTCGTCTTCATAAACTATTATTTTTGCTATGTACTTGTAAGTTGGAGATTTACGGTTTATAGAGAAATAAAAAAGTTTTTTCCCCTAATAGGTATTTTTCCTCAAATCTGTCTTGTGAATGTTTTGGTTTCCACGCTAGATAATTCATATAACTATGAATCACAATTATATGCATGCTTTAGGGTTATAATTGAAACTTGACATAAAATTGGAATTTATTAAATAAGTTTGGACATTGAACGAAAGTTAACTCTCAAATTGGTATCAGTGCCAATTACACAATTATACCATGTAATTTTTTTGCAAAAATTTTCTGAATATGAATTTCTTGAAAAACAATTGATACTGCAAAAGCTTAAGTTCAATGGAAAATTTATATAATTGGGTGCTAATTATTGACAGGACAAACTATGCATATTGAAAAGCTCACATGAAATCTTCTCTAAAGGCCATTGATGAATGTGTCTGGTTAGTGTGTGAAAGAGGGTGGACTCCTCCCTCTGTCACTATAGAAAATGTGACAAATATTAAACATGTGGCAAACTCGACTGTGGATGAATTTAAATGGAGCACATATAATTCTCGTGGGCTAATTGCAATTTCTAGAGCCATCACACCCGACGAGTTCCGACGCATCATGACATGTAACATGTCAAAGGAAACATGGTATGTTCTTCCACTTACCCATGAAGGCACAAATGCAGAGAATCTAAATTCAAAATTTTAACTACTCAATTTGAAACAATAACCATGCTTGAATTTGAATGTTTTGATGAGTTTTATGCACGTTTGACTGATATTATCAATATTAGTTTCAATCTTGGTGAACATATTCCTAGTTCACGAGTAGTTAAAAATATTTTGAGATCATTGCCTAAGCTCTTTATCCCTAAAGTCACTGTGTTAAATTCATAGGGAATTTAAACAATCTTAAATTAGAAGAACTCATAGGATACCTCTAAACGTATGGAATTGATATTTTCCTAAAGCAGTTAAATCTAAATATAAAGGGATAGAACTTAAAGCCCAGGCTGAAAAAGGAGAGGAGTTAGTCAGAAAGAGGAAAGAATTTTCTAAATGGAGACAGGAAGAAACGTTAGATTCTGAGTTTGATTTTTATTTAGATGATTTTGCACTATTTGCAAAAAAATTCAAGAAATTTCACAAATTAAAAATGAATGGAAATATTAAAGATAAAAAGAATTTTGAGAAAGAAATTTGGAAACAAGTTTGATAAAAATAAAAAGGAGACTCCTAAAAGAGACGAAGATAGATGTTATGAGTGTGACGGTAGAGGTCATAAGGATTTTGAGTGTCCAACTAGGTTGAAACTTGAAGGCAGAAGCAAAGTAGCTTTAAATGCCTCCTTTAGTGACGATAGTGAGGTCGAGTCAGTGGATTCTAGAGACGAATCACCGCATGAATGCAACTTCGCTGCATTCACGGCTAGCCATGTGACTACTTCTAATGCCCCTTACTATGATGAGGAAGCTACATCACAACGACACCTCGATAGTGTAAACGATGAGATTGAGGGGGAAGATGCTACATGTGAGAGCGAGAATGACATACGACGCCCCTACGCCAATATATATACTGATTCATTTAAAACTAAAAAGCTTAATGAAGGGTTATAGCTCTTAGTATCATCATGTTATAAAATGATTTAGTAGAGACGAGAGAGAGAGAGAGAGAGAGAGAGAGAGAGAGTCCTCCATTAGCACTTACTTGAGAGAGAGAGCGAAGGTTTTGTTTTGAGAGAGAGAGAGAGAGAGAGAGAGAGAGAGAGAAACTTTGTGTAGATAGAGAAAGTTTGTTTGGAGAGAGAGGGAGAGAGAGAGTAGTTTTGAGAGAGAGAGAAAGGGAACTTGAATAAACAAGTGGATAGTATTACGAGTGAGCTACTCTCATCCGTGGAGGCTGAAAAGAAACTTGAAGCCCTTGTAACCCAACTCACTCTTGATCTTGAGAGAGATCGGGAGGTCAAGGTAAATATTGAGGAGAAATTGGGAAAGATGCTCCTCGGCCCTGCCTTAGGGTTTGGTGAAAGTCAGGGAATATATTTTGGCAGTGCTTACACATCTCATATCGTACCAAAACCAGTTCCTGAGTTTACAATGAATCCATATGGCTACCAATCAAAACCCCAAATAAGATTTCGGCCAAGAAAAGCAAACCAATGGCGGTCTAAGACTATGTAATTCCGTACCTACTCCAACAGAAAAGTCCACCTTAGGGAGTTTTGCTATAGTTTGGGTCGAACACGACGTACACATGCTCCATCACCACACATTAGTAATCTTACTAGTCTTAGAGAGCATGCTGAGTTTCTAGTCTCCACTTCTCATAGCTTTATGGAAGAGTTCCAACAAATGTTTTTGTCGTTAGTTGATACTTCTAACATCTCGTCCAGAACCAACAATGGCAAGGGCAAAAATAAACTTACCACTTCTTGGGTACCTAAGCACGATGTAAAGGCCCTTGTTGTTCATGTTTCTTAAAGCGCATAATACCTAACAGTGGTATTTTAGTAGTGGGTGCTCCAAGAACATGACAGGTTACGTCTCACTTTTTACCTATTTAGAGGATCGTAAGGAAGGTAAAGTCACTTTTGGAGATGGGAGAAATTCTAGCATACTAGAATGAGGTACAGTATAAACACTAGGGTGCGACACCCTGTCTAATTAAATATCAGGTGATCAGGCCTTTATCAAATTAAAAAAAGTTATTTCATATGGTTCATTCTCAGCATCATTGTCGAGAAGCCAAATTAATTACTAACCACCTAATAGTTAATTAAACCGGTGCTAAATTTTATCTTCGAATTAAACAGAATAAATAATATTACTTCAAAAACTAAACAACATTCACAATATACTATAGTCCAAACTACCATGATATACAAATTAAATAAAGTCATGCCGAATAAATCATCGACAAAAATAACCAAAACCAAGTAATAAACCAAGTCTAAACTGCAAGGTAAAACTAATACAAAACTGAAACCATATTACCGACAATGGACCACATGTCCGAACATTATATACATGAGTGAGATCCAATGCTAGATCTGAATAAAAGGATCGGCTACTCAAAGTCCTGTCAGTATCCACAGTGTTACAGCTCCGAGTCCCTGGAATGAAACCACCAAGTATGGCTTCCCTGTGGATAGACACCTAAAAGGTTTTGAAAATATTTTTATAGCAAGAGTTAGTACTCAAAACATTTGAAAACATTTAACAAGTAATTTAATGTAATTAAAATCGATTATTGATTACACATGTTAGGTTCACGCACACACCCCTGAGTTTCCTCACCTCTCTTCTAATGTGCACACTGAACATTCTATACTTAGCCCACCTAGCTATCCTACCCAATCTATATCAACTAAAGTATATAACCGATCTTATCAAGTCTACTCTCCCGTACCGCCCATACATCACACTTCATTATTAACATTTCTCGCATGTTCTTTAATTTTCATATAACATTCACATATGTTATGTTTAATCATCACAATCAGGTCTCACTATTTAATTCCTATAGAATTTCACATCTAATCATCATTCAACTTCCATAATTAAGTTTCACTTCTTAATTCATAAATCAGTTCGAAGTTACCATACAACTTCCATAAGTAAGTTTCACTACTTAACTCATAAATCATTTCAAAGTTACCATACGACTTCCATAATTAAGTTTCACTACTTAATTTATTATAGATGTTCCCAATCTATTCTAAATCTTAAAATTAAGTTTCTCTCTAATTAATTTATCATTTAGATGTATATATATATATATATACTCTCGTATATAAGTAGAATATCATGAAGTACATATTTCACACATAATATATACTTAGGATATTGGTCCAGATAATCATCGACCCCAATCATCCTTTCATTTACATTAGCCCGGATATCCCTCAACCCCAAAGTGAATGTTATGCGTATGTATATTGGTCTGGATATCCCTTGACCCCAATATCAGTTCTCTTCGATTTGGTTCGGATAATCATCGACCCCAAATCCAGCTTCCATGTATTGATCAAGATCATCATCGACTCCAATACATAATTAAGCACACTTAATGTATATATATATATATTATGCACACAATATATACTATAAACACATACTATATAATCACCTCCATGTATCAGATTTTAGGGGTTATTGGCTCGAAATCCTACCTCGATCACCAATAGTGATTCATATCTCTTGTCTCAGAATTATACCTCGATCACCAATAGTTATTTATATCTCTTGGCTCGAAATCATACCTCGATCACCAATATATATATATATAGTATACTTTAGGTATTCACACAACCTGATAATACATGTTAGTACATTATATATATATCTCACATACTCCCGGTACTATTTACTTTATGATTTATCTCACTATCGTATATATATGAGTGTTCACATAACTTTAGGGTCCTAGTCACCCTGTTGTTATATAAATTAAGTAGCTACCATCTTTAACATACTAATATACATGTTGAATTGATGTTTACTCTCTCTTCGTAGATCATTTCCCAAATTTCTCGATATATCTCTCCATCGGTTATCCCTTCCGGTCCATGCTCTAAGTCCTACACCCAATGACCTTAATGGATCTTAACTATACCCTATTAGTCTTTATCAAGTCCCTACATAGGTATAATAGCACTCCTACGATCCCCTTCCATCATTGGAAATCCTAGAAAATTCATCCAAAAAAAGAACCCAAAATCTGCCAGGGTCGATCGATCGACATTCATGGGTTGATCGATCGATCGAATAGGTGCAGCTTCGTCTCATTCAATTTTTCATCCTTTTTTATTTTCTCAAATCCCAAGATTTTCACCAATTTCACATCCAACTATTCCTAACTAATTCTACACGAGTTAGGATGATTTCTAATGTTTCAAACACACTTCACTAAAATCAATCAAGAATGAATCAAACCCTCAAAACTCTTTCATAATCTAGTTTGTGTTCATCCATTAACTTCAATTCAAAACCCAGATTTAAATACGTAGTGATAAACAAAAATCTTCTTATTTAAATTCTCTACATATATAAACACCAACTACATGTAATTTCACCTAAACATGTAATCAATTAATACTTTTCGTCAAAGATTTTTCAATAAAATCAATCTATTCATGACAATCCTACACATGGGTATTATAACATAAATTTAATTTGCAATAAATACTTGCCTTAGATTTATTGATCCGATTTCTTAGTTCTTTGTTGATGATTTATTGTTTCCTTGTCCAATCTTCCTTTCCAATTGCCTTGGGATATAAGATTTCTTCACCATCTTCAAAATCCCTCTTTAAGCTTTGAAAATAAGTTCTCTCTCTTCTCTCTAATGGCCTCTCTAACCTTTTTGTGTTATGAACCCTAAACTCAATAGCTAAATGTCAGATATATTTCTCTAAATTTCATAGGTCCCTTCACCTCTTTCGGAAAAATGACCGAAACGCCCTTAATAGATGTCCTTTGGTCTAAAATTGACCGGGACCCAAACTATACTCTTGGGTACACTATTTCGATTATTTTGACCCATTTGGAATCATTTGTGACCTCTAAAATATCATTTGAGTCACTTAAAATATATTTCTCATTACTCACCTCAAAATAGTCTACATGCAACTCCCAGTGAGATAAAATAAAATACACGCATATCCCTCGCTATGCCGCATAATCATAATTATCAATTATTTATTATTCTCACTTAGTAAATATCATAATGCAATATTAATTAGTATCTACCTCTTGATTAATATCTAATTATCATAGTTATCATCTAATCGCATTAAATTACTTCACTCGCATAATTTAATTAAAATATATTTTTCCCCAATTAATTTCTCAATTTAATTAAATAAAAATACGCAGAAATAAGGGGTATTACATACTTTTCCCCTTACAAAGGAATTTTGTCCTCAAAATTAGGACAAGACCGGTACTAAAAGTCAGGATCTATAACATCACTACATTCTTTAGTACCCAAATTCATATCATAATAACGTAAGGGTCACTCAACTATACACTTGCTAGTGGTACCCACCTATCAAAAGGCTTAATCACTCTTGCCCAAGTTTATCAACAAGCTTTCCCAATTCACTACATACTGATACATTCTATCAGTCATGTGACCTCAATACTAACTCTATCATCTCCATATAGAGAAAAGGTCGCACGACATTAAATGCCAACTCCCCTTATCTACCATAACTCAGATCTCCCTTCCTGGGAGGAGTCACGATAACCTATGACCAATCATTTCCGTATTGAGAACTTCCGTTCACGGTGACATAATTCTTACGACATTCAAAATGCATCGAAAATAGTTTATGGTTCACTCCACTATTATCCAACGAACTCCAAATCACGATCAATCCAAAAATCTAGTTATCCCCTTACCTCTAATCAACCTAAGGGTGAACGATAAGGCCTTCCACACAAACCCTCGAAAGGTACCTCGTGCCCGATAAATCGGCACAACCAATCCATTCCACGCACTCAAAGAAATTCTTGACCTATTCACCATGTTGGTAGCCCATCATGAATTTTATCAGTCTACCTACCCATTATGTCACTAGCAACGTAGGCTTGTTACTAAATTCTGGTTGATCATCTCGAGCCAAACTTTTTCCATCTATGAATGATGCATCTGGACATAATCTCACTACGTCTCACCCAAGACAAAATCCACTTATAATATCTTAGATTAAGTGGTACTTTATACTCCCTTTACTCCCCCGGTATGGCAAAAGTCACAGCCCGTGCACTTTTCACAACCAGCACACTCTTTGGATATTTTTGTCCCATAGTCATCAATATTCTATTTATGCGCACGTCACTCTTAACATTCGATTGAGTAAGGCTCCGTTATATTTCCCCACAACAATTCGGCCTCCTATTTATCAAGAGATATCTTTTGAATGGATTCCCACAACCTTTCAACCCATCTCGGTGGGCTACTCTCACTGCACACATATACTTGGATTATCGTCATTCTCACACGAAATTCAATCCATCATACCATTTCGGCTTTATCTATAATTTCCCTCAGGCATATGTTCTACACATTGATTCCTACATCCTCCTATCTCGAACAATTTATCAACCAACTAACTAAGGCGCCCATACACCCTATAATCGCTGCATATCTGCACAATAATGGAAACGTCACACGCACTTTCCTTAAAATTGGCGTTACACTCTCGACGTGGCTATAACACATGGGTATTCTCAATCACCCCATAAATCAAAATTTATTTCTCCTTAACATTGTTCCACCCCTTCAATTCGTGGTGAGAAAAAAAATTCAGTGATCTCTCACAGCACTATCGGCACCACATACCTTATACTATATTATAATTCTCAGCTCAGAGTGTTTTCTCTGCACATTCACTGATTAACATTTGAAAACAAATACCCTAGCATCCATAAGCATCTCTCTACTCACAACGTTCATCAAAGTTCATGCGTATCTCATCACGCTACCACATTCAACACAAAGACTTTCCCTAATATTCTATCACTCAGTATTGGCGGTAATCAAATTCCATAAACCTCAAACTCATGACTAGGACTCCCAAAATCCTATCCCTGGACATATAAATACAAATCTCAACTCCCACATCTCTAAAGGATTGACATAATAATGCTCTCTCCCTATCACCAAGCTTTGAACACTAAACATAATAATGAGTTGAATCTCTCCGCTCAACAATAAATCCAATATACCTCAAATCACATTAATAAAGTCCCTACACATCGGGATCAATTATCTCGAGACAACTATACTCTCCTAAGTCTCTATCATAATATAATATAATTTCAAGCCCGACCCTCATTCAGGTGAGGCCTCGTCAAATAACACATCCTGCACTGGAACATTAGACACAATGGTCTTACTATCATAGCCCTCCATCGTTCCACCCACATTGCTAATCAATCCATACCCAGGATAATATCACACTCATATGATACCTTAATCTAACAAGTAATTCCAACATATATATACTCCTTATCCCTGCACTCACTCCCCCTGCGATAGTACTAAAGAGAGCCCCACTATACAATGGCAACAATATACACATTATAATGATATCCATAATATACCCACTAAACTCGTCTCACACGGGAATCTAGTGCTGACAGAATATCGTGACTCGCTCGTGTCACATAAAACTCACCCTACTAACTCGAGGATAAAACTCATACTTCTAATTGTTAATAATGATGGTGGCTTAAATGGTTCTTGAACATAGCACGCCTACCTGAACTGAACTAAAATTATCTTAATCATTGCCCCAGATAGGCACCATACTCTTGTCCCTTTTACTCACTTTGGGCAAAATCAATGCATGCGATCCTACTCTCCATATAAAATATCTCTTTACATAATCCCCTATTCCTGGAAATTCTGACCATATTAGGGTTGTCCATCTCTTGAACCCTGGTAGCCTTAACCCCGATGGCCACCCACTTTGTTCCCTTAGCTTCGTTGACCTTAAGAACCATTCTACTTCCCTTACCAGTCCCAACTGAATCCACCGCCACTCGGTAGGAATTCAGCTATTTGAATCATTTAAATGGTTCACCTAATGGGTCTCCCCATTGTGGTGTTTCGTTAGAACCGTTACATCCAGTCTTACTCCATGACTAAAACCTCCAATTTTGTTAGCTCCCTTCACAAGGAAGCATTTAGATCAACACTACCAAAAGCACAACATCGTCACCATCTGCATCAATCGTTCAAGCTAAATTTCCCTTTAAGTGATGATGACTCCTCTCGTGAGTCCATTACCCACATGAAAGACTCTTTTATCCATTGTGCCAAATATGGTGATTTACTCCCACCATTACAGCACTGCTCTTACGAGCCAAGCAAAATTTTACCCCAATTCACTTTCGGATATATATATTTCTTCCTGTTATAAGCCAAATCCTCTCGGTATTCTACATCCATTGGCTACATGCACAATATCCGTATTTAAGAAAATTCCAACTGGTGGTTCTCTTCAAAGACCCCTCCGACTCTCTCCCATCCTAACCACATTGGGTGAGTCTAATTTAGCACCAATCTCAGCCATAACGATACAATAATATATATGATGCACTCTTGCAGTCCATACAACTCCATCATCCCGAGAGACAATAGGGGTGACCTCTACCATGGTTATCGACCCCAAAATATTCTTCAACTCCAACTGAGCCCCATCTACTACTGCTTTCCCGACGGCCCTCACTGGTCGTCCTCTGCGTAATCGTCATATGAAGCACACCCATATGCATAAAAGATTCACTAATAGTTATACACTATAGCGGGAGAACGTAAGCCACGTACGTAGAGGAATACAACAATCCTATTATAGGCTCTATATCAATCAAACGATAGACTAAAAAAGTAGTAGGCTGTACAGATCCTATAGACACTAGAGCATGATGCTCTGATACAATCTGTGACACCCCGTCTAATTAAATATTGGGTGTTCAGTCCTTTATCAAATTAAAATAGGTATCTCATATGGTTCATTCTTAGCATCCCTATCGAAAAAATAAATTAATTACTAACCACCTAATAGTTAATTAGACTAATGCCAAATTTTATCTTAGAATTAAACAGAATAAATAAATCATTCAAAAAATAAACAACATTCACAATATACTAAAGTCCAAACCAACGTGATATATAAATGAAACAAAGTCATGGCGAATAAACCATCGACAAAAATAACCAAAACCAAGTCTAAACTACAAGATAAAACTAATACAAAATTGAAACCATAATACCGACAATAGACCACAAGTCCAAACATGATATTCAAGAGTGAGATCCTACGCTAGATTTGAATGAAAGGATCGTATACTCAAAGTCCTGTCAGCATTCGCAGTGCTACAACTCTGAGTCCCTAGAATGAAACCATCAAGTATGGCGTCCCAGTGGCTGAACCTAAAAGGTTATGAAAATATTTTTACAGCAAGAGTTAGTACTCAAAACATTTGAAAATATTTAACAAGTAATTTAACGCAATTAAAATAGGTTATTGATTACACATGTTAGGTTCGCGCACACTCCCCTGAGTTTCCTCACCTCTCATCTAATGTGCACACCAAACATTTTATACTTGGCCTACCTAGATATCCTACCCAAGCTATCTCGACTAAAGTATATAACCGATCTTACCAAGTCTACTCTCCTATACCGCCCATACATCACGCTTCATTATTAATATTTCTCGCATGTTCTTCAGTTTTCATATAACATTCACATATGTTATGTTCAATCATCATAATCACGTCTCACTACTTAATTCATATAGCATTTCACATCTAATCATCATTCAACTTCCATAATTAAGTTTCACTACTTAATTTATTATAGATATTCCCAATATATTCCAAATCTTGAAATTAAGTTTCTCTCTACTTAATTTATCATTTAGATGTATATATAATATATATATCATCAACAAGACTACTCTTGCACATAAGTAGAATATCATGAAGTACATATTTCACACACAATATATACTTAGGATATTGGTCTGGATAATCATCGACCCTAATCTTCCTATCATTTACATTGGTCCGGATATCCCTCAACCCCAAAGTAAATGTTATGCGTATGTATATTGGTTCGGATACCCTCGACCCCAATATCATTTATCTTTGATTTGGTCCGGATAATCATCGACCCCAAATCGAGCTTATATGTATTGATCCGGATCATCATCGACCCCATTACATAAGTAAGAACATTTTATGTAATATATATATTTATATATACTATAAACACATAATATATAATCACATCCTTGTATCACATTTTAGGGGTTATTGGCTCGAAATCCTACCTCGATCACCAATGGTGATTTATATCTCTTGGCTCAGAATCATACCTCGATCACCAATAGTGATTTATATCTCTTGGCTAAGAATCATACCTAGATCACCAATATATATAGTATACTTTAGGTATTCACACAACTTAGTAGTACTATGCATCACTAGGTATTCACACAACCCGATAAGACATGTTAGTACGTTGTATATATCTCTTGCATACTCATCGTACTTTTTACTTTACGATTTATCTCACTTCCGTATATATATGAGTGTTCACACAACTCTAGGGTCCTAATTACACCGTTTTTATATAAATTTAGTAGTTACCATCTTTAACCTACTAATATACATGTTGAATTGATGTCTACCCTCTCTCTGTAGATCAATTCCCAAATTTCCCGATCTATCTCTCCATCGGTTATCCATTTCGGTCCATGCTCTAAGTCCTATACCCAACGACCTTAATGGACCTTAAATATACCCTACTGGTCTCTATAAATCCCCTACATAGGTATAATAGCAATCCTAATATCACCTTCCATCATTGGAAATCCTATAACATTCACCCAAGAAAAGAACCCAAAATCTGTCGGGATCGATCGATCGACATTCATGGGTTGATCGATCGATCAAACAGGTACAGCTTCGTCTTCTTCAATTTTTCACCCTCTATGATTTTCTCAAATCCCAAGATTTTTCACCAATTTCACATCCGAATATTCCTACCTATTTATATGCGAGTTAGGATGATTTCTAATGTTTCAAACACATTAAAACTTCACTAAAATTAATCAAGAATGAATCAAACCCTCAAAATTCTTTCATAATCTTGTTTTGTGCTCATCCATTAAATTCAATTCAAATCCCAAATTTAAATTTATAATAATGATCAAAACTCTTCTGATTTAAATTCTCTACAGATATAAACACTAACTATATGCAGTTTCACATAAACATGTAATCAATTGATACTTTTCATCAAAAGATTTTTCGATAAAATCAATGTATTCATGACAACCGTACACATGGGTATTATAACATCAATTTAATTTGCCATAAACACTTGAATTAGATTGATTGATCCAATTTCTTAGTTCTTTATTGATGATTGATTTTTTCCTTCTCCAGTCATCCTTTCCAATTGCCTCGGGATATAAGATTTCTTTACCATCTTCAAAATCCCTCTTTAAGCTTTGAAAATAGGTTCTCTCTCTTCTCTCTAATGTTCTCTCTAACCTTTTTGGGTTATGATCCCTAAACCCAATATCTAAATATTATATATATGGCTCTAAATTTCGTAGGTCCCTTCACCTCTTTTTGAAAAATGACTAAAACACCCCTAATAGGTGCCGGTTTGATTTAAAATTGACATGGAACCCAAACTGTACTCCCAAGTACACTATCCCAACTATTTCAGCCCATATGGAATCATTCATGACCTCTAAATTATCATCTGAGTCACTTAAAATATATATGTCATTCCTCACCTTAATATAGTCTACACGCGACTTCCGATGAGATAAAATAAAATACGTACATATCCCTCGCTATGCCATATAACCATAAATATCAATTATAAATTATTTACTAGTAAATATCATAATGCAATATTAATCAGTATCTACCTCTAGATTAATATTTAATAGTAACAATTATCATCTAAATGCATTAAATTACTTCACTCGCATAATTTAATTAAAATCTATTTTCCCTAATTAATTTCTCAATTTAATTAAATAAAAATACACAGAAATACGGGGTATTACACGGGGGTTTTCTAAGGTAGATAATGTTTTGTACGTCAAAGGTTTGAAATTAAACCTTCTCAGCATTAGCCAGTTGTGCAATGCTGACTTTGTAGTAAAGTTTAATCAAAAGGAGTGTAACATTTATGATCAAGCAAACAAACTTCTATTGCAAGGTGTGAGGACTGAAGATAATTGTTATAAAATTTTGCCCAAGTCCTCATTTATCTACAACAGCGGCACGGTCACTCAAATGGATCGGTGGCATCGATGTCTAGGTCACATTAGTTTTAGAGATTTGGAGTGCTTAGCTGAAAATTACCTAGTACGTGGCTTACAGTCACTTGAAAAGCCAACTTTCGCGGTTTGTGGACTCTATCAGTTGGGAAAACAAGTTCGTAGTCCATGTAGGAAGTTGAATTCCATTACCAGTTCACGCATGCTTGAGTTGATTCACATGGATCTTACATGTCCTACTCGTACTAAGAGTTTGGGTGGTAAGAGGTATATCCTCATGATGGTAGATGATTTCTCGCGTTATTCCATAATGGGTTTTCTAAGAGAGAAATCTGATGTTGTAAAGTTTCTTACGACCAAGTATCGGGTCCTACAAACTTAACTTGGTATCACTATCAATTGAATTCATAGTGACATTGATACTTAATTTAAGGAAGCAAAGGTGGATCTTTATCATGATAGCCTCAGGACCAAACATGAATTTTTGGTCGCAAAGACTCCCCAGCAAAATAGGATTGTTGAAAGGAAGAACTAGACAATTTAGGAAATGGATAGATATATGCTTATAGGTCATGGAGTTGCTAGGAGATTTTGGGCAGAGGTGGTGTCTACCATATGACACATAGTGAATCGGGTTTATCTTCGTCCACACACACTTCAGACTCCTTATAAATTGTGGACTGGACAGAAACCCACCCTTTCATATTTCTATTTTTTGGGGAGAAAATGCTACATCCTATGGAAAAGAGACCAATTAGTAAAGTTTGACTCGTTGAGCGATGAGGGAATATTGTTTGGCTATTCATCGACGAGTAGAGCATATCGAGTTTTAAACCTGAGTAGCTTTAAGGTTCTGGGGTCAATAAACGTCACCGTGAAAGATGACGAACCACCGAAATTTGTTGATCCTAGCCTTTTGTGCGAGGATGACGCACTTCCTAGTGACGATACGTTGGTTCCTCACACACCCAGGGTAGACCCTTCTCTTAACTTAGGGGACACACTTTCTTGGGTTCGCAAGAGTTATGACCCTTTCGCCATTCTAGGAGATCCCAATTTGGGGGTTAAGACTCGCTCTTAACAAGAGAACTTTTTTACCTTCTTGTGCTACACGTCTAAAGTAAAGCCCAATAACCACAAATAAGCACTCAAAGATAAACACTGGATATTCACTATACAGGAAGAGTTGCTTCAATTTAAAAAGAATGATGTCTGGGAACTTGTCCCCCGATCTAATAAGACGAACATGATGGGTACTAAATGGATTTTCATGAATAAGATGGATAAGAATCATACCATTATTCGAAACAAGTCTAGGTTGGTCTCTCAGGGCTACGCACAGATAGCATGTGTAGACTTTGAGGAAACATTTGCTCCTATTGCGAGGCTCGAGTTCGTGTGTTTACTACTCACCATCGCATGTTATATGCTCTTCAATTTATATTAGATGGTTGTCAAGAGTGCCTTTCTGAATGGTATTATACAATAGGAGGTTTATGAGGAATAACTAAAAGGTTTTGAAGACCCAAAGCACCCTGAACACGTCTATTATCTGAGAAAAGCCATGTATGGTTTGAAGCAAGTACACCGTGCTTAGTACGACAGGCTTACTTCCTATCTCTTAGGACGTGGCTTCAAGAGAGGGGGAGTCGATAAGGCATTGTTTGTTACGAGAGGATATGGTACAAATTTTTGTTGCCCAGATCTATTGTGACACCCCGCCTAATAAAATACCGGGTGATCAGTCCTATACCAAATTAAAACAGGAATCCCAGTTGGATCTGTGACACCCCGCCTAATTTAAACATCGGGTGATCAGGCCTTTATTAAATTAAAACAAGTTTCTCAAATGGTTCATTCTTAGCATCACTGTCGAAAACTTTTTAATTACTAATACCCTAAGTAAAATTAGACCGGTGCCAAATTTTATCTTTGTTAAAACAGATAAATCAACCATGCGGAACAAAATACAAATAATCATGTACTATAAATCAAACAACAAGTAAAAGTACAACAGAACAAAAGTATTACCGAATACACCATCGGCTAAAGAAAAACCCAACAACAATAGAGTAACCACCAGTCTGAAACCAATAACTGAAACTAAAACCGGACAACAAGTCCATACATAGAATAGTGTGAGATCCTGTACTAGATCTGAATGAAAGATATCGCCTAGTCAAAATCCTGTAAGCATCCACTGTGCTATAGCTCCGAGTCTGGAATGGAATCATCATACGTGGCATCCCTGTGGCTGGACACCTAAAAGGTTTTGAAAATATTTTATGGCAAGAGTTAGTACTCAAAACATTTTGAAAATATTTTGCAAGCGTTTATCACAATATAAAATGCGGTTATTGGTTACACATGTTAGGTTCTCGTACACTCTCTTGAGTTAACTCACCTCTCATCTTTTGTGCACACCTAACGTTCTACACTTAGTTTATCTAGCCGTACTTCTCAAGCTAACTAAACCAAAGTAGTAAACTGAACTTATCTGTACCCAAGTTCCAGTACCGCCCATACAGTACAATCGTTTTACTAACATCTCGCGTATGTTAAATAATTTCCAAGTAACATTTAATCTATGTTATCTTTCAAGACTTCTCATTTAGTTCTACTACTAAAATTACTACAATTCTCACAATTGTTAACTTTCCTTCTTGTGTAATTAAGTTTCGCCACTTAAACTACTAAATAGATTTCCTCTATCTAAAGGTTCATTTCGTAATTAAGTTTCACTACTTAACTTACTAATTCAGTATGTATCTTCGAATACATAAAATATATCAATCTATTAACGCACGAAAGTAGATTATCATCAAGTATATATATTATACACACAATATATACTAAATATCAGTCATCGCTATTTTGCCCTCTTTATACACGTAAAGGACTCTTGGTTCGGAATGATTCATCGACCCCAAGTAAGAATTGGTTCGGAATGGCACATCGACCCCAATTATTTTTAAAATACATATATACACATATTCTGGTTCGGGACTCTTTCATCGCGACACCAGTTCTAAGTTTGGTTCGGCATTTCTCATCGACCCCAAACATATAATAGCATTATGTTAGTTCGGAATTTCTCATCGACCCTAACATAATTAATTATTATTTTTAAAATACATATATACACATATTCTGGTTCGGGACTCTTTCATCGCGACACCAGTTCTAAGTTTGGTTCGGCATTTCTCATCGACCCCAAACATATAATAGCATTATGTTAGTTCGGAATGTCTCATCGACCTTAACATAATTAATTTAGGCATAATCTCTCTACCTAAAAGATCACATAATTAAGTAGGTACACGCCCGACCTATTAATCATATACGTACGTAATATTTTAATCTCATATATTTACCGTACAATATTCGCCTCACGATTTATCTCATTAATCGTACTTATTCGAGTATTCACACAACTCTAAGGGTCCTAATTACCCCTTACATATATTTTCAGTAGTTATTTCTTACCCTACTGGTCTATTACTTAAATTGAATTTACTTCGCTCCGAAACTCAATTTCCGAAATCCCCGATACTCTACTAAATCGGATTATTCCCCTCGGTCCGTAATCCAAGCCCTACACCCAATGGCCTTATCGGACCTCAACAATATACCTACTGGTCTTATTCTCACTCCCATATAAGTATAATGTAAATCCTAGAATACTCATTCATTCCCGAACTCCACGAAGAATTAAACACAAAATTTTCGGGAAACAGCTTGCGTCGATCGATCGACGACTGGGTTCGATCGATCGACATAGTCGATCGATCGATAGTTCGAGATCGATCGATCGATCGAACAGGGACAGACGCAGTCTGTCTTCTTCGTTGAGACGTTTCCTCCATTAACAAAACCTCAACTCCATTACAGTCCACCAAACTTCGACCCAATGGTCCTAACATATTTCCACATATACTAGGACAGTTTCTAACGTAATCAAATACATCAAAACTCCAATTCCTTTAAAGAATTAATGAATTAAACCCCAAAATTCTTAGAACCCTAGTTATGGTGTTCTTCCCATATTTTCATTCAAAACCCAGATTTTAATCCGAAAAATCATCAAGTAATAATCTGAATATTAATCCTCTACATAGGTTAAATCATTCTACATGCGATTTCTATCCCAACATGCATAATTATCATCTTTCTCCAATCAAAATAATGATTTAAACAAAACTATTCAAAAACCCTACACATGGGTATTATAACTTTAAGATTTTTGCAATAAACAACTTGCCTCAAGAATTGTAGAGTCTGATTTCGTGGTTGTTGATGATGATTGGTGATCTTCATCCATCAATCCTTCTCCCCCAACAAGTTGATGGTAGAAATCCCTTTGAATCTCTCCCAAATCCTCTTTTGCCTTAGAAAGTTGCCTCTCTCTCTCTTCTCCAATGGCTATGGTGTATCTCTAATTGCCTAACCCTAGCCACCACCCTTATCATCAGGTTTAGGGTTACAAAATTCGTAGGTCTTCCTTCCCATAATTTTAAAGAGACCAAAATGCCCCCGAATGGTCCCGGTTTAGCCCGAAAATGACCCGGCACTCAACTAGTACCCACGGGTATACTATTTTGACTATTTTGACCCTTCCGGACTCGTTGGTGACCTCTAAATTATCATTTGAGTCACTTAAAAATTATAACTCGTTCTCACCCCAACACGGTCTACACGCGTTAAGTAACTATGTACCACTTGCACTAAATAAATAAACTGAGGCACTATTTATTGGTATCTATCTCTCCATTCTCTTTAAATTACTATTCTTCCGTAATTTAAATTAAGCCGACATTTTCTCATTTAATTCTCCAATCTAATTAAATGGAATATTCAGAAATACGGGGTGTTACATACTTCCCCCCTTGAAAAAGGAATTTCGTCCTCGAAATTAGGATAAGGCTTGTATTAAGAATAAGGACTTTAAACATCACTGCATCCTCTAATACCGAAAACCGAATCATAAAATCCTAGCTGTTGCGCTAAGGGTATGCCTTACTTCATTATAAACTCTTACCGCACGTTACCCGTGTCGCATATATTATAATTAAGTCTCACTACTTAATTTCTCATAGATTTTCCCAATCCAACTTAAATTCTTGAAATTAAGTTTCTCCCAACTTAATTTACCCATTCTATGTATATCTCTATATAACATCTAAATGCCTACTATTACTCATAAGTAGAATATTATAAGGTATATATTTCACACACAATATATACATTAAGGAGAGTTGGTCCGGTAAAAATCATCGGCCCCAAGAGTCCTATCATTTACATTGGTCCGGGAATCCATCGACCCCAAGGTAAATGTAATGCACATGTATGTTGGTTCAGACCTCCCGTCGACATCAATATTTATCATTGATTTGGTTCGGAAAATCATCGACCCCAAATCGATTTCTCATGTATTGGTCCGGAACATCATCGACCCCAATACAGAGATTAAGCATACTTATCATCGCACATAAGTAGGAAAAATTAATAGGTATATATATCGTACAATTAACATATACTATTAACACTTGTTTTTTATAATCACCCCCCCCTTCTATAACACTTTCGGGGTTATTGGCTCGGAATTTCACCTCGATCACCAATAGTTATTAATCACTTGTCTCGGAATCACATTTCGAGCACCAATATATGTACACATATCTCATCGCACATGAGTAGACAATTTGTGAGCTATATTTTACACAATTTATATACCCTAAATGTCATACTCCAATAGAATGTCCTCATATCACGCGTTAAGGACTTAAAAGTTCAAAATGTCTACTCGAACCACACCCAAAGTACATGTATTGTTCGTAATCGGTACCCACGAACCTAATTCTCATGTACAGTCCATATAGGCACTCATTCTACCTATAAATATGCTCATATAGGCATACATTCAACTTATGGATTGATCAGTGGGCTTCTCCAAAATTCCATTTATCGTAAGGGCGTATCATCATTCTTTCTCACTAATTTTGAGTCGTAGGTAACACTACATACTCAAAATAAAACTTTAACGCTCTTCCTTCCTGATCATCTCTCACAGGGTGGAATTTTAGGATTTCACCCTGATTCACAACTATGTAGAGCGGCATCGTGCACTTGTGCACTCCCCCTTTTTAACTACACACTAATCCATCCCGGTCACCCCATTTCACTACCCCCAATGAAATGTTGGCTAAATTATGATGTTCACAACCCATCAGTAATTTATAAGTCTGTCTCCTCATTCCATCATTGGAAATGTAGGTTCACTACTACATTCCGGTTGCTCATTACGAGTCTAACTCGCTCTATAACTAGAGGTGTATCTGGAGACAATCTCACTATGCCTCCTCTCAGCATCGCTTCCCACTTACGTCATCTTTCCTCAAGTGGTACTCTATTCCCCTTTCTCTCCGGGTTTATTATACTTTACAATCCGTGCACTCTTCGCAATTGGCGCACTTTTTTTAGGTTGGTTACTTTATAAGAATCAACAGTTTAATAACACGTAAGTCACCCTCAACACTCATTCAAGTAGCACCTTGCGCTACTTCTTCACCACAGTTAGGTCTCCCATATCAAGAGATAACCTTTGAATGGTTTCCCACCGATTTTCATCCCATAGGGTGTGCAGGATCTCTCAGCACATATAATCTTGGATCATCGTCAATCTCTCATGACGTTCAAACCATTTCATCGATACGACTTGTTTCCTAATTTTTCCCAACGTCGTACCAAAAATATTCCGCATCCCTCTATCTCGGATGTCTAAGGAATTCAATTGATTAGGGTGTCCATACGCCCTTTTCTCTGGGTACATTTGCAAAAACATTGCAAATGTCACACCCATAACATGCTTTTCTTCAACTCTGACCTAGTCTACACGACATGACTATAATCTTGTGGGTATTCTCAATACCCTAGAGACAAAATCAAATCTTTGCCCACAAAGTCCCACTTATCCCTTCGTGGTGAGGTAAGCCTTTCAGTGTTTCTCCACAACACTACCGGCTCCACTGATGTACTAGCATCTAACAATGTCTCTTCTCCGGACATGCATAAAAATTCAGTCGTATTCCCTTCCTCAACCGAACTTAAACAAGGGACTTCTCCCCATGTATTCTTACTGAGCATTATCGGAACAACACATAGTCGATATGCTCAATTTCGATCTCTCGACAATATGTGCAACCATACTCCAATATTGCTAAAGGAGTCAAGTGGCACCGCGCTTATACTATCACTAAGTCTTTAGCACTAACTACAACAGCGAGCTCGATCTCTCCGTTCAGGAGTCATATCACAAACATTGACTCACATCATTTATGATTTCCACACACCGAAATCAATTACTAAGAGATGTTCATAATCTCCGAAGTTTCTCACATTGAAGAATAATGACAACTCGACCCTATTTCAGGTGAGTAGTCGTCATATACCCCATTCACTCGAGGCTAAAATCTCATATACTTCCTTATTCATCGCTCTGGTGATTTAGAGGGTTCTTGGACATAATACGTTTGTCCTCTCCGGAATGCAAAACTTATTGGAGTTATTATTTCTTCAAATAACTTCAAGCTAAAATAAAACGCGTGGCCCTAGAATCCACACTAGACATCTTTTTAAAAAAAATCCTGACTCCAGGCCATACTGACCGGTTTGGGTACCCCTCCTCTCGGACTGGGTAGTCTCGATCCTGAACACTATCATCTTGGTTCCCTTAGTTCTGCTGACCAAAAGGAACGCACTATGGAACTTAACAACCCCGACTTAGAATTTAATCATTAAATCCTCTAGTGGGTTTCCACTTATGGCTTGCACCAGCCCCATTACATTCAGTCTTACTCTTTGACTAAATCTCTAAACTCCCTTAGCTCCGCCCACCCAGGAGCATTAACCTCAACCTTGTAGGGAGTACCATAATGTCTTCATATACATAAGTCGTTCAAGAAGAGTTTTACCAAAAATTGCGAGCTATAAATCGAGAGTCCATTTTCTTAAGGGCTCTATTCCCTTATACCTATCTCACCGGTACAAGTTCACTTCACAGGATAAATTTCTCTCCCACTATTTGGCCTCCACCAGGCTTTCATGTGAGGGTTTCATATATTCCCATTCACTACGCTTCTGAATCATCATTGGAGAACTTTGCGGTTAAACTATACATAAAGTTCTTCTATTTATATATACGGACCTTCGGTCCGAATGTAGTGACTGGTATCCCCTCCACGTCGCCTGAAAATTTACTCAAATTTTCACTTCTGAGTATTTCTACTCAGTCCCAACGGCCAAAACCTCTGGACATACTACTTCCATTGGTTAACATGCACAGTCGCCGTTTTATCACATTTACGGTTCATTCTCTTCAAATTTTCTTCAGGCCTACTCCCATTATCACTGCATTGGGCGGTCTAGACTAGCATCCCTCTTGCCGTCGTGACACTTGGAAAATGCCTGCTATGCCTCAACAACCCTTGCAACATTTTCTTCCATTACACGCTAGGAGTGACCTCGACCACGGTCATCTCTCCTATGATTGCCATCTTCGAACACCCCATGCTTTATGCCGAGCTCCTCCCTCCTGTAGTTCTACTAACGTCAATGCTGGACCTACCACCATATTAGACGTACCGTGCCTAATCGGACTCGTATATATAAAACTACGTCTATTAAATAGCAGGAGAACGTAAACTACGTACGTAGAGGAGTACAATCATCCTAAGATAGGGCCCTATATCAATCAAGCGATACGCTGAAAACGTAGTAAGCCGTACAGATCCTATGGACACTAGAACCTGATGCTCTGATACCATCTGTGACACCCCGCCTAATTTAAACATCGGGTGATCAGGCCTTTATTAAATTAAAACAAGTTTCTCAAATGGTTCATTCTTAGCATCACTGTCGAAAACTTTTTAATTACTAATACCCTAAGTAAAATTAGACCGGTGCCAAATTTTATCTTTCTTAAAACAGATAAATCAACCATGCGGAACAAAATGCAAATAATCATGTACTATAAATCAAACAACAAGTAAAAGTACAACAGAACAAAAGTATTACCGAATACACCATCGGCTAAAGAAAAACCCAACAACAATAGAGTAACCACCAGTCTGAAACCAATAACTGAAACTAAAACCGGACAACAAGTCCATACATAGAATAGTGTGAGATCCTGTACTAGATCTGAATGAGAGATATCGCCTAGTCAAAATCCTGTAAGCATCCACTGTGCTACAGCTCCGAGTCTGGAATGGAATCATCATACGTGGCATCCCTGTGGCTGGACACCTAAAAGGTTTTGAAAATATTTTATGGCAAGAGTTAGTACTCAAAACATTTTGAAAATATTTTGCAAGCGTTTATCACAATATAAAATGCGGTTATTGGTTACACATGTTAGGTTCTCGTACACTCTCTTGAGTTAACTCACCTCTCATCTTTTGTGCACACCTAACGTTCTACACTTAGTTTATCTAGCCGTACTTCTCAAGCTAACTAAACCAAAGTAGTAAACTGAACTTATCTGTACCCAAGTTCCAGTACCGCCCATACAGTACAATCGTTTTACTAACATCTCGTGTATGTTAAATAATTTCCAAGTAACATTTAATCTATGTTATCTTTCAAAACTTCTCATTTAGTTCTACTACTAAAATTACTACAATTCTCACAATTGTTAACTTTCCTTCTTGTGTAATTAAGTTTCTCCACTTAAACTACTAAATAGATTTCCTCTATCTAAAGGTTCATTTCGTAATTAAGTTTCACTACTTAACTTACTAATTCAGTATGTATCTTCGAATACATAAAATATATCAATCTATTAACGCACGAAAGTAGATTATCATCAAGTATATATATTATACACACAATATATACTAAATATCAGTCATCGCTATTTTGCCCTCTTTATACACGTAAAGGACTCTTGGTTCGGAATGATTCATCGACCCCAAGTAAGAATTGGTTCAGAATGGCACATCGACCCCAATTATTTTTAAAATACATATATACACATATTCTGGTTCGGGACTCTTTCATCGCGACACCAGTTCTAAGTTTGGTTCGGCATTTCTCATCGACCCCAAACATATAATAGCATTATGTTAGTTCGGAATTTCTCATCGACCCTAACATAATTAATTATTATTTTTAAAATACATATATACACATATTCTGGTTCGGGACTCTTTCATCGCGACACCAGTTCTAAGTTTGGTTCGGCATTTCTCATCGACCCCAAACATATAATAGCATTATGTTAGTTCGGAATGTCTCATCGACCCTAACATAATTAATTTAGGCATAATCTCTCTACCTAAAAGATCACATAATTAAGTAGGTACACGCCCGACCTATTAATCATATACGTACGTAATATTTTAATCTCATATATTTACCGTACAATATTTGCCTCACGATTTATCTCATTAATCGTACTTATTCGAGTATTCACACAACTCTAAGGGTCCTAATTACCCCTTACATATATTTTCAGTAGTTATTTCTTACCCTACTGGTCTATTACTTAAATTGAATTTACTTCGCTCCGAAACTCAATTTCCGAAATCCCCGATACTCTACTAAATCGGATTATTCCCCTCGGTCCGTAATCCAAGCCCTACACCCAATGGCCTTATCGGACCTCAACAATATACCTACTGGTCTTATTCTCACTCCCATATAAGTATAATGTAAATCCTAGAATACTCATTCATTCCCGAACTCCACGAAGAATTAAACACAAAATTTTCGGGAAACAGCTTGCGTCGATCGATCGACGACTGGGTTCGATCGATCGACATAGTCAATCGATCGATAGTTCGAGATCGATCGATCGATCGAACAGGGACAGACGCAGTCTGTCTTCTTCGTTGAGACGTTTCCTCCATTAACAAAACCTCAACTCCATTTCAGTCCACCAAACTTCGACCCAATGGTCCTAACATATTTCCAAATATACTAGGACAGTTTCTAACGTAATCAAATACATCAAAACTCCAATTCCTTTAAAGAATTAATGAATTAAACCCCAAAATTCTTAGAACCCTAGTTATGGTGTTCTTCCCATATTTTCATTAAAAGCCCAGATTTTAATCCGAAAAATCATCAAGTAATAATCTGAATATTAATCCTCTACATAGGTTAAATCATTCTACATGCGATTTCTATCCCAACATGCATAATTATCATCTTTCTCCAATCAAAATAATGATTTAAACAAAACTATTCAAAAACCCTACACATGGGTATTATAACTTTAAGATTTTTGCAATAAACAACTTGCCTCAAGAATTGTAGAGTCTGATTTCGTGGTTGTTGATGATGATTGGTGATCTTCATCCATCAATCCTTCTCCCCCAACAAGTTGATGGTAGAAATCCCTTTGAATCTCTCCCAAATCCTCTTTTGCCTTAGAAAGTTGCCTCTCTCTCTCTTCTCCAATGGCTATGGTGTATCTCTAATTGCCTAACCCTAGCCACCACCCTTATCATCAGGTTTAGGGTTACAAAATTCGTAGGTCTTCCTTCCCATAATTTTAAAGAGACCAAAATGCCCCCGAATGGTCCCGGTTTAGCCCGAAAATGACCCGGCACTCAACTAGTACCCACGGGTATACTATTTTGACTATTTTGACCCTTCCGGACTCGTTGGTGACCTCTAAATTATCATTTGAGTCACTTAAAAATTATAACTCGTTCTCACCCCAACACGGTCTACACGCGTTAAGTAACTATGTACCACTTGCACTAAATAAATAAACTGAGGCACTATTTATTGGTATCTATCTCTCCATTCTCTTTAAATTACTATTCTTCCGTAATTTAAATTAAGCCGACATTTTCTCATTTAATTCTCCAATCTAATTAAATGGAATATTCAGAAATACGGGGTGTTACAGGATCATCCTTAGCATCACTGTCGAAAACTTTTTAAAACTTACTAACCACCTAGTATTCCAAAAACTGGTGCCAATTTTAACTTTTTAATTAAACCAAAACCTTACATGCGAAATTAAAATATAAACCATTCACACAACTGAATGAAAATAAACTGAATCATAATTACACAACTTGCCGAATAAATCACCGGCCACCAAAGAAATAATCCAATACAAATATTCAACACCTGAATAAAATACACTTGGAAACGGTACCGAGAAGTCTGAGCGAGAAGCCCTAAATAAAACTGAAATTGATACAAGATTCCTACTCTAGGAATGAATGAATGATGCGTCTAATCCAAACTCCTGCTAGCATCCACATATGCTGCAGCTCCGTGTCCCTGGAATAAAATATCAATCCTGGCGTCCCTGTGGCTGGACACCTAAAAGGTTTTGAAAATAGTTTTATAGCAAGGGTTAGAACCCAAAACATTTTGAAAATATTTAGCAAGTGAATTAACCGCAGTAATTTAAAATGCATGAATGCGCTTCATATTTAAGTTAGTGTCGCACTCCCTTGTGGACATTCTCACCCCTCCACTATTGTGCACACCTACCGGTTACCCTAACCCCACCTAGCTGTACTACCCCGTTCAACTAGTCCTGGTATAACCATCCCTTGCCATACTACTCTAACCCGAGTATAATGATTTCCTGAAATATAAGTTATTTCATAATTAACTTAATTAATTCCTCTTAAATAGTAACATATAACCATATCACAAGTTATATAAAGTAAATACATCACACACTGCATTATTCCCACAAATGATTAACTTAACTAATTTCTCATTAGTCAACATCATATAACAGTAACCCGAGTTATATAAAGTAAATACATCACACTCTGTATTATCTCCTACATATAATATTTACTACCATATTATACGTACCTTTACTAACATCCACACATATATCAAACGTGTATCCATCCTTCCGAGAATACCCTCACCGGATGATTCACTCTAAAATGCCATCTCACTAGGTGTGCTCACAAAACCTAGTTTTCCTAAGCTGGAATCGCTCACCAACTTGGACCAAAATATAAACGAAGTGGAGGCGGTCATATTCCTTTCCTGAAAGTGGGATTAATCCCTCACCCATATATACCGGACGCTATGACCTGGGGATATACTCTCCCTACTCCTCAAGCTAGGGGATTCAACCACATCGCGCAACCTCCCTTGATAGCATTAGAGTATATAACTTAAATACATATCTAGCACTGATATTTAATAGCACACACAATATAAACACGCATATATATATACTATCACTGTACCGTATATATATATATATATATATATATATATATATATGTAATATAACCCTGGCTTTACCGTGTACTAAATATCCCGTATACTGCCTGAAATTTCCCGAGTCTGTGGCTCGACTCAACGTAATTAATTTTCTCACTTAATAATTTATCGTCTTCCCGAGACTATGGTCTGACTCTAATTAAATTAATTATCACTCTTATTAATTTAATCCTACCCGAGTCTACAATCTGACTCTAATTAAATTAATTATTACTCTTATTAATTTAATCCTACCCGAGTCTACAATCTGACTCTAATTAAATTAATTATTACTCTTATTAATTTAATCCTACCCGAGTCTACAATCTGACTCTAATTAAATTAATTATTACTCTTATTAATTTAATACTTGGTGTCGCCCAACCATAATCCCCGGACTCTCTCACTTGGCCCGTACCTCAACTTTTCCCGAGTCTATGTTCCGACTCCAAACCAATTACTTTCTCTCAATAATTAATTTAATACCTTGATGTCACTTAACCATCATACACGGACTTGCTCACTTGGTCCAATTTACATCTCATAATATAATACCCACATTTTCGCCTACAATGTGTCACTCCTTTATTTCTATAATTTTCCCAATTATATTTGCCTATAATTATTAACGTACCCGGACTCGATTCACTTGGCCCGAATTTAAATATTTCCCGAATCTATATCCCGACTCTAAATTAATTAGTTTATCTCCAAAATTAATTCACCTCCTTGGTGTCGATTAGCCAATATACCCGGATTCGCTCACTTGATCCGTATCTCACTATTTTGGAATAAAATCTCTCAAATTCATCCATTAAATGCCTCACATAAATTCATCCTAGTCCCAATTACTCTTTCCCATAATTACTAGGAATAGGTGTTTCAACATTACTTATCACAATTTACAGTATGGGAATTAATTTATAATTAATTTCCCCCTTATATCACACACAGGCCAAACTGGCCAGAATTTCCCATCATCGATCGATCGATCGACCCCTTCGTTACAACTCTTCTTCCCCACTGTTTTCCACCATTAATGAACTTCAAGGTTTCTAAACCAGAATTTAAACCTCTAATTACATAATACCAACATCTACACATGATTAATCCACATCCTATTCATCATAGAGACCTTAAGATAATCAACTTCTCTACTTATCTCATAATTTTCGAAATGGGTCTTTCTCCATAAAATTTAATTATCTGTTTTAAATCTCAAATTCCAGATTCAATTTCCACTCTTTTATGTTCTGGATTTCTCTTTCAAATCATATACATATATTCAGATATCAATCACCCATCTAAATCTTACTTTGAATCTCATTCAAGTGTTTCAAAAACAAAAACCCCATTTTGTACCCATTTACACCCAAAAACGAATTTTGGTTTACACATCACTATGATATGAATTGATTAACATGCTTTAAGGATCAAAACAGTTAACCACTTGCCTGAAATCATTAGTTGACGAAGATTAGTTGACGAAGAACACCCCAAATTAACCCTTTAATTTGGCTCCAAAGGCTCCCAATTGCTCTTGCTAAGCTTTCCCCCAATTTCCCTCTCAAGCCCTAGGCTTAGAATTGTGTTGGATGCTGATTTCCTAATCCCCCACTTAGGTTAAAACCCTCAATCCCGTTTTTCACCTAATGGGCTTAATTAAAGTGGCCCAACTCACCCCGTGTGGGCCCGGCCATGCCCAAAAATACCCCGAGACCCAATTACTACCCCCGGGTACTCTTTTCTGACTAACTCGACCCATCCGGACTCAACCGCGCCCTCAGAATTGGCATCCGAATTAATTTATAAAAATCCTTATCTCACACCCAATTTGGTCTATACCGACCCCCGACTGGGATAAGTGCATACCCCGTCATTAATACCCGAAACGACGTAATTAAATTATTACTATTCACTTAGTAAATAAATTTCCCTAAACATTAACCATTCACTTCCCGATTAATATTTAAATAAATATATTGTCATAATTAATTCAATTAAAATTATAACACACCAGTAATTTAAAATTCCGAATTAATTAAATATTAAATGCACAAAAATACGGGGTGTTACATACTTCCCTCCTTACAAAGGAATTTCGTCCTCGAAATTAAGATAAACCTAGTGTTCCAGTATTCACATATTACTCACTAGTCAAGTGCCTCCAAGCCCGCTATATCTACTCCATCCGCTTCTAACCATACGCTACACAAGTATGCGTTTAAAATTTTCCAGGGTGCCTATACACCCTATACCCGCGCTTAATTGCACAAAATTTGCCTTAATTAACCCGAGTGCCCATAAACCCTATCCCCGCGCCCTACCGCACGAAAGTTACCCAACCATGCTAGTCGTAACCCGTAATATAACTTCGAACTCGTAGTCATTTTACATATATATCTACTGCCCGGGTACCCAACCCAGGTACTAACGTCCAAACATCTCCCCCCCTTGAGAATGAGACCATAGGCACCCCTTAATGCACCTATCAATCAGAATCCGGCACCCCCGAGTTATCACCCCTTAGTGCGCCTATTAAGAATATTCTTGTAACCCCGAGTTATCACTCATTAGTACTCTTAACAATTGAGTTTATGCATCCCCGAGTTATCACTCGTTAGTGCGTTTAACTATAAGTTCCTTACACCCCCAAATACTTGTCTCTTAAATACAAAAGTATATACGCCTACCATTAGGCTACCAAGACACTGAAAGATACCGCGCCCTACTATCACTAGTCCTTGCGCAAAATAAACCCCAAGCTATCTCTCTCCCTGCCCGAAAGTAAATTTAACCACCCTGATTCATTTCAGTAAATACCCCTACTCCCCAGGATAAAATGCGAGAACATAAGTCCTCACTTTGTGTCTATCGCACCATGCAATACAACATATACACACATATATATAGGCTAGAAGCCCTCTCAGGTGATACCTAGTACCAACCATACCCTGGTGTCAGGAACACCAAAATTTAACTCCACTATCCAAAATAGTTAAATTCCATCGCTATGCAGCCGATATTTTGAAAATATTATCAACCCTACTCCCATAATTCTCGAAAGTAGTAATTACTCTTATAATTCAACCAAATCATTCAGTGTACGCCTCCACTCTCCTGTGAAGAACACTAAAGAACTCCGCTACCTTACGGAAAGTTTTACTCACATGCTATGGCTTCTACTGACAACGCACCCACTAAGTTCGACTCACCTGCGAACTCTAGTGAAAAATAAGTCTTATACTGTGGCATCCTCTTTGTCACTCAAAATATACCCATGCCCCTAGGGCAAAAATAATTACCTCTATACCCCAGCTGCAACGGCTGGTTCTCGGGTTCTGGAGGAGCTTCGCCCTGCACGAATGCACCTGTGACTTGCTTTAGTGGCTGTACATCCAGGACCTCGTCCTGTAGTTGACCCCTGCCTCGCTTAAGGCAATATCTCTTCATGTGTCTCGCTTTTCCCACAAATGAAACATTTTCTAATATGTTCACCCTGCCACTGATCCCTTCCATGACAACCTTGTTGGAATTCCTGGCCATCCCGCCGATAGCCTCCAGTTCTAGATCGTTTGGCATGATTTCCCTGCCGGAAATCCTGCCCCTGATCTCCCCCAGTCTGCTGCTGGGATACCCCACTGGTATTGTTCCTTTCTGCCTCATCCGACTGGCTAATCCCCGCTCCCCTCCTGCTTCCTTTCGCGTGGAAGCGATATTCCCAACCGTGCCGGAGTGTCGCGTTAAATGACATTAGTATAATCTACTAATGTGGAATTATCAATTAAATGTTGTCTGATTCTCCATACTAACCCATCCATAAACCTTATTTCTCTCTCTCTCAATCGCTTACCTCATCCGGTACAAAATTTGCCAATCGAGTAAATTCTTCCTCATAATCGGCCCCAGAACGGTCCCCCTGAGTCACTTCACACAATTTTCTCCTCGTTTCGGTCTCAACCGCTGGAGGAAAATACTTGCGGTCGAACCGCACCCAAAACTTTGTAATAGCTAGTGTGTCCCTTTCCTCACTGTGGTGAGAGACTCCCACCACTGTAGCGCCGCTCCCACTAACTAAAAGTGGTTAGCATTTACTTTCGTACCCCATCGCAATCTCCTATGCGTAGGTGACGCTGGATACCTCTCTTCCTTGACACGATAGTACTACACCTGAACCCCCTCGCAACTCTGGGGGGTTTCTGCTAAAATAACCTCTCTTTATTGTTTCCACCCCGACGACCCTGCGTGAGTCTGACATCCGACGCCACAAACACTTGTGGATGATTCCGTGGAAAGTACCTTGCCGTTGTGACCACCCTTGCTCCAACTGCCTGTGCCACTATTTCAGTGACCTATGCTGCCAAAATAATCTATGGCCGTTGCTATGGTAGCTCTTTCTCCTAACGAGCCTCCCCCGTCTCATCTCCCCCTGCTGCCCTAATTGTTCTCTCCCTCATGGGCGTCATCTGGAATGAGAATCGTATTGTATGAGTTCACTCTCAAATATAAATTTCGCAGAGGAACGTATATGCGCATACGTATGAGAATACAACAATCCATGATAGGGCTCTATATCAAAGATTGTTAAGCTGAAACGTGAAAAGCCGCACAGATCCTAAGGACACTAGAACCTGATGCTCTGATACCATCTGTGACACCCCGCCTAATGAAATACCGGGTGATCAGTCCTATACCAAATTAAAACAGGAATCCCAGTTGGATCATCCTTAGCATCACTGTCGAAAACTTTTTAAAACTTACTAACCACCTAGTATTCCAAAAACTGGTGCCAATTTTAACTTTTTAATTAAACCAAAACCTTACATGTGGAATTAAAATATAAACCATTCACACAACTGAATGAAAATAAACTGAATCATAATTACACAACTTGCCGAATAAATCACCGGCCACCAAAGAAATAATCCAATACAGATATTCAACACCTGAATAAAATACACTTGGAAACTGTACCGAGAAGTCTGGGCGACAAGCCCTAAATAAAACTGAAACTGATACAAGATTCCTACTCTAGGAATGAATAAATGATGCGTCTAATCCAAACTCCTGCTAGCATCCACATATGCTGCATCTCCGTGTCCCTGGAATAGAATATCAATCCTGGCGTCCCTGTGGCTGGACACCTAAAAGGTTTTAAAAATAGTTTTATAGCAAGGGTTAGAACCCAAAACATTTTGAAAATATTTAGCAAGTGAATTAACTGCAGTAATTTAAAATTCATGAATGCGCTTCATATTTAAGTTAGTGTCGCACTCCCTTGTGGACATTCTCACCCCTCCACTATTATGCACACCTACCGGTTACCCTAACCCCACCTAGTTGTACTACCCCGTTCAACTAGTCCTGGTATAACCATCCCTTGCCATACTACTCTAACCCGAGTATAATGATTTCCTGAAATATAAGTTATTTCACAATTAACTTAATTAATTCCTCTTAAATAGTAACATATAACCATATCACAAGTTATATAAAGTAAATACATCACACACTGAATTATTCTCACAAATGATTAACTTAACTAATTTCTCATTAATTAACAGCATATAACTGTAACCCGAGTTATATAAAGTAAATACATCACACTCTGTATTATCTCCTACATATAATATTTACTACCATATTATACGTACCTTTACTAACATCCACACATATATCAAACGTGTATCCATCCTTCCGAGAATACCCTCACCGGATGATTCACTCTAAAATGCCATCTCACTAGGTGTGCTCACAAAACCTAGTTTTCCTAAGCTGGAATCGCTCACCAACTTGGACCAAAATATAAACGAAGTGGAGGCGGTCATATTACTTTCCTGAAAGTGGGATTAATCCCTCACCCATATATACCGGACGCTATGACCTGGGGATATACTCGCCCTACTCCTCAAGCTAGGGGATTCACCCACATCGCGCAACCTCCCTTGATAGCATTAGAGTATATAACTTAAAGAAATATCTAGCACTGATATTTAATAGCACACACAATATAAACACGCATATATATATACTATCACTGTACCGTATATATATATATATATATAATATAACCATGGCTTTACCGTGTACTAAATATCCCGTATACTGCCTGAAATTTCCTGAGTCTGTGGCTCGACTCAACGTAATTAATTTTCTAACTTAATAATTTATCGTCTTCCCGAGACTATCATCTGACTCTAATTAAATTAATTAACACTCTTATTAATTTAATCCTACCCGAGTCTACAATCTGACTCTAATTAAATTAATTATTACTCTTATTAATTTAATCCTACCCGAGTCTACAATCTGACTCTAATTAAATTAATTATTACTCTTATTAATTTAATCCTACCCGAGTCTACAATCTGACTCTAATTAAATTAATTATTACTCTTATCAATTTAATCCTACCCGAGTCTACAATCTAACTCTAATTAAATTTATTATGACTCTTATTAATTTAATACTTGGTGTCGCCCAACCATTATCCCCGGACTCTCTCACTTGGCCCGAACCTCAACTTTTCCCGAGTCTATGTTCCGACTCCAAACCAATTACTTTCTTTCAATAATTACTTTAATACCTTGATGTCACCTCACCATCATACCCGGACTTGCTCACTTGGTCCAATTTACATCTCATAATATAATACCCACATTTTCGCCTAATGTGTCACTCCTTTATTTCTATAATTTTCCCAATTATATTTGCCTATAATTATTAACGTACCCGGACTCGATTCACTTGGCCCGAATTTAAATATTTCCCGAATCTATATCCCGACTCTAAATTAATTAGTTTATCTCCAAACTTAATTCACCTCCTTGGTGTCGATTAGCCAATATACCCAGATTCGCTCACTTGATCCGTATCTCACTATTTTGGAATAAAATCTCTCAAATTCATCCATTAAATGCCTCACATAAATTCATCCTAGTCCCAATTACTCTTTCCCATAATTACTAGGAATAGGTGTTTCAACATTACTTATCACAATTTACAGTATGGGAATTAATTTATAATTAATTTCACCCTTATATCACACACAGGACAAACTGGCCAGAATGTCCCATCATCGATCGATCGATGCCCCCGATCGATCGATCGACCCCTTCATTACCGCTCTTCTTCCCCACTGTTTTCCACCATTAACGAACTTCAAGGTTTCTAAACCAGAATTTAAACCTCTAATTACATAATCCCATCATCTACACATGATTAATCCACATCCTATTCATCGTAGAGACCTTAAGATAATCAACTTCTCTACTTATCTCATAATTTTTGAAATGGGTCTTTCTCCATAAAATTTAATTATCTGTTTTAAATCCTAAATTCCAGATTCGATTTCCACTCTTTTATGTTCTGGATTTCTCGTTCAAATCATATACACATATTCAGATATCAATCACCCATCTAAATCTTACTTTGAATCTCATTCAAGTGTTTCAAAAACAAAAAACATTTTGTACCCATTTACACCCAAAAACGAATTTTGGTTTACACATCACTATGATATGAATTGATTATCATGCTTTAAGGATCAAAACAGTTAACCACTTGCCTGAAATCATTCGTAGGGTCTGATTCCGTTGTTGTAGAGATTTGTTGACGAAGAACACCCCAAATTAACCCTTTAATTTGGCTCCAAAGGCTCCCAATTGCTCTTGCTAAGCTTTCCCCCAATTTCCCTCTCAAGCCCTAGGCTTAGAATTGTGTTGGCTGTTGATTTTCTAATCCCCCACTTAGGTTAAAACCCTCAATCCCGTTTTTCACCTAATGGGCTTAATTAAAGTGGCCCAACTCACCCCGTGTGGGCCCGGCCATGCCCAAAAATACCCCGAGACCCAATTACTACCCCCGGGTACTCTTTTCTGACTAACTCGACCCATCCGGACTCAACCGCGCCCTCAGAATTGGCATCCGAATTAATTTATAAAAATCCTTATCTCACACCCAATTTAGTCTATACCGACCCCCGGCTGGGATAAGTGCATACCCCGTCATTAATACCCGAAACGACGTAATTAAATTATTACTATTCACTTAGTAAATAAATTTCCCTAAACATTAACCATTCACTTCCCGATTAATATTTAAATAAATATATTGTCATAATTAATTCAATTAAAATTACAACACACCAGTAATTTAAAATCCCGAATTAATTAAATATTAAATGCACAAAAATACGGGGTGTTACATCTATGTGGATGACATAGTCTTTGGATCCACATGCTCCTCCCATGCACATAATTTTGAGGAGGAGATGAAGTGTGAGTTCGAGACGAGCATGGTTGGTAAGCTTGCATTCTTCCTTTGTCTCCAGGTTCATCATCTAGCGGATGGTATGTTCATCTCCCAATACAAGTATGGAAGATACATTGTGAAGAAACACTACACCAAATCTGTCGAATTGTCACGGTCATTGACCTTAACAAGTTCAACTTATCAAGGTTAATGATCGTGATAATTCTGGGGGTGATAACTTTTTTTGTGACGGACTTGTCACGGTCATTGACCCTTACACAAGGGTCAATGACTACTTGTTCACTCTTTGAATTTCTATTCCCGACGTTATGACCTTTACACAAGGGAAAACCACGTCAGCCTATTGGTGTTACACCAACCTTTATAAGTACCTTGTCCACCATAAATATATATATGGGTGCTTTTTTCTCCCCAACACTACCATTAGGTAATAACTGTTCCTCATCACTACAATATACCTCACTAGTTATACTCGATTTGGAATTGGAAATATCGCAATGAATCCAAAATTTCTTCATACGATCAATCAGTCGTTAGTCACCTTGGAATCGTCACCCCACCGGAATTCGGATTTCGGGGATTTCATCCCAGTTCTAAGTAATACTACGTCTAACCACGTGCCGGCGTGTTCACTATCTAATAGTGTAAATTACCCCAAGTATATAACAATTTCTCTCTTTCGGGACCACATGCCCCACATAATCAAAGGAACTCATTGCTTATCAATAGGTTGGTTACCTCACAAGAAATTCCCAAAATTGACACTCCCATTCTTGGAATCGTCGCCTGATACAATATTATCTGGTTGCTCATCTAACCCCAACTGTTCTACTACTTACTATACCTTCTCAATGTCGATATTCACAAAGAATTATCCCCGTTAAATGCTACTTAATCATCTTATTCTTCCTACGAATACCAAAAGTTTGGATCTTTACACTTTCACCACTTTGTGCATAACTGGACTTCTTACCTGATTGATGTCCTCATTTTATTTACTCTTGAGTTACCCTCAACATTTAATTGATGGGAAAAACACCCCGCCCGCTCGGGGAGAGCGAACGATGCGCTATTATCAATAAACTAAACTAATCCACAAATAACAAGGTGTACAGCACCCAAATCCCTCAATTAAACAAGAAACCACTATTCTCATCTTCAATTTAATACAATAGATCTCTCGAAATAATTACAACAATCCAACTATCTCGAAAAATAAAATAAATCTCCAAATTTGAACGTGCTACACTGACTACACATGATATTCACTTACACCTTTTCTTATGACGTTTAACCTCAATAGCAATAATTTTGCCCGTCTATGTTCCCTCTTCCTTTGGTTTACACTTTAGCAATTCAAGGTGTCTGTGCCCCTTATAACCCAACTATACGGTTTTAAACATTATATATGCTTCATACAAATCTCAGACTCTTTATTGTCACTGTAAATACAACGGTGCTATACCACTAGGGCGTTCTTAATCGCTTCTGAATTATACATCCCAAATCCTCCTTATCCTCAATGCGTCCCTCAACATGCCGTGCCAAAACTAATATTATTAATACTTACATCGTAATTTACTAACGTTTGGCTCTAATGGCCTTACAACATAATTTACTCTTTGTAATTTCCTGTTATAACTACATACTCCCGTAGTGATAGGGGTATCCAATCCATGAACAAAGGGCCTCACTACTCCTTACTACCAATTTTACGCTAAGTTTCATGCGTGGAGTGTCTCGCAAAGCGAAATCCAAACAAGGAACCCCCCCCCGATACACTACTACCTAACATTGTTGGTCATCGGAATTCGTTAAGCCCTGTCCATAGCATGTACCCCTACACTCTCGTTTCTCAACAAAGTTACATTTTGCCGCAATGACACTTAAACAAGGATCTTCCTTCGAATGTCACTTTCTCTAGACTGATGGGAATCGCATTTCATATACACCACGTAAGTAAGATCGGGGTTCTCAAAATCCCGTCCCCAGTCATACAACTATGAGTATTAACTCCCAAATCTCTAACGGGGAATAAGACAATGTACCCTTTTGTTACTACCTTTCTATTGTTAATTATAAAAACCAATTAACTCTTTGTTGACTAGAAAAGTAATCACATACTACTCATAATAATGAAATCCCTACGCATAATGGGATTCAATATCTGAGACTATAATATTTTTTTTAAAAATCACAACACTTTGATCGAGTCACCAGGCCTCACCACCTCCGTATATGTTTTATCAGGCCATAGCCCGGGAAACAGGAATTTTGGCGGGTGCCCAACATCCGTGTCATAACAAAATCTCTTGACAACGTGCTCCTCAACCATATAATAATACCACAAGGATCAAATAATAACAACAGTTATTTCCCAGATTCCAATGAATTTAACAATTCAAATATAAGTTCAAATAATACGAAACTAAAGAGAATGCCACTCGCGAGATTTTCGGAGCATGCTATCGGTATAATTATATAAATAAAACCATAAATAATATCACCACATACTCGTATACTACCACACCAAAACGAGTAATATTAATAAATCAACACCGCTATTATTATACCCATTCATCCTCGCGGATGACAATAAAAGTAAATCCCCCACGCTATAAGGAAAAATATCTTTGTATATGACGAAATTATTGATATACTTACCAACCTCGACTCTCAAGTGAAAATAGTAATAGTGACAATTGTAGCAACTCATTCACGCCATAAATAACATGCATCATCATCTGAGAATGTAACTCATACTTCTATTTTATCAATCGACCTGGCTACTCAAATGGTTCCTGGACATACCGCGCCTAACTGTCCCACACCGACTTTTTCAATAATTGTTGTTCTCGCCAGACACAATACTTTGATCCCTACTTTTGCATTGGGAAAAATTTTATAACGCACGGGTTTCACTCCCCACAGAAATACTTCTACACATACTCCTCTTATCTCTTGTCTCACCAATCATGTTAAGTTGGTTCATCTCTTGGACGTTGGTAGTCTCGACTCAAACGACTATCTCTATGGTTTCCTTAGTGTTGGCGGCCCTAAGGATCATGCTACTAATTTCCCACCTCTTTTACTGAAATTACCATCGCTCGGTAGTAATTCCTCTATCGGATTATTTTAACGGTTTCTCCATTGGGTCTTCTCATTGTGGTGCTTCTCCAACACCAGTCTTACTTTATGTAAGTTTCTCGATTCTTGTGTCTCCCCACTCGGGGATGTTTACCTCAAAATTAACGCTATGCAGCAATACCATTTGCTTTAATCGTCCAAGCAGAATCCTGCTCGAAGGACTTGCGATACTTCTTTGTAAATTCTTTCTTTAATAACCCCTTTCCCGTTTTACCTACTTCACCCAGTGTAGGGTTCACTAAATAATTTTATTTCTCCTCACAAAGTGACCTCTGTCCGAACCTTTCGTGTGAGTTCAGAACGACATTCGTTTCTCACCCTAAACATTTGATCACGAAACTTATGGTCAAACCATTCGCGTACGCCTTCTCTCGACGTTACATCCCACTATAAGTGTGGTGATTGTTTCTCCCCATAGAAACTCCGCTCTCACGGGATAATAAAATTTTTCTTAAATTTTCACTCTCGATTAGCCATACTCCGACAGAAATCCAAACCTTTGGATACTTTGTGTTAGGTTGGCTAGCACATGACGTCTTCTCCCTTAGAGTATTGCTACTGCTGGTTCTCCTCAATGTTATATCTAATTCTAACTCTCATTCCAACCTTGTTGGATGTGTCGAATTGACCCCATTCATACGATAGCCGTACCCGGAAGCTTCAAGTCGCGCCTTAGCCGTCTATATCTTCCAGGACTTTCGTGCCATAACATCGGTGACTTCGACTACGGTCGTCCCTCTTTAAATATATCAATTATTCTCAATATAAGTTTGCCTCCTGCTGTTCACCCAACTGTCTTCGCCTAACGTATTGCATTGTTCGGTACACGAATACACCCGATCGTAAATAAGATTCACTACTATACGTATTAAAGCAGGGGAACGAAATCTCAACCAAGATATCAACAATCCTAAGCATAGGGCTCTATATCAAAGAAAGCTCAGCGGAAAACATAACAAGCCGTACAGATCCTAAAGGACACTAGAACCTGATGCTCTGATACCACCTGTGACACCCCGACTAATTAAATACCGGGTAGCTACTCCTTTATAAAATTAAATCAAAATGCCAAGTTGGCTCAGTTAATAGCATCACTGTCGAAAACATTTTTATTATTACTAACCACCTAGTATTTAAAAAGTAAGTTGCCAAATTTTAATTAAAGTCTGATTAACATGCAACAAGTGTAAAGAAGAATAAAAACACCATTCACCATAATGAAGTAAATATAATAACCGTCACATGATATAAATAAATCTGGAGGAAAAACTCCTCATAACACAATCCCACAACTGAAGTAAATACTGAAATACTGAATACTGAATGAATACATGCCAAAGTCTGAAAAACTGAAATGAAAATGTATCTAATAGAATTTGGGCAACATGCCCTACAACTGAGGAATACTGAATAAGGAATCCAAATGATATAAGCGTCTAAAAGCAAATCCCTGTAGCTTCCACAAGCAGCTACAGCTCGCCATCAGAATGAGAATCCTATGCATGGTGACCTTGTGGCTGGGCACCTAAAATGGTTTTACAAAAAGATAGATTTGAAAGCAAACGGGTCAGAGCCCGAATGTGGAGATATTTTAAAAACCTGCAAGTGCTTTAAAAACATTTAAAACAGTATATGCAAAGTACATGTTAGGACGTGCTCTCACATGATATACTCACCTCTCGTCTAACTGTGCACTCCTAACATTCATGTACCCATTCATGTGTTATCTCATAACTATCTAAGAGTTTCTACACTACTACTTGGTTCACGTTTAAATTCCAACCTTAATAATTAAATAGAGAGTTCTACTTTAATTCCCGGATTCACAATTATTAACAAAACCATTTATGGATAAAAGTCCCCTTTTTCTTTTCAAAACATTACCATAACTATACTCACAATTTAACATAGTAAATTCCTTCCCAATTAACCGTATATTAACGCATCATAAATATACAATACAAGCACCCCGAGGCTAAGCTACGGTGCACACATACTCTGCTATCCATCCCGGTACATCACGTACATAAGGATTACAAATTCCGAATCTCTCAGGAATTGTTGGAATCAACACCACACACATAAATGGAGGCGAACATAATTCACATATCCATGGTCACGTACATACCTACGCTCCATAGTCAGCTGGCTTATTAACTCACAAATAAGTCGTTCTCTTGAACTATGTCCTCTAGGCACCAATCTAAATCCGGGCAACACAAGGATAAGAAGGTCCTAAGCGAACGTAAACCTCCCGTGATAGCAAGTATGGTAGGTATGTCATACACATAAGATTATATACTAAGCATTCACACATCTTAGATATCTCGATATTAATAAAGGTATACTCTACATCATTATACCATTATTCCAATTTCATATATTTCAAGTATCCCGATAATATATAAATTAAATAGTCGTCACGTCTCACGTCGTAATATCTTAAACTTAAAACCTATCTCAAATAGACTATTAAGTTCCCATAATTCCCACATATACCTAAGGTCTTTACTTCTGTCCCAAACCTTATTCCATCAAATCATTCAAATTTTCACTATTAACCCAAATATTATCTCACATAACGAATTTCATTTATTTAGAATAATTCCTCAAATTAAATTCCAATTAAGGTCCAATCTCATAATCATGCCTACTGGTCTTCCTTAAGGTTAAGGGTATTCATAATGTCACCAATATTATTAATCAAGGGTTAACATCATTAAGATTCAATTAAGGAAAAATTTTACTCATTCTGGGAAGGTCGATCGATCGACCTTTACCTTCGATCGATCGATGGTGGTCGATCGATCGACTGATGAATGCCGATCGATCGATTGCACCAGGTAGGCTACGGACTGCTTCGTTTCGCAGTTACAATTTCGACCCAAAACTCCATTTTTAAGCATGAAACTCCAAGATAAGGTTACCATAACATCATACTATCATCCTACAACAGTATTAACATTCTAAATCCCATAATTCATCATTTAAAGGCTTGGTTTAGATCAAAACTACATCAAAATAATTTCCAGAATTCTTCCATTCAAGAATATCATTAAACTTCTTATAATACCACTTTTAGATCATCAAGGTTCTGTTTATAACATATAAATTCGTCCAGAATATACTACATGCAATTCCTACATAAATCATGGCCTTTAACTTCCAATTCATGGGTCTAATTTATCTCCAAAAATCAATTTCGAAAATTCCTAAACATGGAAACATATCTTGAATCAAAAGAGTTTAAATCACTTGCCTCAATTATCTCAGAATTTGGTGTAGAATCTTTGATAGTCAAGTTGTTCCTTCTCTCACTTTTCTGCAGAATTCTTCCCTCTCTTTCTCTTTCAAGCTCTTCTCAAGGTTTCCTTCTCTCTCTCTCTCTCAAGCTTTTCCCAAGGTTGAAGATAATGGAGAATGGATGTGTGAAATGGTTTGTGGGAGTTGGGAGTATATTTCAACTTCTCCCGTAGCCCATTAAGTCTCTAAATGGTAGTAGTGGGTTAAGTGGGTTAAGTGGGTTAAGGAAATAGTCAGCTTATTAATTCCATTTTCGTCACTTTTTAATTCCCAAAAATGCAATTTACCAAAATACCCTTTTTGATGCCGGTATGGCCCACAAATACCCCGGGACCCAAACTAAACTTCCGGCTAGTGTTTTCTGACTATCTCGACCCTTCCGGACACGTTGGCGCACTCAAAACGACCATACGGTTAATGGAACTAAAATTCACTTATTAATTTAATATAATAAATACCATGACGTGGCGGTCACACACGTCAAACAAAATTCTCAAATTGCCGTATTTAAATCTCACGACAATTTCAATATTACCAATATTCATAATAATAAAATACTAACTCACATCTCGTTAATATTTTTATCCGGATTAATTTCCAATTAATAAACATTTAATTCAATTAATCCTCAAAAATAAATATCACAGAAAATACGGGGTATTACAACGAGTAGCCAAGTCATCCACACTACTACTTAGACTCTTTGGCGCGTGTAGGACAATTGACCACGGCTCGTTGTTTATATACTCCGAGTAAAACACTTGATTAACCTTTTGGAATGCACAAACAAACGGCTCATCGCTCACGTGGTCATTGCTCTTCAACTTGGACAAGTCAACCATGATCAAATTGGTGATAGGATCAACTTTACAAGCATTTTTATCCTCAACTCTTACCCAGTCACAGTAAAATACAACCTCTTTGAAGCTTATATAATCCAATTCAAATATATTTCGAATTACACCATAGTAAGTCATTTCAGCTTCAACGAGGCTTTTATATTTTGCGCTCGCTCGAAAGAAAGTAAGAGCCTTTTATGAAATGCAAGAGTTCTTTACATTTGTACTTTCCTCGTACACTTTTGTGCCGAATACGTAACTGTTCAATCGATACTTTTTGTACTCTTGTGCCATGAACAAGGGTCTAGTGGCTAGACGAGCAAGCCTTGATGTCGCATCACCCATCTTTAAGAGCTGAGAATATAGATAAATTAATTAGATTAGTTGTAAAGTTTAAGTGTAATGTAATGTTATATAACGACCATTTTCGTTATAATTGCCTCTTATGACAACCACAACCTAAATTCGTTGTTTGATTGTACCATTGTTTTTCATATTTTATTGTTCTCATAGGCTTCATATTTTCTGCATATTACAAAATTAATCATGTATAAAATAATCTAAAATATTCTAAAATAATGTTAAACATTAAAATAATTTAAACTTACTTTTTCCATTCTTCGACATTTTCATGTGTGTCAAATGGATAACAAGTTACTTGTTCATGTTGCAAACTCGTTAATTTCCCTCGTTTTCCCATCACATGACCACCATCATCAACGAACTCATCAGTGTCATCAACACTGGTCAATTCAGGCATATATTCTCGAGTATATATTGATGACTCCAAGGCGATGTATTCCTCTGCAATTGTTCCTGCAATGTATCGCGTATTCTTGACATAATCTTTAAAAACTTTCATCAATCTTTCAAATGGATATATCTACCGATATCTAACTGGACCACAAAGAAGTGAATCGTCACATAGGTGTACCAACAAGTGAACACTTATGTCAAAGAATGTTGGGGGAAAGTACTTCTCCAACACATAAATCTCTTCAGTCACCGCTAATTTTGCGGCCACTATGTGTTCTCGATTGACTACTTTCTCACACAAGAGTGAGAAGGTAATACTAATTTGCATAATAGCCCTCCGCAAACCCTTGTGCTTAGATAAACAGTTCTTAAACAATAGAGAAACCAATCGCATGATCATATGCCAATCGTGGGACTTACACTTATGTAAATCATGAGTAGCATAATTCACAATCCTTTACAAGTTGGACAAAAAATTATATGGGCCCTTCAAATTATATATTGTGTCTGAAAGCATTTTCCTTTCCTCACTCGTCAAAGTAAATACACCAGGGGGAATTATTGTCCTTCCCCTACTATCTTCTTTCAACCATAGTAGTGGCTTAAGTTTCAACGATTTAATGTCTTTTCGTGCATTTTCCCCATCCTTTGAATGACCCCCCCAAGGCAAGTGCCCACAATATGTAAAGCGAAGTTCTTCTCTGCATGCATCACATCCAATACATGGCGCACCGGGTTATTCTTCCAATAAGGCAAGTCAAATAAAATTGACCTCCTAGACCATGCCTTTCTTGTCTCAGTTTCATTCCCAGTTGGGGTCTTCTTATGCTTGACATTCTTAAATTTGAGATTCTTACCTGGCATATCAGGGCCACATTCACAAGATTTACTTTCAATTTCTGAACCTGAAAGTTGTCTTGGCGGTAGCCTATGTTCAACCCCGCCCAATAAAAAATTAGAACCTTTCTCAAATATGAAACTATGAGCCGGGGGTAAAAACCTCCTATGGCAATGGTATACATTTTTTGAGCTAAAGGATAGACAAAGAGATTCAGTCTCCTCTCCATAAATAGGAAACCCCAAATAACCATGTACTACACAACCGGATAATGTCCCATAAGATGGAAAATCATGAATTGCCCACATCAACATAGCTTTTAGCGTAAACTTTTCTTTTCTAAAAGAGTCAAATGATTTCACACCCTCTTCCCACAACTCATTTAATTCTTCTAGCAAAGGAGCCAGGTAGACGTCGATATCATCACTTGGTGCCTTTGGCCCAGGTATCAACAAAGACATCATCGAAAATTCAGGTCTCATACACTGTGAAGGAGGGAGGTTGAATGGGGCTAGGATCACTGGTCATACACTCTGATTGGTGATTATATTTCCAAATGGATTGAAACCAACTGTTCATATAGCCAAACGAATGTTGCGCTGTTATCGAGAAAAATTGGGATACTCATAATTCATCCTCCTCCAAGTTAAAGAATCAATAGGATGACGCATGAGATTACCCTCTACTTCTTCCCTAGCATGCCAAGTGATTGCCTTCGCTATCCATGGTACTGTGAAAAATTGCTTAAATCTAGGCCCAATGGGAAAATATTTCAACACTTTTTGAGGAACTTTTGAGCTTGTGCCTTCTTTACTAGTAGATTGGACATATCTAGGTTCATCGTAAACTGGACAACGATCGATATTTTCATACTCCTTTCGGTATAATATGCAGTCATACACACAAGCATGAACCGATTTATACTTCATTCCCAAACCTTTCGAACTTTTCTTCATAACAGGATAGCTATTTGGAAGTGTATTCTCCTTGGGTAGCAAGCCCTTCACCCATTTCAAAATTCCTGTCATGCTATTACCAAACAAATCATACTGCGTCTTCAGACTATGAAAACCAACCATGGCATGTAAAGTTGTTTGATCTTTCTCACAGACAGAGTATAATGGTTGGGTCTCCTTAAATTTTAAAATTTGGTAGTCATCATAAAGGTGTATCGTGATATCTTCACGAGCACTTGAACCTTGTACATCATCAGTGACCTCATTATCCTATGCTTTATAAACTCCATACGCATCATCAACTAAATCCTCTAACATATTATGATCTACGTCGTCCTCTTGTACATCTATTCTAGTTGTTGAAGGTTGTTGTGAAGGTTGTTCGGGGACAAAAGGAACTTTCAATTCACCATGAAAACTCCAAAATCAATAACTATCTTGCATACCCGATCTTAACAAATGTAGTTCAACTGTTTTCCACTCAAACACCTTACCATTCTTACACCTAGCACACGGACACGAAAACTCTTCATCATTATGACATCTCTTTATGTATATCATAAATTCATTAGCACCTCTACGAAACACATCCCCCATTCTATTTGTCTCACCCATCCACTCTTTGTATTTCAGATATCCCATCACAACTACCACAACTAATCACCTATTAAAAGTAAGAAGCATATATTCATGGATTAGTACAAACAAAACTTAGATTTATAGTATGTTTCAATTAATTATGTCTTATTTATATTCGATTTTTAAATTTCAAATTCAAATTCAATTTATAATAGAAATTTCTATTTCCTCCATCTCCTCTAAAGGATGAGTGGTCATATCCCATTCAAGACCGCATTTTTCTGTAATATACTTAACAACTCATGCACATTGTTACGATTTGAGAAACATTCGGTAGCATATCCTTATAGTTCTCCAAGTACACGACATGGATTGGCAAGTGTGAGTGTTATTTCAATTGATCAATTGACATAACAGTCACACTTGTCAATCTAGTATGTACCCAGAGAATATTAGGATATGACTGCAGAACTTCCTCCAAAAGTAACAACTTTAAACCACTAAGAATATTATTATACAGAAATTATGCAATCCCAAACTGTCTAAACGGGCGATTCGAGAGATCTCATTACAGGGGTAATGACTCTCGAACGGGTCTAAGGGCTATTGAATTCGTACGCATAAGAACTAGAAGGCTAGTATCTATGCGCACTATATGTAATTTCAAGTATGTTTCATTTAATTATCATACTATATATATATATTTCGTTATATAAAGTAATTTTTAGAAAAGGTTGAAAAATCCCACCCCCATATGGACAATAATACAGTGGTCATGCCACTTTTAAAATTAACCAACCCAACATCGATCCACTATAATCCAACCGCAATGGCAGTAACAAATGTGTATCTCGTACTCCTTCTAATTCATCTACTCAATTAATTATTTTTATCAATTAAAATATACAATTATTAATTTACTAATTTATAATGAGGGGCAATCCTACTTGCATATGAAAGGGCACTAATTATTAATTTACAAACAAATTAACAACCAATCAATATTAAATCAATCAATTATTTTACAAGGGGCACTACAATATGAGGGGCAATATCTAATAAACCAATAAAAATTTAATTAAAAAAATACACACACGCACATATACACAGGCCCCCCTCCCCGCCCACCCCCTGCCCTACCCCCTCCCCCGCTGCCACTGCCGCTGCCGCTGCCCACCACACGCATACACACATATATATACACGCGCACATATACACACACATACACACACGCATATATACACACACATATACACACAAACACACACATGCACAGACACCCCCTCCCCTCCCCCCAGCCATGCCCCTCCCCCTCCCCACACACGCACACATACACCCAACACACACACACATGCACATTTACACACATATATATACATACACACATATATACATACACATATACATAAATGGAGGAGAAATAGAGAGAGAGAGAGAGAGAGAGAGAGGAGTCGCTAGAGAGAGAGAGAGAAATGGAGGGAATAGAATCGGTGGGAAAAAAAGAAGAGGGAAGATTTTTTACTGATAGAATTGTCACGGACATGTCACAGTCATTGACCGTGACAACTTTACGGTATTGTCATGGTTATTGACCGTGACAAGTTCGTGGAAGTTGTACTTGTCACGGAGTTATCACGGTCAATGACCATGACAAGCATTTGCCAAGGCCTTATTACGGTCAATGACCATGACAAAAAACGCATGTTTTTTTGTCACGGCCAATGACCGTGACAAAAAATGCTTGTTTTTTTGTCATGGTCAATGACCGTGACCAGGCAAGCCTCTTAAAGGGTGTCAATTTGACCATTTTGGTGTGGTGAAATTTGGTTTAAACGGCTAAACATGCATGTACCCCAATGAGTACCTCAACTACACTTAGTAAGGACACTTCAGGTAAGGAAGTAGATAAAATCTTGTATCGGAGTATGATAGGTAGTCTTCTTTACTTGACTGCCAGTTGTGCCTTTAGTATTGGAGTTTGTGCATGATATTAAGCATCCCCGAAAGAGTCACACTTACTTGCTCTACATGAGTGGGACTCTCTCATATGACATTTGGTATTCCTTTGATATCGATGACTGTTTATCGGCCTATTCTAATGTCGATTGGGTTGGGGATGTCGATGGATGTAGAAGAACTTCAGTTGGGTGTTTCTTCTTTAGTTCTACTCTTGTCTTTTGATTGAGCAATAAGTAAAACTCCATCTCTTTGTCCACTGCAGAGGCTAAGTGCATAGCCACCAGAAGTTATTACACGCAACTCCTTTGAATGAAGCAGATGGTGGAGGATTATGGGATATCACAGGACATCATGACTATTACATGTGATAACACGAGTGAGATACACATATGCCACAATCCAGTCTAGCATTCGTGCACAAAACACATTAGGAATTACGAGCACTTGATCTTGAGAGTTAGTAGAAGAAAAAGTCACGTCCTTGAGTTTTGTGTCCAATGACCTTCAGTTAGCCGATATCTTCACTAAGGCTTTAGATGCCCTTAGATTTGAGAGTTTTAGGAAGTCATTAGGAATTTTCACAGTTGACTAAGGGGTGGTTACCATGTCTAGGATAGGTTAAATTTTTCATGTTCATATCATATGATTCCTATTGCTAGACTGTATCATTTGTAACATTTTTGTATTATATTTTTCTTTATTCATATTTGTAGAAAAATACAAAAAGATTATCTATTTTTTGGAAAATTGAAAAAGCCAAAAAGGTTTTCTTTTTACAAAATTTCAAAAAAGCCAAAAATATTTTCTTTTTATTAAATTTTTAAAAAACACAAAGAGTTTTGTATTTTATTTACGCCTTTTATGGATGAACATTTAGGATGGCTAAAGTCACAACATCATTTCCATATTCAATGTGACTATTTGATAGTGATTTGAGACGCTACATCTTTCATCCATGTGCTTTATAATGTTATGGATTCATTGAAATGCGATTACTGAAATCTTTCTACATGTTTAACTCTTAGTCTCCTTAAATGAACACGTGCATGGATTTGTTTGATTATTGTACTTTTCTATCACATGTTGGTCGAAATGTTTCCATCTCAATTCTGTCTTTAAAACAAACCAAATATGATAAAACTCGACAACGAAAGTAGTGCATGTAAGAACTGTTGCCCGTGAGGAATTTGTTTAAATATTAAAAATGATGAGTGAACTCAAGGAAGAGCTATAAAAAGTACATATGTCCTTTGATATTAAGACATCGTTCAAATCAGACCTAAAATGTGTGGCATTGTAAAAAGTAGTCAAGGCCCAAAGAGTTTGAAAAGAGCCGAAAAAAGTGTGGAATTGTAAAAAGTAGCCAAGGCCAAACTATTTTAGTTTGATCTGATCATTCACAAGAAAATTTAGAATCTAAAACTGTGATCATTATTATATTTGAGGGAGTTTGCTTGGAAATAAATCAACGAGTTTGTACGTCCTGACAAAGTCTTGAAAAGCATTACATAATTTAAGACGTTATTGGTGTAGAAATCCTTTTATACTTTTGATTGGTTGATTGGATTAAGTTAGTGTCATCTAAATTCAACAATTTTACACCTAAAGAAAATTGTGAGTTCATTCATTAGGAGTATCCAAAATTCATCGTTCACATATGTTATGACTGTTTGCATTGATTTTTCCATCGGATTTTATCACACCCTTTCATTTACACTATCATAAAATTGGTTATCTTAGTGTTCTTTCATAGTGTGATTCTTTGTTGTATATTTTTTGTAAGAAAAATTTTGAAAAATTGAAAAAAGGAAGTTTATTACCTTGTGACACTCTCCGTATGCATTACTATGTTTCTTCTTATTTGTCTATTTGGAGACATCATAAAAAGGGGGAGAACGAATTATGGGGGAGTTGAATGCTTGTTCTATTTAATGACTTGCTTATGGTTTAATTGATCTTGATTCTATTCTTATCATTGTATTTCAAACATTTGCACATCACGGGTATTTATTTCCTGTCTCATGTGTGTAGGTACAAATTGAGGAACATTATTTTCCACACCCTAATGATGACAAAGAAACGTTGGCGAATTGAAGATTTGAAGATGTTGAAAATTTTGAAGACATGTTCTTTGATATTTCCATCTATGGGTCTTTGGGGATATTAGATTGTATGTCTTAGTTTTTTTTTTATGCATAATTCGAATTTTTTATGCATGTAACGGCATAGACATAGGGTTAGATTTTTAAGGACATGTTTTTATAAATGTCCGTTTAGAGTCTAGGAATTTTTTTATTATCCTTGATCATAGCTAGTATGTCGTATACCATTACATTTTAGCACGTCTTCACACGTTCAACCTTGATGTCCATCATCCGAATCTTTAGCATCACACATCATCAATGCGTACACAACATTAGCATAGTGCGCTATGCATCTTCAATCCGTCTCCACTATCCCACTAACTCCACTACGCTAAAAGGTAAAATGTTTAATTGGAGTTATTAATGTTCACGTATTTATTTGGGATAATTTTCATAAAATGTTGATATCAAAATGAGACATTTTTCCAAGTCAAAAATAATTTTTAAGACATACAGGCGAGCTTTTATAAAATAATATTTTTCGCTCCTGTCATTCAAACGATATAGAAATGTCGTTCAAATGATATTAATAATTTGTTCTAACGACATGCAATGTTGTTTGAATGGTCGTTTGAAGAGCCATTTCTTGTTTGCATCAAATGAACCTATATTGTTTTGTGTTTTCATAGGTCGTTAGTAACGACATCGAATGTCTTTCAAACGACATGTAGATGTCATTCGAACGTCATGCATCGCCTCAATTTCTTTTAGCCTATAAATACTTGCTACGAAGTTAGGCTTTGAAAGTTTTTTAAAACTCCTCTTTTGTATATCTGATGCACATTAAGACTTCATCGTTTAGGCTTTTAAACTCTTTTTTATTCACTCCAAAGTCCCAAATCATTTATGCGAATCATTCTTAACTCCAATTATTCATATTGCTCATTCTGGAGTTAAACTTATGGAGAAGAAGGTTGTCTCCATTGCTGAATATTGGAGATTTTGCGGGATCTCTTGTTGAAGACTTCGAACCAACACATGAGGGTATTCGCCATCACAAACGAGTATTTTTGCTATGTACTTGTAAGTTGAAAATTTATAATTTATAAAGAAATAAAAAAGTTTTGCCCCTGTTGGGGATTTTTCCTCAAATATGTCTTGTGATTGTTTTGGTTTTCATGCTAGCTAATTCATATAGCTGTCAATCACAATTACATATGTATGTTTTAGGGTTTTAATTAAAACTCGATATAAAATTGGAATTTAATTAAATAATTTTTGACATTAAATGGAAGCGCACTCTCAATAGTTTATATCAAGATGCGACAACCTTATCTCTACAGGCCGAAACCAACCCTCTCAAACCATTCGAGTGGCATACTTATAGAGAATCGAGTACACTTATTCCTTCATACGACTAAAATAAGATACAAATTGTACAGTTTTGCAAGAAATCCTTGTGCCTCACATTTTCTCACCTGCTGACTCACACATGTAAGATTTGTGTCCTTACAAGTTCCTTGAGTAAAAGTTTCCTCTATCTGCAATCAGAAGGCCAAAGAAGCGTATTTATTCAACCAACATAGATAATGGAAGACTTTATTTTGGAATATTTTAAATTATCCAACCCATATAACTTAAGAATTAAATTGACAACTTGGGCCTTACACTACTCAGTTAATTTACAACTAGCAACTCCACCAACTCATTGCGCGGATCTTAACAAATGTTGGAGGAGTGCAACTTGTATATTCCATGGAATATCTAATAAAATTAACTTCTGAATGTTGAAGTTTTCAAACAAACACTATAGCTTCTAAAGACAAAATAAGCAAACCAAACCGGGAAAAACCAAAAATTATTCTCGTGAGCGACTTGATCGTTTTCAAAAGAGAGTTTATATTTTCTTAGAGTATTTTTTCTTTGTTTCTTCTTTTTCTTTTGTGGTCATCTTGGTTGTAGATAGTTTGGAAGGATTTGGGTATATGTGTATTAGCATACGCAAATGAACTTGGTATAAATGGTCATACTTGAACAATTATCGAATGAAATTTACATTGACGGATCAAAAAAATTATGATTGTTAAGTTTAGATTTTACCATAAAGAATCTTTTTTCTAAAGGAGTCTACACTCTGGTTGTCTACAATCTGCAGAAATTACCTATGGCTCCAAATTATTTGTTGATAGCAAATTTATTTGATGGAGTTAACATCATGTCTTCTAGAAATTCTTATTTATTATTTTCCAATTACTATAATTTTATTCAACTCTTAATGATTTACCTTCTTCTTTGTATTTGTTTTCAATTTTCGTTTCCAAGAATAAATAAGTTTACTAAGTGGAATATAAGTGTACCACTATAAGTATATTTGTTCACAAAAATAAGCATAAAAGTTCAACAAATGTACCAATAATAAAAGGATTACTTATGCTGAAGTAAATGTATTTGAAGATCAAGCGTACATTCTAAATTGCATTAAGAACACACCGATATAGATTAATGTTCACATCAACCATGTGTAAATTACATTGTCAATAGAATACATAGGTGTGGTGACAATTATTATGCAACACAAATAAATATAAAAGAGACAATTACCAAGTAAGAATCAGGAACGTAAAATGACAATCACACAACAAAGGATGTACGTGGTTCAGCAAAGATGTGCCTACGTCCACGGTGGTACAGTCGGTGTTATTTCTATATACTCCGGGGAGTGATTACAGAGAATACAACTTGTCCTTTTGCCTCGGACCTAGGGTTTAATATATAAATGTACATTTAGGTGAGTGGGGGTGATGGGTTCCCCCACGTCTTCCATCTCTCCTATAACCTCCCTTCAGGGGAACGTGGGAAGAGACCGGATCAAAATAAGAGGTGGGGGGCCTGGACTTTGGGCCACCAGAACTGGGCTACTCATCCAGGCCCATGGTCTTAATTCTGGGTACCCACAATTTCCCCTAAGTTTGTTGGGCCATGTTCATGGGCTCAATAAATTTAAATGATTAGCCATAATGGCTTTTTTGCAATTCTTCGAAAGCTGTGAAGTTGATTTTGGCGGCACCCGCTTCGTTTATTATGCACTATGATTAGCATAATTTGAAGGTTTGTTGGAATAGCCACTTTTCTACCGTCACTTCAGTCTTTCTAGAATTCTTTTATTTTCTGTGAGCTCTAGCGCTTCGTACCTTCTTCTCTCAATCTCCATTCTCATTGCTTCCTAGTTGTTTGGGCTGGTGTTTCTTCATTGCTTGAATCGATCTTCTATTTTTAAGTTTCCTGTGCCCTTTCTTTGTACTTTCTCTTTGAGTTTGTAGCTTTTCTAGGGTTTTCCAATGGCGAAGATTGGAAATAGGTCAATCTCTGAATTTAGGAAGTTTTACAACATCCCTGAGTGGGTAGATATTGAGTGATGTGCCTCCCCTCCTAGAAAAGTTAGAATAGATGATGCCCATTGGATCCACGTCTTGTTGCTTTCCCAGGGGGGACTCACTTTTCCTCCTAATCATTTATTTTTGCATTTTTTTGGCTATTTTAATATTGTTCCTGCATAATGCTGGCCCAATGTGTGGAAAATAGTAAATGGCATACATAGGATAAATCAATTGTATGGCACTAGGTTAGGGCTCGCCGAGGTCTATTTTTGCTACTCCTTTTCTCGAACTAGCTCTGGTGTCCTTTACCTCAAAGCTAGGAGCCCTTACAGGGTATTGGTAGTAAATCTACCTGATTCCCATAAGGACTACTGGCAAGAAGGTTTTCTTATTAGAAATCGGCAGTTTTCTCCCCAATTTGAAGGGTCGAGGTCTGAGAGGTTCTCTGTTCCCTTTTATGGGGAGGAATACATAGGTAGACATTGTGCTGTTGTTTTGACTTTTGTTGATTTGTGATCTTTCTAACTCCTCTTTGCTTTTTCTTCCACAGCGAGATCAAAGAACTTGGAGCCTGCTCTCAGCGAGGTTCGTATCTCAGAACTGGTTAAGGCTTGGAATATCAGGGAGCCTTTGGGTGACGACAAGCGTCCTAGGTCTGCTTCCTTTCTGTTCGAGTACAAGAACGTTGGCTCCAGCTTCATAGCAAGGCCTGTGGATAGTATCCCAGAGTTTGATTTATTCGAAGAGGCTGCTGCGGGTCCTATCCAGTTGGATGAGGAAGAGAGCAGCTCTGAGAGTGACATTGTAGGAGCTGTAAGTGATTTACGAGGAGAGAGCTCTAGCAGTAGCAGTTCCTCTGATCGTAGGGAGGTTTTTGAAGCTCGAGGATCGTCGAGCACTTCCAGCAGTTCGAGCGAGGAGATGGTTCCTCTAAGGAAGAACTTGATTAGGGATGATGATGATGAGGAGGACCACGTGCTTCTTACACAAAGGTCGAAGAAGCAAAAATCTAATTCTGGGTCTGTGGCTACTGGTTCCCGGTCCTCTGCCCAAGAGCAGGAGAGAAAGAGGAAGGAGGAGGAGCAGGTGAGGGAGAGAGAGAGAAAAAAGGAAAAAGAGAAAAAGAAGATGGAGGAGAAGAGGAGGGTAAAGGAGAGGAAGAAGAAAGAAAACAAGAGAGAGGAGGAGAAGAGGATGGCTGAAGCGAGGACGAAGGCCGAGCAGGCCTTGGTCCCGGTGTCCGCGCTGCCCGAGGGGGCTTCTGTTGGAATTTCCCCTCAATTGGCCCCCGCTTTGCTCGAGAGAGCTGTCCTCCCAGATGATCGCCAGTGGGTGGTAGGGTCCGAGTAATTGGCCCTTTAGGCTAGTCAAAGGCTTGCTCTGGTAAGGTCTTTCCCTTTTCTCCTATGTTGTTCTAAATTCTCTCATTTCCTCTTTTAATGCCTTCTTTTTTCTGCAGTTTGTTACTGACTTCCCCGTGCTGTATCGTTCACGCGATGAGCTGGTGAAGAGAAACAATGAGCTGGAGCAAGAGAACTCCGCCCTGAAGCTGAAGGGTAAAGAGCTCGAGGCTAATTTTAAAGCCATTGACGCTGCTCGGATATCATTCGACTTGGCTCTTACCACAGCCAACAAGGAGAAGGACACGACAATGTGATGGTCTGAAGGAGCTGAGACAGGCCTACGACTTGGTTTTCTCGAGGAAACTTACTGTCGTGGAGGAGAACAGGGTGCTCTCCGAAGAGCTGAAGAAGAAGGAGTCTGAGGTTGTTACTGCCAAAGAGGACTCATACAATTCTGGTTGGGCTGCAGCATATGAGGATGCTGAAGTTCAGATAGGCTATATTAGTCGTCTGAACTTCAAGAAAGGTTAGAATACGGCCCTTTTGGCTGTTGGCGTCGACATCGATTATCCCTTGTTTGACAAGCATGACCCAGGACCGAAGCCAACCGTGGATGAAGTTCCTACCCCAGCTGTTGAAGGCGCTGATCCTGTTCCTCGAGCGACCCCTGCTGATGTTTCTATGGTAGCGGGGACAGAGATTACCCCTGCTGAGGTCGGTGCTCCTGCTGGTGTTGACAAGGGGAAGGGGCCATCGACCTCTGGTCCACCTGAGGTTGTCAACTAGTTATCTACTAGGATTGCTCTGTACTTTTGGTTTTTTCTGTCTGTAAATTTTTTCTTTACTGTTCGATGTAACTCCACTCCTTTAATAATGAAAAGGCTTCATGTTCTGCTCGCACTGATTTGTTTATTTCTATCCTTTATCTTTCTCTCGCTTGTAATTAGTTGATGTGGATGATTATATTCCTGCTACTTCCCAATTGGGCAGGACCCTTGATCCCAATGCGAGTTCCGAAGTTCGCTAGGCCTTCGTTAAGCTTTGCAAATCCCTTAGATCTAGGAATCAGAAGTATAAGGAGCAATTTGAACTTGTGGCCAAGCTGAAGGACAGGCTCCAGGAGATGGATAACGTTGGTGCTTCAGTACAAGAGGAGGTCAATGCGCTGAGAACAAAACTATTAGAGGCCTCCGAGAGGAGGTTCTTCAGCAGGAGAATGAGGACCTGAGGAGAGAAGTCTTACGACTTAGGGAGCATGCGCCGAGCACTATTCCAGTAGTATTACAAGGTTCCTCATCATCGCGAACTAGAGCTGGTCATGATGTCACTCCTTCTATGTCGCGGGGTTCCACTCGCCCACCCGTTTCGTGAGCTGGTAGGAGCACTAGGAGAAGAAACAGGGAAGCGGAAGAATTCGAGATAGGGAAATGGAAGAACTCCGTGGTGATGTTCAGCGAGCATATGTAATTGTTGCTGGGATTCAAAAGGACGTTACTCGTCTGCGGCACCTGTTCAAAAAAGGTCCTCGACAAGTGTGGGCTGATGGCTACGACCAAGGTTGGTCAGATGCTCCAACGAGGTTGTCGGAGTTCGAAGAGCTTTCCTTTGTTAGGGGGTGGCTGAGTGCTTTGAAGGAGCTACAGGTCCCGAGGAATTCTATACTCTGGTATCGCCATGAGATTTCTCCCTCTACCCTGATGCCTAACCCCTTCCGAAGGGATGATCGATGGATCCCCATCGACGCCATCCCTCGACAGTTATTGGAGTTAGATGCGAATGAGGTTGAGGAAGAATTAGCTCATGCTCCTGATGATGGACGAAGAGCTCGAGTGGCTGATTATCTCGCTCAGAGGCCTCACCCCCATTGAAATTTTTCCAGTTGTTTTTTGTATTTCTGATAATGTAAATGCTTTGGGCGAGCTCGCCGAATAAACATGTATCACTATTGTTGTAAATATGATGAATTAATGAAAAGTTTGTGTTTCGGGCAATCTTGCCGACTAAACGTGTGCATCATATTCTTCATATTCTTACTGCTTTATAATCTTCTAAGTTTGTTTTGTCATGCAAGTGTCCTCCCAGTCCAGTATAATATCGAGATACCAATGTGCATCACTTTACCTTTTAGGTTGTGTCGTCACACTACCTTAGGACTAAGTGGGGCAATTGGCGAGGACACACCTGAGGTTGGATGTTCCATCCGATCAGGATTTTATTCAATCAAAGGAGTTTTGATAACCAGTACAAAACTTGGTCGTATTGCATAAGGATCCCCTGTAGGGCTTCATATATTGCCAGGGGCAATGCTAAGAGGTCCTTCGTGTTTCATAACGATGACCTGATGAGGGATATTGCCCTGCTATAGTAGTGATCAATGTGACTGTTATTTGGAAAAGATGTGCGATAAATGAAGTTGTTACTCATCAGAATGTAACCAAAATAACTTTCATTAATGATAAGGGAAATGAACTTCTAGCTTCATAACAAAAGGATAAAAGAAAAAGATCTAAAAATATAATCTTTTGAGATTGGCTGCGTTCCATGCTCGTGGTATTTCTCTGCCCTCCATCGTTTCCAAGTGATAGGCGCCCTGTAGGTCGTCTCTAGTTACTTTAAAGGGTCCTTCCCAGTTGGGACCTAGCTTGTCATCTGATGGTTTCACTATGCTGCCCAGCACTTTCCTTAGAACATAGTCCCCAACTCGGAATGCCCTCGGGTTAACCCTTTTGTTGTAGTGCCTCGCGAGTTGTTGTTGGTAGCTCTCTAGTTTCACTAGGGCTAGCTCCCGACATTCGTCGGCTAGGTCGAGATCAGCGAGTAATTCTACATCATTATGGCATTGGTCGACAATGTTGGACCTCATTGTCAGCAAACCTTCTTCGAGTGGGATGACTGCCTCCATGCCATATGTTAGCAAAAATGGGGTTTCTCCTGTTGCTCGCCGAGGAGTGGTCCGATATGCCCATAGGATGTGAGGTAGTTCATTTACCCATGCGCCTTTGGCTCGCTCCAATAGCTTCTTTAATCCATCGATAACGGTTTTATTGGAAGCCTCAGCTTGGCCATTGCTCTGAGGGTAGGCCACCGAACTGAAATGGTGTCTAATACCGTGTTCGATACAGAAGTTCTGAAAGGAGCCACTTTCGAACTGTGTTCCATTGTCGGTGATGATGGTTCTGGGGATTCCAAAGCGAGTGATTATATTCCTCCATATGAACCTTATCATATCAGCATCTCGGATGTTCGCCAGGGGTTCTGCCTTGATCCATTTGGTGAAGTAGTCAGTCGCAACCAACAGATATTTTCGATGACCGACAGCGGTAGGCAGTGGTCCCACGATGTCCATTCCCCATTGGGCAAATGGCCATGGGCTGGACATGGACTTTAGGTCGCTGGTGGGTTGGTGGACCATAGGGGCGTGGAGTTGGAATTTCAGGCATTTTCCTACATACACTGTAGAGTCCTTTTGCATATATGGCCACCAATAGCCTTCTTTCATTGCTCAAAAGGCTAGAGACCTTCCTCCGGTGTGGCTTCCACATATTCCTTCGTGAAACTCGCGTAGCACTTGCTCGACATCCCCTGGGTGGACGCATCGGAGGTAGGGACCGGAGAAGGACTTCTTATACAAGTTGCCTTCTAGGGATAAGTGAAAGCGAGCAGCTTTGACTCTTATCTGGTGGGCGGTCTTCTTGTCATTCGGGAGCATGCCATCCTTTAAATATTTTCTTAAGGGTCCATCCAGCTGGGGGATGACCCCACCTGGAGTACCTATTCCACGCTTGGTTGATTGTTGTCGATGCTCGGACAAGTGAGGAAATCGATGGGGATGACTCTTTTTAGGTCGGAGTCAACTGCCGAACTAAGGGCTGCTATGGCATTAGCATGACTATTTTGCCCCCTGGAAAACTGCTGGACGTTGATCTCTTCAAAGCTTGACATCAGTTTTTTCACTAAGGCGAGGTAGGCTGCCATTCTTTCATTCTTTGAATTGTAATCTCCACTTATCTGATTGGAGACCAGTTGGGAATCGTCGAACACCTGTAAATGTTTTACTCCTAAAGTATGCGCCTTTTGGAGGCCGGCTATTAGGGCTTCGTACTCCGCCTCGTTATTGGAGGCTGAAAATCCAAGCCTGATTCCTTGTTCAAGGATTGTGTTCTCTGGGGTAATGAGGACAATGCCTACCCCTGCCCCCTTTGAGTTGGAGGCTCCATCAACGAACAGTTTCCAGGTTTCCTATTTTGCTGGGTTCTTCTTTTGCCTCGTTGTTTTAGGTTGGTCGGACGGTTCTTCGCCCGTGAATTCGGCTATGAAATCATAAAGGATCTGACCCTTGATAGCCGTCCTTGGTTAAAATTGGATGTCAAATCGACCGAGCTCGACTGACCACTAAGACAGTCTGGCCGACAAATCCGCTTTCCTTAGGACTGCCTCAAGGGGATGCGATGTAAGGACGATGATAGTATGAGCTTCGAAATGATGCTTTAGCTTCCTCGAGGCTATTACTGGTGCAAAGGCGAGCTTTTCTAATGGTAGGTACCTTTGCTCGGTGTCCAGTAAGGTCTTGCTCGCGTAGTAAATGGGGTGATGGATTCCTGCAACCTCATATATTAGTGCAGAGCTGACAGTGTGATTGGACACGGAGAGGTACAGGTACAGAGAATCTGTTTGCTGTGGTATGACGAGCAGTGGTGGAGAGATTAAGTAAGACTTGAGCTCGACCAATGCTCGCGAGCAATCTGGGCTCCACTCTATCGTTTTGCTCCCCTTTAGAAGCTGGAAAAAAGGCTTGCACTTCTCGGAGGATTTGGAGATGAAGCGATTTAAGGCAGCGAGCATACTAGTGAGCTTCTGTACATCCCGAATTGTGCGAGGGGGTTGCACCCTGTTGATTGCATCGATCTGGTCTGGGTTAGCCTCTATGCCTCTCTTACTGACCAAGTACCCAAGAAATTTTCCTGACTGGACACCGAAGGAACACTTGCTCGCGTTAAGCTTCATTCGGTACTTCCTGAGGATTTCGAAGGTGTTCAACAGGTCGGAGAGGTTATTTTCCTTCTTCTTACTCTTAACTAGCATGTCGTCGATGTAGACCTCCATGGTGTCTCCCATCTGACCTTTGAACATTTTGGTGACTAGCCGTTGATAGGTTGTCCCCGCATTCTTGAGCCCGAAGAGCATGACCTTGTAGCAGTATAACCCAACTATTGTGATGAACACCATTTTGTCTTGGTCGGGGGCATATAGGGGGGTCTGGTGATACCTTGAGTGTGCGTCCAGGAAACTCATTCACTCGTGAGCTGCGATGGCATCTATTAGTTGGTCTATCTTCAGGAGGGGGAAACTATCTTTAGGGCATGCTTTGTTGAGGTCAGTGAAGTCGATGCAAACTCTCCACTTCCCATTGCTCTTCGGAACTACTACTGGGTTGGACAACCATTTGGGGAATTGTACCTCCAGTATGGATCCTACATCCAGTAGTTTTTCCACTTCTTTTTCAACTGCTTTAGCCTTCTTGGGTGCAGTTCATCGTGCCTTCTGCGTGATTGGCTTGAATATGGGGTCGACGTGCAGCTGATGATAGACCATACTAGGATCGATTCCAGGCAGCTCGTATGGTTCCCATGCGAAAACATCTACGTTGCGCCTCAACAAGGTTGTTAACTCCTTCTGTTCTTGGTCGGTGAGAGATGATCCAATCAAGAAGACTCTGTTATTGTCACCATCTTCAGCCGTAACTTCTACCAGGTTCTCGATGACCCGCTCAGAGGGGAGGAGCGTGGTATCCTCTACTCCAGGTCTCCCATACTTTAATTGCTATTTAAGGTGTCAGACCTTCTTCAATTTTCTCGCTGGGCTGCTCGAACTTATTCTCTGGCTTGGGATGGATGGTTGCTATGAAGCAAATTCTCGCCATTGCCTGATCACCGTGGATTTCCATTACTCCACGTTCGGTTACGTACTTGAGTTTCTGATGGTAGGTCGAGGAAGCTGCCTTCATCGCATGAAGCCATCCCCTGCCGAGGATGGCCTGGTATGGTGAGTCGATGTCAACTACCAAAAACTCGATCATCTTGGTGACCTTTCCAGCACATACTGGTAGTACAATCTTTCCCATGGGCATAGTCATTTTTCCAGCGAAGCCAACCAAAGGTACATTAGCTTCCTTTAGGTCGACGACGCTTAACTTTAATTTCCTGAATAGGTTGAGGTACATTACTTCGAACGAGATTCCTTGATCGACGAGCAGCTTGTCGACGTCAAAGTTAGGTATCCCGAGGGTAATAATCAGAGTATCATGGTGTGGGGTTCTCACTCCTATCAGATCTTCATCTGTGAAAACAATATGCTTGTTGTAGTTAACGTCATCTGCTCGTCGACGCTTTCCTAATTGTGATTTTTCTAGATCGATCTGTAAAGCCTGCATTACCGCTGTAAGCTTCTTCATCTACATTCGAGCTAAATTTCCTTGGATCTTCTTGGCATCAGATGCCCCATGAATTACCGCGAACTCATGTTCGGTATCATCTTCGAGCACGTTGTCAGGTCTTGCTTCTCTATTGGCAGCTACCTTCTCCGCCTTTTTCTTTAAAAACTGGTTCAAATGACCGGACTGGGCCAGTTCCTCGAGGTGAGACTTTAGATCTTTGCAATGCTCAGTCTTGTGTCCTCCCTCTTTGTGAAAAGCGCATCTCAGCGCATTGTTCCTCTTTGAGGGATCTCCTCCCATTTTTCTGGGCCATTTGATGAATGACACGTCTTTGATTTTCGCGAGAATTTTGTAAATTGGTTCTTTGAAGATGGTGTTGACCACCTGGAATGCTTTCGACGCATCATTATTTCCTCCGTTCTTGGAGCTATTTTTGCCCCCGTTCTTTCCTCCTTTTTTTTGGTTCTCAGCTTTGTCACTTCCTTTGGTAGTGAGTTTAGCTCGACTGTTTTCTCCTGTACTAAGACGGGTGACGTCTTCCACCTTGGCATATTTCTCAATGCGAGACATTAGGTCGTCGATGGTTATGGCTTCCTTCTTCGTCAGGGACTGGTAGAGAAGGGAAGAGCTGGGTAGCCCAATTTTGAAAGAGGCCACTGCCACTTGCTCTGAGCAGTCCTCGACCTCATTGAATAACTCCCAGTACCTTTTCGTGTAGTCTCGGAGGGTCTCCTCAGGTATCTTCTTCAATGTCAGCAAAGCATCCATCCTTTTGGGATGGGAGCTACTAGTAATGAAGCAGGCCGTAAAGAGTTCGGCCGGGGATTTGAAACTTCTGATGGATCGGTGGGGGAGTCTTTCGAACCATTTTTGTGCCACATCATGCAAGCTCGAGGGGAAAATACGGCACATCAGTGCATCCCGGTGATTCCAGAGGTTCATGGCCTGTCGGTATTGCCTGACGTGATCTATGGGATCAGTCTTACAGTCATAAATCTTGAACCTTGGAATGGAAAATTTCTTGGGGGCTTCTTCTTCGATTTCCCTCATGAAGGGTGACTTCATCTGGGTTTTGAGAGCTTGTCTTGTGAGTTCTCTGGTTGATCTGGTACCGTGGTGGGCAGGATGTTGGTCCATTTCCCTGCGGACCAGATTTCGTATGTTCTCGTCGCTGCGAGCAGGGCTCCGGTAACGGCGAGCTCTTCGCAGCTGCTCGCAGAGGTCATCGTCTGATTCGTCTCCCTCGACCTTTTGAGATCCTCGCCTAGGGATCCTTCCTCGGCTGTAAGACTTGCTCGCATGAGAGCTAGGAGTGCGGTATGGACGTCTCCTGTTATCAGGACGAAGCTCCCTCTCCAGCTTTTCCAGTCTTCTTTTCAGGCGATCATTCTCAGCTTCGTGCTTGCGAGAAGACTCCATTTGCTCATGGAGACTTTCCTCGCATGCATCAATCAGTCTTTATATCTGTGTGGACCTTGCTGGTTCCTGGCTTTCTTCTGAGGCTGGCCTTTCCAAGCGAGCCCTCTGATCTGAACGTCGAACTTCAGACCTAATCCTATGAGGAGCAGGTGGTTCTTGAATATCCCCTGCCTGGGGGGCATTGCTGCTGTGACCAGACATTTTTAACTCCTTTCTTGTTATGGTCTCTTCTCAGGGAAAGATGAACGGTTCCCACAGACGGCGCCAATTGTGGTGACAATTATTATGCAACACAAATAAATATAAAAGAGACAATTACCAAGTAAGAATAAGGAACGTAAAATGACAATCACACAACAAAGGATGTATGTGGTTCAGTAAAGATGTGCCTACTTCCACGGTGGTGCAGTCGGTGTTATTTTTATATACTCCGGGGAGTGATTACAGAGAATACAACTTGTCCTTTTGCCCCGGACCTAGGGTTTAATATATATATGTACATTTAGGTGAGTGGGGGTGATGGGTTCCCCCACGTCTTCCATCTCTCCTATAACCTCCCTTCAAGGGAATGTGGGAAGAGACCGGATCAAAATAAGAGGTGGGGGGCCTGGACTTTGGGCCACCAGAACTGGGCTACTCGTCCAGGCTCATGGTCTTAATTCTGGGTACCCACAATAGGATATGTGTACTTGGATAGAATAATCATACATGGATGTCATTTGAGTTCCATTTTTCTTTGGGGGACCATTTCAATTCAAATTTCCTTCAGATTTGATTATTCTTCACGACTCCCTCCCCCTCTCTATATCTCTCTCTTCGCCCCCCTTTGTCTGAGCTAGTAATTTTGTCAGTGGTTAAGACAAGTACTCTTTCTCTTAGCTATTATTTTTAAATAATTAAGGTTTTTCTTGTAATTTAAGTTTGTCAATTTATGTTATTTTCTTAAAAATTAGTTCAATTTGAAGGCGAAGAAACACATGATTACTTTTATTTTTCTCATCTTTTATCTCCAATTGTTTTGGTTATAACTTTAATATTGTGTTTGTTCGCCTTATTTTTAGTTTTTTATGTACCAATGATTCCCTGCAAAATCTCGAATTATTTTCGGTAGTGTTTGGATAAGGGATTGATTGTTGTGACAACTAATGATTTTTCATGCCCGGTTGATCAGGGCACACATAAAATACCAGGAATGTCTAAATAATTTATATCATTTTTAGCATCAACGTAAACTAAAAAACATGGTAAATTACACTGTTTTAAAAAACCCGCCTAGGCACGGCTAAACTTAAGGCTTGGGAGAAACGCCTCGCCTTAGGTTTTTTACACCTTATTCTTGGTAAAATCCTTAAGGCGCACTTTTTTATAAAAACAACAATGCTTTAATGAAACGATATCGCCTTTTAAAGAATTTTTTTACTAACCGAACCATTATCTCATCCAAAATAATCAAATAGTATTTAAATCTTCATATATTCAGACATATTTTTATAATATGTACAATTTTATATTTTAATAACCTTGTTATGGTTAAAAATATTAAAATATATTAAGAAGGCTTAAACGCCTTTTTACGCCTAAGGCCCGCCTAGGCTTTTAAGGCTTAAGGCTTGGCCTCCATGCCTCGATCACGCCCTGCGTTTTTAGAACCTTGGTAAATTAAAATCAACATAGTAAAGGATTCAATAAGAGATGATGAACATATGTACTAAATTGTGAAAACTGAATCCGCTATATAAAAACCTTTGATTACATGTGTTCAACTGAATAAAATAGTACAACTAAAACTTTCTCTAACTACAAAATCCAACTGAAATAAAAATAGAGCACAAAGATAACCCTTCTATGTAACTCCAAATATGTTGAAAACTATAACATCCCGTACTTTTGGAGAATATAGAAGTTAATTAAGATTGGATATTTATAAATTATTCAATTCGGTGATTTAAATTTAATTAATTTGGTTTAAGGTTTAACCGTACGAGTGTCGTAATTCAAGGTGGGAATGAAATGATTTTTTAGTGACTCGAATGATAATTTAGAGGTCACAGATGATTCTAAAAGGGTCGAATTAGTCAAAATAGTATACCGGGGGGTACTAGTCGACTGCCGGGACATTTTTGGGCTAAACCGGACCCATACGAGGGCATTCTGGCCTTTGTACATTTTAGGGTGAGGAGACCCACGAATTTTAGAACTCTAAGTCAGATTATAAGAGTTGTAAGTTGGGGTTAGAGAGAAGAGAAACACACCATAGACACTAGAGAGAAGAGAGAAACAATTCCAAGGTAAAAAGGAAGAAGTGGGAAGGATTCAAAGGAGACTTTCATCACAAACTCATTGGGAAAAAAGATTAAAGGAGAAAGATCATCAATCACCAACAACAATCATGAAATCAGACCTACTGGACATAAGGCCGGTGGTTTATTGCAAATTTATGAAGTTATAATACCCATGTGTAGGGCTTTTTAAATAAATAGTTTTTATTGAAAGTTCTTGGAGAAAAATAATGGATTGATTACATATTGGAGTAGGATTGCATGTAGTTGGCATTTACATTTGTAGAGGACTAATAACAAATGAACTTACATTGGAAACTACAAATCTAAATCTTGGTTTATTATGTATAACCATGAAGAACTAAATTATCGAGGGTTTTGAGAAAAGTTAGATTGGGATAGTTCTTGGATGGATTTAGTGAGGATCTGATGATATATTTACGTTGAGAATGATCCCTATACATTTATAAGATGATTGGTGATGTTGGGAAGAACTTTCATAAGGTGTAATGGAGTGTTGGATCGAATAGACATGGTGAAAAGAGCAAGAAGATGACCTGCACCTGTTCGATCGATCGATCGACTCAAGAATGTCGAGCGATTGACGATGTCGATCGATCGAAGCCTTTGGTCGATCGATCGATTAAAGCTAATTTTGGACTATTTATGTTGATTAAGTTTTCTTTGAATTCCAATGATGAGGGAAAATTTTAGATATGTTATTATACCTATTAGGGACTTCATAAAGACCAGTAGGGAGTATAACTAAGGTCCGTTATAGCCGTTGAGTGTAAGGCTTGGAATATGGACCAACGGGGATAAACCGATCAAGTCTCACATCGGAAATGTGAGAATTGAGTTACGGGGATAGTCGATGTCAATGTAAGGTGTATATTAGTAGGTTAGAGATAGTTTAACTACTGTTATAAATAAAGAGGTATCGAGAGATCTTAGAGTTGTGCGAATACTCTAATATGTACGATAGTGAGATAAATCGTTGAATAATAAGTACGGTAAGTATCGAGAGAAAACTACTACATACTCACGGGAATAATTGGGTTGTGTGAATACCTACTGTTTTATAGGACTACTTGGGTTGTGAATGCCTATTGTGTGTTTCCTTGTGATAGGATTAGTAAGTTCGATGAGACATTCTGAATTATGCTCGATGAGATATTCCGAACCAGCTTAGAGGGGACATTCCGAACCATGTTCGAGGAAAAATTCTGAACATTACTCGAGGAGACATTCCGAACCATTTGTCCTTAATGTGTTAAATAGGACCGATAATATGATGTGTTGTTTTGGGTATATGTGTGCGTGGAAGATATACCGTCTGAATAATCTACTTATGTATGATAGTAGTAAGATTAGGTGGGGTATACCTAAATATTATTTTCAATATACTCAGGCGTGATAGTAGTGAGAATTATTAGTGCATAACTAAAATTGTATAAACTACTTATGGGTAAGAGTTGCTAGAACATATAAGTGTGCACCTAGAATAGAGATAAAATCTACTTGAGAGTGATTAGTAGAGAAGGTAGGTAATATGCACCTAAGAATTGATTAAGTATGAGAACTTAATTTTTAAGTATTAATAATAAAGTAAGAGTAATGATAATTACTAGATGTTCAGACACATACTGTATGGGAGGTATGGGAAAGTTAAAGTGAAACTTAACTAATGACTTAATGTAAATCAAGGGTAGCATGTAGCGTACTGTATGGGCGGTACTGATGAGATAAATTGTCTGAGGTGTGTAGATGATGGAGACCTCGTTAAAATGGGTAGCGAGAATAGGTAGGAACGTTAGGTGCGTACGATAGGTGAGAGGTGAGGAAACTCAAGAGAGTGTGCGTGATCCTAACATGTGTAATCAATAACTGATTTTTATTGCGATAAATTACTTGCTAAATATTTTCAAAATGTTTTGTGTACTAACACTTGCTATAAAAAAATTTAAAAACCTTTTAGGTGTCCAGCTACAGGGACGCCAAGCGTGACTTCATTCCAGGGATTTCAGAGCTCCAGCATAGGTAGGTGTTGCAGGGCATTGATTAGACGTTTCCTTTATCCTTCCGGATCTAGTGTAGGATCTCAGTTTTAGCACTCTCATTTTGGGACATGTTGTCCACTCATTATATTTGCAGTTATTCTATTGTGTTGGATTTTGAGTTGGTTTTATTTCATCCGTGGTTTTCGATAAGACTTTATTTTATTCAGTTATTTATGATGGTTGGTTTTAGCACTGCTTAATGTATATTGTTTTGCTTGAGTTGTATATGTTTAATAAAGATAAAATTTTGAACTAGCTTAATTTCACTTAGGTGGTTAGTAATAAAAAGGTTTTCGACAGTGATGCTAAGAATGAACCATTTAAGAAACCTGTTATAAATTAAATTAAGGCTTGATCACCCCAGGTTTAATTAGGCGGGGTGTCACAACAACTATAGTGAACCAGCAACTCTTACTCTACATCTACCAGGCTGGATCTCCATAACCACAAGTCAGGTTGCTCAGTCCTATTAACCTGTTTATACAATAATAATACCTTGGGGGGAAATTTTATAAATTGGGTCAACGCCCTAAGGTTGCAAGAATTAACTTTCAATACTAACAAAATAATGATGAAGTTAATTAGCAATATATACCACCCATAATCTCTCACATACAACAAGTATCTCACCTCTCACCTAAGTGCAATACTACGCGTATGTCCCAACCCAAGACATAACTATGATAAAGGTCCTTATATCTAGAAAATTAATTACTATATTTTGTAACGACCAACTACCATGGAATGCTACCAATAACCTAAATATGCTTTCACCTCAAGGCTCACACATATATTTTAATTAACATATTCATAGTCCTAATAAAGTAACTCTCTATTTGTTTTAATATAATTTATCAAACGAATTATCATCCAAACTTCCATCAAGAATCAAGCACAACTAGTTATCGTATAACATGGGTGTAGCTACCTACACATACGATCACAGTCATAAAACTAGCCCGCATAATACTACCCACACACACAGGATACAATTACAGCACACAATGTATTTTTTGTAGCATTAGGTCCTTTAACCATTGTCTACTTCATTAGATTACATCAGTTCTCACGTAATATACATGTGTATATATATTATACCTCACGAAGGCATCTACCCTCGATTTCCATCTTATTCTTCAATCGAGAAGTTCGTAGGAAACCAAAACTTATAAGGCTTAAGAAAAACACATAAAATGATGGAGCGATCATACACAGTAGCAGCATTAATAGGCCCACACCCAGCTTGACTAATGGCTTTTGTCAAATACTCTTCTCTCATCACGAAAGGGACATCCTTGAACGCATGATCTAAAATAATGGCCTCTACAATGACATAAATCTCAGTCGATGTATTGTATACGGTACGATGTTGAACGCGATCCCCAAACTGATAGATCCTACCACGAGTAAAGGTATGTTCATATAATTACACACACACACACACAATATATATATATATATATATATATATATATATATATACACACACACGTAGAGAGAGAGAGAGAGAGAGAGAGAGAGAGAGAGAGAGAGAGAGAGGCTCATCTATATCATAGTGCATACATCACACCTAGTTCTAGCTCCTAAGAAACCCTTTCACAAATTTTTTGTATTTTTCATTGAAATTAACCTTATAATCAACTCATATTCAAAAAATTAGGTCAAAATACATTTGTTAGCTATTTTTAAAAATCCACAAAAAACTGCTGGCGTAGACCCTTAGAAATCAGGTATTTTGAATAGTTTTTTGTGGATTTTTCAAAAATAGCTAAAAACTGTATTTTGACCTAGTTTTTGAACATGAGTTTATTGGAAGGTTAATTTCAAGAGAGAAAAAAATTGAAATTTTTTTAAGGGCCTACAAATATATATATATATATATATATAGCCATAGGATAATGCATACACTTAAGTGTATCCAAAATAAATTAAATCCCTAACCATCGAATTATTATTTATGATCTTAGGTGTATCAACTCTTAACCTTATTCAATTCAACTCCTAGTTTATTGTGTCTCTAAATTATGAGTACATCTATATTTGTATATACAAACACTCTCTATCGTAATGTACATAAGTGTCTCCTCATTTAGTTTCTAAATTAATTTCATGACCTAAAATCTCTCAAGACCTGAACTAACCTCATAAACATTTTAACTCATTACTCTATAAGCTCAATGTGTACACATGACTAGAGGATGCCTCACTCTCGCACGTCCACTTTTTATAATACAATACTCCATGTCGGATGCTACAATTAATTAAGGTCCTAACCATTCTTCTACCTTAATTAAAATTACACAAATTACCTTGTTGTTTACATTCTAATAAATTTAATTTCTAATTTCTTCCAACCATCACTCACTTGGATAACTTCCCACATCTCGATTGAACTCGTAAAAATCCCACGACCATTTCCCTCGATTTGACTCGACCTAACTCCAGGGGCTGAATCGATTCCCCTCATGAAGCCAAATAGAATCTTTCTAGACTGAATTGATTCGATATTGGGGCTGAATCGATTCGTATCGGACAGTAAGCCCAAATTTATCTTTAATTAAAATGGGTCATCTTCCATTCTCCATTAACGATTTCAAAGCTTTGTAGAACTCAATTTTATCAATTAAGAATTCATAATAATTAAGGGAATAGATCCACACATGTTTATAATCATTCTAAATATAATCATTCCTACAATAAAGTCCATCCCCAAATCACCAACTAAAAATTTCGATCTCGCGTACCCTTTAGTACAAAATTCATAACTAATTAAAAAAAATGAAGCTGGAAGCCATGCCGTCATAATAAAAATATCTAAAATTTTATAACCGGAATCAATTCACCCCTAGAATGAATCGATTAAGTTTTGGGGAAAATCCAAAAAGACCTAGGGATGAAGATGAAATCTTTAAAATCTCCATTAATTCCCAAACCAAGCTCCAAAATAGTACCCAATTGATATCATAACCCAATGCTAGTATAAAAAAGATGTTTCTAAGACTTTTACACCAACCTATAGGTTCGAGAACATCAAATCCAAGATTAAAATTCAAACATTGCAACATAACTCATTTTTAAATCAACTTAAGGTTTGTTCATCATCAATTCCAGCTTTAAACCTCAAATTAACATGGGTATCTAAAGAAGATGTAAAGTATACGGAATGGCTCTTAAATGTTGTCATGGTCAAAAAGAAGAATGACAACTATCGTATGTGTGTATACTTCATTGACCTCAATAAGGCTTGACCAAAAGATCATTATTCTTTGCCTAGAATTAACTAGCTGGTTGATGTTACAACAGGACATGAACTCCTTAGTTTTATAGATGACTACACTCGATACAACCAGATAAAGATGAATAATAATGTTTTTAAGACTAGTGAATAATGTTTTGAAGAATAATTTATAAAACTATGGAAGTCTCCGTAGACGATATGCTGTTGAAAGGCAAGTTATCCGCTTACCACATTAGTGATCTTGGACGTACTTTCGACCAACTGAAGAAATTACCAAATGAATTTCAACCCCACAAAATGTGTTTCGAGGCCAAGGAGGGTAATTTACTGGGTTTCAGAGTTAACCAAAGGGGTAAAGAAGCAACTAAGACAAAATATAAGCACTGATCAACATGCAATCCCCTAGAGCAAAAAATATATCCAAAGATTGGTATAAAGAGTGGTGACATTAAACATATTCGTGTTTAGATCCATTAATAGGTGTATTTCATTCTTCAAGGTGCTAAGAAAGACCTTCAAGTGGAATGAAGAATGTAAACAACCTTTTTGGAGTTAAATAGATAATTAGGATCTGTACCGCTGTTGTTTAGCCTAAAATTAGGTGAAATGCTTTATTTATACTTGATAGTTTTAGAATCGACTGTCAGTTCAACACCGGTTCGACAAGAATCAGGGGTACAAAGACCAGTTTATTGCATTAGCAAGGCGTGTCGTAGAGTGAAAATATTGTATCCTAGGCTAGAAAAGGTAGCCTTAGCTTTAATTGAGGCTTCCAAAACAATGAAACCAAACGTCTAGGTGTATAATATTGACGTTTACCACACCTTCCTTAATACCAGGCATTTACAAACCTAAGAAATCAAGCAAATTGATGGCTTTGAGAGTAGAAATAGGAGAGTATGATATCCAATACGATCCTAGGAAAACAATTAAGACCTAACAGTGGTAGATTTCATAGCCAAATTCACTTATGAATAAAAACTTGTCGGGTGAACTTCTATGGAAGAGAGCTCAGTAGTGAGACCTACAGAGAAGACTTCTAAGGAAGAGAGCTCAACTGAGAAAGCTTCTCCTAAGGTGAGCTCAGTCGCTCAGCCTACTGAGTAGACTTATCTGGAAGATAGATCAAGGACTAGCACAATTGACTAGGTCATAAATGAATAAATTATTCAAAAGTGGGAATTTACTTAAGGGAATCTTTGAAAGGGAACCCTCGGTTTGGAAACTATTCGTAGATGTCTCATCATGTGCCAACGATAATGGAGTAGGCCAGATAATCACAACGCTAGATGAGGGGGGGAGGGGCGCATGGAGTACGCCCTCAGGTTCAACTTTGAAACCTCTAGTGGGACAGAGTATGAAGCCCTCATAACAGGTCTAAGATTGGTAGCATTATTCGGTGCCTAGCAACTATCAACTCACAGCGATTCTCAGCTCATAGTTAATCAAGTCCTTACAATCTATTAGGTAATAGAAGAGTAAACGATGAAATACTTGGCAAAGGTAAAAGCATTTTTGTCAAAATTCTCAACTATTCAAGTGATTAGGATACCAAGTACTAAGAACACATGAGTAGATGCACTTGTGTGCTTGACCTCAGCCACACGAACTGCACTACGCAGAATAGTGCCAATAGAATTATTGATGCACCGAAGTACTAAGGAATAAAGTATCTTGCTAATGTAGTTGGATTTCGTACCCTCTCGCATGGATCCCATCCGAGCATATTTGGAGCTCGAGATAGTTTCTACGGATCCAAAAGGGGTAAGGAGACATTGGTATAGGGCAGTGAGGTATGTGCTGGAGGGAGGAGTCCTATTTAGGAGAGCATTCTTAATATCACTGATCAAATGTGTTCATCCAACCAAAGTAAATGATTTTATTAAGGAATTACATTAGGGCTTATGTGGATACCACTCAGTAGGCAGATCATTCCTAAACGAGTTCCTACTTAAGAGTATTATTGGACAACCGTTAAAGAAGATTGTGCTAACTATGTAAAGAGGTGTGAGAATTGCAAAATTTTCATCGTTATCCATAAAATTTCAGGAGTAGCACTGTCGCCGATCACATCCCCTTGGCTCTTCGCCATATGTGGAATTGACTTAGTCGGCACCTTATTGAATAAGGGGCAGGCTCAAATATCTGGTCCTTGAAGTGGATTACTTCATTAAGTGGATTGAAGTTGAATATTTGTTTAAGATTCCATATGAAAAAGTATTCCACTTTATATCGAAGGACATCATTTGCAACTATGGAATGTCATACGCTTTCATCCATATCATGGTACCCAGTTTGACAATAAAGCTTTTGAACAATACGACATACGTTCGAATATCTAAAAATTGCACTCAACACCTGGCCACTGTAGTGCAAGGGGAGGACATAGATAACGAACAAGACCCTACTCATCAGCGAGAAGAAAATACTGGATTCCTCTAAGGGGAATTGCATCAATGAGATATAGAGTAATCCGTGGGCGTATAAAATAATACCAAGAATGGTAACTGGCAAAATCTCATTCCAGATGGCGTTTGGAATAAAAGCGATGATACCCACCGAGATCAGCCTACCCAGTCATCGGGTGCTCAATTTTCAATCACCAAGGAGCAATCTAATGAGAAGACTTGATTTGGACCTAGTGGAAGAAGTCACGGAGTGCGCACCACTAAGGGTGGTTGTTTACCAACAAAAGACTACTCTATTTTTAAAGACTAAAACCAACAACTTTAAAGGAAGGAGACTACGTTCTAAAGAAGCTCATTATGAGTAATCTAGAACCCAACTCACATGGTTCGTACAAAGTATAAATTAATGTATGACTAGGAACCTACATAATTGAGACTCTAGATGGTGAGTAGTGCAAGAATCCTCGGAACTCAAAGCACGTGAGGGGTAACTATTAGTAGTGGTGATAACATATGCCAGATTGTCGAGAAGATCATATGTAAACCTTTTCTTTCTCTCCTTTGTAATTTAAATTAGTGGTTAATGAGAATCATAACCTTATCCTCTACTCATATAGTGATTTCAAACTTTTATGCGTTATTCAAAGATCGTTTTATCATTGTGAGAGGTATGAAATATGCCCAGTCTTAAGACACCTAAAAGCCGAGCGAATTAAGATTAATAACCATAGAGCTTGCTTCAAAAATGACCCTGTCCTTAGATAGGTCATGATCAAGAATTCCAACTTCATGTATGATCTCGTCTTAGGATAACTCGCGAATGAGAAGTTTTTCCAGGTTCAAGAAATCTAGTGCAATCTTGTGGACAACAAGATCCAACCATAACTGATGAATGAAAGGATATATCCTAGTACACTTGATCGACTTTGGCAACCAATAGTGACATGTGGTTAGGATCACAAGATCCGTTCACATGATCAGTAATATGGCATAAGAATTATTAGATTCTAAGTCGGGACAAACAAGGTTCATCCAAAATTAGTAGCTAGTAAGGTCAATAAAGTTGACGAATCCACCCCACTATTATAAAACTAAACTACTAGCAGGCCCCACTTCATGTATGACCTCATCTTTGGACAGGTCGCAATCAAGAAGTCCAACTTCAGGAACGATCTCGTGTTAGGACAGATCACGAATAAGAAGTTTTTCCAAATTCAGGAAATACAGTGCATTCTTATGGATGACAAGATCCGACCATAACTGGTAAATGCAAGAATAGATCATATTACACTTGGTCGACTCTGGTAACCAATGCTAACATATGGTCAAGATGACAAGATCCGTTCATATGAAAAATAAGTTGGCATGCGCAATTGCAGATCCTAAGTTAGGACAACTCGGGTTCATCCAAAATTGGTAGCTATCAAGGTCGATCAGGTTTACGCATCAAGCGAACGATTGTAAGATTAAACTATTAGCAGGCCCATCCCAAGGAACAAAGCAGTTAGTAAGTTCACATGAAATTTATTCAATATTCTATAATAAGTCTACAAGACTAGAAATAACTAGGTTGACGTCATCTGACCACATTTACTTGTGCAAAATATTTGGAAAATAATTTAATCAAAACAGGCGCATGTAAATATTGTAATCAAATTCAAGATAACAAGCATAAACACGCAGAGAAGATGACATATGTGCCAAAAGATTAATCATCACAACAAAAGAAACACGCAGATATGTTCGTCCAAAATTATGAGATGTTCACATCAAAAAGGAAAGATAAGATAAAAGCTTCACAAAAAATATCCAGGCTGGGACATTTATACTTGAGGATTGTTCCTAGCTTCGGCCTCAGTCATGTGAACATCTTTAATAATAACATAATGGGCATTGGAGGCACAAATTGGTTCATCAGCAATCTTAGCCTGCTCATTTACATAATTATTTCTAACGACGGGAAGAGTTACCTCAGGAATAATTATCTCATTAGCCTTAAAAGCAAGTTCATCGACAGTTATCAACTGTACAGCAGCCAAGGCAGTAGCTTCGTCATCATCGCCTTCCAATTTTCTCATAACATTGTCTATGTCAGTGTAATAATTGATCACGCTCTTCTTGAGCTCCTTATAACCATCAAGAAAGAAGCCCATGCAATCGATGTTATAATCTATAAAAGATTAATATTTGGACACACTGACCTCTTCAGCATAGGATAGGGCTTTTTTGGCTTGAACAAGATCATAAATCACCATGGTTAAAGATTGGTCGGCTGTATCCAACTCCTGATTGGAGGCAGTCAGTCAGATCTTCAATTTCCTTTTTAAGGTCCTCTTCAAGGGTTTTGAACATGGCGTCATCAGTGGAAGATTTATCCTTCAGCTTTTGAATCTCCTTTTTTTCCTTGCAAAGGAAATCGTCTTCTCAACCAACTGATCATCTAACTTTTGGTGTGATGGAGTTTATCACAGGATTTTTTAAGATCATCTGTTAACTATTTTAGCTCATCACTTAACCAATCATTTTCACCAGTGAGCTCCTCACAAGCATGATTATTGCTCACCACTTTCTTTATCAGAACAGTGGAGGATGCAACAGTCTAAGCAAAAGAAGAGAGTAATTAACAAGCGGCATAACTAGTTAAAAGTAAAAAAAACATAATATTAGCAAAACTCATCACAAATAGATGATGCTAAATCAGCTTCCACTAGGATTTAGGGTCATAACATCTTAAGAACTCAAACTCCTTGCTATGACCATGGCACCTGAGTAGATCTATAGCATTGGTTGCATGATGGAAGATGGAGTCTAGGTCGGCTCTCGGCTCCTCAGAGGAACTTAAACTCCTCTACCTCACCGTAATGAGAGTCCTATCCTTAGCCAGGAATGAGACAATAAAGAGGCCTAGACATAACTGTTCGCATGGAATTAGGAGCATTTTGAGTGATGGGAGCCTCCAGGGGACGTTTATCCCCTACAGTAGCTGCACAAGAAGGCATAGGGTCTTTAACCTTGGGCCTAACTCGAACAGTAATTTCCTCCTCCTCCTTAGCTTTTTTTTAGCATTCATTTGGTTATGTATCCTATTCTTAGCATCAGCCATTTGCTTCTCGGCTTTCATCCTTTTTTGACGAGTAAGCTCAATGTATTTGCGATCAATGTTTTGAGGTGGCATCCCGATAGTGGATTCATAAAAAAACTTGAGGAAAAGGAAGTAAATTCTACGTAAGATGGAGTACTCAATCAAACCTAGTCCATAAGCAAAAAATAAGTAAGGAAGGAAAAATGTGCTACCTACTTCAACTCCTTTCCTATCAGCCTGGTCATCTTCAAAGTTCTGGTCGACCTTAGCAAGTACTTCCTCTATATGTGGAGATAAAACCTCTGTAGTAGGGGAACAAACTGGGGGGGTGTGGTAACGTTCCTTTGTGAACTTGGAGAAACTAAAAGGGTCATCGAACTTTGTGGGCTTATGCATAAAATAAAACTCCACCAAATCCATAATCGCAGCAGGAAGCGAGGGAGCTTTCTTCATTAAAAAGTTGAAATGACATGTTAGTATGATAGAAGAAAAAGGGAAAATGGATATTAAAATATAGGAGAAATTTACCACCTCTATTTGGCTGAATCCACCCACGAGTTCTATCGTTATCATGGCCGTTAAACTCCCAATCCCCTCTCACGAAAACGAATTGGTTCTTCCAAGCACGGTTTCTAATCTGAACCACCTAGACCATCCTTAGATGGGATCTCTTGGGCGCAAAGTAGTAATACCCAGGATCTTTAGCATTGTCCTTTAAGTCGTACACATATCGAAATATATCTCCTGTGAGGTCAAAACCAGTGTTTTCCTTCCAAAACATCATTAACCCCAGGATGGTCCTATAAGCATTGGGAGAAAGTTGAGTAAGTGTCATTCCATACCCTTTTAGCATGGATTTAATGGCAGAGTGCAAAGGTAATGGAGACCAACTTGGAGTTCCCACATAGGGAAACAAACCTTGTCAGATTTACGACGATCATAAACACACTCGCCGCAATCAGGTATCTTAGGCGCAATGCTAATAGGAATTTGATAGGTCTCCTTCAAAGAATCTACCTCATCCTCGAGCATGTGTTACCCATTCCAATTAACATCAGTGTTATAGGGATCATAGGAGTCTTTAGACTCCCCAAAAGAGTTCTCCTCACCAGACGATGCCTCCTCAAGAAAGGGGAAGTCGGGGACTTATTCGTTATGACTCTCCCAGCTAAGACGTTCGAATCAATGATAGGCATATAAAAAATGGTGTTATAAAATGATCCAACACTAGCTTAGGGGTAAACTCGATCTGGTATTACAAGCCCCATAAATTTAGGATCATTAAATTCCACGTCTAATGATGGGGATACTGAATCACCAGAAGAACCTACAATAGGGGTATACCTAGGATGTCTGAGCTCGTCTTCTAGTCGAATGACATGGATGGGTGTTGGGAACCTCCTGGCAGTAATATCAGGGCAAGTTAGCTTTAACTCACCTAAAATCTCAAACAATCACTGAAAGGGTGGAGGTAGCTCATCAAGATTAAAAAAATGGAGTTTTATTTGGACTATAAAAACTTAGGGGTTATTCAAGAAGAGAAAATACGTATTTACGCTAGACCAAACCCTATAAAGCCTAAATGCACACTAAAATGGAAAAACCCTAAGCAAACCAACTCAATCGCCACCTAAGACAGTTAGAAATCCATAAAAAACTTTAAATCCACCACTAGCAACAACAAATCGAGTCAAAAACTTGAATTAGAGCCCTATGGAAAAAATGGCATACCTAAAACCCTAATAAGAGTGGAAGATAGGTGGAGATCAACGAACAACTCTAGTGATAAACAGAGGTTGTCCGGAGAAGCTCACCGGAGATGGACTTCCAAGTGGTTTCCAAGGGAAATGATGAACACTGAAGAAGAAATTTACTGAGATAGATGTCCTGGAATAAAGGTTTTTTCCTTTCTCTCTCACCCTCTAAAACTCAAGTATTAGTAAATAACTCAGAAGTGTGTCATCAGTTTGATTTTTTAAGGCTTTATACCCTTTTCGGTGGCAACAAAGACTCTCATTAATGACATGTGATGTCATGCCTAGAAAAATAACTTTGGCGCATTCAGAACAACACACGCTCACAGCCCCATATGCGCACAATAATTACTTTAAGTGATAAACCAATCGCGCGAAATATGGAAAGTCCCCTCATTTTTACGAAAAATATTATCAATCCTTTTGCTCGACTTAATCAAAGCAGAATCCAAAGACGATCACAATTGTGATGGCCGCAAACTCTATGCTCGGTTAACACTTCACTTGCTTATATCAGCTCAGCAAGTGCTCCTAAAGCACAACACTCCATAGATTCTGCTTCATTCCTCAATCGTTAGAAAAGTCTTTGGGGATTTTGTGTTGTACCATAAATATGGTGTGATCAGAGAACTAATTACAGAAAGACAATTTCCTTTCACCATAACATGAAAGAGGTCAGCTCATATTTTAACACATTTTTTATGTGAAAATCTGCTTGGCACCAAGATCACGAGCAATAACCTTAGCTTTCCCAGTATATGGCTATTGACGGTGTCAGTTAAACATTTTATGCGGGTCAACATTCCATGAAGGGGGTGATGTCAGCAGCATTGTGCAGACAAACATGTAGAGTGTAAGGTATTTTATTTCTCCACTAATGATGGGCTATGTGTGGCCATCCCAATCTCCCACTAAATATGTAAAGGTGCACATGCCTAATCTATAAAGGTGTGACACCTCTCACCCTACATTCCATTTTGTCTCCATGGCACTCCCTCTCTTCCCACTCACGAAACATATAAATATGGAACACAATACCTCATACAGAAGATCTAGAGATTAATTCATGTTGTTATGTTGCTCATATCTATAGTGAATTATAGAGATTGTAATCTTCCATTCAACTATGGATTTTTCCCTTTAAAATTAATACAATCACTACTAAGCCTATGGATAAAAGCACCATCTTAGTTTTAAACCACATAAACTCTATCTCGATAATTTTTCTCTCATCTTTTCGCTATTATACCTAATCTATTTAAACATTTCTTTGATTATTATCACTTTATCTAATTACGAATCTAAGACTATTCTATAAAGCTAAGACATAAATCCATATAATAGTTTTAGGAGTTCATACACTTACAATAAACACACACCCATAATAAACACACACACGCGCAACAAATGGAGGAGACAGTCGTCGACAGTTAGAGAGAGAGAGACAAGACTTTCAGAATAATGGTGAAATGAAATTGGTGGATTATGCCTTTCTTATACCCAAAATGGGGTCACGATCCAAAACCGTGACCCATTTTGTGACTAATTAATGACTTAAATATGGTCACGATTCTAGACTGTGACCCCATACGTAACCAATTCGAAACTCAAGACATAGTTACGATTCTGAACTGTGACCCGTGTAATGTGACAATTTTGAAATGGATTTGGTGGTTGCAGTTATAAATTGTTACCAATGTCTATTGATATTGTCACGTGTGGGTCCCCACTTGCGGACCATGACCACTTTTGTGACAAAAATGAGGGGAACTTTAGCGCCACAATGGGTCACGGGGAGTCATTATTTTCGATAGTGACCACTTGGTCAGGACTCCTAATCGTGATCCTCAATCTTGGTCATTGTAAATGGTCATGGGCGGGTCACGAATCTAGCCCGTGACCACCAGTGTGGCCAAATGAGCATGAAATTTGACACCATAATGGGTCATGGTGGCATCAAAGTATTGGACCGTGATCCCTTTAGTGAAGGCTTCTGCCGCAAGCACTGTCGTAATGAGGTAACGCTAAACCCTAGTCACTTATTTAGTCATGCTAAATAGCTAGGGGTCACGATTATGGATCATGATGAAAAATAGAAGATGAAAAACATTTTCAAATTAACCATTTTTTTAATTTTTCATAAAAGTAAAAAAGAAAAAAGAGTATTTGTAACCTAACATATAAAAATTTTTCCCTCCCTTTTTTTAGAAAAACAAAGAAAATGGAAATGTTGGTGAATCAATGAGACTGTAACTCCAAAGAATGAAATGAATGAAGTTTGTATTAACTTATCAAATATAAATCTTTAAATAAATGTTTCCTCTAAATTGATTACTCATTGAGATATGGATGTAATTCCATCAACCCATGGGTTTTCAAACTCATTAGAGGAATACAAGAAAAGTACTTTTTACGACATAATTTTCACAACAATTCATATTTAAGTGTCGTAAAATGTAGATTTAAACGACACTTTCTAAACATAGATCGTGCTTAAACCATGTAAGATTTAATCTACGACACTGAAGATGAAAGAGTCGTTGATTATAATTAAAATAATCACTCGTTTAAAAGGAATTTCACGACTGCTAAAAGTTTTTGTGAAAATTAAATCATTTTCCTCAACTTAAATCAGCGGGAACTTTTCGCGCTTCTCATTTTCACCCCCTTCGTGAGAAACAAAACCCATATTTTCCATAAGCCCCATTTTGTCATCATATTTTCCACGACCTCATCCATCCACCTTCCTTTACCCATTTTTCTCAAATCCTTATTGAAACCCTAATCCTTTTATCCACTCCACTCCGTAACTCCAAAAAAATACCCACTCAAATTTTTCTCTCCACTTGAGTGACATTTGATTGAAGAGAAACCACCAATCTACGCATTTACACTAGCGGATTTCTCCAAGAACTCGATTGTTGCACTGGGATTCAGGCTTTTATGGTAGTTGTCTTCTTCTCTGATCACATATCTGGTGAATCTGGCCAGTTGTTTATGTTTTCACCGATGCCTAAATCCTCATGTAATGTTTTTTCTTTTTATTCGTGACAAAGTATTTGCAATATTGAATCAGATTTATGTACGTATAAATGTTTTTTATGGAACTTGTTATATGAAAGTGACCAGGGAACACACATAGAATTCGTTTAACTTCTAAAGGTAAGGAAACTTACATAATTATCGACAGAGTATTCATTAATATTCAAATTAATGTACTAGAGAAGGGAAGAAAAAATAATTTAAGAAACTAGTATGAAAGAAAAAAACTTGTAATTAATTTGAGGAATTTTTGAATTTCAGACAGTTGACAAGTAATCACAACAAATGTGTGGTAATGTAATACACAGCCATTACATAATTTGGGGAAATTTCTATAAACCATTAGTAGGCTTCATCATTGTTAGACCACAATCTATGGAGAATCTAACACCACTTGAATGGGATATGTTGCTATTTTGTTAATAGGTTTACACGAATTTTCTAAATAAGTTTAAAGTTAATTAGTATTTGGTTTATAATTTTAATTTTGTAAACAAATGTATTTCTAATTTATTTTTCTCTTTGTTTTTAGATTGATTAGGAAAAATGTATTTTTTGGGAAATTGACAAATCTGTTTAAACCTAACACTGAAGAAGTGAGTTATGGTGTCATATATCTTCTTTACTTTAAGATTTTCCTTTAGGGCATGATATTTTTAGTTTCAAAATTGTAATTAAGAGAACACTAAATGACTGTTTATAGCTTTATTAATTGTATTTTGTGATTGTGTGCTTTATTTTTTTAGGTTCTTAGCATCTGCCCTTATACACTTGTTATCATGACCATTTTTTTTATTTTTTTTCATGGATATAGGACCCATTCATTTTAGTCAAATTTCCTCGAGTTATTCCATAGATAGATGTTGCTTTCAGCTATCACATCTGAATTCTTCAAACTACTTTGTAATGTAATGCATATCGAATTTTAATACCTTATTACGGTCAAAATCGGCAGGCTTACAATGTTGATGACACAGTTCGTTCTTCTTTTTTTTACTTTGTGTAGAAGGTATGCACTCACTTTAAAAAGCTCTCATACCAATTTGTAAACTCTAATTCCATGTGCGATAGTGATTTAATTAAATGCGCAAATTTTAATCACAAACTTATATAATTAGAGTTAATTTTTGAATCAATTTAATTATGCCTCAAAACGGGCGTGTTTCAAACCATCATATATAAAACACGCGACACAAAATTTCAGGAAAAATCTCCGAAGGGCAAAACCATTTATTTCACCATAATTTGTAAATCACAATTTACACGGATTACAATGAAATATAGTTGACACACAAATACCCACAGGCGTCGATCAATGTCGTCAGCAATAGATCCACACGTAGTGAACCTACAAGAATCGCTGTTCAAATCATCCCAGGAACACCGCAACACTCCCTATGATAGGTAGTCTACCTCCAATGGCACCTAGATCAGCAGCATAAAATTCCCAGCAAAATATATCTTGGGTTCCACAAAACAATTCACATAAAAGTATTTAGGATTCTAAGAATTGCAAAACAAAAGTTTTGAACCCTTAAATGGGAGAAGAAAACTTTCTGCCTAAATTAGTTGTCAAAACAGAGTTAAAAACTTTTCTCTCAAAAAGTGTTTAGAAAAAAACAAATGACTTATCCAACTTTTAAAACAAATTGAATGCCCATTATATAACAATCATTGAGGCGGTGACATGTCAGCTTAAAAAGCAGTGTCACTCAAACGACTGTTGATATCGTTCGAACGAAAATGATGTCACTCGAACAAAAGCTGATCTCGTTCGAACGAGACGACATGTCATTTGAATGACATTGATCTCGTTTGAACGACCAGAACATCAAACTCAAGTTCCGCCAAGAAAAAAAATTCTCAAAACTTTTACAAACCTTACTGTATGAAACAGTGCTAACTCTTTTTTATAAAAAAACATTTAAAAAAATATTTTTATATTTAGAAAAACTTTTCTAACCTCTTATAAAAATTTCCCAACACTTTTAATATGAAATGTAAATGGAAATAAACATATTTTTTTACCAAAATCATCTCGTCGGGGCTTGAATGTTGAAGCCCACTTGTAATTCGAATCCGTCTTTTGTAAATTTAAACTTCCTCAATTCTTTGACGAATTGTAGCGGTATACGACATTCTTAATTGTGAGGGACATTTATAAAATTATGTCCTTACAAATCTCCCCTTATGTCTATATGGGTACAAAATAAAAATATCAGAATTAACAAATAAAAAAATGCCTATACAAATCTATACCCTCGTGAATCCAAAAATCAAAAGGTACTAAACATAAAGGACTCAAAACTTTCTTTAAAGTCTTCAACATAAAATCTTCAAGAATTTTCTCATCAGGGTGTGCAATCCAATATTTTTCAACTTTGTACCTACACACATGAGACAAAGCAAATACCTCGCGACACATCGAGTTTTAAATGATATAAAAATATATCAATCATCATAATCAAATATCCCCCATAATGCAAAAACTCCCATAATTCGTTCTCCCCCTTTTTATTTGACCAAAATAGAGATGGGAAAGAATAAACAAAATAAAGCATGGAGTTATCACGATAAAAGAGATACTCAAACAAATTGGTTATTTTTTTATTTTTCAATTTTTTCTATAAAAAAACGAAAATCACACTATGAATTTACAATAAGGCAACCATGTCATGGAAACGGAATGAATGGGTGTGAACATATTCAATAGGTAATAAAACTCGATCAAGCATACGTGCACGATGCATAAGTGTACTCTTATCGAATGAACATAAAAAATATACTTAGGTGTAAAATTGTTGAATTTAGATGATATCGACTAAATCAAATCAACAAATCAAAGCCTAAGTGATTTTCACACAAATAATGTCCAAAACTATTTAATGGCGCTTCACGAATTTTTCAAAGGACGTGCAAACATATTGATACATAGCCAATCAAAACTCCCTCATAAATAATAATCATTTTATTTTTCTAATGAGGTTCTGAATTCTCAACATAGAGAAAATCTATTGGCCCAAATTTTGGCATATTTTATCTTTCTATTGCCTTAATTTTTTGTGCGCGCTCTTTTCAAACGGTGGCATTCATGACGTGATTATTATTCACTCGCAGCCCTTTCCCATGTCACTCATCATTTTTTTAAATTTAAATAAATTCCTCAGGGGCAATGGTTTTTACATGCATTACTTTTATTACTCTCGTACTATTGCACTTTGTTCGTTTTAAGGATAGGATTGAGATGAAAGCACTCGACCAACATGTGATAGACAATTACAATAATCAAACAAATTTGTGCACGTGTGCGATAAAGGAACTACGAGTCAAACATGTAGGAAGTATTAACAAATAACAGCTCAATGACTCCAAACATTGTAAAGCACATGGATGACGTGACATATTGTCTCAAAACACTATCAAATAGTCACATGGATATGGAATGATTGTAACACCCTGTATTTCTGTGCATTTAAATACTTAATTAATTCGGGTAAATTTTAAATTACTTGCGTGTCGTAATTTAATTGAATTAATTATGGTAATAATTATTTAAATATTAATCGGAGAGTAAATGGTTAATATTTATGAAATTGAATTAGTAAATGAATAGTAATAATTTATTTACATCATAATGTGTATTAGTGACATGGTACTTATTTATCTCAGCCGGGAGTCATAACTTATTAATATTCATAAACGGTGTAAAAAAATACAACACTCTTTGGCTTTTTCCAAAAAAATTATCAATGTAAAATCTTTTTGTATTTTGCCAAAATTTTACAAAAATAAAAAACTACACAAGTCATAGCACTAGCAAGGGTATATCATAAAGCACAACTAGCGTATGACAAACAAGCAAACACAATCATCTATAAGATATGGCAAGAGGAGAATCATGTGTCAGCAATCGAGAATTAACTCGTTTAACATCTAGTGCCTCTAGAAGTGATTTCCTAACCCAAATAGGTGTGCATCGACGGATAGGGATTTTAGGAACCACAGGAACACTAAACTTAAACTTCCTATGACCTTTTCGAAGATCGAAACAAAAACACCTTAGGTGACCTTTCCTACCACAATATGAACATGTATAAACGAATGGAAAGACACTTATGGGTTGAACTTTTTTAACGTCCTTTGGATTAATTAACCCTCTAAGACAAATAATGGTCTTGGCTTTACCACTGTAAACATTAGAACACGACGAGATATTACCATCACTATACAAACTACTCAAGTCTTTCAAATTATTTTTCAACTTGAATATTTTAGACTCAAGCAAAGAATTAGACTCTTTCAATTTTATGGACTCTTTCTTCAAAACATCAATCAAAACTAAAAGGTTATCTCGCTCCACCTCAATTAAAACAAATTTATCCTTAAGAGTCTTTTCACGTGCCGTAAAATTATTGATTAAACTATTATCCCCAACAGCACAAACGTGAACCATAAAATTTTTAAAATCCTCCAACTCTTTTTCTAGAACTAGGACTCTATCATCACTCTCATTTTTGGACAATTTTAATGCATTAATTTCTTGGTCCAAATAAATAAATGTTTCACGATAGAAATCTCTTTGATTTTCAACCGTTTGCAAAAGATCGATTGCGAATTTAAAATAAGAATTTTCTTTTTCTAAAACTTCAATTATTTTTTGCAAACGTCAAATTCAAATGATTTAAATCATCAAAACTTTGACTCGTGTCAACAGGAGGGGTCATGTGATTAAATAAGTGCTCCATTGAAAAAGTGCGACTTTCGAACACTGATTTTTTTTTAAAATAATCGATATCACACAAATTTTTGCGAAAAACAGAATCAAACACAATAAATTAGTATAACCTGCTATGTTACTAATTTGTAGAAGGTACGCACTCGCTTTAAAAAGCTCTGATACCAATTTGTAAAATCTAATACTGTGTGCGATACTAATTTAATTAAATGTGCAAATTCCAATCACAAACTTATTTAATTAGAGTCAATTTTGGAATCAATTTAATTCAACCCCAACACAAACAACTACATGTTTGCGTGTGTCGAACCATCATAAATAAAATATGCGACACAAAATTTCAGGAAAAATCCCCAAAGGACAAAACCTTTTTATTTCACTATAATTTGTAAATCGCAACTTACACGGATTACAATAATATATAGTTGACACACGAATACCCGCAGGCGTCGGTAGGTGTCGTCAGCAATAGATCCATATGCAGCAAACCTACATGGACCGCAGTTCAAATCAATCCAGGAACATCGCAACACTCCCTATGACACGCATTCGTCTTTAGCCTAGTACCTCCAATGGCACCTAGATCAGTAGCATAAAATTCCCAGCAAAATATATCTTGGGTTCCATAAAATAATTCCCATAAAAGTACTTGGGATTCTGTGAATTGAAAAATAAAAGCTTTAAACCCTTAAAGTCGAAACAGAGTTAAAGACTTTTCTCTCAAAAAGTGTTCTGAAAAAACAAATGACTTCTCCAACTTTTAAAACAAGCTAAACGTCCATTATAGAACAGTCATTGAGGCGGTGGTATATCGTCTCAAAAAGAAGCGTCGCTCGAATGACTATTGATATCGTTCGAACAAAAATGATGTCACTTGAACCAGACCAGAACGTCAAACTCGAGTCTCGCCATCAAACATAAAAAAAATTCTTCAAAACTTTTACAAACCTTAATGTATGAAACAGTGTCAATTCTTTTTTATTAAACACATTTATAAAAATATTTTTACATTTACAAAAACTTTTCTAACCTCTTATAAAAATGTTCCAAAACTTTTAATCTCTTATGAAATGTAAATGGAACTTAAATGTATTTTTAGCAAAATCAGCTCGTCGGGGCTTGAATGTCGGAGACTTGTAATTCGAATCCGTCTTTTGTAGATGTAAACTTCGACCTGTAGCGGTATACGATCTACTTAATTCCGACAGACATTTATAAAATTATGTCCTTACACTTTGTTTATTCCTGTGTAGTGGTTCTATTATTTTGTGGTTTGAACAATTCCTTTGTTTCACATTTGAATAGGTTTGAAGACTTAAAAGCATTGCAATCGGGGACGATTGGGGTATTAAAAGTTATATAGAAGTATAATAAAGAGAGTAAAAACCATAATCACAAACACATTATTTCATTATTATAAGAGAACAACTTTTTGCATGTTTCATCTCGTTTGTGTTATCGAAATACTATCATCTATCACTTTAATTCATTATGTCAATTTTACGTACCATCAAATCAATAATTTGATATTGATGTCATCTAAACTCATTCCATATTATTATAATATTTTTTCTTGGACTCTCTTTTATATCTATTTCAGAAAACCTTGAAGAATCAAGTGGGCATTGCAGTGGGCATTGCGATTCTTCATTACTCTTGTCTTGAAGGTATATTATTGTCTATTTTATATTTGTAACTAGTTGTTTTGCATAAAAGTTTCTTAGTTGATAGATGTGATCATCTATATGGACAATATATATTATGATTAGAAAATATCAATGAATTATTGGAATATCCTGATCAATTTTCCCTTTTAAGATATCATTCATGTTAGGTTTTTGTTTGCAACCACTAAATAGAGCTTGTTTTCTCCCAATCGTGGTCTTTATTAGTATGATTAGTCCAATTTAGAGTTTGTTTGGCATTAATTTTTTTAGGTTTTTACGGTCTAATCCTTGGACTAACAATTTTGGACAAAAAAACTGGTGAACCAATTTTAAACGATTAGGTCCAACATATAGATACCCCCAATTTAAAAAAAATCATAAACCTAATCGGCTATTGGAGTTTTCTCTGCAACTAACGACTATTCTTCTAAATCGAAAATAACATCAATCTTATGCTTTGATCGTCTGTCCTATAATCGATTACAGTGTTCTTAATCGATTCTACCTGTATCACTTGGCTCTATCATTTGTAAGTTTATCTTTATCAGCAGTTGATTTTTCTATTTTTGATCGATTACAATAAGTATATGTCCTTTGTTTTGATTCAAGAGACTCATTGTAATATTCATTCATGTGATTGAATAGCTTTTTATGTTATATATGTATATGTTTTTATTTTGTGTTTTTTATGCATTTATGTTTGGATTCTTCATAAATAAGTTATACTTATCAATATTTGTAATTGTTAGTTGAATGTGCTGAATGAATATTATTGATGTTTCATTCTAATTTTAAGAGTCCTTGATTTTGATTTGGTATTGAATCACTTACTGATATAGGTCCGCGCCAGCGGAAATAACCAGTTCGATATCAGTTTTCAAAGTACACGCAGTGTTTATAAAGTACACGTGATTGATTTTTTGAAAATATGTGTGCTTTATTGCTTCATGTATAGGTTTTTAAAAAGTGCCTGTAATTTTATATTAATTATAAATAAATATTTTGATATTTCATGCATTAAATTATTACACACATTTTTAGAATTGTTGACCTTGAAGTAAATATTTTTCGTCTATGTTTTACTGCAGGACATTATGGTAAGTAGTGTAATAGCAAGGTGTTGTTATTTGGATAATATGGCTTGTATTGAAATATTTGAAGACAACTCACTAGATTTCATATGTAATGAGTTGTGTATTAGGTTTACTAATTTGAGAAGTGGGAGTTTTTCATTGAGGTATTCATTTGGTGGTTCATGTTGGTTTGTGACAACGATGTTTGTTGTATGTTACGGTCCCAATTGATCGTGAAAGTTAATTTCATTTGGATATATGTCATTGATTCATTACCATTTCCATGTAATACATGTCGTGAACGGGTTGAATGCTCTAATCGAATTTTTGAAGAGGTTGACTGCAGTAATACAAATTCTCAGAGGGTTGACAGTGGTGATGCAAATACACAGAGGTTAGAGTCTTTATCATCAGGCACTAAAAATGATTTTAATAGTTGCATTGAAAATGACTTTTATCTTGAAGGTGTGGAGCCAAGTAAGTCGAAAGTCTATCTTTCGAATGATTGGAAGACTTATATAAGTCATGAGCAGCAGTGTTTTGAAGGATGTGTAGTGAAATTTCGGGATAAATTGCGAAAGTATGTCGTTGAGGTTGGGTTCAAGTATGTGTATTTGAAGAATGATAAAACTCGAGTGACGGCTGAATACTCTAAAAAGACTACTGAGAATTGTATGTGTAGAATTCATGCTTCATTATCTACAATAAATGGATACTTTTACATATGTGCAATGAATAATGAGCATACATGTAGAGGTGTCTTTCTTAGTCCGTCAGCCAAAATGATAGCCTCCAAGTTGGGTTCAACATTGGTAGCTAATGATCTTAGAGATAACCCGCTATTGAGACCAATTGATGTAGTTGGAGATATGAAGAAGAATTGTGGTCTTGATATAGCTTATCAACATGCATGGCGTGCGAAAGAGATGGCTGCAGTTGATATACATGGTGATGAAAAGGTTTCTTATGCATTAATGAATAATTATCGTGACCTTCTATTGCAGTATAATCCAGGGTCGCATTGCATCCTTGACATGGAACATGAGAGTAAAAAATTCAAGAGAATATTTGTAATGTTTAGAGGATATATTTATGGATTTCAATACTGCAGACCTGTTTTATTTCTTGATGGTGCCTTTTTGAAGAACCGTTACCGTGGAATAATACTATCAGCTACTGCAAGGAATGGAAACAATGGTAAATTAATTGTAAATATTTTATTGTGTGTATTGCATTGAAATTTTGTTTGTTCCATTCCATATCATCCAAATACAAGCATAAAAATATAAAATACCTTTGAAGGTCATTGTTTTAGTTCACGTGTACTTTCCATTTTTCTGCATGTATTTTCATGATATGTCTTATTATGTGTAATACTAAGTAAAGTACACGCATAGTGCATGTCAAGTACACGTGAATGTTTTTATTAATTTCACGTGTACTTTTCATTTTTATGCGTGTGCTTTGATGATGATGATTTTATGTGTAATACTAAGTAAAGTTCACGCATTTTACATGTAAAGTACACGTGAATGTTTTTGTTAATTTCATGTGTACTTTTCATTTTTATGCGTGTACTTTGATGATGATGTTATGTTGAATACAAACTAAAGTACACGCATTTTACATGTCAAGTACACGTGAATGTTTTCTTAATTTCGCGTGTACTTTCCATTTTTATGCGTGTACTTTGATGATAGGTGTTGTTATTTAGAAATAATAAAGCAAAGTACATGTTAAAAATGTAAAGTACCTTTGAATGTTTTTGTTTAGTTCACATGTACTTTACATTTTTATGCGTGTATGTTGATGTCAGTCTTGTTAATAATAAAGCCGAGCAAAATATTGGAAAGTAAACGTGCATGTATTTTTATCTTTATCATGTGTACGGTACATTTTTATGTTTTGTCTTGTTATTTACAAACAATTTAAATTAAACACATAATATATTTCCCATGTGTTTTAGGGTCTGCGCCAGCAGCATCAATATACAAAGTGTTGTACATGGATATGTTATTTATTTTAATTTTGATATATTTTTATATTTCATAACTTTTTCCTGTTGCATATGTTGTTGTTGATTCTGAAACCGAAGATAACTGGATGTGGTTTCTTATCAATTTGCATAGTGCAGTAGTTGAGCAATATCGAAACATAACATTTATATCAGATCGAAACAAAGGATTACTTGAAGCTGTTTCGAGGTTCTTCCCGTTGTCTGCACATTCCTACTGTATACATCATTTACAAGGGAATATAAAAAAGGAAATTCGTGGGAATTGTACTGGATTTCGAAAGAAAATTGTTAAAGATTTTTTGTCTTGTGCATATGCTGTCTCGATAGATGTATTTCACAAGAATATTGAAGCATTAAAGAAGGAAGGAGGAGCTGCTATTGCCGATTTCATTGATAGTTTGCCTCCTGAGAATTGGTCCTGTGCATATTTCCCTGGTAAACGGTACAGTGACATGGCATCTAGTGTTGCGGAGTCATTCAATTCATGGATATTGGAGGAAAGGTATTTACCAGTAATGAATATGTTTGATAAATTGAGAGTAAAGATTATGAATTTCAATGCAAACAAACTTGTTGAGTCTGACAGTTGGACAAATGAGTTATGTTTTTTTTTCAAAAGTTTCTGAATGAAAATTGGAATAAAAGACGACATTGAACTATTAGTCGCTCAAGTCAAAATGTATTTGAAGTTCATTCAAAAGTGCGAGCAACAGTTGACTTAGGAGAAATGACTTGTTCTTGTAAGCGTTGGCAGATTAGATGTTTTTCAGGTTCTCATGTTGTTTGTGTTGTACGCAGGAAAGGGACCAGTATTTATGATTATATTGAGGAGTACTCTAAGGTATCTTTCTACAGAAAATCATACTCGATACCTATAGTTCCTCTTCCTGATTTGATTTCCTTAGATATTCCTATTCCTGAAAATCCATCTGTTCTTCCACCAATGACTAAGAGACCGACAGGCAGGCCAAGAAATAAGAGAATAAAGTCTTCTGGTGAGATCACAGTAAGGAAAGTTACTTGCTCGAGGTGTAGTAAAACAGATCATTACAGGTCTACTTGTAAGGAACCCATTTGACTATTTCTTTAAAATTGTTGAATTCATTCATTTTAACCATTTGATTGAATAAATTAATTAATAAACCATTTGTTTCACATAAATGAATGTAATTTATTTTTAAGTCTCATTCTTTAGTTTGTTTTTTGTGTTGCTGTACACATATTTTTCATAAAACATACATGATCAGTTTTTCTTGTGTTCATGTGTACTTTACCTTTGTATACGCATGTTATGTACAGTACATGAGCATTTTGATGTCCAAAGAAATTTTATCAATGTGTGTCCTTAATGAAATATGCGTGTACTTTATTAAGTACACGTATATTAATAAAGTACACGCATTTAAAAATGGATTTGGCCAGTTCAATATGCGTGTACTTTATAAAAGCATGCGTGTACATGTACAGTACACGAGCATTTTGATGTCCAAAGAAATTTTATCAATGTGTGTCCTTAATGAAATATGCGTGTACTTTATTAAGTACACGTATATTAATAAAGTACACGCATTTAAAAATGGATTTGGCCAGTTCAATATGCGTGTACTTTATAAAAGCATGCGTGTACTTTAGTAATGTACATGCATGAAGTACACGCATAATATAAATATAATATGCGTGTACTTGATGAAATGTGCGTGTACTTTATGAATTACACTCATTGATAATTAATGTACACGCATTTAAATATAAGTGTACATACATGTTTTAGCAAAGTACACGCATTTTGATATGACAAAAATCTAATTCAATATACGTGTACTTTATGTATTCTGCATGTAATTTTATCATTTAGACATATATAAATGTATGTACTATTTGGAAAATGATTTTGTACATTACAATGTGCTTGTACTTTATAAAAGGCATTCATTGTACTTTATAAAAGACATTTGGGTCACCCATATTCTTAAACTCCTATGGGTATTATGGTCCGCGCCAGCGGTATTATTATACAAGTACTTCAATAGGCGTGTACTTTATAGACTATGCGTGTACTTTATAAAGTACACGTGTAATATATAGAGTAGACGCATTTATATAATATTTTGGGACAATATCTTGAGTACACGCATTATTATACAAGTATTTCAGTAAACGTGTATTTTATAGACTATGTGTATACTTTATAAAGTACACGTGTAATATATAGGGTACACGCATTTATATAATTTTTTTTACATAAAATGATATTAATGTTTAAATTTTTTAAAATACACGTGATCATTTTTATAAGGGGTCACGTGTACTTTACTATATTCGGTGTATGACATAACTGAGAACACATTCATGAAAGAAATACATTTTTTACTACAAACAAAAAAATAGAGTACAATTTTTTCAAATAAAGAAAGCTGAAAAAACTAAAGAAGACTTCTATTAGGGATGTTTGTCAAAGGCATCTAGGGTATCAGGAAGAGAGTCAATTAAATTCAACCACTGTAGAATTTCTTCTACTATGACAGCTACAATGCCTTCATGGAGAGCCTTCTTCTCCTCCAGCTTTGCGATTTTCATGGGAACTTCTTGTCTATAGAAAGACATGAGGTCTTCATGTATTTGAAGAGGGTCCTCATCGACATCAAATAAATCTACGGGATTGGGTGGAAGTTCTGAATAGCCTTCCCTCACATATGTTTGAAACTGCTCAGAGGCAGTTTCATATGAGGAAATATTTTCCTCAATTTGCCTTTTTTTTTTATTTCTTTCATCTCTCTCAAGAGTTTCTCGCAAGTTTTCTGTTGGAATGGCCATTATGTTATATTTACCCTAGATGTAATGGTTAAGAAAGGAACAAATATTACTGTTTTATAGGAAAAGTTGAAGCTATTTATTTCTTGACCAGAAGTAGTTGGAAAGTGAGTAGTTCAGCTTAATAAATTGATTTTGGTTATTGTGTCCTTAATTAATTCTTCAAAGTACTTTTCAATTAAAAAAAAATAATATATATATTAACCAGTTCATGTACTTTAGTAAAAATGCGTATACTTTGAAGAATTCATTGGTGTACTTAGTAATTATCACTTGTATTTTTCGTGAAAACTGCTTATACATTGTTTCATAACACTCACATGCATTGTTTGTCTAAACCTTACGTGGATTGTGGTCCGCGCCAGCGGGAAAAACCATTTTGGTGTAATAAATATTGTAAACAATAACCAATATAACACAAAATAAATTACAAATATGTTTTGAATTTGAATCACAATTTATAGAAGTTTTTTTTCCTTTCAGGGGAAAAAATATTTTGATAGAAGAATTTTTTCGAGTACATATGCTCTTTATTTTAGCATGTCAGGGTCTTTGAAACAATTTTTGCATCATCCAAAACAAAAGGACCTTTTACTAGAGGGCAGAAGAAAAGAAAAGCTGACAGTGAAACCGAAAAACATGAACCAATTAAGAAACAAAAAGAGTCAAAGCTGAGAAAAGGCCGTCTAAGAATAGCTGAACAAATGAAGAAACTAACTTCAAGCTTGAAACAATCAAAGTATACAAATATCTCGATGAAGCTTCGAAGAAAAAAATTGAAGAGTTTATTCAAAAGGCTGATCCAGGGTAAAGTTTATTGTTTTATGATTTATCACTTCGCTAATTTATATTTTTTTGGTGCAAAAGAATAAGGTTATTAATATTATACAATTCTTATTGATTATATAAAATGCAGGAAATTTATTTCCCAAGGGCTGATTTCGTAGCTGAGAAAAGGCCGTCTAACAATAGCTGAACAAATGAAGAAACTAACTTCAAGCTTGAAACAATCGAAGTATAGAAATATCTCGATGAAGCTTCGAAGAAAAAAATTGAAGAGTTTATTCAAAAGGCTGAGCCAGGGTAAAGTTTATTGTTTTATGATTTATCACTTCGCTAATTTATATTTTTTTGGTGCAAAAGAATAAGGTTATTATTATTATACAATTCTTATTGATTATATAAAATGCAGGAAATTTATTTCCCAAGGGCTGATTTCGTATGTCCCATGGAAAGATTTAGTTAAAGTCCTCAACAATCAAGAAATTTCAAGCCAAGTATGTAATCCAAATATTAGACATCCATTAAATTTCAACATTATTATTTCCTCACCATTTTATAGTGTGAAACAGATAATACTTGCCTTATGTGAAGTATTGAGGTTAAAATTGTCACAGGAAGGGCTCTCCTACTCGCACACTTTTTCTGATTATTGTTGGGTAAGTACAATTAAATCGAAAATTTTGATAAACAAAATTTCAATTTTTTTTTTATTAACACAATGTCTATAATTTTTATTCAGATAGAAGCTTGTAGCACAAATGAAGTCAATAAGAAGGGGGAGTTATACAGAGATTTATTTGAATACTTAGGCACTTGTAATAATTTGTTCATTGTACTAAGACATAGTGTAAGACATTTCACATTACTTCTAATATACAAAAAAGAAAATAAAGTGGTCCACATGGATTCCTTTCGACCGAACGACAAGAAAAAAAACACAATATTCTTCGATGATGCAAAAAAATTGATTAGTCCCTAGACTTAATTAGTAATGTTACTTGTACTTGTATTATACACGTGTACACGTGTATAATATAATGCGTGTACTTTGTATTAGTTGCACATAATTACCTAGATTATCAAAGTACACGCATCATATTTTAAAATACACGTGAAATGAACCAATACAAGTTACGTGTACTTTAATATTATGCGTGTACTTTTAACTCTTTAGGCAAAATACACGCATCATATTTTAAAATACACGTGATAGATAAAAACAAAATATGCATGTACTTTAATATTATGAGTGTACTTTTAACTCATTAGGCAAAGTACACGCATCATATTTTAAAATACACGTGGTATGAAAAAATAAAATATGCGTGTATTGTAATATTATGCTTGTACTTTTAACTCATTAAGCAAAGTACATGCATCATATTTTAAAATATACGTGATATGAAAAAAAAATATGCATGTACTTTAATATTATGCGTGTACTTTTCACTCTTTAATCTTCATATACTTTTTTATTTGTATACACTAAATATTTGTCTTCTTAACAGTTTTCTGTCTTTCAAAAAATACTGTGTCTATTGAAGACTGAAGCAGAAACAATGAAAAACAATGGATTCAAAATTCAGAGGAAGTTTGATGAAGGTACACCAAATGAGTTTACATTGGATGATGATCCATTGACAGAGCAAAAAAAAATGACGGTAGATTACTTGCTGAAAAATGATCTCAAATTTGACCTAATAAGAGATCATGAATGCCCTAACCAATATAATGGGGAAGAAAAACTTCATTTCTAAAAATTACTAATTTGTATCTTTTCAAAAAAATTCATCACATCATAATAATTTGTATATTTATTTTATTTTAATTTCAGGGTTGACTGTGGGGTGTTCTGCATGTACTACATTGAACAAATAAGCAGAAACAAGGAAATGCAAAAATTGTTTCAAGACCCTGACATGCAGAACTCCCCACAGTCAACCCTGAAATGTAAGGAAATGCAAAAATTATTTCAAGACCCTGACATGCTAAAACAAAGGGCATATGTACTCGGAAAAATTCTTTTATCAAATTATTTCTTCCCCCGAAAGGAAAAAAAACTTCTATAAATTGTGATTCAAATTCAAAACATATTTGTAATTTGTTTTGTGTTATATTGGTTATTGTTCACAATATTTATTACACCAAAATATTTTTTCCCGATGACGCGGACCACAATCCACGTAAGGTTTAGACAAAAAATGCATGTGAGTGTTATGAAACAATGTACAAGCAGTTTTCACGAAAATACAAGTGATAATTACTAAGTACACCAATGAATTCTTCAAAGTATACGCATTTTTACTAAAGTACACGCACTGGTTAATATAATAATTTTTTATTATTTTAATTGAAAACTACTTTGAAGAATTCATTAAGGACACAATAACCAAAATCAATTAATTAAGCTAAACTACTCACTTCCCAACTACTTCTGGTCAAGAAATAAATAGCTTTAACTTTTCCTATAAAAGAGTAATATTTGTTCATTTCTTAACCATTACATCTAGGGTAAATATAACATAATGGCTATTCCAACAGAAAACTTGCGAGAAACTCTTGAGAGAGATGAAAGAAATAAAAAAAAATAAGGCAAATTGAGGAAAATATTTCCTCATATGAAACTGCCTTTGAGCAGTTTCAAACATATGTGAAGGAAGGCTATTCGGAACTTCCACCCAATCCCATAGATTTATTTGATGTCGATGAGGACCGTCTTCAAATACATGAAGACTTCATGTCTTTCTATAGACAAGAAGTTCCCATAAAAATCGCAAAGCTGGAGGAGAAGAAGGCTCTCCATGAAGGCCTTGTAGCTGTCATAGAAGAAGAAATTCGACAGTGGTCGAATTTAATTGACTCTCTTCCTGATACCCTGGATGCCTTTGACAAACATCCCTAATAGAAGCCTTCTTTAATTTTTTCAGCTTTCTTTATTTGAAAAAATTGTACTTTATTTTTTTGTTTTTAATAAAAAATTTATTTCTTTTATGAATGTGTTCTCAGTTATGTCATACACCGAATATAGTAAAGTACACGTGAACCCTTATAAAAATTATCATGTGTATTGTAAAAAATTTAAACATTAATATCATTTTATGTAAAAAAAATTATACAAATGCGTGTACCCTATATATTACGCGTGTACTTTATAAAGTACACGCATAGTCTATAAAATACACGCTTATTGAAATACTTGTATAATAATGCGTGTACTCAAGATATTGTCCCAAAATATTATATAAATGCGTGTACTCTATATATTACACGCATAGTCTATAAAGTACACACATAGTCTATAAAGTACACGCCTATTGAAGTACTTGTATAATAATGACGCATGAATGAATATTACAATGAATGAATATAAAAAGCTATTCAATCACATGAATGAATATTACAATGAGTCCCTTGAATCAAAACAAAGGACATATACATATTGTAATCGATCGAAAATAGAAAAATCAACTGCTGATAAAGATAAACTTACAAATGATAGAGCCAAGTGATACCGGTAGAATCGATTAAGAACACTGTAATCGATTATAGGACAGACGATCACAGCATAAGATTGATGTTATTTTCGATTTCGAAAAATAGTCGTTAGTTGCAGAGAAAACTCCTATCGCCGATTTGATTTATGATTTTTTTTAAATTGAGAGTATTTATATGTTGGACCTAATTGTTTAAAATTTGGTTCACCGATTTTTTTGTTCAAGATTGTTAGTCCACGGACTAGACCGTAAAAACCTAAATGTATTTCGTTGGACCAATTTTTTGTTCTAATTGACAAGCCTTTGAAACAACTACATATACACAAAAGTCATATATGAGGCTATCTTAATTTTTTTGTAAAATCAAATTTTCATTTATTAAATAAAAAATAAACACATCAAATCTTTGGTTTTTTTGTTACTTTCTTTAAAAATCGTTTTAAACATAAAATTATAGTTTTATAGAATATTTTATGGCTTTTTAATTTTGTAAGATATTTAGCACAAGTAAGCTATTAAAGTTACGGAAAGTGTTGTGTATGAACATGCATTAATTAATTGTGAATTATAACAAATTTCGACATGGAGAAAGGGTTATATCTAAGGATATATACATCCTAGCAAACAAGAACCAACCAAAATAGTGTTCATGCTATATAAATTCTATTCAGAGAAGCTTTTTAAAATGTTATTTTAACTTTCTGGTCTGTAACTTTTTGGGGTTAAGAAAATCATTAGGGTATACCTTATTTTTCAATAATATATATATATATATTTAAATTTATAATATATATATATATATATATATATATATATATATATATATATATTGTAATTTAAAATAATTAATCATTTTTATACATAAATTTTATACAATATACGCGTATTTAGTTGTGTATACAAGATAAAGAAATGAGTATTCAGTAACCGTATATACGCGTATTTAGTTGTGTATACAAGATAAAGAAATGAGTATTGAGTAACCGTATTGCTAAAAAAATTGTAACTGGATTATGCGTATAAAAATTATTAACCATGGACAAATGAAAAGCTACCTTCTAAAATAAGCTACACAAATACGATATATATTAATAAAAAATAATAAAACAAATTAATAATTACTCTAACAAAATTAGAATTTAATTGTAAGTTAACACTATTTATTTTCAAGATGTCATCAACACCACCACTTTGAGAAGAACCAAGAAGAACTTTAATCTATTTTTACTCATTAGACTAAAAAAACGATATTTGAAAAGATACATACCTCCATAGTAGAAGATTTTTTAAAATCTTCAATTCTAGCGAACATTATCAATGAATTTTAGAGTCTTCCTTGTGTTCTCAAATTTTGTCTGTATAAAATTGAGAAACTTTCTGTTAGAGATGGATGATAACAGATTAGGTTCACGGAAATGCTCGTAAAAATTACATGCCTTGATATATAAGCTTTTCTTGTGGAAAGGTTGAAAGCACCTGTACTCATTATGAAAACACATGGATAAGAGTTGGGATGGAATTTATTTTGGGTTTTACTCTTAAAATAAGAGAAATATTAACGCAAAGAGAAATATTAAATAAATACATTCAAATTCGAGTTTTTGGCCAAAATCTGAACCAAAAGTTACAGAGACAGAGGTTGAAAGACAGCGCGAGGGTGAGACTGAGCTCGGCAACAGAGCAAAGCGAAGAGAGAAGCTTCGTTCACTGGAATGGGAAAGAATGACTCATATAGTGTTTATATAGGAATACTTGAGCAGCGTAATCCACAGACCGCGAGCGAAAATTAGTCGAGGTGTGCGTAAACTGACGCGGACACTTCATAATGTAAAAAATTCCTTACCAAAAAGAAAATATAGCAATACTAAACCCATTGGAAAATGTTGTCCTTGCCGAAATCCAACCGCGAAAATACCGAAATCATGCTTTAGAGGTGTTGAACCTAAACATGATTTTTGTAATTTTGGGATTGATTTTCGGTAAAACTAGAATTGCTCAAACCCATTACACGTGTTTGTATGACAAACTTAGTTTTTACATATCAATCGATTAGTGCCTTTGATAGGACAAGTTAAAATCGATTAGTGCGTTTGATAGGACATATCAATCGATTAGTTCGTATAGGTACTCCTCTCTTCTTCTTTTTTTCATGTAAAAAAAAACTATTTTAATTTATTTTAATTCATTTATTCACTCAAACACTCATTTACCCAATATTTTTTTATTTTTAAAGGGCGCGCCAGCATCACTCCTTATTTTTAAACTTAATTTTTTAACTTATTTAGTCCCTCAAACACCCATTTACCCAATATTCTCTTATTTTTAAAGGTCCGTGCAACTGACACTCCTTATTTTTAAACTTAATTTTTTAATTCACTTAGTCCCTCAAACACTGACTACCCAATATTCTATTATTTTTAAAGGTCCGCGCCAGCGGCATCCCATATTTTTAAACTTAATTTTTAGCGCATTTACTCCCTCAAACACCCATTTTCTCAATATTATCTTATTTTTAAAGGTCCGCGCCAGCGATACCCTTTATTTTTAAACATATATTTTTTTTAATTTTACAACATTTAAAACAATTTTTGTATTTCTTAAATTATTTAAAAATGTAAAAAAAAACTTTTTTTTATTATATTAAACTAACTTTAATTTTTTAAAACAGTTTTTTTTCCCCAAAAAAATATTTTTTTTATATTAAAATAGTGTTTTTTAACAATAATTTTTTTAATATATAAAAAATATTCATTTCAAATAAAACAATTTTTTTTTAATAAAACAACATTTTTTAATAATTTTCACATGAAAAAAAAGGGTCTTCGGTACTAAGTCGGGGTTACAACCCGGTAAGAGTATCATTACTCTAGGACATATTTGTTGTGGCAATTAATGGTAACTAAAATTTGTGCTCATCATTTTATGTATTTGATAACTTTTATTTTTCAGGACAAATTTTGTATGAATACTATTTTACATACATGTTTTGACATTCTTTTGACAAATTTTTGGACAAATTTTACTTACATGTACAAAATGAATGTTTTTTAAAAGATTTGTCATCTCTATAAAAATCATTTTTTTAAACAAGTATTTTTTGGTTAAATTTTTTTTTAGGCCAACTCGAATGGGGAATGTAGATGTGTAGTATTACAACGTTTCCACCCCACAATGGGTAGGAAACAATGTACATTCTATTGTGCGAAAATGTAGCGAGCATGTAAAACTACATTGTGGTTACACAAGATGTAAAGGGGGGCCCACAGCCTAAGCGGTAAATAGTCCCCCGCCCAGCCACCATGGCCGTGTAAATATCTCCCGCCTAACATTTATAAGAAAAAAATCTTTTACTCCCTCCAACAGATATAAACAAACGATCAAATTCTAACGGATATAATATTCATTTTACTATCAATACACATTACACCACAACTATTTTAACACACAAAAAAACTCAACATTCTTATAAATTCATTCATTAAATAACATCTCCCTCACAAACTACTCCCATGAACGCTACCTGGTTACCAAATATCACTTAACACTAGGAGTGTTCAAAAAATCGACTGGACCGACGGATTGAACCGAACGGAGCCTAACCGACTACTTTTTTTTGGTCTTTTTTCTTAATCAATCCAGTTTCGGTTTATTTTTTTGGAGGACCGCCGGTCCACGATTTACAGATTCTAAACCCTGCTAGGACCGACCCGAACCGACTATATATAAAATAATATATTTTTACATATATATGTATATATATAAGATAAACAAATAGTGAAAATATTTATTTTAATATTTGATTAGTTTAAATTATAGTTTAATCCAATATTAGTTTTGTTTTATTTGCAAATTTTGATATTTTTTAGTTTTTAATGTTTGAAAAAAATAGATTCGGGTATATTTTTATTATTATAAATAATGTAATTCATTAATGTGAGAACCGATGGATTAGACCGAACCCACCCTATAAAACACCGAACCGACATTATCGGTCCGGTCTCGGTCCATTTTTTTAGAGGACCGACCAAGTCGATTCGGTCCGAAAAAAACCTTAAAATCGGACCGGACCGGACCGGACCGCGAACACCCCTACTTAACACGATGAAGTGTTACATTGTCGTACATATATGAAATATTCTATCGATGGTGCATTTGGGACAAACCACGCTCGTAACACCTTGTGCAAAAAAATAACTCATTAATATAACTGTAGCGATGGTGTTATTTACAAATGCACTCACAATGCGTTGTAGGAAAAATTTAGAGATATAAACAAAGATTGTTTGATGTATTTAGCGTAGTTGTCTCGATCATACGGCACCGGTAAAGAAAGTGGGACACATGAGGTTAATTGGGTAATGACAATTATTTACATTGAGTTTATTATTTATATTTGATTTGATTATTTTTTAACACCAATTGTATGAAATATTATGATTTTTAAATCCAGCGAGCTCGTGAAAACTTTCAACGAGATGTGTGTCATAAATTTGGATTTGACCATTGTTACGAGTTGCTCAAGGATTTACCTAAATATAACATATCAACTATTGGGTCACAATATATGGATGAGGACAATCAGTCAATTCCACTAGATTCCAACAACACCGTCCAAAATTCAGGGGTTTAGTACAAAGTGAAGCGATGGTGAGACTGAGTTCAGCAAAAAGCGAAGGGAACAGAGAAGCTTATTCGTTTAATGTAATGGAAAAGAGTGACTCTTGTAGTGTTATATAGATATACTAAACCCATTACACGTGTTTGTATGACAAATTTAGAGCTCGTTTTGTTCTGCATTCAGAAAATTCAATTTGAACACAACTTTTCAATGTAGTTTTAAAATTCAGTTTCTTTTTTATATAAATATTGGTGCTAGTTTGAAAATTTTATTTTTAAATATAATTTTTTAAAAATTTGACAAAATTGGCAAACATGTATATTTATATTATGCATATATGAGAATATATATATATATATATATATATATACACACACACACACACACACGCACACACATTATGATATTGGCTAATAATCTACATTAAAATTATATACATACATGAATTGATAATATTATTTAATAAGTATGTACTATATGTATATTTTATAATATTCCATACAGTAATTATACATTTATAAAACAATATATAAGTATCGTAGTTATACACATATAAAACAATATATAAGTATCATGTATGTATTGTTAATATTATTTAACATATGTATCTTAGAATATTATATAATTTAATAAAATATACATACATGCAAGTTTGTGTACATGTACATATATATTTTTATTTATTAGAATTGCACATATATTAATGTATTATGTATATATAACATTTATAAGGGTATAAAGGCATAAAATATTAAGAATTAATTATTATGAGTTGAAAAATTAAAACAGAAGCTAGAAAACACCATTTTGTTTTATTCTGAAAAACTTGATTATAACACAAAAATGTTATAATTCAGTGATTAAAATAGGTGTGCCAAATGCTAATTTTTATCAGAATTATATTTAGACAAATAAAAATTATTTATAGTTGCAAACTAAACAGACCCTTAGATTTTACATAATATACCTTTTATAGGGCTCATTTATCGTGACAAATAATGGTAACTAAAGATTTTGTTCACCACTTTCTGTGCTGGATAACCCATATTTTTCATGATAAATTTTGCATAAATATGACATTCACAAATATGTTTTGATATTGTTTTAATAAATTTGTGGGCAAATTTTGCTTACGTGTACAGAATGACAAAAATTTACCACATATTTGTAATATCCGTCAAAATCGTTTTTTTAAACATGTATTTCTTAGTTAAACCTCTTTTATTTTGTTAAATGTTTTGTATTTTTTATTAGTACTTTTTTCGGGGGCTAAAATTTATTTTTTGTGTTAAAACTACTTTTCTTAAAAAAAATATTTTTCACTAAAACCTGTTTTTTGTTAAGAAATTGTCTTAATTTTGTCAAAAAAATTATTTTAAAAAGTTGTTTTCATTAAAAATTATTTTTTAAAATATTTTTCATTTTCTGGCTAAGAGCTATTTAAAAAAAAAACTACTTTTCAAAAAAAAAAAAAAAAAAAATTGTGTTTAAAATCATTTTTCTTAAAAAATTTAGTTTTCCACTAAAATTTGTTTTTCATTAAAAAGTTGTTTCATTTTTTGTCAAAATTGTTTTTTTATTGTTAAAATTAATTTTTCATTAAAAACTTTTTTTGTTAAATTGTTTTTTCTTGTTAAAATAGTTTGATTTAAAACTAATTTTTTTTAAAAAAAATATATTTTTTTTCTTATAATTGTTTCACGTTTGGACTAAAAATTGTTTTTTTAAATATTTTTTTTGCTAAAAACATGTTTTTTGAAAATCGTTTGTTCCCTCTTTATAAAATGCTGTTACTGTTAAAAAAATATTTTTGAAGATTTTTTTTTAATTGTAAGTTGTTTTTCTTAAACTATTTTGTTGTTAAGAATTATTTTTTTGTTAATAATTATTTTTTAATTAAAAAATATTTTTTTTATATATCAAATTGCTTACAATTGTCATTTTATAATTCATTTTATTAAACATCTCACTTTTGTCATATGAAAAGTGATGTTATCAAAGGACTTTCACTTTTTTGCCATGGGATTTGAAATGAAATTTTTTGTCTTTATGTCATGAATTTTTTTTTGGCATCAATGACATTTGTCCATTTTACAACCAAACACACGCTACGAGGAGGAGAAATAATAAGTAATTGAAAGTAGGTGAGAATTCAAAGTTTGATGAAAATTCATAGGGTAAGATAGGTTATTAAGTGTGCGTAATTAAGGGAGGCAGGTGGGAGGATTAAATGAAAGTTCCATTTTCTACAATAATGGTGGTCAAATTTTCTATTATGTATAAAACTGATCAAGTTTGCGGGGTATCTTTATTTATTGACCAAACATAGATATACATTTTCTCTCTAGCTGCTCTGATTTTGCTACATTTTTCGATTAACATTAATCTACAAGCAACAAATAAATCCGTCAGATTATTCATTAATTGAGTTGATATAGTAATATTACACTGTATTGTACAATATATATTACAATGTCACGTCAGTTAAGGATAATTTGGAATTAAAATCATTATTTTTCAAGTAATAGCAACACAATGTGTATTTACACATAAAAATAATGTTTTTTTAATCTCCTCTATGGTATATACGTTTTTATTAATTTATTTTTGAGAGGATGAAAAAGAAATAGCATATTTTGTGTAATATAACTTGACTAGCGGATACCCGTGCCGAGGGCACGGCGATAAATTTGCTCCCGTGATAAAATCTAGGCCATAAAAAAATGCCTCCGTGATAAAACCCAACCCATAAAAAAAGAAACAAAAAAGAAAACAAAGAGTTAAAAAAAAAAAAATAAATAAAAATACTTTTAGCATGACATTTCATGCATGGGCATGAAATGTCAAAAATATCATACATGTCTTTTTGCCATCTCCATATGGCTCATATGGAATTTTTTAGTAAGATATATGTGAAATTTTACAATACATAGAAGAGTTTTTGTAATGTATACAAAGTTTTGATAAGGTACACGGGGTGGGTTTGTATACCCAGACATATACAATATACATTAAGGGGTAAAAATCTTAGTACCAAAAAAATATATTAGTGGCCTAATCTAGAAACTCTAATTGGTGAGCGACTAAATCGGAAAGTTCCTTGAATATGTTCTTATTTGTACTTGTATTATTGTTTAAAAATAATGCACAACTATTTCCAAACACTCCAAAGTGTTTGAAGAGTAATTGTGTGTTCTCTTTATGATATAAAACTTACAAAACTTGTATAACTAGATTAATATGGTGTTGTTAAAGTTATCTATTGTTTTCTTTCTTACACCATCCACTACTTAAAAATGACAATACAATGTGACATAAATATATTATTGTGATGATAGAAAAGGGAAAGAAAAAGGTGCAAAACCATAACTAACATAAACTGTGTGGATGGTTTTGGTCTAGACAATTAAAAAAATAATTTATGGATATTATTTTGCCGAAGTTAAATACCGGAACTACCGTCGCAAAATACCGACTTCGTATGCAAGAAATACCAAATTTATATGACATTTGTTATTTGTTATCATTAACTAAAGTCAATTAACACAACAATTAATATCAAAGTTCATCTCATTCATTAATTTTCTCGTCCATATAAAGGTTCTCAATTAATTTATTTTCCCTTTAGATAACTTTTGCTTTCACCAAAGTGCGTAGTTATATTTGTCAAATTATGTAGAATTTGCGTTTATTCATATATATGTTATATGATATTTTATGTGTCATTTAATTCTTGTAATTGGAATTAAAACTTTCGAAAAACCAACAATATATAAAATTTAAACAATATATTATGAACGGAAAATAAGAATACAGCTTAAAAATATTAAAAAAAAACTAGAAATTATTGAAAATAAAAGTTACCGAAGAAACAAAAAATCGACGTGCCATGCGATTTCGTATTCGTAAGTGTTTTCACACTACCAAATCAAACATTTCGAAAAAAATTAGTATGGTGGTTGTATACGTCCAAAATCGACAAATAACTACCCCCACCTCATACCATAATGCACATAGACCAAACCAAAAATTTTAGTACCGTGTCGATATACGTTAATAGCACCATAAAATATACATATAGGGATTATTTGACTTTACCACTCAATAAATTTTCATAATTATATTTAATTTATTATTTTTTTGCATTAGATTTTGCCATTAAAATTGCATGGTAACCGTTTGAGTGGTCAAAATATTATCATTCTTACAAAAAGTCACTACAAGAAAAAATAATATGCGCAACATACAAATTATGTTGCAAAAGTTAGAATTTTGTTGCTAAAAGGTATCGGCAACAATTTCACTCTTTTGTCAGCGTGTTGCCTATTGTCTGTCTAGGAAACCCTTTGGTAGCACAGAAAGATTGTGTTATCGAAGGTATACTTTTGGCAACACGCAATTGTGTTGCCAAAAGTATTTTTTAATTTATCAAATTTATAATAAAAAATATTATTTATGTTGCCAAAGGTCACTCAATAGCGACAAAAATAATTGTGTTGCCAAAAAGCAATCTTCAATATAATCTAAGGTAAACGGTATGAAAATAACTTTTGGCAATAAAACTATTGTGTTGTCAAAAGTTATACCTTTGGCAACACAGCTATTGTGTTGCCAAAAGCTATACCTTTGGCCACACAACTCTTGTGTTGCCAACAGTTATCTTTCGACAAAAAAAATTGTGTTGCCAAAAGTACTATATTTTTATTTACTAGCTATTATTTTTCGTATTTGGAAGCACATTTAAAGCTGTAGTTTTTTCATCAAAACTCATACTACATAAAACGTGCAACCTTATAATTCAAAATTACATTGCGCATTTTTCATACAATCATAAGTAATACAAAGTTCCACAATTTTCAACCAAATCTCGTAAATATGAATTATAAAATAATATTTCATCACAATCCAAGTATAAAGGTACAAAATAAATGCCTCCCAAATAAGAACATAATCAATCCTAAAACATCAAAAGATGTAAACATGATATAACCTAATACATTAACACATGAAAAGATGTTAAAAAATCCACGTACGCTAAAACGACGATGATAATATGACTCCCCCACACTATAAGAAATCGCAGCTCCAAGTCACCACGAATATAATAACTTCAAGTAAAATCCATCATCAACCTGCATAAGATACAAAAATAAATGACTACATGGGTTTGTATAACTTCAAATGCATGTATGTTTAACTTAAATAAATTTAAAACACTATTTAATTTCAGAAAATTTCGACAGAGTTTCCTCTGTTTATTCATGAAATCCAACCTGTTTTAATATTAAAATAAACCCTAAAACAACAAAAAATGCAGCTAAACACCCAAAAAATCCCTTCCACCAATTTAACATCTCAAAATAGTATATACAACCCCACACGGCCATAAACATCATACAAGTATAAAAATATAGTAGAACGTTTAAAAGATCATCAAATAAGCCTATCCCGAGAGTCAAAATAAAAACTGAATATCAAAACATAAACTTAAATTAGTTTTCGAGTAGCTACAAACCTGGCTCCTCCGTATCCATTGACTTTTCCTTGTGTTAAAAATCCATTTTCATTCTACACAAAATACAAAATAAATTATTATCAGTCCGACTTCAAAAGATAATAACAATTTATAACAATTATAGTTATATACATAAACATTTATATATAACAGTTTATTAAAAAAAACTGTTTTATATAAACAGTTATACATATAAATAGTTTATTGTATAATAGTTATATATAACAATTTATGTATAATTGTTTATATATATATGTATATTTATATATATAGACAACTTTTAGCTTATATATAATTGTTTATATATATATGTATATTTATATATATATATATATATATATATATACAACTTTTAACTGTTATATATATATAACAACACTTATATATATGAGGGGTTTCTGCCTCTTACGGGACTGTTTTTATGTTGTTTTACGTTTTCAACATTTGACCGCATGTTTTTATGCTATGTCTTACTTTTTACAAATTTACGTCGTACACTCAAACCGGGTGTCACGTGACTACGTGGTCGGTTCCTACGAGTTACATTGGTCCCGTCGGAGGTGTTCGTGCCTCTTACGGAATCATTTTGTGGTTGTTTTAAATTTTCACCCTTTGATGGCATGTTCTAAGACCAAGTCCAATTATTTGAAATTTTTCAGCGTATTCTCAAACCGGGAGTCCCGTGACTATGTGGTCGGTTCTTACGAGTTAAATTGGTAATGTACGAGGTATTCGTGCCTCTTACGGGACTGTATTGTGGTTGTTTTACGTTTTCACCCTCTAATGGCATGTTATTATGTCCAAGTTTAACATTTTGCAAATTTACATCGTATACTCAAATCGAAAGTCCTGCCACTATGCGATTAGTTCTTACGAGTTACATTTGTCTCGTACAAGGTGTTTTTACCTCTTACGAGACCGTTTTGTGGTTGTTTTATGTTTTCGCTCATTTACGACATTTTTTATGCTTAAGTCTAACTGTTTGCAAGTTATCTTCGTATTCTCAAATCGGGAGTTTCGTGATAACAAGGTTGCTTCTTATGAGTTAAATTGATTACGTATGAGGTGTTCGTGGCTCTTACGGGACCTATTGTGGCTATTTTACTTTTTCACCCTTTGACGGCATGTTTTTATGCTTAAGTCTATCTTTTTGTAAATTTACGTCATACACTCAAACCGGAAGTCCCGTGACTATGCAGTCGGTTCCTACAAGTTATATTGGTCCCGTGCGAGATTTTTGTGCCTCTTATGGGATCATTTTGTAGTTATTTTACATTTTCACCCTTCGATAACATATTTTTATGCTCAAGTCAAATTTATGTCGTATAATCAAACCGGTAGTCCCGTGACTATGCGATCCATTCCTAAGAGTAAGATTGGTCTCGTGCGAGGTGTTCGTGCCTATTACGGGACCGTGTTGTGACTGTTTTACGTTTTCACCCATTGACGACATGTTTTTACGCCTAAGTCTAACTTTTTTTAAATTTGCATTGTATATTCAAACCGGAATTCCTATGACTATGTAGTCGGTTCCTGCGAGTTACATTGGTCCCATACGAGGTGTTCGTGCCTCTTACGGGATAATTTTATCGTTGTTTTACATTTTCAATCATTGACGGCCTGTTTTTATGCTTAAGTTTAACTTTTTACAAATTTACATTGTATACTCAAATCGAAAGTCTCGTGTCTATGCGGTTAATTCCTACGAGTTACATTGGTCCCGTGCTAGTTGTTCATATCTCTTACGAGACCATATTGTGATTGTTTTACGTTTTCACCCTTTAGCGGCTTGTTTTTATGCCTGTCTTACTTTTGACAAATTTATATCGTATTATCAAATCGGGAGTACCGTGGTCATACCGCCATTTCCTACAAGTTACATTGATCCTGTACGAGGTGTTTCTGCCTCTTACGAGACCGTTTTATGGTTGTTTTATGTTTTCACCATTTGACCGCATGTTTTTATGCTTTAGTCGTAACTTTTTGTAAATTTGTGTCGTACACTAAAATCGAGAGTCACGTGACTACGCGATCGGTTCCTACGAGGTATATTGGTCCCGTCAGAGGTGTTCGTGCCTCTTACAGATCCGTTTTGTGGTCCTTTTAAGTTTTCACCCTTTGATGGCATGTTTTAAGATCAAGTACAATTGTTTACAATTTTTATCGTATTCTCTAACCGGGAGTCCCATGACTACGCGGTCGGTTCCTATGAGTTAAATTGGTCATGTACGAGGTATTCCTGCCTCTTACGGGACTGTATTGTGATTGTTTTATGTTTTCACCCTCTGATGGCATATTTTTATGCCCGAGTCTAACTTTTGCAAATTTATGTCGTATACTCAAACCGAAAGTCCTGTTAATATGCAGTTGGTTCCTACGAGTTACATTGGTCCCGTACAACGTGTTTCTGCCTCTTACGAGACCGTTTTGTGACTGTTTTACGTTTTCACCCATTTACAACATTTTTTATGCTTAAGTTTAATTGTTTGTAATTTTTCTTCGTATTCTCAAACCGGGAGTCCCAGGACTACACGATCGGTTCCTATGAGTTAAATTGGTCATGTACGAAGTGTTCGTGCCTCTTATGGGACCGTATTGTGATTGTTTTACATTTTCACCCTTTGACGACATGTTTTTATGCATAAGTATAACTTTTTACAAATTTACGTCGTACACTCAAATCGGGTTCCCTGTGACTATGCGGTCGGTTCCCACAAGTTACATTGGTCCCATGCGAGGTTTTCGTGCCTCTTACGGGACCGTTTTGTGTTTTTTATACATTTTCACCCTTTAATGGCATATTTTTATGCTTAAATCTAACATTTGGCAAATTTATGTCGTATAATCAAAGCGGGAGTTCCATGACTTGGCGCTCCATTCCTACGTGTTACATTGATCCTGTGCGAGATGTTCATGCCTCTTACGGGACTGCACTGTGACTGTTTTACGTTTTTACCCATTGAGGACATGTTTTTATGCCTAAGTCTAACTTTTTTCAAATTTGCATTGTATATTCAAATCGGAATTCCTATAACTATGTGGTTGGTTCCTACGAATTATATTGGTCCCGTACGAGGTGTTCGTGCCTCTTACAGGATAATTTTATAGTTATTTTACGTTTTCACTCATTAATGGCATGTTTTGATACCTAAGTTTAAATGTTTGCAAATTTACGTTGTATACTCAAACCGGATGTCCAGTGTCTACGCCATCGATTCCTATAAGTTACATTAGTCCGTGCTAGTTGTTCGTGTCTCTTACGGGAGCATATTGTGGTTGTCACCTTTTAGCGGCGTGTTTTTATGCCTAAGTCTTACTTTTGGCAAATTTACATCGTATAATCAAACCGAGAGTCTCGTGGCCATGCGACCATTTCCTACTAGTTACATCGATCCTATACGAGGTGTTTCTGCCTTTTACGGGACCGTTTTATGGTTATTTTACGTTTTCACCATTTAACCGCATATTTTTATGCTCAACTCTACCCTTTTGCAAATATACGTCGTGCACTCAAACCGGGAGTCACATGACTACGCGATCAGTTCCTACGAGTTACATTGGTCCCGTCGGAGGTTTTCGTGCCTCTTACGGGACCGTTTTGTGGTTGTTTTAAGTTTTTACCCTATGATGGTAAGTTTTAAGACCAAGTTTAATTGTTTGCAATATTTAGTCGTATTCTCAAACTGGGAGTCTCATTACTATGCGGTTGGTTCCTACGAGTTATATTGGTCATGGACGAGGTATTTGTGCCTCTTATTGGACTGTATTGTGGTTATTTTACGTTTTCACCTTCTGATGGCATGTTTTTATGCCCAAGTCTTACTTTTTGCAAATTTACATCATATACTCAAATCGAAAGTCCTGTCACTATGCGACTGGTTCCTACAAGTTACATTGGTGCCGTACGAGATATTTATGCCTCTTACAGGACCATTTTGTGGTTGTTTTATGTTTTCACCCATTTACGGTAATTTTTATGCTTAAGTCTAATTGTTTGCAATTCTTTTTGTTATTCTCAAATCGGGAGTCTCGTGACTACGCGGTCGGTTCCTACGAGTTAAATTTGTCATGTACGAGATGTTCGTACCTCTTAAGGGACCGTATTGCGGTTGTTTTATGTGTTCACCCTTTGACGGCATGCTTTTATGCATAAGTCTTAACATTTTATAATTTTATGTCTTACATTCAAATCGGATGTCCCGTGACTACAAGGTCGGTTCTTACAAGTTACATTGGTCCCATGCAAGGTTTTCGTGCCTCTTACGAGTCTATTTTTTGGTTTTTTTACATTTTCGCCATTCGATGGCATATTTTTATGCTTAAGTCTAACTTTTGGAAAATTTACATCGTATAATCAAAACGGGAGTCCCGTGACTACGCGGTCCATTCCTACGAGTCCAAATTGCCGTATTTCAATCTCACGACAAGTTTCATAATTCAATATTCATATATAATAATCATATATGCACATTATAATCAAATACCAACTCGCATCTCGCTAGTATTTTAAATCCGGATTAATTTCCAATCAATACACATTTAATTCAATTAATCCCATAAATAAATATCACAAAAATACGGGGTATTACAGGTACAAAATAAAAACATCAGAATTAACAAATAAAAAAATTCCTATACAAATCTATACCCTCGTGAATCCAAAAATCAAAAGGTACTAAACATAAAGGACTCAAAACTTTCTTCAAAGTCTTCAACATAAAATCTTCAAGATTTTTCTCATCAGGGTGTGCAATCCAATATTTTTCAACTTTGTACCTACACACATGAGACAAAGCAAATACCTCGTGACACATCGAGTTTGAAATGATATAAAAATATATCAATCACCATAATCAAATATCCCCCATAATGCAAAAACTCCCATAATTCGTTCTCCCCTTTTTTATTTGACCAAAATAGAGATGGGAACGAATAAACAAAATAAAGCATGGAGTTATCACGATAAAAGAGATACTCAAACAAATTGGTTATTTTTTTATTTTTTTATTTTTTCTATAAAAAAATAAAAATCACACCATGAATTTACAATAAGGCAACCATGTCATGGAAACGGAATGAATTGGTGTGAACATATTCAATAGGTAATAAAACTCGATCAAGCATACGTGCATGATGCATAAGTGTACTCTTATCGAATGAACATAAAAAATATACTTAGGTGTAAAATTGTTGAATTTAGATGATATCGACTAAATCAAATCAACAAATCAAAGCCTAAGTGATTTTCAAACAAATAATGTCCAAAACTATTTAATGCCGCTTCACGAATTTTTGAAAGGACGTGCAAACATATTGATACATAGTCAATCAAAACTCCCTCATAAATAATTATCATTTTATTTTTCTAATGAGGTTTTGAATTCTCAACATAGAGAAAATCTATTGGCCCAAATTTTGGCATATTTTATCTTTCTATTGCCTTAATTTTTTGTGCGCGCTCTTTTCAAACGGTGGCATTCATGACGTGATTATTATTCACTCGCAGCCCTTTCCCATGTCACTCATCATTTTTTTAAATTTAAATAAATTCCTCACGGACAATGATTTTTACATGCATTACTTTTATTACTCTCATATTATTGCACTTGGTTCGTTTTAAGGATAGGATTGAGATGAAAGCACTCGACCAACATGTGATAGACAATTACAATAATCAAACAAATTTGTGCACGTGTGCGATAAGAACTACGAGTCAAACATGTAGGAAGTATTAACAAATAACAGCTCAATGACTCCAAACATTGTAAAGCACATGGATGACATGACATATTGTCTCAAAACACTATCAAATAGTCACATGGATATGGAATGATTGTAACACCTTGTATTTTTGTGCATTTAAACACTTAATTAATTCGGGTAAATTTTAAATTAATTGTGTGTCGTAGTTTAATTGAATTAATTATGGTAATAATTATTTAAATCTTATTCGGAGAGTAAATGGTTAATATTTATGAAATTGAATTAGTAAATTAATAGTAATAATTTATTTACGTCATAATGTGTATTAGTGACATGGTACTTATTTATCTCAGCAGGGAGTCATAACTTATTACTATTCATAAACGGTGTAAAAAAATACAAAACTCTGTCTTTTTCCAAAAAAATTATCGAAGTAAAATCTTTTTGTATTTTGCCAAAATTTTACAAAAATAAAAATCTAAAATAAAAAATACACAAGTTATAACACTAGCAAGGGTATATCATAAAGCACAACTAGTGTATGACAAACAAGCAAACACAATCATCTATAAGATATGTCAAGAGGAGAATCATGTGTCAGCAATCGAGAATTAACTCGTTTAATATCTAGTGCCTCTAGAAGTGATTTCCTAACCCAAATAGGTGTGCATCGACGGATAGGGATTTTGGGAACCACAGGAACACTAGACTTAAACTTCTTAGGACCTTTTCGAAGATCGAAACAAAAACACCTTAGGTGACCTTTCCTACCACAATATGAACATGTATAAACGAGTGGAAAGACACTTATGGGTTTAACTTTTTTAACGTCCTTTGGATTAATTAACCCTCTAAGACAAATAATCGTCTTGGCTTTACCACTGTAAACATTAGAACACGACGAGATATTACCATCACTATACAAACTACTCGAGTCTTTCAAATTATTTTTCAACTTGAATATTTTAGACTCAAGCAAAGAATTAGACTCTTCCAATTTTATGGACTCCTTCAAAACATCAATCAAAACTAAAAGGTTATCTCGCTCCACCTCAATTAAAACAAATTTATCCTTAAGAGTCTTTTCACGTGCCGTAAAATTATTGATTAAACTATTATCCCCAACAGCACAAACGTGAACCATAAAATTTTTAAAGTCCTCCAATTCTTTTTCTAGAACTAGGACCCTATCATCACTCTCATTTTTGGACAATTTTAATGCATTAATTTCTTGGTCCAAAGAAATAAATTTTTCACGATTGAAATCTCTTTGATTTTCAACCGTTTGCAAAAGATCGATTGCGAATTTAAAATAAGAATTTTCTTTTTCTAAAACTTCAATTATTTTTTGCAAACGTCAAATTCAAATGATTTAAATCATCAAAACTTTGACTCGTGTCAACAGGAGGGGTCATATGATTAAATAAGTGCTCCATTGAAAAAGTGCGACTTTCGAACACTGATTTTTGTTTAAAATAATCGATATCACACAAATTTTTGCGAAAAACAGAATCAAACACAATAAATTAGCATAACCTGCTATATTACTAATTTGTAGAAGGTATGCACTCGCTTTAAAAAGCTCTGATACCAATTTGTAAAATCTAATACCGTGTGCGATACTAATTTAATTAAATGTGCAAATTCCAATCACAAACTTATTTAATTAGAGTCAATTTTGGAATCAATTTAATTCAATCCCCAACACAAACAACTACATGTTGGCGTGTGTCAAACCATCATAAATAAAATATGCGACACAAAATTTCAGGAAAAATTCCCAAAGGACAAAACCTTTTTATTTCACTATAATTTGTAAATCGCAACTTACACGGATTACAATGAAATACAGTTGAGACACGAATACCCGCAGGTGTCGGTAGGTGTCGTCAGCAATAGATCCATATGCAGAAAACCTACATGGACCGCAGTTCAAATCAGTCCAGGAACATCGCAACACTCCCTATGCAACGCATTCGTCTTTAGCCTAGTACCTCCAATGGCGCCTAGATCAGTAGCATAAAATTCCCAGCAAAATATATCTTGGGTTCCACAAAACAATTCCCATAAAAGTATTTGGGATTCTGTGAATTGAAAAACAAAAGCTTTAAACCCTTAAATGGGAGAGGAAAACTTTCTGCCTAAAGCAGTTGTCGAAACAGAGTTAAAGACTTTTCTCTCAAAAAGTGTTCTGAAAAAACAAACGACTTCTCCAACTTTTAAAACAAGCTAAACGTCCATTATAGAACAGTCATTGAGGCGGTGGTATATCGTCTCAAAAAGAAGCGTCGCTCGAATGACTATTGATATCGTTCGAACAAAAATGATGTCACTTGAACCAGACCAGAACGTCAAACTCGAGTCTCGCCATCAAACATAAAAAAAATTCTTCAAAACTTTTACAAACCTTAATGTACGAAACAGTGTCAATTCTTTTTTATTAAACACATTTATAAAAATATTTTTACATTTACAAAAACTTTTCTAACCTCTTATAAAAATGTTCCAAAACTTTTAATCTCTTATGAAATGTAAATGGAACTTAAATGTATTTTTAGCAAAATCAGCTCGTCGGGGCTTGAATGTCGGAGACTTGTAATTCGAATCCGTCTTTTGTAGATGTAAACTTCGACCTGTAGCGGTATACGATCTACTTAATTCCGACAGACATTTATAAAATTATGTCCTTACACTTTGTTTATTCCTGTGTAGTGGTTCTATTATTTTGTGGTTTGAACAATTCCTTTGTTTCATATTTGAATAGGTTTGAAGACTTAAAAGCATTGCAATCGGGGACGATTGGGGTATTAAAAGTTATATAGAAGTATAATAAAGAGAGTAAAAATCATAATCACAAACACATTATTTCATTATTATAAGAGAACAACTTTTTGCATGTTTCATCTCGTTTGTGTTATCGAAATACTATCATCTATCACTTTAATTCATTATGTCAATTTTATGTACCATCAAATCAATAATTTGATATTGATGTCATCTAAACTCATTCAATATTATTATAATGTTTTTTCTTAGACTCTCTTTTATATCTATTTCAGAAAACCTTGAAGAATCAAGTGGGAATTGCGATTCTTCATTACTCTTGTCTTGAAGGTATATTACTGTCTATTTTATATTTGTAACTCGTTGTTTTGCATAAATGTTTCTTAGTTGATAGATGTGATCATTTATATGGACAATATATATTATGATTAGAAAATATCAATCAATTATTGGAATATCCTAATCAATTTTCCCTTTTAAGATATCATTCATGTTAGGTTTTTGTTTGCAACCACTAAATAGAGCTTGTTTTCTCCCAATCGTGGTCTTTATTTGTATGATTAGTCCAATTTAGAGTTTGCTTGGCATTAATTTTTATAGGTTTTTACGGTCTAGTCCTTGGACTAATAATTCTGGACTAATAAACCGGTGAACCAAATTTTAAACGATTATGTCCAACATATAAATACCCCTAATTTAAAAAAATCATAAACCTAATCGGCTATTGGAGTTTTCTCTGCAACTAAAGACTATTCTCCGAAATCGAAAATAACATCAATCTTATGCTTTGATCGTCTGTCCTATAATCGATTACGGTGTTCTTAATCGATTCTACATGTATCACTTGGCTCTATCATTTGTAAGTTTATCTTTATCAGCAGTTGATTTTTCTATTTTCGATCGATTACAATAAATATATGTCCTTTGTTTTGATTGAAGAGACTCATTGTAATATTTATTCATGTGATTGAATAGCTTTTTATATGTTATATATGTATATGTTTTTATTTTGTGTTTTTTATGCATTTATGTTTGGATTCTTCATAAATAAGTTATATTTATCAATATTTGTAATTGTTAGTTGAATGTGCTGAATGAATATTATTGATGTTTCATTCTAATTTTAAGAGTCCTTGATTTTGATTTGGTATTGAATCACTTATTGATATAGGTCCGCGCCAGCGAAAATAACCAGTTCGATATCAGTTCTTAAAGTACACGCAGTGTTTATAAAGTACGCGTGATTGATTTTTTGAAAATATGCGTGCTTTATTGCTTCATGTATAGGTTTTTAAAAAGTACCTGTAATTTTATATTAATTATAAATAAATATTTTGATATTTCATGCATTAAATTATTGCACACATTTTTAGAATTGTTGACCTTGAAGTAAATGTTTTTCGTCTCTGTTTTACTTCAGGACATTATGGTAAGTAGTGTAATAGCAAAGTGTTGTTATTTGGATAATATGGCTTGTATTGAAATATTTGAAGATAGCTCATTAGATTTCATATGCAATGAGTTGTGTATTAGGTTTACTAATTTGAGAAGTGGGAGTTTTTTATTGAGGTATTCATTTGTTGGTTCATGTTGGTTTGTGACAACTATGTTTGTTGTATGTTGCGGTCCCAATTGATCGTGAAAGCTAATTTCATTTGGATATATGTCATTGATTCATTACCATTTTCATGTAATACATGTCGTAAACGGGTTGAATACTCTAATCGAATTTTTGAAGGGATTGACTGTAGTAATACAAGTTCTGAGAGGGTTGACAGTGGTTATACAAATACACAGAGGTTAGAGTCTTTATCATCAGGCACTAAAAATGATTTTAATAGTTGCATTGAAAATGACTTTTATCTTGGAGGTGTGGAGCCGAGTGAGTCGAAAGTCTATCTTTCGAATGATTGGAAGACTTATATAAGTCATGAGCAACAGTGTTTTGAAGGAGGTGTAGTGGAACTTCGGGATAAATTGCGAAAGTATGCCGTTGAGATTGGGTTCAAGTATGTATATTTGAAGAATGATAAAACTCGAGTGACGGCTGAATGCTCTAAAAAGACTACTGAGAATTGCATGTGGAGAATTCATGCTTCATTATCTACAATAAATGGATACTTTTACATATGTGCAATGAATAATGAGCATACATGTAGAGGTGTCTTTCATAGTCCGTCAGCCAAAATGATAGCCTCCAAGTTGGTTTCAACATTGGTAGCTGATGATCTTAGAGATAACCCGCTATTGAGACCAATTGATGTAGTTAGAGATATGAAGAAGAATTATGATCTTGATATAACTTATCAACATGCATGGCCTGTGAAAGAGATGGTTGTTGTTGATATACATGGTGATGAAAAGGTTTCTTATGCATTAATGAATAATTATCGTGACCTTCTATTGCAGTATAATCCTGGGTCGCATTGCATCCTTGCCGTGGAACATGAGAGTAAAAAATTTAAGAGAATATTTGTAATGTTTAGAGGATGTATTTATGGATTTCAATACTGCAGACCTGTTTTATTTCTTGATGGTGCCTTTTTGAAGAGCCGTTACCGTGGAACAATACTATCAGCTACTGCAAGGAATGGGAACAATGGTAAATTAATTGTAAATATTTTATTTTGTGTATTGCATTGAAATTTTGTTTGTTCCATTCCATATCATCCAAATACAAGCATAAAAATATAAAATACTTTTAAAGGTCATTGTTTTAGTTCATGTGTACTTTTCATTTTTCTGCATGTATCTTCATAATATGTCTTATTATGTGTAATACTAAGTAAAGTATACACATAGTGCATGTCAAGTACACGTGAATGTTTTTGTTAATTTCACGTGTACTTTTCATTTTTACGCGTGTACTTTGATGATGATGATTTTATGTGTAATACTAAGTAAAGTACACGCATTTTACATGTAAAGTACACGGAATATTTTTGTTAATTTCACGTGTACTTTTCATTTTTATGCGTGTACTTTGATGATGATGTTATGTTGAATACAAACTAAAGTACACGCATTTTACATGTCAAGTACACGTGAATGTTTTCTTAATTTCACGTGTACTTTCCATTTTTATGCGTGTACTTTGATGATAGGTGTTATTTAGAAATATTAAAGCAAAGTACATGTTAAAAATGTAAAGTACCTTTGAATGTTTTTGTTTAGTTCACCTGTACTTTACATTTTTATGCGTGTATGTTGATGTTAGTCTTGTTAATAATAAAGCCGAGCAAAATATTGGAAAGTAAACGTGCATGTCTTTTTATCTTTATCATGTGTACGGTACATTTTTATGTTTTGTCTTGTTATTTACAAACAATTTAAATTAAACGCATAATATATTTCCCATGTGTTTTAGGGTCTGCGCCAGGAGCATCAATATACAAAGTGTTGCACATGGATATGTTATTTATTTTAATTTTGATATATTTTTATATTTCAGGACTTTTTCCTGTTGCATATGTTGTTGTTTATTCCGAAACCGAAGATAATTGGATGTGGTTTCTTATCAATTTGCATACTGCAGTAGTTGAGCAATATCGAAACATAACATTTATATCAGATCGAAACAATGGATTACTTGAAGCTGTTTCGAGGGTCTTCCCATTGTCTGCACATTCCTACTCTATACATCATTTACAAGGGAATGTAAAAAAGGAAATTCGTGAAAATTGTGCTGGATTTCGAAAGAAAATTGTTAAAGATTTTTTATCTTGTGCATGTATTTCACAAGAATATTGAAGCATTGAAGAAGGAAGGAGGAGCTGCTATTGCCGATTTCATTGATAGTTTGCCTCCCGAGAATTGGTCCTGTGCATATTTCCCTGGTAAACGGTATGGTGACATGGCATCTAGTGTTGCAGAGTCATTCAATTCATGGATATTGGAGGAAAGGAATTTACCAGTAATGAATATGCTTGATAAATTGAGAGTGAAGATTATGAATTTCAATGCAAACAAACTTGTTGAGTCTGACACTTGGACAAATGAGCTATGTTTTTTTTCAAAAGTTACTTAATGAAAATTGGAATAAAAGCCGACATTGGACTATTAGTCGCTCAAGTCAAAATGTATTTGAAGTTCATTCAGAAGTGCGAGCAACAATTGACTTAGGAGAAAGGACTTGTTCTTGTAAGCGTTGGCAGATTAGATGTTTTTCAGGTTCTCATGTTGTTTGTGTTGTGCGCAGGAAAGGAGCCAGTATTTATGATTATATTGAGGAGTACTCTAAGGTATCTTTCTACAAAAAATCATACTCGATACCTATAGTTCCTCTTCCTGATTAATTTTCCTTAAATATTCCTATTCCTGAAAATTCATCTGTTCTTCCACCAATGACTAAGAGACCGACAGACAGGCCAAGAAATAAGAGAATAAAGTCTTCTGGTGAGATCACAGTAAGGAAAGTTACTTGCTCGAGGTGTAGTAAAACGGGTCATTACAGGTCTACTTGTAAGGAACCCATTTGACTATTTCTTTAAAATTGTTGAATTCATTCATTTTAACCATTTGATTGAATAAATTAATTAATAAACCATTTATTTCACATAAATGAATGTAATTTATTTTTAAGTCTCATTCTTTAGTTTGTTTTTTATGTTGCTGTACACATATTTTTCATAAAACATACATGATCATTTTTTCTTGTGTTCACGTGTACTTTACCTTTGTATGCGCATGTTATGTATAGTACACGCGCATTTTGATGTCCAAAGAAATTTTATCAATGTGTGTCCTTGATAAAATATGCGTGTACTTTATTAAGTACACGTATATTAATAAAGTACACGCATTTAAAAATGGATTTGTTCAGTTTAATATGCGTGTACTTTATAAAAGCATGCGTGTACTTTAGTAATGTACATGCATGAAGTACACGCATAATATAAATATAATATGCGTGTACTTGATGAAATGTGCGTGTACTTCATGCATGTACATTACTAAAGTACACGCATTGATAATTAATGTACACGCATTTAAATATAAGTGTACATGCATGTTTTAGCAAAGTACACGCATTTTGATATGACAAAAATCTAATTCAATATACATGTACTTTATGTATTCTGCATGTAATTTTATCATTTAGACATATATAAATGTATGTACTATTTGGAAAATGGTTTTGGACATTACAATGTGCTTGTACTTTATAAAAGACATTTGGGTCACCCATATTCTTAAACTCCTATGGGTATTATGGTCCGCGCCAGCGGTATTATTATACAAGTACTTCAATAGGCATGTACTTTATTGACTATGCGTGTACTTTATAAAGTACACGTGTAATATATAGAGTACACGCATTTATATAATTTTTTTACATGAAATGATATTAATGTTTAAATTTTTTACAATACACGTGATCATTTTTATAAGGGTTCACGTGTACTTTATTATATTTAGTGTATGACATAACTGAGAACACATTCATGAAAGAAATAATTTTTTTTATTAAAAACAAAAAAATAAAGTAAAATTTTTTCAAATAAAGAAAACTGAAAAAACTAAAGAAGGCTTCTATTAGGGATGTTTGTCAAAGGCATCCAGGGTGTCAGGAAGAGAGTCAATTAAATTCGACCAGTGTCGAATTTCTTCTTCTATGACAGCTACAAGGCCTTCATGAAGAGCCCTCTTCTCCTTCAGCTTTGCGATTTTCATGGGAATTTTTTGTGTATAGAAAGACATGAGGTCTTCATGTGTTTGAGGAGGGTCCTCATCGACATCAAATAAATCTATGGGATTGGGTGGAAGTTCAGAATAGCCTTCCCTTACATATGTTTGAACCTGCTCAAAGGCAATTTCATATGAGGAAATATTTTCCTCAATTTTCCTTATTTTTTTTTTATTTCTTTCATCTCTCTCAAGAGTTTCTCGCAAGTTTTCTGATGGAATAGTCATTATGTTATCTTTACCCTATATGTAATGATTAAGAAATTGAACAAATATTACTCTTTTAGAGAAAAAGTTAAAGCTATTTATTAAGCTGAACTACTCACTTCCCAACTACTTCTGGTCAAGAAATAAATAGCTTTAACTTTTTCTATAAAAAAGTAATATTTGTTCCTTTCTTAACCATTACATCTAGGGTAAAGATAACATAATGGCTATTCCAACAGAAAACTTGCGAGAAACTCTCGAGAGAGATGAAAGAAATAAAAAAAAAATAAGGCAAATTGAGGAAAATATTTCCTCATATGAAATTGCCTTTGAGCAGTTTCAAACATATGTGAGGGAAGGCTATTCTGAACTTCCACCCAATTCCATAGATTTATTTGATGTCGATGAGGACCCTCCTCAAACACATGAAGACCTCATGTCTTTCTATACACAAAAAGTTCCCATAAAAATCGCAAAGCTGAAGGAGAAGAAGGCTCACCATGAAGGCTTGTAGCTGTCATAGAAGAAGAAATTCGACATTGGTCGAATTTAATTGACTCTCTTCCTCACACCCTGGATGCCTTTGACAAAGATCCCTAATAGAAGCCTTCTTTAGTTTTTTCAGCTTTCTTTATTTGAAAAAAATGTACTTTATTTTTTTGTTTTTAATAAAAAATTTATTTCTTTCATGAATGTGTTCTCAGTTATGTCATACACCGAATATAGTAAAGTACACGTGAACCCTTATAAAAATGATCACGTGTATTGTAAAAAATTTAAACATTAATATCAATTTATGTAAAAAAAATTATATAAATGCGTGTACCCTATATATTACACGCGTACTTTATAAAGTACACGCATAGTCTATAAAATACACGTTTATTGAAATACTTATATAATAATGTGTGTACTCAAGATATTGTCCCAAAATATTATATAACTTATTTATGAAGAATCCAAATATAAATGGATAAAAAACACAAAATAAAAACATATACATATATAACATATAAAAAGCTATTCAATCACATGAATGAATATTACAATGAGTCTCTTCAATCAAAACAAAGGACATACTTATTGTAATCGATCGAAAATAAAAAAATCAACTGCTGATAAAGATAAACTTACAAATAATAGAACCAAGTGATACAGATAGAATCAATTAAGAACATTATAATCGATTATAGGACAGACGATCACAGCATAAGATTGATGTTATTTTCGATTTCGAAGAATAGTCGTTAGTTGCAGAGAAAACTCCAATAGTCGATTTGATTTATGATTTTTTTAAATTGGGGCTATTTATATGTTGGACCTAATTGTTTAAAATTTGGTTCACCGATTTTTTTGTTCAAAATTATTAGTCCAAGGACTAGACCCTAAAAACCTAAATGTATTTTGTTGGACCAATTTTTTTTTCTAATTGACAAGCCTTTGAAACAACTACATATACACAAAAGTCAGATATGAGGCTATCTTAATTATTTTGTAAAATCAAATTTTCATTTATTAAATAAAAAAATAAACACATCAAATCTTTGGTTTTTTTGTTACTTTCTTTAAAAATCGTTTGAAATATAAATTTATAGTTTTATAGAATATTTTCATGGCTTTTTAATTTTGTAAGATATTTAGCACAAGTAACCTATTATAGTTACGGAAAGTGTTGTATGAACATGCATTAATTAATTGTGAATGATAACAAATTTCGACATGGACAAAGGGTTATATCTAAGGATATATACATCCTAGCAAACAAGAACCAACCAAAATAGTGTTCATGCTGTATAAATTCTATTCAGAGAAGCTTTTTAAAATGTTATTTTAACTTTCTGGTCTGTAACTTTTTGGGGTTAAGAAAATCATTAGGGTATACCTTATTTTTCAATAATATATTGTGACACCCCGACTAATTAAACACCGGGTAGCTACTCCTTTATAAAATTAATTCAAAATGCCAAGTTGGCTCAGTTAATAGCATCACTGTCGAAAACATTTTAAAGATTACTAACCACCTAGTATTTAAAAAGTAAGTGCCAAATTTTATTAAATCTGATTAACATGCAACAAGAGTAATGAATAACTAAATAACACCATTCACCATACTGAAGTAAAACAAATAACCATCATAGAATGTAAATAAACTCTGGAGGAAAAACTCCTCAATACAAATCCCACAACTGATAAGTAAACTTGAAATAAATAATTAAAACTGAATACTGAGCAATACATGCTAGAGTCTGGAAACTGAAATGTAAAAATGTCTAATAGAATTGGGCAACATGCCCTACAACTGATAGATGCTGAGACTGGAATCCAAATGAGAGAGGCGTCTAAAAGCAAGTCCCTGTAGCTTCCACAAACAGCTACAGCTCGTCACCTGAATGATAATCCTATGCTTGGTGTCCTTGTGGCTGGGCACCTAAAATGGTTTTACAAGAAAATATATTTGAAAGCAAATGGGTCAGAGCCCGAAAGTGGAAATCATTTTAAAAACCTGCAAGTGCTTTAAAAACATTTAAAACATTAAATGCAAAGTACATGTTAGGACGTGCACTCACATTAAATTCTCACCTCTCGACTAACTGTGCACTCCTAACGTAAGTACCCATCTATAACTACCCTTTCCACTAGCTAAGTGACAACGTAACTAGCTAGACTACCAAAGGTTCTACCCATTTTACTCGGTTAATTTAACATAACAACGCTCGTAATTTAATAGAGGTTTAACGTAAACTCAGTTACTAACTTTACCATTGATATAACTATCAGCTAACTCATTATATAACTCGAAACAATACCGTAATATTTTTACAACATTAACATGAGGATTTCCATTAATTTAAGCGTATATTATTCACATCATAAATATACGACACAAGCACCCCGAGAACTAAGCTGCGGCGCACACATACTCTGCTATCCATCCCGGTACATCACGTACATAAGGATTACATATTCCGAATCTCTCAGGAATAGTTTACCGATAACAACATCACAAATAATGGAGGCGAACACAGTCACCATCACATGGGTCACGCACATACCTACGCTCCCATGATCAGCGGACTTATTAATATCACAATAAGTCTTTCAATGACCTATGTTCATTAAGGTACCAGTCTATATCCCCCCCGTAGGCACACAAGGATTAGAGGGTCCTAAGCGAACGTAACCTCCCCCGTGATAGCAAGTATGGTAGGTATGTTATACACATAAACTATATACTAAGCATTCACACATCTTAGATATCACCATTTTAATCAGGTATTTTCTACATCATTATACCATTATACCAAACTTATATATTTCAAGTCTCCCGTTAATATAAGGTTAAATTGCCGACACGTCTCACGCCGTAATCCCTTATCCTTAAAATCTATCTTAAATAGACTATTAAGTTCCGATAATTCCCAAATATAACATCTTTATTCTTAAGGTCTTTACTTCTGCCCTAAACCTTATTTCATTAAATTACTCAATTCTACACTATTAACCCAAACGTTATCTCACTTAACAAATTTCAATAATCTAGAATAATTCTTCGAATTGTATTCTAATTAAAGTCCACTATAATAATCACACCTACTGGTCTTCCTCAAGGGTGAGGGTATTCATAAGGTCTACAAACATATTCTCTGAGAGTTTCCACCATTAAAATCAAATTAAGGAATATTTCACATTCTGGGAAGGTCGATCGATCGACCTATGAATGTCGCCCGATCGATATAGTCGATCGATCGACTGATGAATGTCGATCGATCGATCGAACAGGTATGGCTACGGACTGCTTTGTTTTGCAGATTTTAATCCATCCCAAAACTAATTTCTAACGTATGATTCTCAGATATAACGTCGTAGTAATGCCATATAACAATCCTACAGTATTACTAACGTCCATAAATCAATAATTCAACATCTAAAGGTTACATATGGATCAATCTTCATCAAAAACCTAGTTTTTTTTCCAGATTTTCTCAAGAACATGAACCCTAACATAATATCATCATCAAATCCCAGAATTTAATTCGTTTTTCTTTCACCCAATCATGTATTCACATCAGATTAATCGTCACCAACTATTCTACATGCAATTTATCCTCAAAATTCAGACCTAAGTTCAATTAATCATGGGTTTTCATTCATCTTCCAATAACAATTATAAATCTTCAATTTGCTAACATGGAAAGAACATTTGCTGAAGTTAAACATAATTAAACCACTTGCCTTGGTTTGATTTCGGATTTGGTGAAGAATCTCTGCAGAATTCCTCTATCTCTCTCTCCTTCTCCAAGCTTTCTTCTTCCAAAGATGGCTATGGTGGCTAGGGTTTTCTTAGGGAGAGTTGGAAGACTAAATGATAACCTACGTAGCTTATGGGGTTAATAAAGGTTGGTTGGGTCAATCCTTATCAGATTACAACTCTCCATTTTCGTCACTTTTAATTACCCAAAAATACCAAATTACTAAAATACCCTTTATGGTGCCGGGATGGCCTAAAAATACCCCGGAACCCAAACTATACCCCCGGCTAGTGTTTTCTGACTATCTCGACCCTTCCGGACGCGTTGGCGCACTCAAAACGACCATATGGATTATAGATTTTAAATTCACTTTTATTAATAAAATAATATACCGTGACGCGGCGGTCCCACGCTTCTCAACAAAATTTCTAAAATGCCGTATATAAATCCCACGACAAATTTTCAAATTTCAAGTTCATATATAATCATATATGCACATAATCAAATACCAATTCGCATCACATTAGTATTTTTAACCCGGATTAATTTCCAATTAATACGCTAATTAATTAATTAATCCCAAAAATAATTATAGCCAAAAGTACGGGGTATTACATACTTCCCCCCTAATAACTGAATTTCGTCCCGAAATTCGAAACTAGAAAGTACCTGCTAAAAACAGCTCTGGATAACGCTCGCGCATCTCATCCTCGCGCTCCCATGTGGACTCCTCGACATTGTGATGTCGCCACTGAACACGCACTAACGGGACTATCTTTGACCGTAGTTTCCTCCCGCTTCGGTCCAAAATAGCAATCGGCCTTTCCTCATAAGAGCTATCCGGCTGGAGATCGATGTCTTCCACAGCAATGTGAGAATGATCCAAATTGTCCCTAAGGTATTTCCTCAGCGAGGAAATATGGAACACGTCGTGAATCCGATGCAAGTGCTCCGGTAGTCCAAGTCTATACGCAACCGGTCCTATCCGATCAATAATAGGAAACGGCCCCACATACCTCGGTGCCAACTTCCCCTTCTTCCCGAAATGCATAATCCCCTTCATAGGAGATACTCTGAGCAAAACCTGGTCCCCCACTTGGAACTCCCTGAAAAATCTCTTCGCATCAGCATAACTCTTCTGCCTGTCTTGAGCTACCCGAATGCGACTCCGAATCAACTCAATCCTTGCCGAAGTATCCTGAATCACTTCCGGCCCAAGTAGTTTGTTGTCCCCCACCTCCAACCAACATGCTGGGGAACGACAAGGCCTACCGTACAATGCCTCGAACGGAGCCATGCCAATCGTGAACTGATAGGAGTTGTTGTAAGCAAACTCCACCAGTGGAAGGTACTGCTCCCATCCACCCCCGAAGTCAATAATGCACATGCGTAGCATGTCCTCCAACATCTGGTTGGTGCGCTCTGTCTGCCCATCGGTCTGCGGGTGATAAGCCGTACTCAACCGCAATTCCGTGCCCATGGCCTCCTGGAAACTTTCCCAAAACCTCGAAACAAATATCTTGTCTCTGTCAGACACGATATTTAGGGGCACACCGTGAAGTCTCACAATATCTGAAATGAAAAGCTGGGCATACTGTCCCGTAGTGTAGTCAGTCCTTACGGGTAAGAAGTGAGCGAACTTGGACAACCTGTCCACAATTACCCAAACGGAGTCGTGACCCCTCTGCGACGTAGGCAACCCCGTGACAAAATCCATGGATATGCTCTCCCACATCCACACCGGAACCTCCAACGGCTGTAGCAATCCTGCTGGTCTCTGATGGTCCACTTTTACAAGCTGACAAGTGGCGCATTTCGAGACAAACTCAGCGATATCTTTCTTCATACCGCTCCACCAATATTGCCGTCTCATGTCTTGGTACATTTTGTCCCCTCTGGGATGTACCGCGAACCGTGAGCCGTGCGACTCAGCCATAACATCGTGCCGCAATTCTTCCCCTTCTGGAACTACTAATCTCCCATTGAAGCGCAATCCCCCGTCTGAGCTAACGGTATAGGACTCGTCTCCCTCTGCTAGCAATCGAACTATCTGCTCCTGACAGAACGAGTCATCGGCCTGTGCCCGTACTACCTTCGTGACAATCTGCGGTGTAACGGTCATCACAGACATGAAAGATCGGGCCACTGCATCCTGGTGTCCCAATTCCTTCCACTTAGCCTTCCATACCTCTGCCACTTCATCTGCCGGCCTGCGGCTCAACGCGTCTGCTACCACGTTAGCCTTACCCGGGTGGTATTGGATGTCGAACTGGTAGTCCTTCACAAACTCAAGCCACCTACGCTGCCGCATGTTCAATTCTTTCTGCGTGAACAGATACTGTAGGGACTTGTGGTCCGTGAACAGCTGAAACTTCTCCCCCAAAAGATAGTGCCTCCAAATCCGTAAGGCAAATACCACTGCCGCCAACTCCAAATCATGCGTGGGGTAATTCTTCTCATGAGGCTTAAGCTTACGGGAAGCATAAGCTATGGCCTGTCTCTCCTGCTGCAAAACACCTCCAAGCCCTTGCAAAGACGCATCGGTGTAAACCAAATACTCAACTCCCGGTCTCGGCAATGCTAACACAGGTGCTGAGGTCAACTTGTCCTTCAATTCATCGAATGCCAACTGACAGGCATCACTCCAAATGAACGGCACACCTTTACGAGTAAGATGTGTCAAAGGACCTGCTATCTCTGAGAAAGCCCGAATAAACCTCCTGTAGTATCCTTCTAGACCCAAGAAACTACGAATCTCCGTTGGTGTCGTGGGCTGTCCCCACTCCCTCACCGCTGACACCTTCCCCGGATCGACAGATATTCCCTGGTCGGAAATAATGTGACCCAAGAACTGGACCTCCTTCAGCCAAAACTCGCACTTCTCATATTTTGCATACAGCTCGTTCTGACGAAGTGTCTGCAAAACCTGCCTCAAATGCCCGGCGTGCTCCTCCTCTGTCTGAGAGTAAACCAGAATGTCATCAATGAAGACGATGACAAACTGATCTAGAAAATCTCTGAACACTCTGTTCATCAAGTCCATAAACACAGCTGGAGCGTTGGTCAAGCCGAAAGGCATAACCCGAAACTCATAAGAACCATATCTCGACAAGAACGCAGTCTTCGAGACATCCTCCTCCCTGATACGCAACTGATGGTATCCCGACCTCAAGTCAATCTTCGAGAAGAAATAAGCTCCTCTCAACTGGTCGAATAAGTCATCGATTCGAGGCAACGGATACTTATTCCGTATCGTGACCTTATTCAACTCTCGGTAGTCCACACACAACCTCAGTGAACCGTCCCTCTTCTTAACAAACAAAACTGGAGCGCCCCAAGGTGAGGTACTCCTACGAATAAAGCCCTGCTCTAACAGCTGCTCTATCTGATCCCGTAACTCTCGCATCTCAGCTGGAGCCATACGGTACGGTGCACGTGCTATAGGTCTCGTACCCGGTAGCAAATCTATAACGAAGTCTATCTCTCGACTGGGCGGTAAGCCTGGTATCTCCTGAAACACATCCGAATACTCCCTGACAATCGGGATCGAATCTAAAGGAATCACAACCTCCTTAGAGGTATCCTCCTCTATGTAGTACAGATGAGCGGTCGATCCTCCCTCAGGGCGAGGCATCGCCACTACAAACATCTCTTGCCCCGGAATGGCAAAAATAATGCTCCCGCTGAAGCAATCAATCATGTCCCTATATGCTACGAGCCAATCCATACCGATGATCACATCGTGAACATGCATGTCTAACACTAACATGTCCGCAGGTAATACCAAACCACCAACCTCTACCCCCACTCCCCGGCATATAAAGAAAATAAGTGACCCACTCCCTAATGGTGAGTCGACACACGTCACTGTGCTCTCTGCCGTAGCTAACAATCCTAAAGCTTTCGCGAAGTGTGTAGCAATAAAACAGTGTGTAGCACCCGTATCAAATAACACCCGACCCATAGTGCCATGGATAGGAAACGTACCCTCGATCGCGGGCGGTGCCTGTGGAACTGCAGCCTGGTGAACGTTGTAGACACGTCCATACTGTAGCTGCCCCTGCTGAGCTGGGACTGCTGGGATGGGTGGCAATGCTGCCATCTGTGGCGGTGCAGGAAGAGCGGCGGGAAACATAGGTCTCTGTGGCTCCTGGCGAGCACCCTGCTGCTGCTACTGTGGGGCCCTGCCCCTATCAGGACAATCCTGCTTCTTATGGCCAGTCTTGCCACAAGTAAAGCACTTCCCTGGGAAGTTTCCTCCCCTCTGCCCCTGCTGTCCCCGGCCCTGGTGGCCGTTACCGTTCCTCCCTTGGCCCTGCTGGCCCTGATGGAACTGCTGCCCATTCTGCCCCTGTTGGCCCTGCTGACCGTTTGGACCCTGATGGCCCTGACGGAAACCTCCCTGTCCCTGCCTGTAGTTCCCTGACCGGAACCTCTTATTGTCCCCCTGCTGGGTACCCTGCTCAGTCTGTCTCTGCCCCTGACCGGTCTGTGCCCCGCTGGCACCATGTCCTCCAGTCCTGCCCTGATGGCTAGACTCCCCTGACCGCTTGCCCTCGGCCATATGAAAACGGTGGTCCTGGCAGTGTAGTAATGCAGCGTTAACCACATCAGAATACGTGGCCAACGATAGGTTCCCTAGCAGATGCTGACGGATCCTCCAATTCAACCCATCAGTGAACTTCTCTATCTTCTTCTTCTCTGTTGGAATCTCGTCTGGAACGATATTCAACAGGTTAGTGAACTCGGCCTCATACTCGGCCACTGTCTTGCTCTCCTGCTTCAAACTCATCAGTTTCCTCCTCATCTCTGTATGAACTTGCGGACGGAAAATACTTGCGGTCAAACCGCACCCAGAATTCCTGAATGGTGAGGGTATCCCTCTCCTCCGCGGTGGTAATGGACTCCCACCACTGCAGCGCAGATCCAACTAGCTTGAAAGTAGCTAGCACCTGCTTCTGAACATCAGAGCACTCATGCATCCTCAAGTGCCTCTGCATATCCTTCCTCCATTGGCTCGAGACTACCACGTCTGAGCTACCTGCAAACTCTGGCGGATGCGCTTTCTGAAAAGCGTCACGTACACGCTCCCAAGCAGACGGAAATGAATTAACCTGTGCTGGCGCGGCATCCGGCGCCTGAGGCGGTGCCTGCTGAATAATGGCAATCGCGGCATTCACCGCTTGAGCTACTATAGCTGCAACCTCAGCGGCGTTCAACATGCCCTGAACTGGAGCGGGCTGGGGTTCGGGCACTGCATTCCTGGGAACTCGTCGTGCACATCGTGGAGGCATCTGAAATAAGAACAAAGTTTATAAGTTCACGGTTTATAAACTTAAAATAGCTGAAGAACGAAACGTACACACAAAAAGAGTACAACAGTCCTAAAATATAGGGCTCTATATCAAAGGAAACGTAGCGGAAACATAATAGCCGTACAGATCCTAAAGGACACTAGAACCTGATGCTCTGATACCACCTGTGACACCCCGACTAATTAAACACCGGGTAGCTACTCCTTTATAAAATTAATTCAAAATGCCAAGTTGGCTCAGTTAATAGCATCACTGTCGAAAACATTTTAAAGATTACTAACCACCTAGTATTTAAAAAGTAAGTGCCAAATTTTATTAAATCTGATTAACATGCAACAAGAGTAATGAATAACTAAATAACACCATTCACCATACTGAAGTAAAACAAATAACCATCATAGAATGTAAATAAACTCTGGAGGAAAAACTCCTCAATACAAATCCCACAACTGATAAGTAAACTTGAAATAAATAATTAAAACTGAATACTGAGCAATACATGCTAAAGTCTGGAAACTGAAATGTAAAAATGTCTAATAGAATTGGGCAACATGCCCTACAACTGATAGATGCTGAGACTGGAATCCAAATGAGAGAGGCGTCTAAAAGCAAGTCCCTGTAGCTTCCACAAACAGCTACAGCTCGTCACCTGAATGAGAATCCTATGCTTGGTGTCCTTGTGGCTGGGCACCTAAAATGGTTTTACAAGAAAATATATTTGAAAGCAAATGGGTCAGAGCCCGAAAGTGGAAATCATTTTAAAAACCTACAAGTGCTTTAAAAACATTTAAAACATTAAATGCAAAGTACATGTTAGGACGTGCACTCACATTAAATTCTCACCTCTCGACTAACTGTGCACTCCTAACGTAAGTACCCATCTATAACTACCCTTTCCACTAGCTAAGTGACAACGTAACTAGCTAGACTACCAAAGGTTCTACCCATTTTACTCGGTTAATTTAACATAACAACGCTCGTAATTTAATAGAGGTTTAACGTAAACTCAGTTACTAACTTTACCATTGATATAACTATCAGCTAACTCATTATATAACTCGAAACAATACCGTAATATTTTTACAACATTAACATGAGGATTTCCATTAATTTAAGCGTATATTATTCACATCATAAATATACGACACAAGCACCCCGAGAACTAAGCTGCGGCGCACACATACTCTGCTATCCATCCCGGTACATCACGTACATAAGGATTACATATTCCGAATCTCTCAGGAATAGTTTACCGATAACAACATCACAAATAATGGAGGCGAACACAGTCACCATCACATGGGTCACGCACATACCTACGCTCCCATGATCAGCGGACTTATTAATATCACAATAAGTCTTTCAATGACCTATGTTCATTAAGGTACCAGTCTATATCCCCCCCGTAGGCACACAAGGATTAGAGGGTCCTAAGCGAACGTAACCTCCCCCGTGATAGCAAGTATGGTAGGTATGTTATACACATAAACTATATACTAAGCATTCACACATCTTAGATATCACCATTTTAATCAGGTATTTTCTACATCATTATACCATTATACCAAACTTATATATTTCAAGTCTCCCATTAATATAAGGTTAAATTGCCGACACGTCTCACGCCGTAATCCCTTATCCTTAAAATCTATCTTAAATAGACTATTAAGTTCCGATAATTCCCAAATATAACATCTTTATTCTTAAGGTCTTTACTTCTGCCCTAAACCTTATTTCATTAAATTACTCAATTCTACACTATTAACCCAAACGTTATCTCACTTAACAAATTTCAATAATCTAGAATAATTCTTCGAATTGTATTCTAATTAAAGTCCACTATAATAATCACACCTACTGGTCTTCCTCAAGGGTGAGGGTATTCATAAGGTCTACAAACATATTCTCTGAGAGTTTCCACCATTAAAATCAAATTAAGGAATATTTCACATTCTGGGAAGGTCGATCGATCGACCTATGAATGTCGCTCGATCGATATAGTCGATCGATCGACTGATGAATGTCGATCGATCGATCGAACAGGTATGGCTACGGACTGCTTCGTTTTGCAGATTTTAATCCATCCCAAAACTAATTTCTAACGTATGATTCTCAGATATAACGTCGTAGTAATGCCATATAACAATCCTACAGTATTACTAACGTCCATAAATCAATAATTCAACATCTAAAGGTTACATATGGATCAATCTTCATCAAAAACCTAGTTTTTTTTCCAGATTTTCTCAAGAACATGAACCCTAACATAATATCATCATCAAATCCCAGAATTTAATTCGTTTTTCTTTCACCCAATCATGTATTCACATCAGATTAATCGTCACCAACTATTCTACATGCAATTTATCCTCAAAATTCAGACCTAAGTTCAATTAATCATGGGTTTTCATTCATCTTCCAATAACAATTATAAATCTTCAATTTGCTAACATGGAAAGAACATTTGCTGAAGTTAAACATAATTAAACCACTTGCCTTGGTTTGATTTCGGATTTGGTGTTGATTTGGTGAAGAATCTCTGCAGAATTCCTCTATCTCTCTCTCCTTCTCCAAGCTTTCTTCTTCCAAAGATGGCTATGGTGGCTAGGGTTTTCTTAGGGAGAGTTGGAAGACTAAATGATAACCTACGTAGCTTATGGGGTTAATAAAGGTTGGTTGGGTCAATCCTTATCAGATTACAACTCTCCATTTTCGTCACTTTTAATTACCCAAAAATACCAAATTACTAAAATACCCTTTATGGTGTCGGGATGGCCTAAAAATACCCCGGAACCCAAACTATACCCCCGGCTAGTGTTTTCTGACTATCTCGACCCTTCCGGACGCGTTGGCGCACTCAAAACGACCATATGGATTATAGATTTTAAATTCACTTTTATTAATAAAATAATATACCGTGACGCGGCGGTCCCACGCGTCTCAACAAAATTTCTAAAATGCCGTATATAAATCCCACGACAAATTTTCAAATTCCAAGTTCATATATAATCATATATGCACATAATCAAATACCAATTCGCATCACATTAGTATTTTTAACCCGGATTAATTTCCAATTAATACGCTAATTAATTAATTAATCCCAAAAATAATTATAGCCAAAAGTACGGGGTATTACATATATATATTTAAATTTGTAATATATATATATATATATATATATATATTGTAATTTAAAATAATTAATAATTTTTATACAAAATTTTTTATACAATATACGCGTATTTAGTTGTGTATACAAGATAAAGAAATGAGTAACCGTATTGCTAAAAAAATTGTAACTGGATAATGCGTATAAAAATTATTAACCATCGACAAATGAAAAGCTACCTTCTAAAATAAGCTACACAAATACGATATATATTAATAAAAAATAATAAAACAAATTAATAATTACTCTAACAAAATTAGAATTTAATTATAAGTTAACACTATTTATTTTCAAGATGTCATCAACACCACCACTTTGAGAAGAACCAAGAAGAACTTTAATCTATTTTTACTCATTAGACTAAAAAAACGATATTTGAAGAGATACATACCTCCATAGTAGAAGATTTTTTAGAATCTTCAATTCTGACGAACATTATCAATGAATTTTCGAGTCTTCCTTGTGTTCTCAAATTTTGTCTGTATAAAATTGAGAAACTTTCTGTTAGAGATGGATGATAACAGATTAGGTTCACGGAAATGCTCGTAAAAATTACATGCCTTTATATATAAGCTTTTCTTGTGGAAAGGTTGAAAGCACCTGTAGTCATTATGAAAACACATGGATAAGAGTTGGGATGGAATTTATTTTGGGTTTTACTCTTAAAATAAGGATATAGATAAAACTTCCAGCAACGAGCTGTAGAGTGTGTGCAATTGACGCAAAGAGAAATATTAAATAAATACATTCAAATTCGAGTTTTTGGCCAAAATCTGAACCTAAAGTTACAGAGACAGAGGTTGAAAGACAGCGCGAGGGTGAGACTGAGCTCGGCAACAGAGCAAAGCGAAGAGAGAAGCTTCGTTCACTGGAATGGGAAAGACTGACTCATATAGTGTATATATAGGAATACTTGAGCAGCGTAATCCACGTACCGCGAGCGAAAATTAGTCATGTGTGTAAACTGACGCGGACACTTCATAATGTAAAAAATTCCTTACCAAAAAAAAAATATAGCAATACTAAACCCATTGGAAAATGTTGTCCTTGCCGAAATCCAACCCCGAAAATACCGAAATCATGCTTTAGAGGTGTTGAACCTAAACATGATTTTTGTAATTTTGGGATTGATTTTCGGTAAAACTAGAATTGCTCAAACCCATTACACGTGTTTGTATGACAAACTTAGTTTTTACATATCAATCGATTAGTGCGTTTGATAGGACATAGAATAATGTTAGACAACACGGGTCTTAACCCCGGGTTCGTATAGGTACTCCTCTCTTCTTCTTTTTTCATGTAAAAAAAAAACTATTTTAATTTATTTTTAACTCATTTATTCACTCAAACATCCATTTACCCAATATTTTTTTATTTTTAAAGGGCGCGCCAGCATCACTCCTTATTTTTAAACATAATTAGGTCATCAAACATCCATTTTTTTTTTTTTTTTTTTTTGAGATGAAGAAGACTTTTTATTCCATCTTTCATAATTTACAATGCAAGACCCAATTGGGTTTTATAGCTACTACAATTCCTTAACAGTAGGAACCACCTAACAGCATAGTAGGAACTAATCAGCTAATGATAACAACTATTTGAAATGAGGTTGACTGAGTTTTAAGCAAGCCATGCAGTTCGGTCAATTCGGTTCCCTGTATTTCTCAGTACTCCCCCACAAGTGAAGGTGGGGTGCGTGGCACACACTGAGCTTGGACCAAATATATTGAAATTCCTGAGCTGATAAAGGGTTTGGTCATGAGTGCGATCAAACCGAGTGAGAAGATCTCCACTGTCACCGAAAACCTTGTGAATAGGCATAACCCATATCATTTCCATCGCAGTAGATGCAAGGCGCGATAGTCATCCTTGGAAAGAGAAAATATAAGGTCTCGTAGACCATAATTAACTTGATCAAAATTGATTCAGGGGCTCAATTATCGATTTTGGTTGGACCGACACTTGTAATGGGCCTCTCGGGCCAAACTGAACTTGATCCCATTGGATTCAGAGGCTCTAATTTTTTTTTTAAGGGGGGGCTTGATCACGATGGATTCAGAGGCCTCTTGAGTTTTTGTGGAACATGCGAACACCATAAATGATCAAGTTCCCAAAAATAAAGATTTTTTTTTAAAATGAGAAAACAAAAATGTTTAGTGGATACCCAAATTAGTTTCTTCAAAAATCTTGACTAAGACAATCACGTATTATGTAGATAAAAAAAAAATGTATACTCTTATTGAAAAGATTATCATTCAAAAAACTTTGTTCCAATATTTTGTCAGATCACTAGACACAAACTGGTTGGATTTGACAAATTAGAGTTTGTTCCGGCTGTTTTTTTTTTTTGGAAACATGTTCTCTTAATTGGGTATCAAAATGGTTTTCAAATCATTTTTATTTATTTATTAATTTTTTTTTAAGATACCTGCATGCTTCCTTAGCCAGCTTATCGCCAAAAGCTTCTCCTCTATCATTTTAAGAACATTCTCCAAAATCTCAATTTGCATATCTGATTCTTCAAACAATTGGGCAGCTCATCTATTTTGAATAGTTGTGAACTATTCAAGATAGATGCTGGATATCAACAACTTTCTTTCTGTGTTGTGTACATGCAATGAATGTTTTTTTGGACTCAAGTCTATTTGTGGAATGGAGAAGTGGGTAGATGAATAGGCTAAAGTTTTGTACCCGACAATACTTGCGTGAACACATGTTGCTGTAGTATGACCGAAATGTTGTTGGACTAAAACAAACTGTCGTGGCGATGATGTCGTAGTTTCGATGGAAAAGAAGGGACCTCCTTTTTTTTTAATACCCGACGGACAGTAGCATTGGATTGTGGCTACTGCCGCCGGAGATTCGGTATACCGTTGCGAACCACCAGGATCGTGATTACTCGCTACAGCTTTACCGCTCTGATACCATGTAGAAATGAAGAAAATGAAACAATTTTTAAAAGAGACGAAGAAGACTTTTTATTCCATCTTTCATCGGTCATCAAACATCCATTTACCCAATATTCTCTTATTTTTAATGGTCCGTGCAAGTGACACTCCTTATTTCTAAACTTAATTTTTTAATTCACTTAGTCCCTCAAACACCGACTACCCAATATTCTCTTATTTTTAAAGGTCCGCGCCAGCGGCATCCCATATTTTTAAACTTAATTTTTAGCGCATTTACTCCCTCAAACACTCATTTACTCAATATTATCTTATTTTTAAAGGTCCGCGCCAGCAATACCCTTTATTTTTAAACATATATTTTTTTTAATTTTACAACATTTAAAACAATTTTTGTATTTCTTAAATTATTTAAAAATGTAAAAAAAAGTTTTTTTTAATTATATTAAACTAACTTTAATTTTTTAAAACAGTTTTTTTTCCCCAAAAAAATATTTTTTTTATATTAAAATAGTGTTTTTTAACAATAATTTTTTTAATATATAAAAAATATTCATTTCTAATAAAACAATTTTTTTTTTAATAAAACAGCATTTTTTAATAATTTTCACATGAAAAAACAATGAAAACAAAGGGTCTTCGGTACTAAACCAGGGTTACGACCCGATAAGAGTCTCATTACTCTAGGACATATTTGTTGTGGCAATTAATGGTAACTAAAATTTGTGCTCATCATTTTATGTATTTGATAACTTTTATTTTTCACGACAAATTTTGTATGAATACTATTTTACATACATGTTTTGACATTCTTTTGACAAATTTTTATACAAATTGTACTTACATGTACAAAATGACAGTTTTTTAAAAGATTTGTCATCTCTATAAAAATCATTTTTTTAAACAAGTATTTTTTGGTTAAATTTTTTTTAGGCCAACTCGAATGGGGAATGTAGATGTGTAGTATTACAACGTTTCCACCCCACAATGGGTAGGAAACAATGTACATTCTATTGTGCGAAAATGTAGCGAGCGTGTAAAACTACATTGTGGTTACACAAGATGTAAAGGGGGGCCCACAACCTAAGCGGTAAATAGTCCCCCGCCCAGCCACCATGGCCGTGTAAATATCTCCCGCCTAACATTTATAAGAAAAAAATCTTTTACTCCCTCCAACAGATATAAACGATCACATTCTAACGGATATAATATTCATTTTACTATCAATACACATTACACCACAACTATTTTAACACACAAAAAAACTCTAACATTCTTATAAATTCATTCATTAAATAGCATCTCCCTCACAAACTACTCCCATGAACGCTACCTGGTTACCAAATATCACTTAACACTAGGAGTGTTCAAAAAATCGACTGGACCGACGGATCGAGCCGAACGGAGCCGAACCGACTACTTTTTTTTGGTCTTTTTTCTTAATCGGTCTGGTTTCGGTTTATTTTTTTGGAGGACCGCCGGTCCACGGTTTACAGATTCTAAAACCCTGCTAGGACCGACCCGGACCGACTATATATAAAATAATATATTTTTGCATATATATGTATATATATAAGATAAACAAATAGTGAAAATATTTATTTTAATATTTGATTAGTTTAAATTATAGTTTAATCCAATATTAGTTTTGTTTTATTTGCAAATTTTGATATTTTTTAGTTTTTAATGTTTGAAAAAAATAGATTCGGGATATTTTTATTATTATAAATGATGTAATTCATTAATGTGAGAACCGACGGATTAGACCGAACCCACCCTATAAAAAACCGAATCGACTAGGGTCGGTTAACCGACATTATAGGTCCGGTCTCGGTCCATTTTTTTAGAGGACCGACCAAGTCGATTCGGTCAGAAAAAAACTTAAAATCGTACCGGACCGGACCGGACCGCGAACACCCCTACTTAACACGATGAAGTGTTACTTTGTCGTACATATATGAAATATTCTATCGATGGTGCAGTTGGGACAAACCACGCTCGTAACACCTTGTGCAAAAAAATAACTCATTAATATAACTGTAGCGATTGTGTTATTTACAAATGCACTGACAATGCGTTGTAGGAAAAATTTAGAGAGATAAACAAAGATTGTTTGATGTATTTAGCGTAGTTGTCTCGATCATACGGCACCGGTAAAGAAAGTGGGACACATGAGGTTAATTGGGTAATGACAATTATTTTCATTGAGTTTATTATTTATATTTGATTTGATTATTTTTTAACACCAATTGTATGAAATATTATGATTTTTAAATCCAGCGAGCTCGTGAAAACTTTCAATGAGATGTGTGTCATAAATTTGGATTTGACCATTGTTACGAGTTGCTCAAGGATTTACCTAAATATAACGTATCAACTACTGGGTCACAATATATGGATGAGGACAATCAGTCAATTCCACTAGATTCCAACAACACCGTCCAAAATTCAGGGGTTTAGTACAAAGCGGAGCGATGGTGAGACTGAGTTCAGCAAAAAGCGAAGGGAACAGAGAAGCTTATTCGTTTAATGTAATGGAAAAGAGTGACTCTTGTAGTGTTATATAGATATACTAAACCCATTACACGTGTTTGTATGACAAATTTAGAGCTCGTTTTGTTCTGCATTCAGAAAATTCAATTTTAACACAATTTTTCAATGTAGTTTTAAAATTCAGTTTCTTTTTTATATAAATATTGGTGCTCGGTTGAAAATTTTATTTTTAAATATAATTTTTTAAAAATTTGACAAAATTGGCAAACATGTATATTTATATTATGCATATATGAGAATATATATATATATATATATATATATATATAGACACACACACACACACACACACACGCACACACATTATGATATTGGCTAATAATCTACATTAAAATTATATACATACATGAATTGATAATATTATTTAATAAGTATGTACTATATGTATATTTTATATTATTCCATACAGTAATTATACATTTATAAAACAATATATAAGTATCGTAGTTATACACATATAAAACAATATATAAGTATCATGTATGTATTGTTAATATTATTTAACATATGGATCTTAGTATATTATATAATTTAATAAAATATACATACATGCAAGTTTGTGTACATGTACATATATATTTTTATTTATTAGAATTGCACATATATTAATGTATTATGTATGTATAACATTTATAAAGGTATAAACGCATAAAATATTAAGAATTAATTATTCTGAGTTGAAAAATTAAAACAGAAGCTAGAAAACACCCTTTTGTTTTATTCTGAAAAATTTTATTATAACACAAAAATGTTATAATTCAATGATTAAAATAGGTGTGCCAAATGCTAATTTTTATCAGAATTATATTTAGACAAATAAAAAATAATTATAGTTGCAAACTAAACACACCCTTAGATTTTACATAACATACCTTTTATAGAGCTCATTTATCGTGACAAATAATGGTAACTAAAGATTTTGTTCGCCACTTTCTGTGCTGGATAACCCATATTTTTCATGATAAATTTTGCATAAATATGACATTCACAAATATGTTTTGATATTGTTTTAATAAATTTGTGGGCAAATTTTGCTTACGTGTACAGAATGGCAAAAATTTACCACATATTTGTAATATCCGTCAAAATCGTTTTTTTAAACATGTATTTCTTAGTTAAACCTTTTTTATTTTGTTAAATGTTTTGTATTTTTTATTAGTACTTTTTTCGGGGGCTAAAAATTATTTTTTGTGTTAAAACTACTTTTCTTAAAAAATATATTTTTCACTAAAACCTGTTTTTTGTTAAGAAATTGTCTTAATTTTGTCAAAAAATTTATTTTAAAAAGTTGTTTTCATTAAAAATTATTTTTTAAAATATTTTTCATTTTCTGGCTAAGAGCTATTTAAAAAAAAAACTCCTTTTCAAAAAAAAAAAATTAAAAAATTGTGTTTAAAATCGTTTTTCTTAAAAAAATTAGCTTTCCACTAAAATTTGTTTTTCATTAAAGCTAAGACATAAATCCATATAATAGTTTATCTATTACGAATTGTGATTATTATCACTTTATCTATTACGAATCTAAGATTATTCTATAAAGCTAAGACATAAATCCATATAATAGTTTTAGGAGTTCATACACATACAATAAACACACACCCATAATAAACACACACACGCGCAACAAATGGAGGAGACAGTCGTCGACAGTTAGAGAGAGAGAAACAAGACTTTCAGAATAATGGTGAAATGAAATTGGTGGATTATGCCTTTCTTATACCCAAAATGGGGTCACGATCCAAAACCGTGACCCATTTTGTGACTAATTAATGACTTAAATATGGTCACGATTCTAGACTGTGACCCCATACGTAACCAATTCGAAACTCAAGACATAGTTACGATTCTGAACTGTGACCCGTGTAATGTGACAATTTTGAAATGGATTTGGTGGTTGCAGTTATAAATTGTTACCAATGTCTATTGATATTGTCACGTGTGGGTCCCCACTTGCGGACCATGACCACTTTTGTGACAAAAATGAGGGGAACTTTAGAGCCACAATGGGTCACAGGGAGTCATTATTTTCGACAGTGACCACTTGGTCAGGACTCCTAATCGTGATCCTCAATCTTGGTCATTGTAAATGGTCATGGGCGGGTCACGAATCTAGCCCGTGACCACCAGTGTGGCCAAATGAGCATGAAATTTGACACCATAATGGGTCATGGTGGCATCAAAGTATTGGACCGTGATCCCTTTAGTGAAGGCTTCTGCCGCAAGCACTGTCGTAATGAGGTAACGCTAAACCCTAGTCACTTATTTAGTCATGCTAAATAGCTAGGGGTCACGATTATGGATCATGATGAAAAATAGAAGATGAAAAACATTTTCAAATTAACCATTTTTTTAATTTTTCATAAAAATAAAAAAGAAAAAAGAGTATTTGTAACCTAACATATAAAAATTTTTCCCTCCCTTTTTTTAGAAAAACAAAGAAAATGGAAATGTTGGTGAATCAATGAGACTATAACTCCAAAGAATGAAATGAATGAAGTTTGTATTAACTTATCAAATATAAATCTTTAAATAAATGTTTCCTCTAAATTGATTACTCATTGAGATATGGATGTAATTCCATCAACCCATGGGTTTTCAAACTCATTAGAGGAATACCAGAAAAGTACTTTTTACGACATAATTTTCACAACAATTCATATTTAAGTGTCGTAAAATGTAGATTTAAACGACACTTTCTAAACATAGATCGTGCTTAAACCATGTAAGATGTAATCTACGACACTGAAGATGAAAGAGTCGTTGATTATAATTAAAATAATCACTCGTTTAAAAGGAATTTCACGACTGCTAAAAGTTTTTGTGAAAATTAAATCATTTTCCTCAACTTAAATCAGCGAGAACTTTTCGCGCTTCTCATTTTCACCCCCTTCGTGAGAAACAAAACCCATATTTTCCATAAGCCCCATTTTGTCATCATATTTTCCACGACCTCATCCATCCACCTTCCTTTACCCATTTTTCTCAAATCCTTATTGAAACCCTAATCCTTTTATCCACTCCACTCCGTAACTCCAAAAAAATACCCACTCAAATTTTTCTCTCCACTTGAGTGACATTTGATTGAAGAGAAACCACCAATCTACGCATTTACACTGGCGGATTTCTCCAAGAACTCGATTGTTGCACTGGGATTCAGGCTTTTATGGTAGTTGTCTTCTTCTCTGATCACATATCTGGTGAATCTGGCCAGTTGTTTAGGTTTTCACCGATGCCTAAATCCTCATGTAATGTTTTTTCTTTTTATTCGTGACAAAGTATTTGCAATATTGAATCAGATTTATGTACGTATAAATGTTTTTTATGGAACTTGTTATATGAAAGTGACCAGGGAACACACATAGAATTCGTTTAACTTCTAAAGGTAAGGAAACTTACATAATTATCGACAGAGTATTCATTAATATTCAAATTAATGTACTAGAGAAGGGAAGAAAAAATAATTTAAGAAACTAGTATGAAAGAAAAAAACTTGTAATTAATTTGAGGAATTTTTGAATTTCAGACAGTTGACAAGTAATCACAACAAATGTGTGGTAATGTAATACACAACCACTACATAATTTGGGGAAATTTCTATAAACCATTAGTAGGCTTCATCATTGTTAGACCACAATCTATGGAGAATCTAACACCACTTGAATGGGATATGTTGCTATTTTGTTAATAGGTTTACACGAATTTTCTAAATAAGTTTAAAGTTAATTAGTATTTGGTTTATAATTTTAATTTTGTAAACAAATGTATTTCTAATTTTTTTTTCTCTTTGTTTTTAGATTGATTAGGAAAAATGTATTTTTTGGGAAATTGACAAATCTGTTTAAACCTAACACTGAAGAAGTGAGTTATGGTGTCATATATCTTCTTTACTTTAAGATTTTCCTTTAGGGCATGATATTTTTAGTTTCAAAATTGTAATTAAGAGAACACTAAATGACTGTTTATAGCTTTATTAATTGTATTTTGTGATTGTGTGCTTTCTTTTTTTAGGTTCTTAGCATCTGCCCTTAGACACTTGTTATCATGACCATTTTTTTTATTTTTTTTCATGGATATAGGACCCATTCATTATAGTCAAATTTCCTCGAGTTATTCCATAGATAGATGTTGCTTTCAGCTATCACATCTGAATTCTTCAAACTACTTTGTAATGTAATGCATATTGAATTTTAATACCTTATTGCGGTCAAAATCGGCAGGCTTACAATGTTGATGACACAGTTCGTTCTTCTTTTTTTTACTTTGTGTAGAAGGTATGCACTCACTTTAAAAAGCTCTCATACCAATTTGTAAACTCTAATTCCATGTGCGATACTGATTTAATTAAATGCGCAAATTTTAATCACAAACTTATATAATTAGAGTTAATTTTTGAATCAATTTAATTATGCCCCCAAAACGGGCGTGTTTCAAACCATCATATATAAAACATGCGACACAAAATTTCAGGAAAAATCTCCGAAGGGCAAAACCATTTATTTCACCATAATTTGTAAATCACAATTTACACGGATTACAATGAAATATAGTTGACACACAAATACCCACAGGCGTCGATCAATGTCGTCAGCAATAGATCCACACGTAGTGAACCTACAAGAATCGCTGTTCAAATCATCCCAGGAACACCGCAACACTCCCTATGACAGGTAGTCTACCTCCAATGGCACCTAGATCAGCAGCATAAAATTCCCAGCAAAATATATCTTGGGTTCCACAAAACAATTCACATAAAAGTATTTAGGATTCTAAGAATTGCAAAACAAAAGTTTTGAACCCTTAAATGGGAGAAGAAAACTTTCTGCCTAAATTAGTTGTCAAAACAGAGTTAAAAACTTTTCTCTCAAAAAGTGTTTAGAAAAAAACAAATGACTTATCCAACTTTTAAAACAAATTGAATGCCCATTATATAACAATCATTGAGGCGGTGACATGTCAGCTTAAAAAGCAGTGTCACTCAAACGACTGTTGATATCGTTTGAACGAAAATGATGTCACTCGAACAAAAGCTGATCTCGTTCGAACGAGACGACATGTCATTTGAATGACATTGATCTCGTTTGAACGACCAGAACATCAAACTCAAGTTCCGCCAAGAAAAAAAATTCTCAAAACTTTTACAAACCTTACTGTATGAAACAGTGCTAACTCTTTTTTATAAAAAAACATTTAAAAAAATATTTTTATATTTAGATAAACTTTTCTAACCTCTTATAAAAATTTCCCAACACTTTTAATATGAAATGTAAATGGAAATAAACATATTTTTTTACCAAAATCATCTCGTCGGGGCTTGAATGTTGAAGCCCACTTGTAATTCGAATCCGTCTTTTGTAAATTTAAACTTCCTCAATTCTTTGACGAATTGTAGCGGTATACGACATTCTTAATTGTGAGGGACATTTATAAAATTATGTCCTTACAAATCTCCCCTTATATCTATATGGGTACAAAATAAAAATATCAGAATTAACAAATAAAAAAATGCCTATACAAATCTATACCCTCGTGAATCCAAAAATCAAAAGGTACTAAACATAAAGGACTCAAAACTTTCTTTAAAGTCTTCAACATAAAATCTTCAAGAATTTTCTCATCAGGGTGTGCAATCCAATATTTTTCAACTTTGTACCTACACACATGAGACAAAGCAAATACCTCGCGACACATCGAGTTTGAAATGATATAAAAATATATCAATCATCATAATCAAATATCCCCCATAATGCAAAAACTCCCATAATTCGTTCTCCCCCTTTTTATTTGACCAAAATAGAGATGGGAACGAATAAACAAAATAAAGCATGGAGTTATCACGATAAAAGAGATACTCAAACAAATTGGTTATTTTTTTATTTTTCAATTTTTTCTATAAAAAAACGAAAATCACACTATGAATTTACAATAAGGCAACCATGTCATGGAAACGGAATGAATGGGTGTGAACATATTCAATAGGTAATAAAACTCGATCAAGCATACGTGCACGATGCATAAGTGTACTCTTATCGAATGAACATAAAAAATATACTTAGGTGTAAAATTGTTGAATTTAGATGATATCGACTAAATCAAATCAACAAATCAAAGCCTAAGTGATTTTCACACAAATAATGTCCAAAACTATTTAATGCCGCTTCACGAATTTTTCAAAGGACGTGCAAACATATTGATACATAGCCAATCAAAACTCCCTCATAAATAATAATCATTTTATTTTTCTAATGAGGTTCTGAATTCTCAACATAGAGAAAATCTATTGGCCCAAATTTTGGCATATTTTATCTTTCTATTGCCTTAATTTTTTGTGCGCGCTCTTTTCAAACGGTGGCATTCATGACGTGATTATTATTCACTCGCAGCCCTTTCCCATGTCACTCATCATTTTTTTAAATTTAAATAAATTCCTCAGGGGCAATGGTTTTTACATGCATTACTTTTATTACTCTCGTACTATTGCACTTTGTTCGTTTTAAGGATAGGATTGAGATGAAAGCACTCGACCAACATGTGATAGACAATTACAATAATCAAACAAATTTGTGCACGTGTGCGATAAAGGAACTACGAGTCAAACATGTAGGAAGTATTAACAAATAACAGCTCAATGACTCCAAACATTGTAAAGCACATGGATGACGTGACATATTGTCTCAAAACACTATCAAATAGTCACATGGATATGGAATGATTGTAACACCCTGTATTTCTGTGCATTTAAATACTTAATTAATTCGGGTAAATTTTAAATTACTTGCGTGTCGTAATTTAATTGAATTAATTATGGTAATAATTATTTAAATATTAATCGGAGAGTAAATGGTTAATATTTATGAAATTGAATTAGTAAATGAATAGTAATGATTTATTTACATCATAATGTGTATTAGTGACATGGTACTTATTTATCTCAGCCGGGAGTCATAACTTATTACTATTCATAAACGGTGTAAAAAAATACAAAACTCTTTGGCTTTTTCCAAAAAAATTATCAAAGTAAAATCTTTTTGTATTTTGCCAAAATTTTACAAAAATAAAAAACTACACAAGTCATAGCACTAGCAAGGGTATATCATAAAGCACAACTAGCGTATGACAAACAAGCAAACACAATCATCTATAAGATATGGCAAGAGGAGAATCATGTGTCAGCAATCGAGAATTAACTCGTTTAACATCTAGTGCCTCTAGAAGTGATTTCCTAACCCAAATAGGTGTGCATCGACGGATAGGGATTTTAGGAACCACAGGAACACTAAACTTAAACTTCCTAGGACCTTTTCGAAGATCGAAACAAAAACACCTTAGGTGACCTTTCCTACCACAATATGAACATGTATAAACGAATGGAAAGACACTTATGGGTTGAACTTTTTTAACGTCCTTTGGATTAATTAACCCTCTAAGACAAATAATGGTCTTGGCTTTACCACTGTAAACATTAGAACACGACGAGATATTACCATCACTATACAAACTACTCAAGTCTTTCAAATTATTTTTCAACTTGAATATTTTAGACTCAAGCAAAGAATTAGACTCTTTCAATTTTATGGACTCTTTCTTCAAAACATCAATCAAAACTAAAAGGTTATCTCGCTCCACCTCAATTAAAACAAATTTATCCTTAAGAGTCTTTTCACGTGTCGTAAAATTATTGATTAAACTATTATCCCCAACAGCACAAACGGGAACCATAAAATTTTTAAAATCCTCCAACTCTTTTTCTAGAACTAGGACTCTATCATCACTCTCATTTTTGGACAATTTTAATGCATTAATTTCTTGGTCCAAATAAATAAATGTTTCACGATAGAAATCTCTTTGATTTTCAACCGTTTGCAAAAGATCGATTGCGAATTTAAAATAAGAATTTTCTTTTTCTAAAACTTCAATTATTTTTTGCAAACGTCAAATTCAAATGATTTAAATCATCAAAACTTTGACTCGTGTCAACAGGAGGGGTCATGTGATTAAATAAGTGCTCCATTGAAAAAGTGCGACTTTCGAACACTGATTTTTTTTTAAAATAATCGATATCACACAAATTTTTGCGAAAAACAGAATCAAACACAATAAATTAGTATAACCTGCTATGTTACTAATTTGTAGAAGGTACGCACTCGCTTTAAAAAGCTCTGATACCAATTTGTAAAATCTAATACCGTGTGCGATACTAATTTAATTAAATGTGCAAATTCCAATCACAAAACTTATTTAATTAGAGTCAATTTTGGAATCAATTTAATTCAACCCCAACACAAACAACTACATGTTGGCGTGTGTCGAACCATCATAAATAAAATATGCGACACAAAATTTCAGGAAAAATCCCCAAAGGACAAAACCTTTTTATTTCACTATAATTTGTAAATCGCAACTTACACGGATTACAATAATATATAGTTGACACACGAATACCCGCAGGCGTCGGTAGGTGTCGTCAGCAATAGATCCATATGCAGCAAACCTACATGGACCGCAGTTCAAATCAATCCAGGAACATCGCAACACTCCCTATGACACGCATTCGTCTTTAGCCTAGTACCTCCAATGGCGCCTAGATCAGTAGCATAAAATTCCCAGCAAAATATATCTTGGGTTCCATAAAACAATTCCCATAAAAGTACTTGGGATTCTCTGAATTGAAAAATAAAAGCTTTAAACCCTTAAAGTCGAAACAGAGTTAAAGACTTTTCTCTCAAAAAGTGTTATGAAAAAACAAATGACTTCTCCAACTTTTAAAACAAGCCAAACGTCCATTATAGAACAATCATTGAGGCGGTGGTATATCATCTCAAAAAGTAGCGTCGCTCGAATGACTATTGATATCGTTCGAACAAAAATGATTTCACTCGAACCAGACCAGAACGTCAAACTCAAGTCCCGCCATCAAACATAAAAAAAATTCTTCAAAACTTTTACAAACCTTAATGTACGAAACAGTGTCAATTCTTTTTTATTAAACACATTCATAAAAATATTTTTACATTTACAAAAACTTTTCTAACCTCTTATAAAAATGTTCCAAAACTTTTAATCTCTTATGAATGTAAATGGAACTTAAATGTATTTTTAGCAAAATCAGCTCGTCGGGGCTTGAATGTCGGAGACTTGTAATTCGAATCCGTCTTTTGTAGATGTAAACTTCGACCTGTAGCGGTATACGATCTACTTAATTCCGACAGACATTTATAAAATTATGTCCTTACACTTTGTTTATTCCTGTGTAGTGGTTCTATTATTTTGTGGTTTGAACAATTCCTTTGTTTCACATTTGAATAGGTTTGAAGACTTAAAAGCATTGCAATCGGGGATGATGGGGGTATTAAAAGTTATATAGAAGTATAATAAAGAGAGTAGAAACCATAATCACAAGCACATTATTTCATTATTATAAGAGAACAACTTCTTGCATGTTTCATCTCGTTTGTGTTCTCGAAATACTATCATCTATCACTTTAATTCATTATGTCAATTTTATGTTCCATCAAATCAATAATTTGATATTGATGTCATCTAAACTCATTCCATATTATTATAATATTTTTTCTTGGACTCTCTTTTATATTTATTTCAGAAAACCTTGAAGAATCAAGTGGGCATTGCAGTGGGCATTGCGATTCTTCATTACTCTTGTCTTGAAGGTATATTACTGTCTATTTTATATTTGTAACTCGTTGTTTTGCATAAAAGTTTCTTAGTTGATAGATGTGATCATCTATATGGACAATATATATTATGATTAGAAAATATCAATGAATTATTGGAATATCCTGATCAATTTTCCCTTTTAAGATATCATTCATGTTAGGTTTTTGTTTGCAACCACTAAATAGAGCTTGTTTTCTCCCAATCGTGGTCTTTATTAGTATGATTAGTCCAATTTAGAGTTTGTTTGGCATTAATTTTTATAGGTTTTTACGGTCTAATCCTTGGACTAACAATTTTGGACAAAAAAACTGGTGAACCAATTTTAAACGATTAGGTCCAACATATAAATACCCCCAATTTAAAAAAAATCATAAACCTAATCGGCTATTGGATTTTTCTCTGCAACTAACGACTATTCTTCTAAATCGAAAATAACATCAATCTTATGCTTTGATCGTCTGTCCTATAATCGATTACAGTGTTCTTAATCGATTCTACCTGTATCACTTGGCTCTATCATTTGTAAGTTTATCTTTATCAGCAGTTGATTTTTCTATTTTTGATCGATTACAATAAGTATATGTCCTTTGTTTTGATTCAAGAGACTCATTGTAATATTCATTCATGTGATTGAATAGCTTTTTATGTTATATATGTATATGTTTTTATTTTGTCTTTTTATGCATTTATGTTTGGATTCTTCATAAATAAGTTATACTTATCAATATTTGTAATTGTTAGTTGAATGTGCTGAATGAATATTATTGATGTTTCATTCTAATTTTAAGAGTCCTTGATTTTGATTTGGTATTGAATCACTTACTGATATAGGTCCGCGCCAGCGGAAATAACTAGTTCGATATCAGTTTTCAAAGTACACGCAGTGTTTATAAAGTACACGTGATTGATTTTTTGAAAATATGTGTGCTTTATTGCTTCATGTATAGGTTTTTAAAAAGTGCCTGTAATTTTATATTAATTATAAATAAATATTTTGATATTTCATGCATTAAATTATTACACACATTTTTAGAATTGTTGACCTTGAAGTAAATATTTTTCGTCTCTGTTTTACTGAAGGACATTATGGTAAGTAGTGTAATAGCAAGGTGTTGTTATTTGGATAATATGGCTTGTATTGAAATATTTGAAGACAACTCACTAGATTTCATATGCAATGAGTTGTGTATTAGGTTTACTAATTTGAGAAGTGGGAGTTTTTCATTGAGGTATTCATTTGGTGGTTCATGTTGGTTTGTGACAACGATGTTTGTTGTATGTTACGGTCCCAATTGATCGTGAAAGTTAATTTCATTTGGATATATGTCATTGATTCATTACCATTTCCATGTAATACATGTCGTGAACGGGTTGAATGCTCTAATCGAATTTTTGAAGAGGTTGACTGCAGTAATACAAATTCTCAGAGGGTTGACAGTGGTGATGCAAATACACAGAGGTTAGAGTCTTTATCATCAGGCACTAAAAATGATTTTAATAGTTGCATTGAAAATGACTTTTATCTTGAAGGTGTGGAGCCAAGTAAGTCGAAAGTCTATCTTTCGAATGATTGGAAGACTTATATAAGTCATGAGCAGCAGTGTTTTGAAGGATGTGTAGTGAAATTTCGGGATAAATTGCGAAAGTATGTCGTTGAGGTTGGGTTCAAGTATGTGTATTTGAAGAATGATAAAACTCGAGTGACGGCTGAATACTCTAAAAAGACTACTGAGAATTGTATGTGTAGAATTCATGCTTCATTATCTACAATAAATGGATACTTTTACATATGTGCAATGAATAATGAGCATACATGTAGAGGTGTCTTTCTTAGTCCGTCAGCCAAAATGATAGCCTCCAAGTTGGTTTCAACATTGGTAGCTGATGATCTTAGAGATAACCTGCTATTGAGACCAATTGATGTAGTTGGAGATATGAAGAAGAATTATGGTCTTGATATAGCTTATCAACATGCATGGCGTGCGAAAGAGATGGCTGCTGTTGATATACATGGTGATGAAAAGGTTTCTTATACATTAATGAATAATTATCGTGACCTTCTATTGCAGTATAATCCAGGGTCGCATTGCATCCTTGACATGGAACATGAGAGTAAAAAATTCAAGAGAATATTTGTAATGTTTAGAGGATGTATTTATGGATTTCAATACTGCAGACCCGTTTTATTTCTTAATGGTGCCTTTTTGAAGAACCGTTACCGTGGAATAATACTATCAGCTACTGCAAGGAATGGAAACAATGGTAAATTAATTGTAAATATTTTATTGTGTGTATTGCATTGAAATTTTGTTTGTTCCATTCCATATCATCCAAATACAAGCATAAAAATATAAAATACCTTTGAAGGTCATTGTTTTAGTTCACGTGTACTTTTCATTTTTCTGCATGTATTTTCATGATATGTCTTATTATGTGTAATACTAAGTAAAGTACACGCATAGTGCATGTCAAGTACACGTGAATGTTTTTATTAATTTCACGTGTACTTTTCATTTTTATGCGTGTGCTTTGATGATGATGATTTTATGTGTAATACTAAGTAAAGTTCACGCATTTTACATGTAAAGTACACGTGAATGTTTTTGTTAATTTCATGTGTACTTTTCATTTTTATGCGTGTACTTTGATGATGATGTTATGTTGAATACAAACTAAAGTACACGCATTTTACATGTCAAGTACACGTGAATGTTTTCTTAATTTCGCGTGTACTTTCCATTTTTATGCGTGTACTTTGATGATAGGTGTTGTTATTTAGAAATAATAAAGCAAAGTACATGTTAAAAATGTAAAGTACCTTTGAATGTTTTTGTTTAGTTCACATGTACTTTACATTTTTATGCGTGTATGTTGATGTTAGTCTTGTTAATAATAAAGCCGAGCAAAATATTGGAAAGTAAACGTGCATGTATTTTTATCTTTATCATGTGTACGGTACATTTTTATGTTTTGTCTTGTTATTTACAAACAATTTAAATTAAAAACATAATATATTTCCCATGTGTTTTAGGGTCTGTGCCAGCAGCATCAATATACAAAGTGTTGTACATGGATATGTTATTTATTTTAATTTTGATATATTTTTATATTTCATAACTTTTTCCTGTTGCATATGTTGTTGTTGATTCTGAAACCGAAGATAACTGGATGCGGTTTCTTATCAATTTGCATAGTGTAGTAGTTGAGCAATATCGAAACATAACATTTATATCAGATCGAAACAAAGGATTACTTGAAGCTGTTTCGAGGGTCTTCCCGTTGTCTGCACATTCCTACTGTATACATCATTTACAAGGGAATATAAAAAAGGAAATTCGTGGGAATTGTACTGGATTTCGAAAGAAAATTGTTAAAGATTTTTTGTCTTGTGCATATGCTGTCTCGATAGATGTATTTCACAAGAATATTGAAGCATTGAAGAAGGAAGGAGGAGCTGCTATTGCCGATTTCATTGATAGTTTGCCTCCTGAGAATTGGTCCTGTGCATATTTCCCTGGTAAACGGTACGGTGACATGGCATCTAGTGTTGCGGAGTCATTCAATTCATGGATATTGGAGGAAAGGTATTTACCAGTAATGAATATGTTTGATAAATTGAGAGTAAAGATTATGAATTTCAATGCAAACAAACTTGTTGAGTCTGACACTTGGACAAATGAGTTATGTTTTTTTTTCAAAAGTTTCTGAATGAAAATTGGAATAAAAGCCGACATTGAACTATTAGTCGCTCAAGTCAAAATGTATTTGAAGTTCATTCAAAAGTGCGAGCAACAGTTGACTTAGGAGAAATGACTTGTTCTTGTAAGCGTTGGCAGATTAGATGTTTTTCAGGTTCTCATGTTGTTTGTGTTGTACGCAGGAAAGGGACCAGTATTTATGATTATATTGAGGAGTACTCTAAGGTATCTTTCTACAGAAAATCATACTCGATACCTATAGTTCCTCTTCCTGATTTGATTTCCTTAGATATTCCTATTCCTGAAAATCCATCTGTTCTTCCACCGATGACTAAGAGACCGACAGGCAGGCCAAGAAATAAGAGAATAAAGTCTTCTGGTGAGATCACAGTAAGGAAAGTTACTTGCTCGAGGTGTAGTAAAACAGATCATTACAGGTCTACTTGTAAGGAACCCATTTGACTATTTCTTTAAAATTGTTGAATTCATTCATTTTAACCATTTGATTGAATAAATTAATTAATAAACCATTTGTTTCACATAAATGAATGTAATTTATTTTTAAGTCTCATTCTTTAGTTTGTTTTTTGTGTTGCTGTACACATATTTTTCATAAAACATACATGATCAGTTTTTCTTGTGTTCATGTGTACTTTACCTTTGTATACGCATGTTATGTACAGTACACGAGCATTTTGATGTCCAAAGAAATTTTATCAATGTGTGTCCTTAATGAAATATGCGTGTACTTTATTAAGTACACGTATATTAATAAAGTACACGCATTTAAAAATGGATTTGGCCAGTTCAATATGCGTGTACTTTATAAAAGCATGCGTGTACATGTACAGTACACGAGCATTTTGATGTCCAAAGAAATTTTATCAATGTGTGTCCTTAATGAAATATGCGTGTACTTTATTAAGTACACGTATATTAATAAAGTACACGCATTTAAAAATGGATTTGGCCAGTTCAATATGCGTGTACTTTATAAAAGCATGCGTGTACTTTAGTAATGTACATGCATGAAGTACACGCATAATATAAATATAATATGCGTGTACTTGATGAAATGTGCGTGTACTTTATGAATTACACACATTGATAATTAATGTACACGCATTTAAATATAAGTGTACATACATGTTTTAGCAAAGTACACGCATTTTGATATGACAAAAATCTAATTCAATATACGTGTACTTTATGTATTCTGCATGTAATTTTATCATTTAGACATATATAAATGTATGTACTATTTGGAAAATGATTTTGGACATTACAATGTGCTTGTACTTTATAAAAGGCATTCATTGTACTTTATAAAAGACATTTGGGTCACCCATATTCTTAAACTCCTATGGGTATTATGGTCCGCGCCAGCGGTATTATTATACAAGTACTTCAATAGGCGTGTACTTTATAGACTATGCGTGTACTTTATAAAGTACACGTGTAATATATAGAGTAGACGCATTTATATAATATTTTGGGACAATATCTTGAGTACACGCATTATTATACAAGTATTTCAATAAACGTGTATTTTATAGACTATGTGTATACTTTATAAAGTACACGTGTAATATATAGGGTACACGCATTTATATAATTTTTTTTACATAAAATGATATTAATGTTTAAATTTTTTAAAATACACGTGATCATTTTTATAAGGGGTCACGTGTACTTTACTATATTCGGTGTATGACATAACTGAGAACACATTCATGAAAGAAATACATTTTTTACTAAAAACAAAAAAATAGAGTACAATTTTTTCAAATAAAGAAAGCTGAAAAAACTAAAGAAGACTTCTATTAGGGATGTTTGTCAAAGGCATCCAGGGTATCAGGAAGAGAGTCAATTAAATTCAACCACTGTAGAATTTCTTCTACTATGACAGCTACAATGCCTTCATGGAGAGCCTTCTTCTCTTTCAGCTTTGCGATTTTCATGGGAACTTCTTGTCTATAGAAAGACATGAGGTCTTCATGTATTTGAAGAGGGTCCTCATCGACATCAAATAAATCTACGGGATTGGGTGGAAGTTCCGAATAGCCTTCCCTCACATATGTTTGAAACTGCTCAGAGGCAGTTTCATATGAGGAAATATTTTCCTCAATTTGCCTTTTTTTTTTTATTTCTTTCATCTCTCTCAAGAGTTTCTCGCAAGTTTTCTGTTGGAATGGCCATTATGTTATATTTACCATAGATGTAATGGTTAAGAAAGGAACAAATATTACTCTTTTATAGGAAAAGTTGAAGCTATTTATTTCTTGACCAGAAGTAGTTGGAAAGTGAGTAGTTCAGCTTAATAAATTGATTTTGGTTATTGTGTCCTTAATTAATTCTTCAAAGTACTTTTCAATTAAAAAAAAATAATATATATATTAACCAGTTCATGTACTTTAGTAAAAATGCGTATACTTTGAAGAATTCATTGGTGTACTTAGTAATTATCACTTGTATTTTTCGTGAAAACTGCTTATACATTGTTTCATAACACTCACATGCATTGTTTGTCTAAACCTTACGTGGATTGTGGTCCGCGCCAGCGGGAAAAACCATTTTGGTGTAATAAATATTGTAAACAATAACAAATATAACACAAAATAAATTACAAATATGTTTTGAATTTGAATCACAATTTATAGAAGTTTTTTTTCCTTTCAGGGGAAAAAATATTTTGATAGAAGAATTTTTTCGAGTACATATGCTCTTTACTTTAGCATGTCAGGGTCTTTGAAACAATTTTTGCATCATCCAAAACAAAAGGACCTTTTACTAGAGGGCAGAAGAAAAGAAAAGCTGACAGTGAAACCGAAAAGCATGAACCAATTAAGAAACAAAAAGAGTCAAAGCTGAGAAAAGGCCGTCTAACAATAGCTGAACAAATGAAGAAACTAACTTCAAGCTTGAAACAATCGAAGTATACAAATATCTCGATGAAGCTTCGAAGAAAAAAATTGAAGAGTTTATTCAAAAGGCTGATCCAGGGTAAAGTTTATTGTTTTATGATTTATCACTTCGCTAATTTATATTTTTTTGGTGCAAAAGAATAAGGTTATTATTATTATACAATTCTTATTGATTATATAAAATGCAGGAAATTTATTTCCCAAGGGCTGATTTCGTAGCTGAGAAAAGGCCGTCTAACAATAGCTGAACAAATGAAGAAACTAACTTCAAGCTTGAAACAATCGAAGTATAGAAATATCTCGATGAAGCTTCGAAGAAAAAAATTGAAGAGTTTATTCAAAAGGCTGAGCCAGGGTAAAGTTTATTGTTTTATGATTTATCACTTCGCTAATTTATATTTTTTGGGTGCAAAAGAATAAGGTTATTATTATTATACAATTCTTATTGATTATATAAAATGCAGGAAATTTATTTCCCAAGGGCTGATTTCGTATGTCCCATGGAAAGATTTAGTTAAAGTCCTCAACAATCAAGAAATTTCAAGCCAAGTATGTAATCCAAATATTAGACATCCATTAAATTTCAACATTATTATTTCCTCACCATTTTATAGTGTGAAACAGATAATACTTGCCTTATGTGAAGTATTGAGGTTAAAATTGTCACAGGAAGGGCTATCCTACTCGCACACTTTTTCTGATTATTGTTGGGTAAGTACAATTAAATCGAAAATTTTGATAAACAAAATTTCAATTTTTTTTTATTAACACAACGTCTATAATTTTTATTCAGATAGAAGCTTGTAGCACAAATGAAGTCAATAAGAAGGGGGAGTTATACAGAGATTTATTTGAATACTTAGGCACTTGTAATAATTTGTTCATTATACTAAGACATAGTGTAAGACATTTCACATTACTTCTAATATACAAAAAAGAAAATAAAGTGGTCCACATGGATTCCTTTCGACCGAACGACAAGAAAAAAAACACAATATTCTTCGATGATGCAAAAAAATTGATTAGTGCCTAGACTTAATTAGTAATGTTACTTGTACTTGTATTATACACGTGTACACGCGTATAATATAATGCGTGTACTTTGTATTAGTTGCACATAATTACCCAGATTATCAAAGTACACGCATCATATTTTAAAATACACGTGAAATGAACCAATACAAGTTACGTGTACTTTAATATTATGCGTGTACTTTTAACTCTTTAGGCAAAATACACGCATCATATTTTAAAATACACGTGATAGATAAAAACAAAATATGCATGTACTTTAATATTATGAGTGTACTTTTAACTCATTAGGCAAAGTACACGCATCATATTTTAAAATACACGTGGTATGAAAAAATAAAATATGCGTGTATTGTAATATTATGCTTGTACTTTTAACTCATTAAGCAAAGTACACGCATCATATTTTAAAATATACGTGATATGAAAAAAAAATATGCATGTACCTTAATATTATGCGTGTACTTTTCACTCTTTAATCTTCATATACTTTTTTATTTGTATACACTAAATATTTGTCTTCTTAACAGTTTTCTGTCTTTCAAAAAATACTGTGTCTATTGAAGACTGAAGCAGAAACAATGAAAAACAATGGATTCAAAATTCAAAGGAAGTTTGATGAAGGTACACCAAATGAGTTTACATTGGATGATGATCCATTGACAGAGCAAAAAAAAATGACGGTAGATTACTTGCTGAAAAGTGATCTCAAATTTGACCTAATAAGAGATCATGAATGCCCTAACCAATATAATGGGGAAGAAAAACTTCATTTCTAAAAATTACTAATTTGTATCTTTTCAAAAAATTTCATCACATCATAATAATTTGTATATTTATTTTATTTTAATTTCAGGGTTGACTGTGGGGTGTTCTGCATGTACTACATTGAACAAATAAGCAGAAACAAGGAAATGCAAAAATTGTTTCAAGACCCTGACATGCAGAACACCCCACAGTCAACCCTGAAATGCAAGGAAATGCAAAAATTATTTCAAGACCCTGACATGCTAAAACAAAGGGCATATGTACTCGGAAAAATTATTTTATCAAATTATTTCTTCCCCCGAAAGGAAAAAAAACTTCTATAAATTGTGATTCAAATTCAAAACATATTTGTAATTTGTTTTGTGTTATATTGGTTATTGTTTACAATATTTATTACACCAAAATATTTTTTCCCGCTGACGCGGACCACAATCCACGTAAGGTTTAGACAAAAAATGCATGTGAGTGTTATGAAACAGTGTACAAGCAGTTTTCACGAAAATACAAGTGATAATTACTAAGTACACCAATGAATTCTTCAAAGTATACGCATTTTTACTAAAGTACACGCACTGGTTAATATAATAATTTTTTATTATTTTAATTGAAAACTACTTTGAAGAATTCATTAAGGACACAATAACCAAAATCAATTAATTAAGTTAAACTACTCACTTCCCAACTACTTCTGGTCAAGAAATAAATAGCTTTAACTTTTCCTATAAAAGAGTAATATTTGTTCATTTCTTAACCATTACATCTAGGGTAAATATAACATAATGGCTATTCCAACAGAAAACTTGCGAGAAACTCTTGAGAGAGATGAAAGAAATAAAAAAAAAAATAAGGCAAATTGAGGAAAATATTTCCTCATATGAAACTGCCTTTGAGCAGTTTCAAACATATGTGAAGGAAGGCTATTCGGAACTTCCACCCAATCCCATAGATTTATTTGATGTCGATGAGGACCCTCTTCAAATACATGAAGACGTCATGTCTTTCTATAGACAAGAAGTTCCCATAAAAATCGCAAAGCTGGAGGAGAAGAAGGCTCTCCATGAAGGCCTTGTAGCTGTCATAGAAGAAGAAATTCGACAGTGGTCGAATTTAATTGACTCTCTTCCTGATACCCTGGATGCCTTTGACAAACATCCCTAATAGAAGCCTTCTTTAATTTTTTCAGCTTTCTTTATTTGAAAAAATTGTACTTTATTTTTTTGTTTTTAATAAAAAATTTATTTCTTTTATGAATGTGTTCTCAGTTATGTCATACACCGAATATAGTAAAGTACACGTGAACCCTTATAAAAATTATCATGTGTATTGTAAAAAAATTAAACATTAATATCATTTTATGTAAAAAAAAATTATATAAATGCGTGTACCCTATATATTACGCGTGTACTTTATAAAGTACACGCATAGTCTATAAAATACACGCTTATTGAAATACTTGTATAATAATGCGTGTACTCAAGATATTGTCCCAAAATATTATATAAATGCGTGTACTCTATATATTACACGCATAGTCTATAAAGTACACACATAGTCTATAAAGTACACGCCTATTGAAGTACTTGTATAATAATGACGCATGAATGAATATTACAATGAATGAATATGAAAAGCTATTCAATCACATGAATGAATATTACAATGAGTCCCTTGAATCAAAACAAAGGACATATACATATTGTAATCGATCGAAAATAGAAAAATCAACTGCTGATAAAGATAAACTTACAAATGATAGAGCCAAGTGATACCGGTAGAATCGATTAAGAACACTGTAATCGATTATAGGACAGACCATCACAGCATAAGATTGATGTTATTTTCGATTTCGAAAAATAGTCGTTAGTTGCAGAGAAAACTCCTATAGCCGATTTGATTTATGATTTTTTTTAAATTGAGAGTATTTATATGTTGGACCTAATTGTTTAAAATTTGGTTCACCGATTTTTTTGTTCAAGATTGTTAGTCCACGGACTAGACCGTAAAAACCTAAATGTATTTCGTTGGACCAAATTTTTGTTCTAATTGACAAGCCTTTGAAACAACTACATATACACAAAAGTCATATATGAGGCTATCTTAATTTTTTTGTAAAATCAAATTTTCATTTATTAAATAAAAAAATAAACACATCAAATCTTTGGTTTTTTTGTTACTTTCTTTAAAAATCGTTTTAAATATAAATTTATAGTTTTATAGAATATTTTCATGGCTTTTTAATTTTGTAAGATATTTAGCACAAGTAACCTATTATAGTTACGGAAAGTGTTGTATGAACATGCATTAATTAATTGTGAATGATAACAAATTTCGACATGGACAAAGGGTTATATCTAAGGATATATACATCCTAGCAAACAAGAACCAACCAAAATAGTGTTCATGCTATATAAATTCTATTCAGAGAAGCTTTTTAAAATGTTATTTTAACTTTCTGGTCTGTAACTTTTTGGGGTTAAGAAAATCATTAGGGTATACCTTATTTTTCAATAATATATATATATATATATATATATATATATATATATGTATATATATATATATATATATATGTATATATATATATATATATATATATATATATATATATATATATTGTAATTTAAAATAATTAATCATTTTTATACATAAATTTTATACAATATACGCGTATTTAGTTGTGTATACAAGATAAAGAAATGAGTATTCAGTAACCGTATATACGCGTATTTAGTTGTGTGTACAAGATAAAGAAATGAGTATTGAGTAACCGTATTGCTAAAAAAATTGTAACTGGATTATGCGTATAAAAATTATTAACCATGGACAAATGAAAAGCTACCTTCTAAAATAAGCTACACAAATACGATATATATTAATAAAAAATAATAAAACAAATTAATAATTACTCTAACAAAATTAGAATTTAATTGTAAGTTAACACTATTTATTTTCAAGATGTCATCAACACCACCACTTTGAGAAGAACCAAGAAGAACTTTAATCTATTTTTACTCATTAGACTAAAAAAACGATATTTGAAAAGATACATACCTCCATAGTAGAAGATTTTTTAAAATCTTCAATTCTAGCGAACATTATCAATGAATTTTAGTCTTCCTTGTGTTCTCAAATTTTGTCTGTATAAAATTGAGAAACTTTCTGTTAGAGATGGATGATAACAGATTAGGTTCACGGAAATGCTCGTAAAAATTACATGCCTTGATATATAAGCTTTTCTTGTGGAAAGGTTGAAAGCACCTGTAGTCATTATGAAAACACATGGATAAGAGTTGGGATGGAATTTATTTTGGGTTTTACTCTTAAAATAAGAGAAATATTAACGCTGATAAACTGTAAGATAAACTGTATTGTGTTTTTATTGTATTTCACTTCTTAAACATAACCAGCCGTGCTGGTGCATATATATACAGTTTAGAGATTACATATTTGATATTCAAATCAATGGGAAACAGTCAGCTGCTGGAGTTTAGTTCCTTAGAAGTAGGAGCGTCAGCTGCTGGAGTTTAGGTCCTTAGAAGTAGGAGCTGCTGTTGATGTTTGTTCCTTTAATGTAGGAGCTGTTGTAGACTGATTCAGGTTCTCTTTGGGAGAGGACTGAATGGGTACGTTTGACACTCCCCCGCAAGCTGATGGTGGTTTTGGAACGATCATGAGCTTGTCACGAAGGAACTGAAACTTAACTGAGGACAGGGCCTTTGTAAAAATGTCTGCTATTTGGTCATGAGTGGATATGAATTGAACTTGTAATTGATGTCGTGCAACTTGATCCCGAACAAAATGAAAGTCAATCTCAACATGTTTTGTGCGAGAATGAAATACCGGATTTGCGGATAAATATGTAGCCCCAATATTGTCACACCAAAGAATGGGAGGTTTATGAGGTGGATAGCCAATTTCGGTAAGAAGGGATGTACGCCAGGTGAGTTCAGCGGTAGCATCAGCAAGGGACTTGTACTCAGCTTCGGTAGAAGAGCGGGACACGGTTTTATGTTTCTTGGATTGCCATGAGATTAGATTGGAGCCCAAGCAAATTGCATAACCACCCGTTGATTTTCGATCATCAACACAACCTGCCCAATCAGAGTCGGTAAAGGCTTGAAGTTCAAGTGATGCGGATTTTGTGAGGTGAAGTCCATGAGATGATGTAGCTTTAAGATACCGGAGTATGCGTTTAACTAGGGTCCAATGAGTGTCGGTAGGTTGGTGCATAAATTGACAAGCTTTGTTGACAGCAAAGGTAATGTCGGGACGGGTTAGTGTGGCATATTGAAGAGCGCCAACAATTTGTCTATAAGGAGTGGGATCGGAGAGTAGAGTACCATCATGTTTGGATAGGGAAAGTGTAGTGGAGAGAGGAGTGGTTAGAGGTTTGGAATTGGACATCCCATGCCGATTGAGAAGGTCGTTAATATATCGTTCTTGGGAAAGATGAATACCAGTGGAGGTAGATGTGACTTCAATGCCAAGAAAATAATGAAGAGAACCAAGATTTTTGAGAGAAAATTCAGTGCTAAGAGATGTAATAAGAGATTGGATGAGGGTAGAATTATTCCCAGTTAAGATTATGTCATCTACATAGATAAGGAGAAATATTATGGTATTGTCATGTTTATAAATAAATAAAGAAGAATCTGTTTTGGAGCCAACAAAGTTTTGGGTGAGAAGATATTGAGTGAGACGATGAAACCAAGCTCGGGGCGCTTGTTTGAGACCATAGAGAGAGCGATTTAATTTACAAACGAAATTGGGATATGTGGAGTCTTTAAAACCAGGAGGTTGTTCCATATACACATCCTCATTAAGAAAGCCGTGTAGAAAAGCGTTATTGACATCCAGTTGGGATATATTCCAGTTATTTGTCACAGAGATGGAGAGGATGGTTCGAAGAGTAGTAGCCTTTATCACGGGACTAAAAGTTTCGTGAAAGTCAATACCATATTCTTGATGAAATCCCTTGGCAACTAAGCGAGCTTTATAGCGTTCAAGGGATCCATCGGATTTTCTTTTGATGCGATAAACCCATTTGCAACCGATGATATTCATTTGTGGGGAAGGAGGAACAAGAGACCAAGTGTGATTGTGTAGAAGTGCATTGATTTCACTTGCCATAGCTTTACGCCAATTTGGATCTTTATTTGCAGTTGTGAAGCATGTAGGTTCAGGAAGGTGTATTGTAGTTAAGTGACTGTGAGGTGGGTGAGAATGTTTAGAATGTGAGCGAAGTTGCATGGGATGTGGTTTGGTGGGTAAATGGCCAAGATCAATTTGTAAGTTAATGCCAGCAGGATTGGAGTATGTGGCAATAGTCGGACTAGAGTTAGAAGGACAGCGGGTAGTGGAAATGGGTGCGGTTGAGGTCTGTTGTGACTGTCGGGTTGTAGAGGGTGGTTGAGCAAGGCGGGTCGGAGCAGCAGCTTGCGGCGTAATAAGCTGTGTGACAGCAGGTGTAGAGGCTGAAATTGGTGGAACAACTGGTGTTTGTGCAGTAGGTAATAAGGAAGTGGGGGGGTTGGGGCAAGTAAGGGGCATTTGTGGTATGTGTATATGTGTAGTAGAAAGACTGCCCCATGGAGAGGTGTTGATAGTGTTAATGGTTGACCTTAATGTAGGAGTGATTTGGGCAAAGGGAAATTTTTGCTCATCAAATCGGACATGACGAGCAAAATAAATTCGTCCAGTTTGCGGGTGAAGACATCGATACCCATGTTGGTTTGAACTATAACCAAGAAAGATACATGGATAAGATCGATAGTCCATTTTATGAACGTTATATGGGCGAAGATATGGAAAACATAAACAACCAAAAGTTTTAAGAAATGAGTAATCAGGAGATTTGGAATAAAGAATTTGAAACGGAGATTTATTTGAGAGTGTGCGTGTTGGCATATAATTAATTAAGGAAACGGCACTTTCGAATGCATAATGCCAATATTTGTGTGGTATAGAAGCGTGGGCCATTAGGGTAAGTCCGGTTTCAACAATGTGTCGGTGGCGACGTTCAACGAAGCCAACTTGTTCATGTGTGTGAGGACAAGAATAACGATGATGAATGCCACAATTTTTAAAAAAAGAATCTAGTTTGCGAAATTCACCACCCCAATCCGTTTGCACATTTTTTATTTTTGTATTAAACTGGCATTCAACAAATTTCTGAAAAGTAATAAAAGTTGAAAACACGCCGGATTTTTGCATTAGAGGATAAAACCAAATAAAATTCGAAAAATGATCAACGAAGATGACAAAATATTTATGACCATTGGTAGACATAGTAGGAGAAGGGCCCCAAACATCGCTGAAAACTAAATTGAATATAGATGAAGATGACTTAATACGACTTGGCAAAGGTTGCCTACATGACTTGCCCATTTGACAGGCTACACAAAGATGATTCTGACTAGTTTTATTAAAAGGAAGCTGATGTTCTTTAAGAACTTGATGAAGAACTCGAGTGTGCGGATGACCAAGCCGGTTGTGCCAACAAGTTGATGAAACTCTCTCGGTATGATCAGCTTCGGGAGAAGAAGACACTGCTGTTGGAGATAGTGTGTAGAGACCATTTTTACTTGTTCCGTGAAGTAGAGGTTTCTGGGTGCGACAATCCTTCACAACGCAGAAAGAGGGGTGAAATTCAAAATAAACGTTATTATCACGAGTAAATTTTTGAACAGAAAGCAGAGATCTAGAAATAGTTGGAACATGCAGAATGTTATTTAACAGGAGATTAGAAGAGGGGGTAGAAATAGAGGAGTTACCAATATGGGAAATAGGAAGTCCCTTACCGTTACCAACATGCAGAGTGTCGGGTCCATGATATTCATAGGGATGGTGAAGGTGGGTGAGGTCAGGGGTAACATGATGGGTGGCACCTGTATCGGGGAGCCAAGCAGTTATGGGTGAGGGTGGGGTGGGTAGGAGGCCAGGTTGAAAATTAGGATGGTGAGTGAAATGAGCAGTGGGTGTAGGGTGGGAGTTATTGAAGCGATGTGGGCAGGACATAGCAGTGTGGTAGTATGCATTACAAATTTGACATCGGGATTGATAGGGAGGTCGAAAATTAGAACGTCCCCTGCCTCGTCCACGTCCACGATTGGAGCGACCACGAGATGAGTTGAAGTATTGTTGTCCAGATTGAGTGTTAGGTGACTGAGGTGGGTTTGAAGAAATAACAGTACTGTGAGCTGTAGGTGTGGTGTTGGAAGGTGTAATAGTAAGGGACGAGAGGTGATCAGTGTTAATAAATTCATGGCTTAGTAGGAGAGCATGTAGTTCTGAAAATGTGACGGGTGTAGAGCGCGCTGTGAGAGTGGTAATGAGATCTTTAAATTCAGAATGCAGACCTTTAAAGATGTGAATGTTGAATTCTTCTTGTGAGAGGGGATGTCCAGCGGCACTTAGTTCGTCAGAAATGGCCTTGGCTTTTTGAAGAAAAGTGGTGGTAGAGTCGTCACCTTGATGAAGCCTATGAAGATGTAGATGTAGATTGAGAATCCGAGTTTCGGATGGAGAAGCAAGTGCTTCAGTGAGGGCTGTCCAGATTTGATGCGAAGTTTGAAGTCCGACAACAAGAGAAATCATCGGTAAAGACAAAGATGCAACTAACATACTGATGATAAGTTTGTCCTGTTGCTTCCAAATTGTAGCAGCAGGTTCATCCGTTGGACAAGGATAGGTTCCGTCAACGAATCGGAGAAGGTTTTGGCCGCTGAGAAAAGGTTCCATCTGAGTTTTCCAGTGTAAGTAGTTTGTATCATCAAGTCGTATTGTGATGTAGTGATGGGAAGGACCAAGATTAATGGAAGGAGTTGGTGAAGTTATGTCACTGTTGGTGTTGGTGGAAGAAGTCATGGTGATGATAAAGGAGAAGAAAGAAAAAAAAAATTGTATTGTTATTATCAGGGCTCTGATACCATGATAAACTGTAAGATAAACTGTATTGTGTTTTTATTGTATTTCACTTCTTAAACATAACCAGCCGTGCTGGTGCATATATATACAGTTTAGAGATTACGTATTTGAAATTCAAATCAATGGGAAACAGTCAGCTGCTGGAGTTTAGTTCCTTAGAAGTAGGAGCGTCAGCTGCTGGAGTTTAGGTCCTTAGAAGTAGGAGCTGCTGTTGATGTTTGTTCCTTTAATGTAGGAGCTGTTGTAGACTGATTCAGGTTCTCTTTGGGAGAGGACTGAATGGGTACGTTTGACAAACGCAAAGAGAAATATTAAATAAATACATTCAAATTCGAGTTTTTGGCCAAAATCTGAACCAAAAGTTACAGAGACAGAGGTTGAAAGACAGCGCGAGGGTGAGACTGAGCTCGGCAACAGAGCAAAGCGAAGAGAGAAGCTTCGTTCACTGGAATGGGAAAGAATGACTCATATAGTGTTTATATAGGAATACTTGAGCAGCGTAATCCACAGACCGCGAGCGAAAATTAGTCGAGGTGTGCGTAAACTGACGCGGACACTTCATAATGTAAAAAATTCCTTACCAAAAAGAAAATATAGCAATACTAAACCCATTGGAAAATGTTGTCCTTGCCGAAATCCAACCGCGAAAATACCGAAATCATGCTTTAGAGGTGTTGAACCTAAACATGATTTTTGTAATTTTGGGATTGATTTTCGGTAAAACTAGAATTGCTCAAACCCATTACACGTGTTTGTATGACAAACTTAGTTTTTACATATCAATCGATTAGTGCGTTTGATAGGACAAGTTAAAATCGATTAGTGCGTTTGATAGGACATATCAATCGATTAGTTCGTATAGGTACTCCTCTCTTCTTCTTTTTTTCATGTAAAAAAAAAACTATTTTAATTTATTTTAATTCATTTATTCACTCAAACACTCATTTACCCAATATTTTTTTATTTTTAAAGGGCGCGCCAGCATCACTCCTTATTTTTAAACTTAATTTTTTAACTTATTTAGTCCCTCAAACACCCATTTACCCAATATTCTCTTATTTTTAAAGGTCCGTGCAACTGACACTCCTTATTTTTAAACTTAATTTTTTAATTCACTTAGTCCCTCAAACACTGACTACCCAATATTCTCTTATTTTTAAAGGTCCGCGCCAGCGGCATCCCATATTTATAAACTTAATTTTTAGCGCATTTACTCCCTCAAACACCCATTTTCTCAATATTATCTTATTTTTAAAGGTCCGCGCCAGCGATACCCTTTATTTTTAAACATATATTTTTTTTAATTTTACAACATTTAAAATAATTTTTGTATTTCTTAAATTATTTAAAAATGTAAAAAAAAAAAGTTTTTTTTATTATATTAAACTAACTTTAATTTTTTAAAACAGTTTTTTTTCCCCAAAAAAATATTTTTTTTATATTAAAATAGTGTTTTTTAACAATAATTTTTTTAATATATAAAAAATATTCATTTCTAATAAAACAATTTTTTTTTAATAAAACAACATTTTTTAATAATTTTCACATGAAAAAAAAGGGTCTTCGGTACTAAGCCGGGGTTACGACCCGGTAAGAGTATCATTACTCTAGGACATATTTGTTGTGGCAATTAATGGTAACTAAAATCTGTGCTCATCATTTTATGTATTTGAGGACAAATTTTGTATGAATACTATTTTACATACATGTTTTGACATTCTTTTGACAAATTTTTGGACAAATTTTACTTACATGTACAAAATGAATGTTTTTTAAAAGATTTGTCATCTCTATAAAAATCATTTTTTTAAACAAGTATTTTTTGGTTAAATTTTTTTTTAGGCCAACTCGAATGGGGAATGTAGATGTGTAGTATTACAACGTTTCCACCCCACAATGGGTAGGAAACAATGAACATTCTATTGTGCGAAAATGTAGCGAGCATGTAAAACTACATTGTGGTTACACAAGATGTAAAGGGGGGCCCACAGCCTAAGCGGTAAATAGTCCCCCGCCCAGCCACCATGGCCGTGTAAATATCTCCCGCCTAACATTTATAAGAAAAAAAATCTTTTACTCCCTCCAACAGATATAAACAAACGATCACATTCTAACGGATATAATATTCATTTTACTATCAATACACATTACACCACAACTATTTTAACACACAAAAAAACACAACATTCTTATAAATTCATTCATTAAATAACATCTCCCTCACAAACTACTCCCATGAACGCTACCTGGTTACCAAATATCACTTAACACTAGGAGTGTTCAAAAAATCGACTGGACCGACGGATCGAACCGAACGGAGCCGAACCGACTACTTTTTTTTGGTCTTTTTTCTTAATCAATCCAGTTTCGGTTTATTTTTTTGGAGGACCGTCGGTCCACGGTTTACAAATTCTAAACCCTGCTAGGACCGACCCGAACCGACTATATATAAAATAATATATTTTTACATATATATGTATATATATAAGATAAACAAATAGTGAAAATATTTATTTTAATATTTGATTAGTTTAAATTATAGTTTAATCCAATATTAGTTTTGTTTTATTTGCAAATTTTGATATTTTTTAGTTTTTAATGTTTGAAAAAAATAGATTCGGGTATATTTTTATTATGATAAATAATGTAATTCATTAATGTGAGAACCGATGGATTAGACCGAACCCACCCTATAAAACACCGAACCGACATTATCGGTCCGGTCTCGGTCCATTTTTTTAGAGGACCGACCAAGTCGATTCGGTCCGAAAAAAACTTTAAAATCGGACCGGACCGGACCGCGAACACCCCTACTTAACACGATGAAGTGTTACTTTGTCGTACATATATGAAATATTCTATCGATGGTGCATTTGGGACAAACCACGCTCGTAACACCTTGTGCAAAAAAATAACTCATTAATATAACTGTAGCGATGGTGTTATTTACAAATGCACTCACAATGCGTTGTAGGAAAAATTTAGAGAGATAAACAAAGATTGTTTGATGTATTTAGCGTAGTTGTCTCGATCATACGGCACCGGTAAAGAAAGTGGGACACATGAGGTTAATTGGGTAATGACAATTATTTACATTGAGTTTATTATTTATATTTGATTTGATTATTTTTTAACACCAATTGTATGAAATATTATGATTTTTAAATCCAGCGAGCTCGTGAAAACTTTCAACGAGATGTGTGTCATAAATTTGGATTTGACCATTGTTACGAGTTGCTCAAGGATTTACCTAAATATAACATATCAACTATTGGGTCACAATATATGGATGAGGACAATCAGTCAATTCCACTAGATTCCAACAACACCGTCCAAAATTCACGGGTTTAGTACAAAGTGAAGCGATGGTGAGACTGAGTTCAGCAAAAAGCGAAGGGAACAGAGAAGCTTATTCGTTTAATGTAATGGAAAAGAGTGACTCTTGTAGTGTTATATAGATATACTAAACCCATTACACGTGTTTGTATGACAAATTTAGAACTCGTTTTGTTCTGCATTCAGAAAATTCAATTTGAACACAACTTTTCAATGTAGTTTTAAAATTCAGTTTCTTTTTTATATAAATATTGGTGCTAGTTTGAAAATTTTATTTTTAAATATAATTTTTTAAAAATTTGACAAAATTGGCAAACATGTATATTTATATGAGAATATATATATATATATATATATATATATATATACACACACACACACACGCACACACATTATGATATTGGCTAATAATCTACATTAAAATTATATACATACATGAATTGATAATATTATTTAATAAGTATGTACTATATGTATATTTTATAATATTCCATACAGTAATTATACATTTATAAAACAATATATAAGTATCGTAGTTATACACATATAAAACAATATATAAGTATCATGTATGTATTGTTAATATTATTTAACATATGTATCTTAGTATATTATATAATTTAATAAAATATACATACATGCAAGTTTGTGTACATGTACATATATATTTTTATTTATTAGAATTGCACATATATTAATGTATTATGTATATATAACATTTATAAAGGTATAAAGGCATAAAATATTAAGAATTAATTATTATGAGTTGAAAAATTAAAACAGAAGCTAGAAAACACCATTTTGTTTTATTCTGAAAAACTTGATTATAACACAAAAATGTTATAATTCAGTGATTAAAATAGGTGTGCCAAATGCTAATTTTTATCAGAATTATATTTAGACAAATAAAAATTATTTATAGTTGCAAACTAAACAGACCCTTAGATTTTACATAATATACCTTTTATAGGGCTCATTTATCGTGACAAATAATGGTAACTAAAGATTTTGTTCACCACTTTCTGTGCTGGATAACCCATATTTTTCATGATAAATTTTGCATAAATATGACATTCACAAATATGTTTTGATATTGTTTTAATAAATTTGTGGGCAAATTTTGCTTACGTGTACAAATGACAAAAATTTACCACATATTTGTAATATCCGTCAAAATCGTTTTTTTAAACATGTATTTCTTAGTTAAACCTTTTTTATTTTGTTAAATGTTTTGTATTTTTTATTAGTACTTTTTTCGGGGGCTAAAATTTATTTTTTGTGTTAAAACTACTTTTCTTAAAAAAAATATTTTTCACTAAAACTTGTTTTTTGTTAAGAAATTGTCTTAATTTTGTCAAAAAAATTATTTTAAAAAGTTGTTTTCATTAAAAATTATTTTTTAAAATATTTTTCATTTTCTGGCTAAGAGCTATTTAAAAAAAAAAACTACTTTTCAAAAAAAAAATTAAAAAAAATTGTGTTTAAAATCATTTTTCTTAAAAAATTTAGTTTTCCACTAAAATTTGTTTTTCATTAAAAAGTTGTTTCATTTTTTGTCAAAATTGTTTTTTTATTGTTAAAATTAATTTTTCATTAAAAACTTTTTTTGTTATATTGTTTTTTCTTGTTAAAATAGTTTGATTTAAAACTAATTTTTTTAAAAAAAAATATATTTTTTTTCTTATAATTGTTTCACGTTTGGACTAAAAATTGTTTTTTTAAATATTTTTTTTGCTAAAAACATGTTTTTTGAAAATCGTTTGTTCCCTCTTTATAAAATGCTGTTACTGTTAAAAAAATATTTTTGAAGATTTTTTTTTAATTGTAAGTTGTTTTTCTTAAACTATTTTGTTGTTAAGAATTATTTTTTTGTTAATAATTATTTTTTAATTAAAAAATATTTTTTTTATATATCAAATTGCTTACAATTGTCATTTTATAATTCATTTTATTAATCATCTCACTTTTGTCATATGAAAAGTGATGTTATCAAAGGACTTTCACTTTTTTGCCATGGGATTTGAAATGAAATTTTTTGTCTTTATGTCATGAATTTTTTTTTGGCATCAATGACATTTGTCCATTTTACAACCAAACACACGCTACGAGGAGGAGAAATAATAAGTAATTGAAAGTAGGTGAGAATTCAAAGTTTGATGAAAATTCATAGGGTAAGATAGGTTATTAAGTGTGCGTAATTAAGGGAGGCAGGTGGGAGGATTAAATGAAAGTTCCATTTTCTACAATAATGGTGGTCAAATTTTCTATTATGTATAAAACTGATCAAGTTTGCGGGGTATCTTTATTTATTGACCAAACATAGATATACATTTTCTCTCTAGCTGCTCTGATTTTGCTACATTTTTCGATTAACATTAATCTACAAGCAACAAATAAATCCGTCAGATTATTCATTAATTGAGTTGATATAGTAATATTACACTGTATTGTACAATATATATTACAATGTCACGTCAGTTAAGGATAATTTGGAATTAAAATCATTATTTTTCAAGTAATAGCAACACAATGTGTATTTACACATAAAAATAATGTTTTTTTAATCTCCTCTATGGTATATACGTTTTTATTAATTTATTTTTGAGAGGATGAAAAAGAAATAGCATATTTTGTGTAATATAACTTGACTAGCTGATACCCGTGCCAAGGGCACGGCGATAAATTTGCTCCCGTGATAAAATCCAGGCCATAAAAAAATGCCTCCGTGATAAAACCCAACCCATAAAAAAAGAAACAAAAAAGAAAACAAAGAGTTAAAAAAAAAAAAAAAAATACTTTTAGCATGACATTTCATGCATGGGCATGAAATGTCAAAAATATCATACATGTCTTTTTGCCATCTCCATATGGCTCATATGGAATTTTTTAGTAAGATATATGTGAAATTTTACAATACATAGAAGAGTTTTTGTAATGTATACAAAGTTTTGATAAGGTACACGGGGTGGGTTTGTATACCCAGACATATACTGTAAAAACACAGTATATACACATAGCACATACGGGTTTTCGGATTACCTCAAAGGCGGAATGTAACCCGATGATCGATGCACGTTGTTTGATACGAGCCGACACCGAATCTGCGAGTTCTTCCTCAGTGTACGCTTCGCGTCTCGTGAAAGTCCGGGTTGGCTACAAGAGTTGCCCCTTTGAATGTCACGCTCACAAATCCAAGATCCGTTGATGATGGATCAAGAGAGAGAGATGATTTGTGTAGGAGGATTTCTAGAGAGAGAGAGATACCGAAAATATGTATCGTATATTTTCTGTTGTACCGTGTAATCACCAAATAGGATATCTATATATAATAGATAAGAGTTCCAAAAACCAACTAATAGTTGGACTCTTCTTATCTGTTATATTTAAGACTCCTCTATTATAATAAATACTTAATTATTATAATAATGATTTATCCAACACTAAATTGGATAATCCATATCACGGTGGGCGGATTATGGATCCGGGTACAAAACCCGACCCATATATTAACATATACAATAAACATTAAGGGGTAAAAATCTTAGTACCAAAAAAATATATTAGTGGCCTAATCTAGAAACTCTAATTGGTGAGCGACTAAATCGGAAAGTTCCTTGAACGTCTCACCCTTGAATATGTTCTTATTTGTACTGGTATTATTGTTTAAAAATAATGCACAACTATTTCCAAACACTCCAAAGTGTTTGAAGAGTAATTGTGTGTTCTCTTTATGATATAAAACTTACAAAACTTGCATAACTAGATTAATATGGTGTTGTTAAAGTTATCTATTGTTTTCTTTCTTACACCATCCACTACTTAAAAATGACAATACAATGTGACATAAATATATTATTGTGATGATAGAAAAGGGAAAGAAAAAGGTGCAAAACCATAACTAACATAAACTGTGTGGATGGTTTTGGTCTAGACAATTAAAAAAATAATTTATGGATATTATTTTGCCGAAGTTAAATACCGGAACTACCGTCGCAAAATACCGACTTCGTATGCAAGAAATACCAAATTTATATTACATTTGTTATTTGTTATCATTAACTAAAGTCAATTAACACAACAATTAATATCAAAGTTCATCTCATTCATTAATTTTCTCGTCCATATAAAGGTTCTCAATTAATTTATTTTCCCTTTAGATAACTTTTGCTTTCACCAAAGTGTGTAGTTATATTTGTCAAATTATGTAGAATTTGCGTTTATTCATATATATGTTATATGATATTTTATGTGTCATTTAATTCTTGTAATTGGAATTAAAACTTTCGAAAAACCAACAATATATAAAATTTAAACAATATATTATGAACGGAAAATAAGAATACAGCTTAAAAATATTAAAAAAAAAACTAGAAATTATTGAAAATAAAAGTTACCGAAGAAACAAAAAATCGACGTGCCATGCGATTTCGTATTCGTAAGTGTTTTCACACTACCAAATCAAACATTTCGAAAAAAATTAGTATGGTGGTTGTATACGTCCAAAATCGACAAATAACTACCCCCACCTCATACCATAATGCACATAGACCAAACCAAAAATTTTAGTACCGTGTCGATATACGTTAATAGCGCCATAACATATACATATAGGGATTATTTGACTTTACCACTCAATAAATTTTCATAATTATATTTAATTTATTATTTTTTTGCATTAGATTTTGCCATTAAAATTGCATGGTAACCGTTTGAGTGGTCAAAATATTATCATTCTTACAAAAAGTCACTACAAGAAAAAATAATATGCGCAACATACAAATTATGTTGCAAAAGTTAGAATTTTGTTGCTAAAAGGTATCGGCAACAATTTCACTCTTTTGTCAGCGTGTTGCCTATTGTCTGTCTAGGAAACCCTTTGGTAGCACATAAAGATTGTGTTATCGAAGGTATACTTTTGGCAACACGCAATTGTGTTGCCAAAAGTATTTTTTAATTTATCAAATTTATAATAAAAAATATTATTTATGTTGCCAAAGGTCACTCAATAGCGACAAAAATAGTTGTGTTGCCAAAAAGCAATCTTCAATATAATCTAAGGTAAACGGTATAAAAATAACTTTTGGCAATAAAACTATTGTGTTGTCAAAAGTTATACCTTTGGCAACACAGCTATTGTGTTGCCAAAAGCTATACCTTTGGCCACACAACTCTTGTGTTGCCAAAAGTACTATATTTTTATTTACTAGCTATTATTTTTCGTATTTGGAAGCACATTTAAAGCTGTAGTTTTTTCATCAAAACTCATACTACATAAAACGTGCAACCTTATAATTCAAAATTACATAGCTCATTTTTCATACAATCATAAGTAATACAAAGTTCCACAATTTTCAACCAAATCTCGTAAATATGAATTATAAAAAAATATTTCATCACAATCCAAGTATAAAGGTACAAAATAAATGCCTCCCAAATAAGAACATAATCAATCCTAAAACATCAAAAGATGTAAACATGATATAACCTAATACATTAACACATGAAAAGATGTTAAAAAATCCACGTACGCTAAAACGACGATGATAATATGACTCCCCCACACTATAAGAAATCGCAGCTCCAAGTCACCACGAATATAATAACTTCAAGTAAAATCCATCATCAACCTGCATAAGATACAAAAATAAATGACTACATGGGTTTGTATAACTTCAAATGCATGTATGTTTAACTTAAATAAATTTAAAACACTATTTAATTTCAGAAAATTTCGACAGAGTTTCCTCTGTTTATTCATGAAATCCAACCTGTTTTAACATTAAAATAAACCCTAAAACAACAAAAAATGCAGCTAAACACCCAAAAAATCCCTTCCACCAATTTAACATCTCAAAATAGTATATACAACCCCACACGGCCATAAACATCATACAAGTATAAAAATATAGTAGAACGTTTAAAAGATCATCAAATAAGCCTATCCCGAGAGTCAAAATAAAAACTGAATATCAAAACATAAACTTAAATTAGTTTTCGAGTAGCTACAAACCTGGCTCCTCCGTATCCATTGACTTTTCCTTGTGTTAAAAATCCATTTTCATTCTACACAAAATACAAAATAAATTAGTATCAATCCGACTTCAAAAGATAATAACAATTTATAACAATTATAGTTATATACATAAACATTTATATATAACAGTTTATTAAAAAAAACTGTTTTATATAAACAGTTATACATATAAATAGTTTATTGTATAATAGTTATATATAACAATTTATGTATAATTGTTTATATATATATGTATATTTATATATATAGACAACTTTTAGCTTATATATAATTGTTTATATATATATGTATATTTATATACATATATATATATATACAACTTTTAACTGTAATATATATAACAACACTTATATATATGAGGGGTTTCTGCCTCTTACGGGACTGTTTTTATGTTGTTTTACGTTTTCAACATTTGACCGCATGTTTTTATGCTATGTCTTACTTTTTACAAATTTACGTCGTACACTCAAACCGGGTGTCACGTGACTACGTGGTCGGTTCCTACGAGTTACATTGGTCCCGTCGGAGGTGTTCGTGCCTCTTACGGAATCATTTTGTGGTTGTTTTAAATTTTCACCCTTTGATGGCATGTTCTAAGACCAAGTCCAATTATTTGAAATTTTTCAGCGTATTCTCAAACCGGGAGTCCCGTGACTATGTGGTCGGTTCTTACGAGTTAAATTGATAATGTACGAGGTATTCGTGCCTCTTACGGGACTGTATTGTGGTTGTTTTACGTTTTCACCCTCTAATGGCATGTTATTATGTCCAAGTTTAACATTTTGCAAATTTACATCGTATACTCAAATCGAAAGTCCTGCCACTATGCGATTGGTTCTTACGAGTTACATTTGTCTCGTACAAGGTGTTTTTACCTCTTACGAGACCGTTTTGTGGTTGTTTTATGTTTTCGCTCATTTACGGCATTTTTTATGCTTAAGTCTAACTATTTGCAAGTTATCTTCGTATTCTCAAATCGGGAGTTTCGTGATAACAAGGTTGCTTCTTACGAGTTAAATTGATTACGTATGAGGTGTTCGTGGCTCTTACGGGACCTATTGTGGCTATTTTACTTTTTCACCCTTTGACGGCATGTTTTTATGCTTAAGTCTATCTTTTTGTAAATTTACGTCATACACTCAAACCGGGAGTCCCGTGACTATGGAGTCGGTTCCTACAAGTTATATTGGTCCCGTGCGAGATTTTTGTGCCTCTTATGGGATCATTTTGTAGTTATTTTACATTTTCACCCTTCGATAACATATTTTTATGCTCAAGTCAAATTTATGTCGTATAATCAAACCGGTAGTCCCGTGACTATGCGATCCATTCCTAAGAGTAAGATTGGTCTCGTGCGAGGTGTTCGTGCCTATTACGGGACCGTGTTGTGACTGTTTTACGTTTTCACCCATTGACGACATGTTTTTACGCCTAAGTCTAACTTTTTTTAAATTTGCATTGTATATTCAAACCGGAATTCCTATGACTATGTAGTCGGTTCCTGCGAGTTACATTGGTCCCGTACGAGGTGTTCGTGCCTCTTACGGGATAATTTTATCGTTGTTTTACATTTTCAATCATTGACGGCCTGTTTTTATGCTTAAGTTTAACTTTTTACAAATTTACATTGTATACTCAAATCGAAAGTCTCGTGTCTATGCGGTTAATTCCTACGAGTTACATTGGTCCCGTGCTAGTTGTTCATATCTCTTACGAGACCATATTGTGATTGTTTTACGTTTTCACCCTTTAGTGGCGTGTTTTTATGCCTGTCTTACTTTTGACAAATTTATATCGTATTATCAAATCGGGAGTACCGTGGTCATACCGTCATTTCCTACAAGTTACATTGATCCTGTACGAGGTGTTTCTGCCTCTTACGAGACCGTTTTATGGTTGTTTTATGTTTTCACCATTTGACCGCATGTTTTTATGCTTTAGTCGTAACTTTTTGTAAATTTATGTCGTACACTAAAATCGAGAGTCACGTGACTACGCGATCGGTTCCTACGAGGTATATTGGTCCCGTCAGAGGTGTTCGTGCCTCTTACAGATCCGTTTTGTGGTCCTTTTAAGTTTTCACCCTTTGATGGCATGTTTTAAGATCAAGTACAATTGTTTACAATTTTTATCGTATTCTCTAACCAGGAGTCCCATGACTACGCGGTCGGTTCCTATGAGTTAAATTGGTCATGTACGAGGTATTCCTGCCTCTTACGGGACTGTATTGTGATTGTTTTATGTTTTCACCCTCTGATGGCATATTTTTATGCCCGAGTCTAACTTTTGCAAATTTATGTCGTATACTCAAACCGAAAGTCCTGTTAATATGCAGTTGGTTCCTACGAGTTACATTGGTCCCGTACAACGTGTTTCTGCCTCTTACGAGACCGTTTTGTGACTGTTTTACGTTTTCACCCATTTACAACATTTTTTATGCTTAAGTTTAATTGTTTGTAATTTTTCTTCGTATTCTCAAACCGGGAGTCCCAGGACTACACGATCGGTTCCTATGAGTTAAATTGGTCATGTACGAAGTGTTCGTGCCTCTTATGGGACCGTATTGTGATTGTTTTACATTTTCACCCTTTGACGACATGTTTTTATGCATAAGTATAACTTTTTACAAATTTACGTCGTACACTCAAATCGGGTTCCCTGTGACTATGCGGTCGGATCCCACAAGTTACATTGGTCCCATGCGAGGTTTTCGTGCCTCTTACGGGACCGTTTTGTGTTTTTTATACATTTTCACCCTTTAATGGCATATTTTTATGCTTAAATCTAACATTTGGCAAATTTATGTCGTATAATCAAAGCGGGAGTTCCATGACTTGGCGCTCCATTCCTACGTGTTACATTGATCCTGTGCGAGATGTTCATGCCTCTTACGGGACTGCACTGTGACTGTTTTACGTTTTTACCCATTGAGGACATGTTTTTATGCCTAAGTCTAACTTTTTTCAAATTTGCATTGTATATTCAAATCAGAATTCCTATAACTATGTGGTTGGTTCCTACGAATTACATTGGTCCCGTACGAGGTGTTCGTGCCTCTTACAGGATAATTTTATAGTTATTTTACGTTTTCACTCATTAATGGCATGTTTTTATACCTAAGTTTAAATGTTTGCAAATTTACGTTGTATACTTAAACCGGATGTCCAGTGTCTACGCCATCGATTCCTATAAGTTACATTAGTCCGTGCTAGTTGTTCGTGTCTCTTACGGGAGCATATTGTGGTTGTCACCTTTTAGCGGCGTGTTTTTATGCCTAAGTCTTACTTTTGGCAAATTTACATCGTATAATCAAACCGAGAGTCTCGTGGCCATGCGACCATTTCCTACTAGTTACATCGATCCTATACGAGGTGTTTCTGCCTTTTACGGGACCGTTTTATGGTTATTTTACGTTTTCACCATTTAACCGCATATTTTTATGCTCAACTCTACCCTTTTGCAAATATACGTCGTACACTCAAACCGGGAGTCACATGACTACGCGATCAGTTCCTACGAGTTACATTGGTCCCGTCGGAGGTTTTCGTGCCTCTTACGGGACCGTTTTGTGGTTGTTTTAAGTTTTTACCCTATGATGGTAAGTTTTAAGACCAAGTTTAATTGTTTGCAATATTTAGTCGTATTCTCAAACTGGGAGTCTCATTACTATGCGGTTGGTTCCTACGAGTTATATTGGTCATGGACGAGGTATTTGTGCCTCTTATTGGACTGTATTGTGGTTATTTTACGTTTTCACCTTCTGATGGCATGTTTTTATGCCCAAGTCTTACTTTTTGCAAATTTACATCATATACTCAAATCGAAAGTCCTGTCACTATGCGACTAGTTCCTACAAGTTACATTGGTGCTGTACGAGATATTTATGCCTCTTACAGGACCATTTTGTGGTTGTTTTATGTTTTCACCCATTTACGGTAATTTTTATGCTTAAGTCTAATTGTTTGCAATTCTTTTTGTTATTCTCAAATCGGGAGTCTCGTGACTACGCGGTCGGTTCCTACGAGTTAAATTTGTCATGTACGAGGTGTTCGTACCTCTTAAGGGACCGTATTGCGGTTGTTTTATGTGTTCACCCTTTGACGGCATGCTTTTATGCATAAGTCTTAACATTTTATAATTTTATGTCTTACATTCAAATCGGATGTCCCGTGACTACAAGGTCGGTTCTTACAAGTTACATTGGTCCCATGCAAGGTTTTCGTGCCTCTTACGAGTCTATTTTTTGGTTTTTTTACATTTTCGCCATTCGATGGCATATTTTTATGCTTAAGTCTAACTTTTGGAAAATTTACATCGTATAATCAAAACGGGAGTCCCGTGACTACGCGGTCCATTCCTACGAGTCCAAATTGCCGTATTTCAATCTCACGACAAGTTTCATAATTCAATATTCATATATAATAATCATATATGCACATTATAATCAAATACCAACTCGCATCTCGCTAGTATTTTAAATCCGGATTAATTTCCAATCAATACACATTTAATTCAATTAATCCCATAAATAAATATCACAAAAATACGGGGTATTACAGGTACAAAATAAAAACATCAGAATTAACAAATAAAAAAATTCCTATACAAATCTATACCCTCTTGAATCCAAAAATCAAAAGGTACTAAACATAAAGGACTCAAAACTTTCTTCAAAGTCTTCAACATAAAATCTTCAAGATTTTTCTCATCAGGGTGTGCAATCCAATATTTTTCAACTTTGTACCTACACACATGAGACAAAGCAAATACCTCGTGACACATCGAGTTTGAAATGATATAAAAATATATCAATCACCATAATCAAATATCCCCCATAATGCAAAAACTCCCATAATTCGTTCTCCCCCTTTTTATTTGACCAAAATAGAGATGGGAACGAATAAACAAAATAAAGCATGGAGTTATCACGATAAAAGAGATACTCAAACAAATTGGTTATTTTTTTATTTTTTCTATAAAAAAATAAAAATCACACCATGAATTTACAATAAGGCAACCATGTCATGGAAACGGAATGAATTGGTGTGAACATATTCAATAGGTAATAAAACTCGATCAAGCATACGTGCATGATGCATAAGTGTACTCTTATCGAATGAACATAAAAAATATACTTAGGTGTAAAATTGTTGAATTTAGATGATATCGACTAAATCAAATCAACAAATCAAGGCCTAAGTGATTTTCAAACAAATAATGTCCAAAACTATTTAATGCCGCTTCACGAATTTTTGAAAGGACGTGCAAACATATTGATACATAGTCAATCAAAACTCCCTCATAAATAATTATCATTTTATTTTTCTAATGAGGTTCTGAATTCTCAACATAGAGAAAATCTATTGGCCCAAATTTTGGCATATTTTATCTTTCTATTGCCTTAATTTTTTGTGCGCGCTCTTTTCAAACGGTGGCATTCATGACGTGATTATTATTCACTCGCAGCCCTTTCCCATGTCACTCATCATTTTTTTAAATTTAAATAAATTCCTCACGGACAATGATTTTTACATGCATTACTTTTATTACTCTCATATTATTTCACTTGGTTCGTTTTAAGGATAGGATTGAGATGAAAGCACTCGACCAACATGTGATAGACAATTACAATAATCAAACAAATTTGTGCACGTGTGCGATAAGAACTACGAGTCAAACATGTAGGAAGTATTAACAAATAACAGCTCAATGACTCCAAACATTGTAAAGCACATGGATGACATGACATATTGTCTCAAAACACTATCAAATAGTCACATGGATATGGAATGATTGTAACACCTTGTATTTCTGTGCATTTAAACACTCAATTAATTCGGGTAAATTTTCAATTAATTGTGTGTCGTAGTTTAATTGAATTAATTATGGTAATAATTATTTAAATATTAATCGGAGAGTAAATGGTTAATATTTATGAAATTGAATTAGTAAATTAATAGTAATAATTTATTTACGTCATAATGTGTATTAGTGACATGGTACTTATTTATCTCAGCAGGGAGTCATAACTTATTACTATTCATAAACGGTGTAAAAAAATACAAAACTCTGTCTTTTTCCAAAAAAATTATCGAAGTAAAATCTTTTTGTATTTTGCCAAAATTTTACAAAAATAAAAATCTAAAATAAAAAATACACAAGTTATAACACTAGCAAGGGTATATCATAAAGCACAACTAGTGTATGACAAACAAGCAAACACAATCATCTATAAGATATGGCAAGAGGAGAATCATGTGTCAGCAATCGAGAATTAACTCGTTTAATATCTAGTGCCTCTAGAAGTGATTTCCTAACCCAAATAGGTGTGCATCGACGGATAGGGATTTTGGGAACCACAGGAACACTAGACTTAAACTTCTTAGGACCTTTTCGAAGATCGAAACAAAAACACCTTAGGTGACCTTTCCTACCACAATATGAACATGTATAAACGAGTGGAAAGACACTTATGGGTTTAACTTTTTTAACGTCCTTTGGATTAATTAACCCTCTAAGACAAATAATCGTCTTGGCTTTACCACTGTAAACATTAGAACACGACGAGATATTACCATCACTATACAAACTACTCGAGTCTTTCAAATTATTTTTCAACTTGAATATTTTAGACTCAAGCAAAGAATTAGACTCTTCCAATTTTATGGACTCCTTCAAAACATCAATCAAAACTAAAAGGTTATCTCGCTCCACCTCAATTAAAACAAATTTATCCTTAAGAGTCTTTTCACGTGCCGTAAAATTATTGATTAAACTATTATCCCCAACAGCACAAACGTGAACCATAAAATTTTTAAAGCCCTCCAACTCTTTTTCTAGAACTAGGACCCTATCATCACTCTCATTTTTGGACAATTTTAATGCATTAATTTCTTGGTCCAAAGAAATAAATTTTCACGATTGAAATCTCTTTGATTTTCAACCGTTTGCAAAAGATCGATTGCGAATTTAAAATAAGAATTTTCTTTTTCTAAAACTTCAATTATTTTTTGCAAACGTCAAATTCAAATGATTTAAATCATCAAAACTTTGACTCGTGTCAACAGGAGGGGTCATATGATTAAATAAGTGCTCCATTGAAAAAGTGCGACTTTCGAACACTGATTGTTTTTTAAAATAATCGATATCACACAAATTTTTGCGAAAAACAGAATCAAACACAATAAATTAGCATAACCTGCTATATTACTAATTTGTAGAAGGTATGCACTCGCTTTAAAAAGCTCTGATACCAATTTGTAAAATCTAATACCGTGTGCGATACTAATTTAATTAAATGTGCAAATTCCAATCACAAACTTATTTAATTAGAGTCAATTTTGGAATCAATTTAATTCAACCCCCAACACAAACAACTACATGTTGGCGTGTGTCAAACCATCATAAATAAAATATGCGAAAAAAAATTTCAGGAAAAATTCCCAAAGGACAAAACCTTTTTATTTCACTATAATTTGTAAATCGCAACTTACACGGATTACAATGAAATACAGTTGAGACACGAATACCCGCAGGTGTCGGTAGGTGTCGTCAGCAATAGATCCATATGAATAAAACCTACATGGACCGCAGTTCAAATCAGTCCAGGAACATCGCAACACTCCCTATGACACGCATTCGTCTTTAGCCTAGTACCTCCAATGGTGCCTAGATCAGTAGCATAAAATTCCCAGCAAAATATATCTTGGGTTCCACAAAACAATTCCCATAAAAGTATTTGGGATTCTGTGAATTGAAAAACAAAAGCTTTAAACCCTTAAATGGGAGAGGAAAACTTTCTGCCTAAAGCAGTTGTCGAAACAGAGTTAAAGACTTTTCTCTCAAAAAGTGTTCTGAAAAAACAAACGACTTCTCCAACTTTTAAAACAAGCTAAACGTCCATTATAGAACAGTCATTGAGGCGGTGGTATATCGTCTCAAAAAGAAGCGTCGCTCGAATGACTATTGATATCGTTCGAACAAAAATGATGTCACTTGAACCAGACCAGAACGTCAAACTCGAGTCTCGCCATCAAACATAAAAAAAATTCTTCAAAACTTTTACAAACCTTAATGTACGAAACAGTGTCAATTCTTTTTTATTAAACACATTTATAAAAATATTTTTACATTTACAAAAACTTTTCTAACCTCTTATAAAAATGTTCCAAAACTTTTAATCTCTTATGAAATGTAAATGGAACTTAAATGTATTTTTAGCAAAATCAGCTCGTCGGGGCTTGAATGTCGGAGACTTGTAATTCGAATCCGTCTTTTGTAGATGTAAACTTCGACCTGTAGCGGTATACGATCTACTTAATTCCGACAGAAATTTATAAAATTATGTCCTTACACTTTGTTTATTCCTGTGTAGTGGTTCTATTATTTTGTGGTTTGAACAATTCCTTTGTTTCACATTTGAATAGGTTTGAAGACTTAAAAGCATTGCAATCGGGGATGATTGGGGTATTAAAAGTTATATAGAAGTATAATAAAGAGAGTAAAAACCATAATCACAAACACATTATTTCATTATTATAAGAGAACAACTTTTTGCATGTTTCATCTCGTTTGTGTTATCGAAATACTATCATCTATCACTTTAATTCATTATGTCAATTTTATGTACCATCAAATCAATAATTTGATATTGATGTCATCTAAACTCATTCAATATTATTATAATATTTTTTCTTAGACTCTCTTTTATATCTATTTCAGAAAACCTTGAAGAATCAAGTGGGAATTGCGATTCTTCATTACTCTTGTCTTGAAGGTATATTACTGTCTATTTTATATTTGTAACTCGTTGTTTTGCATAAATGTTTCTTAGTTGATAGATGTGATCATTTATATGGACAATATATATTATGATTAGAAAATATCAATCAATTATTGGAATATCCTAATCAATTTTCCCTTTTAAGATATCATTCATGTTAGGTTTTTGTTTGCAACCACTAAATAGAGCTTGTTTTCTCCCAATCGTGGTCTTTATTTGTATGATTAGTCCAATTTAGAGTTTGCTTGGCATTAATTTTTATAGGTTTTTACGGTCTAGTCCTTGGACTAATAATTCTGGACTAACAAACCGGTGAACCAAATTTTAAAGGATTATGTCCAACATATAAATACCCCCAATTTAAAAAAATCATAAACCTAATCGGCTATTGGAGTTTTCTCTGCAACTAACGACTACTTTCCGAAATCGAAAATAACATCAATCTTATGCTTTGATCGTCTATCCTATAATCGATTACAGTGTTCTTAATCGATTCTACATGTATCACTTGGCTCTATCATTTGTAAGTTTATCTTTATCAGCAGTTGATTTTTCTATTTTCGATCGATTACAATAAATATATGTCCTTTGTTTTGATTGAAGAGACTCATTGTAATATTTATTCATGTGATTGAATAGCTTTTTATATGTTATATATGTATATGTTTTTATTTGTGTTTTTTATGCATTTATGTTTGGATTCTTCATAAATAAGTTATATTTATCAATATTTGTAATTGTTAGTTGAATGTGCTGAATGAATATTATTGATGTTTCATTCTAATTTTAAGAGTCCTTGATTTTGATTTGGTATTGAATCACTTATTGAGATAGGTCCGCGCCAGCGAAAATAACCAGTTCGATATTAGTTCTTAAAGTACACGCAGTGTTTATAAAGTACGCGTGATTGATTTTTTGAAAATATGCGTGTTTTATTGCTTCATGTATAGGTTTTTAAAAAGTACCTGTAATTTTATATTAATTATAAATAAATATTTTGATATTTCATGCATTAAATTATTGCACACATTTTTAGAATTGTTGACCTTGAAGTAAATGTTTTTCGTCTCTGTTTTACTTCAGGACATTATGGTAAGTAGTGTAATAGCAAAGTGTTGTTATTTGGATAATATGGCTTGTATTGAAATATTTGAAGATAGCTCATTAGATTTCATATGCAATGAGTTGTGTATTAGGTTTACTAATTTGAGAAGTGGGAGTTTTTTATTGAGGTATTCATTTGTTGGTTCATGTTGGTTTATGACAACTATGTTTGTTGTATGTTGCGGTCCCAATTGATCGTGAAAGCTAATTTCATTTGGATATATGTCATTGATTCATTACCATTTTCATGTAATACATGTCGTAAACGGGTTGAATACTCTAATCGAATTTTTGAAGGGATTGACTGTAGTAATACAAGTTCTGAGAGGGTTGACAGTGGTGATACAAATACACAGAGATTAGAGTCTTTATCATCAGGCACTAAAAATGATTTTAATAGTTGCATTGAAAATGACTTTTATCTTGGAGGTGTGGAGCCGAGTGAGTCGAAAGTCTATCTTTCGAATGATTGAAAGACTTATATAAGTCATGAGCAACAGTGTTTTGAAGGAGGTGTAGTGGAACTTCGGGATAAATTGCGAAAGTATGCCGTTGAGATTGGGTTCAAGTATGTATATTTGAAGAATGATAAAACTCGAGTGACGGCTGAATGCTCTAAAAAGACTACTGAGAATTGCATGTGGAGAATTCATGCTTCATTATCTACAATAAATGGATACTTTTACATATGTGCAATGAATAATGAGCATACATGTAGAGGTGTCTTTCATAGTCCGTCAGCCAAAATGATAGCCTCCAAGTTGGTTTCAACATTGGTAGCTGATGATCTTAGAGATAACCCGCTATTGAGACCAATTGATGTAGTTAGAGATATGAAGAAGAATTATGATCTTGATATAGCTTATCAACATGCATGTCCTGTGAAAGAGATGGTTGTTGTTGATATACATGGTGATGAAAAGGTTTCTTATGCATTAATGAATAATTATCGTGACCTTCTATTGCAGTATAATCCTGGGTCGCATTGCATCCTTGCCGTGGAACATGAGAGTAAAAAATTCAAGAGAATATTTGTAATGTTTAGAGGATGTATTTATGGATTTCAATACTGCAGACCTGTTTTATTTCTTGATGGTGCCTTTTTGAAGAGCCGTTACCGTGGAACAATACTATCAGCTACTGCAAGGAATGGGAACAATGGTAAATTAATTGTAAATATTTTATTTTGTGTATTGCATTGAAATTTTGTTTGTTCCATTCCATATCATCCAAATACAAGCATAAAAATATAAAATACCTTTAAAGGTCATTGTTTTAGTTCATGAGTACTTTTCATTTTTCTGCATGTATCTTCATGATATGTCTTATTATGTGTAATACTAAGTAAAGTATACACATAGTGCATGTCAAGTACACGTGAATGTTTTTGTTAATTTCACGTGTACTTTTCATTTTTACGCGTGTACTTTGATGATGATGATTTTATGTGTAATACTAAGTAAAGTACACGCATTTTACATGTAAAGTACACGGAATATTTTTGTTAATTTCACGTGTACTTTTCATTTTTATGCGTGTACTTTGATGATGATGTTATGTTGAATACAAACTAAAGTACACGCATTTTACATGTCAAGTACACGTGAATGTTTTCTTAATTTCACGTGTACTTTCCATTTTTATGCGTGTACTTTGATGATAGGTGTTATTTAGAAATATTAAAGCAAAGTACATGTTAAAAATGTAAAGTACCTTTGAATGTTTTTGTTTAGTTCACCTGTACTTTACATTTTTATGCGTGTGTGTTGATGTTAGTCTTGTTAATAATAAATCCGAGCAAAATATTGGAAAGTAAACGTGCATGTCTTTTTATCTTTATCATGTGTACGGTACATTTTTATGTTTTGTCTTGTTATTTACAAACAATTTAAATTAAACGCATAATATATTTCCCATGTGTTTTAGGGTCTGCGCCAGCAGCATCAATATACAAAGTGTTGTACATGGATATGTTATTTATTTTAATTTTGATATATTTTTATATTGCAGGACTTTTTCCTGTTGCATATGTTGTTGTTTATTCCGAAACCGAAGATAATTGGATGTGGTTTCTTATCAATTTGCATACTGCAGTAGTTGAGCAATATCGAAACATAACATTTATATCAGATCGAAACAATGGATTACTTGAAGCTGTTTCGAGGGTCTTCCCATTGTCTGCACATTCCTACTGTATACATCATTTACAAGGGAATGTAAAAAAGGAAATTCGTGAAAATTGTGCTGGATTTCGAAAGAAAATTGTTAAAGATTTTTTATCTTGTGCATGTATTTCACAAGAATATTGAAGCATTGAAGAAGGAAGGAGGAGCTGCTATTGCCGATTTCATTGATAGTTTGCCTCCCGAGAATTGGTCCTGTGCATATTTCCCTGGTAAACGGTATGGTGACATGGCATCTAGTGTTGCGGAGTCATTCAATTCATGGATATTGGAGGAAAGGAATTTACCAGTAATGAATATGCCTGATAAATTGAGAGTGAAGATTATGAATTTCAATGCAAACAAACTTGTTGAGTCTGACACTTGGACAAATGAGCTATGTTTTTTTTCAAAAGTTACTTAATGAAAATTGGAATAAAAGCCGACATTGGACTATTAGTCGCTCAAGTCAAAATGTATTTGAAGTTCATTCAGAAGTGCGAGCAACAATTGACTTAGGAGAAAGGACTTGTTCTTGTAAGCGTTGGCAGATTAGATGTTTTTCAGGTTCTCATGTTGTTTGTGTTGTGCGCAGGAAAGGAGCCAGTATTTATGATTATATTGAGGAGTACTCTAAGGTATCTTTCTACAAAAAATCATACTCGATACCTATAGTTCCTCTTCCTGATTAATTTTCCTTAAATATTCCTATTCCTGAAAATTCATCTGTTCTTCCACCAATGACTAAGAGACCGACAGGCAGGCCAAGAAATAAGAGAATAAAGTCTTCTGGTGAGATCACAGTAAGGAAAGTTACTTGCTCGAGGTGTAGTAAAACGGGTCATTACAGGTCTACTTGTAAGGAACCCATTTGACTATTTCTTTAAAATTGTTGAATTCATTCATTTTAACCATTTGATTGAATAAATTAATTAATAAACCATTTATTTCACATAAATGAATGTAATTTATTTTTAAGTCTCATTCTTTAGTTTGTTTTTTGTGTTGCTGTACACATATTTTTCATAAAACATACATGATCATTTTTTCTTGTGTTCACGTGTACTTTACCTTTGTATGCGCATGTTATGTATAGTACACGCGCATTTTGATGTCCAAAGAAATTTTATCAATGTGTGTCCTTGATAAAATATGCGTGTACTTTATTAAGTACACGTATATTAATAAAGTACACGCATTTAAAAATGGATTTGTTCAGTTTAATATGCGTGTACTTTATAAAAGCATGCGTGTACTTTATTAATGTAAATGCATGAAGTACACGCATAATATAAATATAATATGCGTGTACTTGATGAAATGTGCGTGTACTTTATTAAGTACACGCATTGATAATTAATGTGCACGCATTTAAATATAAGTGTACATGCATGTTTTAGCAAAGTACACGCATTTTGATATGACAAAAATCTAATTCAATATACGTGTACTTTATGTATTCTGCATGTAATTTTATCATTTAGACATATATAAATGTATGTACTATTTGGAAAATGGTTTTGGACATTACAATGTGCTTGTACTTTATAAAAGACATTTGGGTCACCCATATTCTTAAACTCCTATGGGTATTATGGTCCGCGCCAGCGGTATTATTATATAAGTACTTCAATAGGCGTGTACTTTATTGACTATGCGTGTACTTTATAAAGTACACGTGTAATATATAGAGTACACGCATTTATATAATTTTTTTACATGAAATGATATTAATGTTTAAATTTTTTACAATACACGTGATCATTTTTATAAGGGTTCACGTGTACTTTATTATATTTAGTGTATGACATAACTGAGAACACATTCATGAAAGAAATAATTTTTTTTATTAAAAACAAAAAAATAAAGTAAAATTTTTTCAAATAAAGAAAACTGAAAAAACTAAAGAAGGCTTCTATTAGGGATGTTTGTCAAAGGCATCCAGGGTGTCAGGAAGAGAGTCAATTAAATTCGACCAGTGTCGAATTTCTTCTTCTATGACAGCTACAAGGCCTTCATGAAGAGCCTTCTTCTCCTTCAGCTTTGCGATTTTCATGGGAATTTTTTGTGTATAGAAAGACATGAGGTCTTCATGTGTTTGAGGAGGGTCCTCATCGACATCAAATAAATCTATGGGATTGGGTGGAAGTTCAGAATAGCCTTCCCTTACATATGTTTGAACCTGCTCAAAGGCAATTTCATATGAGGAAATATTTTCCTCAATTTTCCTTATTTTTTTTTTATTTCTTTCATCTCTCTCAAGAGTTTCTCGCAAGTTTTCTGATGGAATAGTCATTATGTTATCTTTACCCTATATGTAATGATTAAGAAATTGAACAAATATTACTCTTTTATAGAAAAAGTTAAAGCTATTTATTAAGCTGAACTACTCACTTCCCAACTACTTCTGGTCAAGAAATAAATAGCTTTAACTTTTTCTATAAAAAAGTAATATTTGTTCCTTTCTTAACCATTACATCTAGGGTAAAGATAACATAATGGCTATTCCAACAGAAAACTTGCGAGAAACTCTCGAGAGAGATGAAAGAAATAAAAAAAAAATAAGGCAAATTGAGGAAAATATTTCCTCATATGAAATTGCCTTTGAGCAGTTTCAAACATATGTGAGGGAAGGCTATTCTGAACTTCCACCCAATTCCATAGATTTATTTGATGTCGATGAGGACCCTCCTCAAACACATGAAGACCTCATGTCTTTCTATACACAAAAAGTTCCCATAAAAATCGCAAAGCTGAAGGAGAAGAAGGCTCTCCATGAAGGCTTGTAGCTGTCATAGAAGAAGAAATTCGACATTGGTCGAATTTAATTGACTCTCTTCCTCACACCCTGGATGCCTTTGACAAAGATCCCTAATAGAAGCCTTCTTTAGTTTTTTCAGCTTTCTCTATTTGAAAAAATTGTACTTTATTTTTTTGTTTTTAATAAAAAATTTATTTCTTTCATGAATGTGTTCTCAGTTATGTCATACACCGAATATAGTAAAGTACACGTGAACCCTTATAAAAATGATCACGTGTATTGTAAAAAATTTAAACATTAATATCAATTTATGTAAAAAAAATTATATAAATGCGTGTACCCTATATATTACACGCGTACTTTATAAAGTACACGCATAGTCTATAAAATACACGTTTATTGAAATACTTATATAATAATGCGTGTACTCAAGATATTGTCCCAAAATATTATATAACTTATTTATGAAGAATCCAAATATAAATGGATAAAAAACACAAAATAAAAACATATACATATATAACATATAAAAAGCTATTCAATCACATGAATGAATATTACAATGAGTCTCTTGAATCAAAACAAAGGACATACTTATTGTAATCGATCGAAAATAAAAAAATCAACTTCTGATAAAGATAAACTTACAAATAATAGAACCAAGTGATACAGATAGAATCAATTAAGAACATTATAATCGATTATAGGACAGACGATCACAGCATAAGATTGATGTTATTTTCGATTTCGAAGAATAGTCGTTAGTTGCAGAGAAAACTCCAATAGTCGATTTGATTTATGATTTTTTTAAATTGGGGCTATTTATATGTTGGACCTAATTGTTTAAAATTTGGTTCAACGATTTTTTTGTTCAAAATTATTAGTCCAAGGACTAGACCCTAAAAACCTAAATGTATTTTGTTGGACCAATTTTTTTTTCTAATTGACAAGCCTTTGAAACAACTACATATACACAAAAGTCAGATATGAGGCTATCTTAATTTTTTTGTAAAATCAAATTTTCATTTATTAAATAAAAAAATAAACACATCAAATCTTTGGTTTTTTGTTACTTTCTTTAAAAATCGTTTTAAATATAAATTTATAGTTTTATAGAATATTTTCATGGCTTTTTAATTTTGTAAGATATTTAGCACAAGTAACCTATTAAAGTTACGGAAAGTGTTGTATGAACATGCATTAATTAATTGTGAATGATAACAAATTTCGACATGGACAAAGGGTTATATCTAAGGATATATACATCCTAGCAAACAAGAACCAACCAAAATAGTGTTCATGCTGTATAAATTCTATTCAGAGAAGCTTTTTAAAATGTTATTTTAACTTTCTGGTTTGTAACTTTTTGGGGTTAAGAAAATCATTAGGGTATACCTTATTTTTCAATAATATATATATTTAAATTTGTAATATATATATATATATATATATATATATATATATTGTAATTTAAAATAATTAATAATTTTTATATATAAATTTTTATACAATATACGCGTATTTAGTTGTGTATACAAGATAAAGAAATGAGTAACCGTATTGCTAAAAAAATTGTAACTGGATAATGCGTATAAAAATTATTAACCATGGACAAATGAAAAGCTACCTTCTAAAATAAGCTACACAAATACGATATATATTAATAAAAAATAATAAAACAAATTAATAATTACTCTAACAAAATTAGAATTTAATTATAAGTTAACACTATTTATTTTCAAGATGTCATCAACACCACCACTTTGAGAAGAACCAAGAAGAAATTTAATCTATTTTTACTCATTAGACTAAAAAAATGATATTTGAAGAGATACATACCTCCATAGTAGAAGATTTTTTAGAATCTTCAATTCTGACGAACATTATCAATGAATTTTCGAGTCTTCCTTGTGTTCTCAAATTTTGTCTGTATAAAATTGAGAAACTTTCTGTTAGAGATGGATGATAACAGATTAGGTTCACGGAAATGCTCGTAAAAATTACATGCCTTGATATATAAGCTTTTCTTGTGGAAAGGTTGAAAGCACCTGTAGTCATTATGAAAACACATGGATAAGAGTTGGGATGGAATTTATTTTGGGTTTTACTCTTAAAATAAGGATATAGATAAAACTTCCAGCAACGAGCTGTAGAGTGTGTGCAATTGACGCAAAGAGAAATATTAAATAAATACATTCAAATTCGAGTTTTTGGCCAAAATCTGAACCTAAAGTTACAGAGACAGAGGTTGAAAGACAGCGCGAGGGTGAGACTGAGCTCGGCAACAGAGCAAAGCGAAGAGAGAAGCTTCGTTCACTGGAATGGGAAAGACTGACTCATATAGTGTATATATAGGAATACTTGAGCAGCGTAATCCACGTATCGCGAGCGAAAATTAGTCATGTGTGTAAACTGACGCGGACACTTCATAATGTAAAAAATTCCTTACCAAAAAAAAAATATAGCAATACTAAACCCATTGGCAAATGTTGTCCTTGCCGAAATCCAACCCCGAAAATACCGAAATCATGCTTTAGAGGTGTTGAACCTAAACATGATTTTTGTAATTTTGGGATTGATTTTCGGTAAAACTAGAATTGTTCAAACCCATTACACGTGTTTGTATGACAAACTTAGTTTTTACATATCAATCGATTAGTGCGTTTGATAGGACATAGAATAATGTTAGACAACACGGGTCCTAACCCCGGGTTCGTATAGGTACTCCTCTCTTCTTCTTTTTTCATGTAAAAAAAAAACTATTTTAATTTATTTTTAACTCATTTATTCACTCAAACATCCATTTACCCAATATTTTTTTATTTTTAAAGGGCGCGCCAGCATCACTCCTTATTTTTAAACTTAATTTTTTTAACTTAATTAGGTCATCAAACATCCATTTACCCAATATTCTCTTATTTGTAAAGGTCCGTGCAAGTGACACTCCTTATTTCTAAACTTAATTTTTTAATTCACTTAGTCCCTCAAACACCGACTACCCAATATTCTCTTATTTTTAAAGGTCCGCGCCAGCGGCATCCCATATTTTTAAACTTAATTTTTAGCGCATTTACTCCCTCAAACACTCATTTACTCAATATTATCTTATTTTTAAAGGTCCGCGCCAGCAATACCCTTTATTTTTAAACATATATTTTTTTTTAATTTTACAACATTTAAAACAATTTTTGTATTTCTTAAATTATTTAAAAATGTAAAAAAAAGTTTTTTTTAATTATATTAAACTAACTTTAATTTTTTAAAACAGTTTTTTTTCCCCAAAAAAATATTTTTTTTATATTAAAATAGTGTTTTTTAACAATAATTTTTTTAATATATAAAAAATATTCATTTCTAATAAAACAATTTTTTTTTAATAAAACAGCAATTTTTAATAATTTTCACATGAAAAAACAATGAAAACAAAGGGTCTTCGGTACTAAGCCAGGGTTACGACCCGGTAAGAGTATCATTACTCTAGGACATATTTGTTGTGGCAATTAATGGTAACTAAAATTTGTGCTCATCATTTTATGTATTTGATAACTTTTATTTTTCACGACAAATTTTGTATGAATACTATTTTACATACATGTTTTGACATTCTTTTGACAAATTTTTATACAAATTGTACTTACATGTACAAAATGACAGTTTTTTAAAAGATTTGTCATCTCTATAAAAATCATTTTTTTAAACAAGTATTTTTTGGTTAAATTTTTTTTAGGCCAACTCGAATGGGGAATGTAGATGTGTAGTATTACAACATTTCCACCCCACAATGGGTAGGAAACAATGTACATTCTATTGTGCGAAAATGTAGCGAGCGTGTAAAACTACATTGTGGTTACACAAGATGTAAAGGGGGGCCCACAGCCTAAGCGGTAAATAGTCCCCCGCCCAGCCACCATGGCCGTGTAAATATCTCCTGCCTAACATTTATAAGAAAAAAATCTTTTACTCCCTCCAACAGATATAAACGATCACATTCTAACGGATATAATATTCATTTTACTATCAATACACATTACACCACAACTATTTTAACACACAAAAAAACTCTAACATTCTTATAAATTCATTCATTAAATAGCATCTCCCTCACAAACTACTCCCATGAACGCTACCTGGTTACCAAATATCACTTAACACTAGGAGTGTTCAAAAAATCGACGCTCGTAACACCTTGTGCAAAAAAATAACTCATTAATATAACTGTAGCGATTGTGTTATTTACAAATGCACTGACAATGCGTTGTAGGAAAAATTTAGAGAGATAAACAAAGATTGTTTGATGTATTTAGCGTAGTTGTCTCGATCATACGGCACCGGTAAAGAAAGTGGGACACATGAGGTTAATTGGGTAATGACAATTATTTTCATTGAGTTTATTATTTATATTTGATTTGATTATTTTTTAACACCAATTGTATGAAATATTATGATTTTTAAATCCAGCGAGCTCGTGAAAACTTTTAATGAGATGTGTGTCATAAATTTGGATTTGACCATTGTTACGAGTTGCTCAAGGATTTACCTAAATATAACGTATCAACTACTGGGTCACAATATATGGATGAGGACAATCAGTCAATTCCACTAGATTCCAACAACACCGTCCAAAATTCAGGGGTTTAGTACAAAGCGGAGCGATGGTGAGACTGAGTTCAGCAAAAAGCGAAGGGAACAGATAAGCTTATTCGTTTAATGTAATGGAAAAGAGTGACTCTTGTAGTGTTATATAGATATACTAAACCCATTACACGTGTTTGTATGACAAATTTAGAGCTCGTTTTGTTCTGCATTCAGAAAATTCAATTTTAACACAATTTTTCAATGTAGTTTTAAAATTCAGTTTCTTTTTTATATAAATATTGGTGCTCGGTTGAAAATTTTATTTTTAAATATAATTTTTTAAAAATTTGACAAAATTGGCAAACATGTATATTTATATTATGCATATATGAGAATATATATATATATATATATATATATATATATATACACACACACACACACACACACACACGCACACACATTATGATATTGGCTAATAGTCTACATTAAAATTATATACATACATGAATTGATAATATTATTTAATAAGTATGTACTATATGTATATTTTATATTATTCCATACAGTAATTATACATTTATAAAACAATATATAAGTATCGTAGTTATACACATATAAAACAATATATAAGTATCATGTATGTATTGTTAATATTATTTAACATATGGATCTTAGTATATTATATAATTTAATAAAATATACATACAAGCAAGTTTGTGTACATGTACATATATATTTTTATTTATTAGAATTGCACATATATTAATGTATTATGTATGTATAACATTTATAAAGGTATAAACGCATAAAATATTAAGAATTAATTATTCTGAGTTGAAAAATTAAAACAGAAGCTAGAAAACACCCTTTTGTTTTATTCTGAAAAATTTGATTATAACACAAAAATGTTATAATTCAATGATTAAAATAGGTGTGCCAAATGCTAATTTTTATCAGAATTATATTTAGACAAATAAAAAATAATTATAGTTGCAAACTAAACACACCCTTAGATTTTACATAACATACCTTTTATAGGGCTCATTTATCGTGACAAATAATGGTAACTAAAGATTTTGTTCGCCACTTTCTGTGCTGGATAACCCATATTTTTCATGATAAATTTTGCATAAATATGACATTCACAAATATGTTTTGATATTGTTTTAATAAATTTGTGGGCAAATTTTGCTTACGTGTACAGAATGGCAAAAATTTACCACATATTTGTAATATCCGTCAAAATCGTTTTTTTAAACATGTATTTCTTAGTTAAACCTTTTTTATTTTGTTAAAGGATTTGTATTTTTTATTAGTACTTTTTTCGGGGGCTAAAAATTATTTTTTGTGTTAAAACTACTTTTCTTAAAAAATATATTTTTCACTAAAACCTGTTTTTTGTTAAGAAATTGTCTTAATTTTGTCAAAAAAATTATTTTAAAAAGTTGTTTTCATTAAAAATTATTTTTTAAAATATTTTTCATTTTCTGGCTAAGAGCTATTTAAAAAAAAACTCCTTTTCAAAATAAAAAAAATTAAAAAATTGTGTTTAAAATCGTTTTTCTTAAAAAAATTAGTTTTCCACTAAAATTTGTTTTTCATTAAAAAGTTGTTTCATTTTTTGTCAAAATTGTTTTTTTATTGTTAAAATTTATTTTTCATTAAAAACTTTTTTTGTTAAATTGTTTTTTCTTGTTAAAATAGTTTGATTTAAAACTAATTTTTTTTAAAAAAAAATATTTTTTTCTTATAATTGTTTCACGTTTGGACTAAAAATTGTTTTTTTAAATATTTTTTTTGCTAAAAACATGTTTTTTGAAAATCGTTTGTTCCCTCTTTATAAAATGCTGTTACTGTTAAAAAAAATATTTTTGAAGATTTTTTTTTAATTGTAAGTTGTTTTTCTTAAACTATTTTGTTGTTAAGAATTATTTTTTTGTTAATAATTATTTTTTAATTAAAAAATATTTTTTTTATATATCAAATTGCTTACAATTGTCATTTTATAATTCATTTTATTAATCATCTCACTTTTGTCATATGAAAAGTGATGTTATCAAAGGACTTTCACTTTTTTGCCATGGGATTTGAAATGAAATTTTTTGTCTTTATGTCATGAATTTTTTTTTGGCATCAATGACATTTGTCCATTTTACAACCAAACACACGCTACGAGGAGGAGAAATAATAAGTAATTGAAAGTAGGTGAGAATTCAAAGTTTGATGAAAATTCATAGGGTAAGATAGGTTATTAAGTGTGCGTAATTAAGGGAGGCAGGTGGGAGGATTAAATGAAAGTTCCATTTTCTACAATAATGGTGGTCAAATTTTCTATTATGTATAAAACTGATCAAGTTTGCGGGGTATCTTTATTTATTGACCAAACATAGATATACATTTTCTCTCTAGCTGCTCTGATTTTGCTACATTTTTCGATTAACATTAATCTACAAGCAACAAATAAATCCGTCAGATTATTCATTAATTGAGTTGATATAGTAATATTACACTGTATTGTACAATATATATTACAATGTCACGTCAGATAAGGATAATTTGGAATTAAAATCATTATTTTTCAAGTAATAGCAACACAATGTGTATTTACACATAAAAATAATGTTTTTTTAATCTCCTCTATGGTATATACGTTTTTATTAATTTATTTTTGAGAGGATGAAAAAGAAATACATATTTTGTGTAATATAACTTGACTAGCTGATACCCGTGCCGAGGGCACGGCGATAAATTTGCTCCCGTGATAAAATCCAGGCCATAAAAAAATGCCTCCGTGATAAAACCCAACCCATAAAAAAAGAAACAAAAAAGAAAACAAAGAGTTAAAAAAAAAAAAAAAATAGTTTTAGCATGACATTTCATGCATGGGCATGAAATGTCAAAAATATCATACATGTCTTTTTGCCATCTCCATATGGCTCATATGGAATTTTTTAGTAAGATATATGTGAAATTTTACAATACATAGAAGAGTTTTTGTAATGTATACAAAGTTTTGATAAGGTACACGGGGTGGGTTTGTATACCCAGACATATACTGTAAAAACACAGTATATACACATAGCACATACGGGCTTTCGGATTACCTCAAAGGCAGAATGTAACCCGATGATCGATGCACGTTGTTTGATACGAGCCGACACCGAATCTGCGAGTTCTTCCTCAGTGTACGCTTCGCGTCTCGTGAAAGTCCGGGTTGGCTACAAGAGTTGCCCCTTTGAATGTCACGCTCACAAATCCAAGATCCGTTGATGATGGATCAAGAGAGAGAGATGATTTGTGTAGGAGGATTTCTAGAGAGAGAGAGATACCGAAAATATGTATCGTATATTTTCTGTTGTACCGTGTAATCACCAAATAGGATATCTATATATAATAGATAAGAGTTCCAAAAACCAACTAATAGTTGGACTCTTCTTATCTGTTATATTTAAGACTCCTCTATTATAATAAATACTTAATTATTATAATAATGATTTATCCAACACTAAATTGGATAATCCATATCACGGTGGGCGGATTATGGATCCGGGTACAAAACCCGACCCATATATTAACATATACAATAAACATTAAGGGGTAAAAATCTTAGTACCAAAAAAATATATTAGTGGCCTAATCTAGAAACTCTAATTGGTGAGCGACTAAATCGGAAAGTTCCTTGAACGTCTCACCCTTGAATATGTTCTTATTTGTACCGGTATTATTGTTTAAAAATAATGCACAACTATTTCCAAACACTCCAAAGTGTTTGAAGAGTAATTGTGTGTTCTCTTTATGATATAAAACTTACAAAACTTGCATAACTAGATTAATATGGTGTTGTTAAAGTTATCTATTGTTTTCTTTCTTACACCATCCACTACTTAAAAATGACAATACAATGTGACATAAATATATTATTGTGATGATAGAAAAGGGAAAGAAAAAGGTGCAAAACCATAACTAACATAAACTGTGTGGATGGTTTTGGTCTAGACAATTAAAAAAATAATTTATGGATATTATTTTGCCGAAGTTAAATACCGGAACTACCGTCGCAAAATACCGACTTCGTATGCATGAAATACCAAATTTATATTACATTTGTTATTTGTTATCATTAACTAAAGTCAATTAACACAACAATTAATATCAAAGTTCATCTCATTCATTAATTTTCTCGTCCATATAAAGGTTCTCAATTAATTTATTTTCCCTTTAGATAACTTTTGCTTTCACCAGTGTGTAGTTATATTTGTCAAATTATGTAGAATTTGCGTTTATTCATATATATGTTATATGATATTTTATGTGTCATTTATTTCTTGTAATTGGAATTAAAACTTTCGAAAAACAAACAATATATAAAATTTAAACAATATATTATGAACGGAAAATAAGAATACACCTTAAAAATATTAAAAAAAAACTAGAAATTATTGAAAATAAAAGTTACCGAAGAAACAAAAAATCGACGTGCCATGCGATTTCGTATTCGTAAGTGTTTTCACACTACCAAATCAAACATTTCGAAAAAAATTAGTATGGTGGTTGTATACGTCCAAAATCGACAAATAACTACCCCCACCTCATACCATAATGCACATAGACCAAACCAAAAATTTTAGTACCGTGTCGATATACGTTAATAGCACCGTAACATATACATATAGGGATTATTTGACTTTACCACTCAATAAATTTTCATAATTATATTTAATTTATTATTTTTTTGCATTAGATTTTGCCATTAAAATTGCATGGTAACCGTTTGAGTGGTCAAAATATTATCATTCTTGAAAAAAGTCACTACAAGAAAAAATAATATGCGCAACATACAAATTATGTTGCAAAAGTTAGAATTTTGTTGCTAAAAGGTATCGGCAACAATTTCACTCTTTTGTCAGCGTGTTGCCTATTGTCTGTCTAGGAAACCCTTTGGTAGCACATAAAGATTGTGTTATCGAAGGTATACTTTTGGCAACACGCAATTGTGTTGCCAAAAGTATTTTTTAATTTATCAAATTTATAATAAAAAATATTATTTATGTTGCCAAAGGTTACTCAATAGCGACAAAAATAGTTGTGTTGCCAAAAAGCAATCTTCAATATAATCTAAGGTAAACGGTATAAAAATAACTTTTGGCAATAAAACTATTGTGTTGTCAAAAGTTATACCTTTGGCAACACAGCTATTGTGTTGCCAAAAGCTATACCTTTGGCCACACAACTCTTGTGTTGCCAACAGTTATCTTTCGACAAAAAAAATTGTGTTGCCAAAAGTACTATATTTTTATTTACTAGCTATTATTTTTCGTATTTGGAAGCACATTTAAAGCTGTAGTTTTTTCATCAAAACTCATACTACATAAAACGTGCAACCTTATAATTCAAAATTACATTGTGCATTTTTCATACAATCATAAGTAATACAAAGTTCCACAATTTTCAACCAAATCTCGTAAATATGAATTATAAAATAATATTTCATCACAATCCAAGTATAAAGGTACAAAATAAATGCCTCCCAAATAAGAACATAATCAATCCTAAAACATCAAAAGATGTAAACATGATATAACCTAATACATTAACACATGAAAAGATGTTAAAAAATCCACGTACGCTAAAACGACGATGATAATATGACTCCCCCACACTATAAGAAATCGCAGCTCCAAGTCACCACGAATATAATAACTTCAAGTAAAATCCATCATCAACCTGCATAAGATACAAAAATAAATGACTACATGGGTTTGTATAACTTCAAATGCATGTATGTTTAACTTAAATAAATTTAAAACACTATTTAATTTCAGAAAATTTCGACAGAGTTTCCTCTGTTTATTCATGAAATCCAACCTGTTTTAACATTAAAATAAACCCTAAAACAACAAAAAATGCAGCTAAACACCCAAAAAATCCCTTCCACCAATTTAACATCTCAAAATAGTATATACAACCCCACACGGCCATAAACATCATACAAGTATAAAAATATAGTAGAGCGTTTAAAAGATCATCAAATAAGCCTATCCCGAGAGTCAAAATAAAAACTGAATATCAAAACATAAACTTAAATTAGTTTTCGAGTAGCTACAAACCTGGCTCCTCCGTATCCATTGACTTTTCCTTGTGTTAAAAATCCATTTTCATTCTACACAAAATACAAAATAAATTATTATCAATCCGACTTCAAAAGATAATAACAATTTATAACAATTATAGTTATATACATAAACATTTATATATAACAGTTTATTAAAAAAAACTGTTTTATATAAACAGTTATACATATAAATAGTTTATTGTATAATAGTTATATATAACAATTTATGTATAATTGTTTATATATATATGTATATTTATATATATAGACAACTTTTAGCTTATATATAATTGTTTATATATATATATGTATATTTATATATATATATATATATACAACTTTTAACTGTTATATATATAACAACACTTATATATATGAGGGGTTTCTGCCTCTTACGGGACTGTTTTTATGTTGTTTTACGTTTTCAACATTTGACCGCATGTTTTTATGCTATGTCTTACTTTTTACAAATTTACGTCGTACACTCAAACCGGGTGTCACGTGACTACGTGGTCGGTTCCTACGAGTTACATTGGTCCCGTCGGAGGTGTTCGTGCCTCTTACGGAATCATTTTCTGGTTGTTTTAAATTTTCACCCTTTGATGGCATATTCTAAGACCAAGTCCAATTATTTGAAATTTTTCAGCGTATTCTCAAACCGGGAGTCTCGTGACTATGTGGTCGGTTCTTACGAGTTAAATTGGTAATGTACGAGGTATTCGTGCCTCTTACGGGACTGTATTGTGGTTGTTTTACGTTTTCACCCTCTAATGGCATGTTATTATGTCCAAGTTTAACATTTTGCAAATTTACATCGTATACTCAAATCGAAAGTCCTGCCACTATACGATTGGTTCTTACGAGTTACATTTGTCTCGTACAAGGTGTTTTTACCTCTTACGAGACCATTTTGTGGTTGTTTTATGTTTTCGCTCATTTACGACATTTTTTATGCTTAAGTCTAACTGTTTGCAAGTTATCTTCGTATTCTCAAATCGGGAGTTTCGTGATAACAAGGTTGCTTCTTACGAGTTAACTTGATTACGTATGAGGTGTTCGTGGCTCTTACGGGACCTATTGTGGCTATTTTACTTTTTCACCCTTTGACGGCATGTTTTTATGCTTAAGTCTATCTTTTTGTAAATTTACGTCATACACTCAAACCGGGAGTCCCGTGACTATGCAGTCGGTTCCTACAAGTTATATTGGTCCCGTGCGAGATTTTTGTGCCTCTTATGGGATCATTTTGTAGTTATTTTACATTTTCACCCTTCGATAACATATTTTTATGCTCAAGTCAAATTTATGTCGTATAATCAAACCGGTAGTCCCGTGACTATGCGATCCATTCCTAAGAGTAAGATTGGTCTCGTGCGAGGTGTTCGTGCCTATTACGGGACCGTGTTGTGACTGTTTTACGTTTTCACCCATTGACGACATGTTTTTACGCCTAAGTCTAACTTTTTTTAAATTTGCATTGTATATTCAAACCGGAATTCCTATGACTATGTAGTCGGTTCCTGCGAGTTACATTGGTCCCGTACGAGGTGTTCGTGCCTCTTACGGGATAATTTTATCGTTGTTTTACATTTTCAATCATTGACGGCCTGTTTTTATGCTTAAGTTTAACTTTTTACAAATTTACATTGTATACTCAAATCGAAAGTCTCGTGTCTATGCGGTTAATTCCTACGAGTTACATTGGTCCCGTGCTAGTTGTTCATATCTCTTACGAGACCATATTGTGATTGTTTTACGTTTTCACCCTTTAGCGGCGTGTTTTTATGCCTGTCTTACTTTTGACAAATTTATATCGTATTATCAAATCGGGAGTACCGTGGTCATACCGCCATTTCCTACAAGTTACATTGATCTTGTACGAGGTGTTTCTGCCTCTTACGAGACCGTTTTATGGTTGTTTTATGTTTTCACCATTTGACCGCATGTTTTTATGCTTTAGTCGTAACTTTTTGTAAATTTATGTCGTACACTAAAATCGAGAGTCACGTGACTACGCGATCGGTTCCTACGAGGTATATTGGTCCCGTCAGAGGTGTTCGTGCCTCTTACAGATCCGTTTTGTGGTCCTTTTAAGTTTTCACCCTTTGATGGCATGTTTTAAGATCAAGTACAATTGTTTACAATTTTTATCGTATTCTCTAACCGGGAGTCCCATGACTACGCGGTCGGTTCCTATGAGTTAAATTGGTCATGTACGAGGTATTCCTGCCTCTTACGGGACTGTATTGTGATTGTTTTATGTTTTCACCCTCTGATGGCATATTTTTATGCCCGAGTCTAACTTTTGCAAATTTATGTCGTATACTCAAACCGAAAGTCCTGTTAATATGCAGTTGGTTCCTACGAGTTACATTGGTCCCGTACAACGTGTTTCTGCCTCTTACGAGACCGTTTTGTGACTGTTTTACGTTTTCACCCATTTACAACATTTTTTATGCTTAAGTTTAATTGTTTGTAATTTTTCTTCGTATTCTCAAACCGGGAGTCCCAGGACTACACGATCGGTTCCTATGAGTTATATTGGTCATGTACGAAGTGTTCGTGCCTCTTATGGGACCGTATTGTGATTGTTTTACATTTTCACCCTTTGACGACATGTTTTTATGCATAAGTATAACTTTTTACAAATTTACGTCGTACACTCAAATCAGGTTCCCTGTGACTGTGCGGTCGGTTCCCACAAGTTACATTGGTCCCATGCGAGATTTTCGTGCCTCTTACGGGACCGTTTTGTGTTTTTTATACATTTTCACCTTTTAATGGCATATTTTTATGCTTAAATCTAACATTTGGCAAATTTATGTCGTATAATCAAAGCGGGAGTTCCAGGACTTGACGCTCCATTCCTACGTGTTACATTGATCCTGTGCGAGATGTTCATGCCTCTTACGGGACTGCACTGTGACTGTTTTACGTTTTTACCCATTGAGGACATGTTTTTATGCCTAAGTCTAACTTTTTTCAAATTTGCATTGTATATTCAAATCGGAATTCCTATAACTATGTGGTTGGTTCCTACGAATTACATTAGTCCCGTACGAGGTGTTCGTGCCTCTTACAGGATAATTTTATAGTTATTTTACGTTTTCACTCATTAATGGCATGTTTTTATCCTAAGTTTAAATGTTTGCAAATTTACGTTGTATACTCAAACCGGATGTCCAGTGTCTACGCCATCGATTCCTATAAGTTACATTAGTCCGTGCTAGTTGTTCGTGTCTCTTACGGGAGCATATTGTGCTTGTCACCTTTTAGCGGCGTGTTTTTATGCCTAAGTCTTACTTTTGGCAAATTTACATCGTATAATCAAACCGAGAGTCTCGTGGCCATGCGACCATTTCCTACTAGTTACATCGATCCTATACGAGGTGTTTCTGCCTTTTACGGGACCGTTTTATGGTTATTTTACATTTTCACCATTTAACCGCATATTTTTATGCTCAACTCTACCCTTTTGCAAATATACGTCGTACACTCAAACTGGGAGTCACATGACTACGCGATCAGTTCCTACGAGTTACATTGGTCCCGTCGGAGGTTTTCGTGCCTCTTACGGGACCGTTTTGTGGTTGTTTTAAGTTTTTACCCTATGATGGTAAGTTTTAAGACCAAGTTTAATTGTTTGCAATATTTAGTCGTATTCTCAAACTGGGAGTCTCATTACTATGCGGTTGGTTCCTACGAGTTATATTGGTCATGGACGAGGTATTTGTGCCTCTTATTGGACTGTATTGTGGTTATTTTACGTTTTCACCTTCTGATGGCATGTTTTTATGCCCAAGTCTTACTTTTTGCAAATTTACATCATATACTCAAATCGAAAGTCCTGTCACTATGCGACTGGTTCCTACAAGTTACATTGGTGCCGTACGAGATATTTATGCCTCTTACAGGACCATTTTGTGGTTGTTTTATGTTTTCACCCATTTACGGTAATTTTTATGCTTAAGTCTAATTGTTTGCAATTCTTTTTGTTATTCTCAAATCGGGAGTCTCGTGACTACGCGGTCGGTTCCTACGAGTTAAATTTGTCATGTACGAGGTGTTCGTACCTCTTAAGGGACCGTATTGCGGTTGTTTTATGTGTTCACCCTTTGACGGCATGCTTTTATGCATAAGTCTTAACATTTTATAATTTTATGTCTTACATTCAAATCGGATGTCCCGTGACTACAAGCTCGGTTCTTACAAGTTACATTGGTCCCATGCAAGGTTTTCGTGCCTCTTACGAGTCTATTTTTTGGTTTTTTTACATTTTCGCCATTCGATGGCATATTTTTATGCTTAAGTCTAACTTTTGGAAAATTTACATCGTATAATCAAAACGGGAGTCCCGTGACTACGCGGTCCATTCCTACGAGTTACATTGGTCTCGTATGAGGTGTTTGTGCCTCGTACGAGACCGTGTTGTGGCTGTTTTATATTTTCACCCATTGACGACATGTATTTATGCCTAAGTCTAACTTTTCGCAAATTTTCATTATATATTCAAACAGGAATTCCAATGACTATGTAGTCGATTCCTACGAGTTACATTGATCCTGTACGAGGTGTTCGTGCCTCTTACAGGATAATTTTATGGTGTTTTACGTTTTCACTTATTGACGACATGTTTTTATGCTTAAGTTTAACTTTTTACAAATTTACATTGTATACTCAAACCGAAAGTCCTATGTCTACACGGTCGATTCCTACGAGTTAAATTGGTCCCGTGCTAGTTGTTCATATCACTCATGGGACCATATTGTGGTTGTTTTACCTTTTCACCCTTTAGCGACGTGTTTTTATGCTTAACTATTACTTTTGACAAATTTACGTCATATAATCAAACCGGGAGTACCGTGGTCATGCGGCCATTTCCAACAAGTTACATTGATCCTGTACGAGGTGTTTCTGCCTCTTACGGGACCGTTTTATGGTTGTTTTATATTTTCACCATTTGAACTCATGTTTTTATGCTTTAGTCTAACGTTTTGCAAATTTACGCCGTACAATCAAACCGAGAGTCACGTGACTACGCGATCGGTTCCTATGAGTTACATTGGTCCCGTCGGAAGTGTTCGTGCCTCCTACGGGGCCATTTTATGATTGTTTTAAGTTTCCACCCATTTATGTCATGTTTTAAGACTAAGTCCAATTGTTTATAATTTTTTGTTGTATTCTAAAACCGGAAGTCCCGTGACTACGCGGTCGATGACTACGAGTTAAATTGGTCACGTATGAGGTATTCGTTCCTCTTACGGGACTGTATTGTGGCCGTTTTATGTTTTCACCATTTCATGGCATGTTTTTATGCCTAAGTCTAACTTTTTACAAATTTACGTCGTATACTCAAACCGAAAGTCCTACACTATGCAGTTGGTTCATACGAGTTACATTTGTCTCGTACGAGGTGTTTCTGCCCTTTACGAGACCATTTTGTGGTTGTTTTACGTTTTCACCCATTTAAAACATTTTTTATGCTTAAGTCTAACTGTTTGTAAATTTTCTTTGTGTTCTCAAACCGACAGTCCCGTGACTACGCGATCCGTTCCTACAAGTTAAATTAGTTATGTACGAGTTGTTCGTGCCTCTTACGGGATTGTATTGTGGCTGTTTTACGCTTTCACCCTTTGACGACATGTTTTTATGCATAAGTCCAAATTTTTACAAATTTACGTCACACACTCCAATCGGGTGCCCCGTGGCTACGCGATCGATTCCTACAAGTTACATTAGTCCCGTGCGAATTGTTTGTACCTCTTACGGGGCTATTTTATGGTTGTTATATATTTTCACCCTTTGATGGCATATTGGTATGATTTAGTCTAACTTTTGGCAAATTTACGTCGTATAATCAAACCGGGAGTCCTGTGACTACGCGGTCCATTCCTATGAGTTACATTGGTCCCATGCGAGGTGTTCGTGCCTCTTACAGGACCGTGTTGTGGTTGTTTTACGTTTTGACCCATTGACAACATGTTTTTATGCCTAAGTCTAACTTTTTATAAATTTTCATTGTATATTCAAATACTTTGTGTTCAATTTTATCAATTTAGAACACTTATTTATTTCATAAAATTTCAGTAGAGTTTCCTTTGTTTATTCATGAAATCCAACTTGTTTTAACATTAAAATAAACCCAACAACAACAACAAAACCACAGAAGAACCACCAATAATTTCCTTCCACTGATTTAACATCTAAAAAAGTATATAGAAGCCCGCATTGCCATAAACATCATTCAACGGTAAAAATATAGTAAAACATTTAAAAGATCATCAACTAAGCCTATCTCGGACATCAAAATAAAAATTGAATATAATAACATTAACTTAAATAAGTATCCGAGTATCTACATACCTGGCTCCTCCGTATCCGTTGACTTTTTCATGTGTTGTAAATCCATAATCATTCCACACAAAATACAAAATAAATTATTATCAATCCGACTTCAAAAGATTAAAAAAAAACATAGATGATCAAATAAAACCTAAGTATATTCAAAATTTTGAAACCAAATCAAATTGTAAACCCACACATAGATTTCGAAACCCAAATAACCCTGTTACACTTCTCATATAAAGAAAATCGCAAAACCGAAGGCATGGAAGATGAAATGATTAGAAAGTACAACTTATCATTTCGCAAACTCCACCATTCCATAACTTTCAATCCACCCTGAAACAAAAATGAAGGAGTATATTTAGAGACAAAATATGAAGGAGTGTATGGGGTTTCGAATTGTCCATGTCGGAATCTATAACTAAAAGTACTAAAACCATAGAACACAATGAATATCCACAAACTAAATATTTGGCAACAATATTATAACAAAGGCATAAAATCATCCAAATTAGGGACACACGTCAATGGTTAAGGTTTCTTCGAACAATCAATAAAATAAAATACTCAAGATCATTACATACCATAAGCTATTAGGACATAAAAATAATATGTCTCCCCAGACCAAATAATACCAGGGCATGGATAATATTGTTGCTCGCAAACATAGGGATTTGGGATTAATACAATGAAAAATATATATCTAACATGGAAATTGACACTATAAATTATGTTTCACATTTATTCATATTTAATTTTCATAAAGAGATAGACATAGTTGATATGTAAAAGTCACTGAACTCAATCCATAAGATTCCAAACATGAGTTTCTATTTACTCAATCCATAATTCGTGAACAGTACAAAATCAACAAATATTGATTTAAATCAGCAAACCTCGATTTAAATCCTCAAAACCTCTTATCAAAACCCAATAGTAAAAAAGAAAAACACAAATGTCTAGAACAACTAAAATTCCTAAAACCATTTTCAACCCCAATACCTGAGATGTCTAGAACAGCTAAAATCTAAACCCTAATATAAAAAATGGGAAACTAAATCAGTACATGCAAAACAAAAGTAAATACAAATAAAAACCCCAAACATAAACACAAACGTGTAATGATGGCACAAAATGAGATCGTAATAGATCATAAGAGGGAGAGAGAAAGCGATACTGGTGAGAGCGTGTGTATACCATATGAGTTCTAATCGTCAGGGTGTGTGTGAATGACTGTGTTTTTCTTCTGAATCAATTTTTGTTCAGATTATTTTTCTTCTGAATCGATTATTGAATCCATTTGCTTTGTTTAATCGATTTTTGTGCGCGACTGTGTGAGATATAGAGAGATATACTTGGTAAAAGATGGAGTAGTGGTGACTGACGATTTCACAATGGTGAGCAGCTTTTTTGGCCGCCATGGGGAGGAGGTTTCAAAAAGATGATTCGTCGTGGATCGTGGGTCGAGAGGGAATGACAGGGAGGACTATGGTCGCTTAGGTTTGACAGAGATAGATTAGGTTGAAAAAAAATGTATTTAGTTTTATTTCACAAAAGATAATAAAAATAATAAGACGCAAAATACTTTCGGCATCACAATTTCTTTTGTTGTCAAAAGTGGTCTATTTTCTCAACACACTCTTATGTTGCCAAAAGTTAGGTCATGTTTGGCAACAAATAACTATGATGCTAAAAATAAAAATTCTCCCCCCTTTTATTTTTCTAGCTTCCCGCTTAAAATTTTAACCTTTGGTAACAAGGTTTATTTTATGTTGCTAAAAGTACAGTGTAAAATAGTCTTTTGGAAACATAAATTAGATTTTGTTACCAAAAGGGTATCTTTGGCAAAAAAAATAGCTTGGGATGCTAAATATTGTTGCTAATGGTGCAAATTCTTGTAGTGAGTCCAAACTAACTTTATTCTACATTATTAAATGTTAAATAAAATGTCAGATCCATTCACCGCTAGTTGAGTCATCATCCTTGTGAGCTTAGACAAGGAATGCAAATCATAATCTTTATCGATAATGTTATAATAAACTCCTATAGATCCTACGAGGAGTGGTTATTGTTCATATTTTCAAGTGTAGTGTACCATTTTGATTAAAAAAAATTAATTTAGGTTTATTACTTTTCATTATCGAAAATCAAAATTATCAAAATCATAACTAATAGAAACTTCGTGGTTTCTAGCTCTATTGTTTCTCCATCTCAGATGTCGCCTAAAAGAGGTCGCCCGGCAAGACGTAATAGGGTATTAGATGAGGATGTTGGTCCTCCTCCGCCGCCACAAGGAACATTCAATGCCGCGGATGTGGCGAATATAGTGGCTCAAGCTGTTAATGCGTCCATGACAGCAGTGGCCCAACAAGCGCCAGAGGCTCAACAGAGAGCGCCAGATGCCCAAGTTCCTACCGGGCCTTCTCCGTGGTAGAGAGCTACGAAATCTTTTCTAAAGGGTCAGCCCCCAGAATTTGACGGTTCACTTCTCCATATCACTCTTTATTCACTGTCGATCTCTGGCCGATCCTTATGTGAATAATCCAAAACTGTATTCTTTTCCTTCCTAATCAACTAAAGGAATTTGCGGTGAAAACCGTCTGTGGGATTCCTCTACGAGCAACACGTCCTGCTCCCCCGAATATGGTGACTACCATTCTCAACATTTCAATATTGCTCCCACGAGTGAAAAATTTTCCTCAAATTTTCACATATGGGTATTTCCACACCCTTTAAGCCAAAGCTTATGAGCCTTTCGCTTCCGCTGAATCACATTACACTTACTCCATATAACTTAAAATTCAATATATGGTTCTTATCAAAGACCTTTCGAACCTTTTTCCCAATTTACTTCACTGTGTAATTCAAGTTTAGCACCACTCTCTACTACAACAGTACTTGGATACTCATAACTACTATTCTTTAGTAGTCATTGCAACCATTCTTATAAAATGCCACAAAGAGAGTGACCTCTACTGTGGTCCTAGTCTCCGGGTTCAACTAACCGCTCCCATAAGTCCCGCCTTATGCTACCCTTGCAATGGCCCTCTGTGGTCGTCCTTCATCGATCAGCACATGAATCTCGAACGAGCGCGTAAAAGATTACTATAACCTTATGAAATAGCAGGAGAACGAAATCTCACAAGAGGAATCAACAATCCTAATCCTAAGGCTCTATATCAAATCGAAAGCAAAGCTGAAAGTGTAGTACGTCCGCACAGATTCCTAAGGACACTAGAACCTGATGCTCTGATACCATCTATGACACCCCGCCTAATAAAATACCTGGCGATCACTCCTGTACCAAATTAAAACAGAAGTCGCATATGGTTCATTCTTAGCATCACTGTCGAAAACCAAATTAATTACTAATAACCTATTAGGCTGGCGTCAAAATTTTATTTAACTAATCTTTTTAAACAAATTAGTTAATTAAAACATTCACAGAGTTTATGTATAAATGAAAATGAGATGAAATAAAAATAACCGAACACTCGGTTTAACAATATACAACCAAATCGAATGCCGCACTAAAAGGCGATAAAAGAATAAATAAATGTCGTTGGGTTATTAGCCCGAATATTTATACAGTACCTCCTATCTAGATTACAAGAATAAAAGCGTCTACAGTAAACCTGCATGCATCCACAGCTGCTGCATCAGATGTCAGACTCGAAGGAATCTTCATCCAGGCGTCCCTGTGTCTTGACACCTATATATATATCAAAAGAGAGGAAAATAGATAAACGGGTTAGATCCCGAGTTGTGAAAATATTTTTCAAGTTCATAAATGCTTTATTTAAAAAAAATAAGTTTTATCTCATATTTAAATTGGTATCGCACTCCCATGAGATACCCCTCACCCCTCTTCTAATGATGCACACCTATCGCATCCCTCTAAACATCCTAGTCAAGCTACCCTGCCTAACTAATCCGTCACCCCCAAACTCTGAAATTCCTAAGTAAACCAAGTACTAAGGGCTAAACTTCTCCCTAGTCTCAACATTATGCCATGTTCTTGTGTGGGGTGTCTCGCGAAGCGAAATCCAAACAAGGAACCCCCCCGATACATTAATACTTGGCAGTGTCGATCGTCGAGATCCATTAGACCTTCAGTACACAACGTATATATAAATACACACTCATATAATTATATAGATTATCATACTAACTCTCATATACATATCACAATATAAGTCCTGATAGAATCTCCCGAAATGAGAATTAATCTTTATTTATTTCATCTCTTTACTCTAGTAGAGATATTTAATATTTTGTTCTCATACACAGGTGATATACTATACACACAAGTATAATAACCATCACATCGATCTATAACTCGAGGATGCGGTCTCTCAACGCTATCATCTTCCAATGAATTAATCACATACCATCCTGGATACCAGCGATCGGACTAAATATCACCGACATGGTAAAAATCCAAAATACAATGTATGGGAAGCGGTTGTTCCTCCCCGGAAATGAGACAAAACATACCCACCACGTCTCACCCCTAATAAAAATCACACAATATAACAATGGATGCTATGACCTGCGGACTATACGCTCCCTGCTCCTCATGCCAGGGGTCTCACCCACATCGCGCAACTTCCCATGATAGCATTAGAGGGGGTATGCATCACATAGATATATATATACCATCCACACATAGATATATATACATATACATATCCGTATCATATTATATATATATATATATATATATATATATATTGTAATCACATCGTATATATATTCTACATCGTTCCTCAAATATAAATGGTCATAATTGCCAATGACACATAACGATGGCCAATAATCCCAAAGATTCTCACTAATAATAACATTTAAGTATTCGCACACTCGGGATATTAAATCAAAAAGTATTCCCTCACTTGATAAATAACCTGTACCTTATTCTCGTTTAAGGATTTATATAATTTTCTCCAACTATACCAATTCCTAATAAGTAAGTAAGTATATTCCCAAATTCATCCTAGTAGTCTCGTAGGATATACTCAACCCTAATTGATATAATTATGTTTTTTACGCGCAAAAATTCCTATAAATATTCTCCCACTAAAATACTCCCTCGGGTGTTACTCTTCCCGAACACCCCTAAATAATTAAGTCATGGATTTTACTCACTTAACCCAAGATATACATCCCACTACAAAAATAATTTAGATGTCCCCACTCTCTTTTTGGGAACCCCAATCGTCCCGTTCTTTAATTATTTATATTCCTTGAAAATTATAATTCTTAGTGCTATACAGTTATAGCACCCTCCTAACTCCCATAAATTCTCTCTAATGGCTAGATATTATTTCCTTAAATGACTCTTTATATCCTCAATTAAACAAGCTAAAATAATTTTGTATGGAATTTATCCCATTTAAACAACACTAGCCAAAATTGTCAAAATTTCTTGGCCATCAATCGATCGTCCCTGGGCCATCGATCGATCGATTGACCCAGACAGCTTCTTCTCCGAGAAGTTGTTTCGGCCATTAAAGATTCTTCCAAGCTTGTATCTCCTATCCAACATCCTCCAACCTCAATCAATCATCATATATACATATAAAATGGGTTTTAAACATCCTAAAACCCATAACCAACAATCGATTTCAATAAATTCCTAAATTTTTCCGATTTGATATTTTTCGGTGTTTACCCATTAAACTTTTGAAAAACCCAATTTAATTCACAAAAATCCATCCCGAAAATCTTCATAGTTATTCACTACTAACTATAATATGAGCTTTAGGCTCAAAATAAATAAAGCAAGTAAACACTTGCCTCGTGGATAAAATCCGACGACCTCGAGTCGAATCCCACAGAGTTTTACCGGAACCTCCCCTTTCTTCCTCTTTTCTCTCTTCCTTTCCTCTCCTGTTTCTTTTCTATATTTACTTTCCTTTCTTCCACTCTCTTGCATTATATAGGAGAGAATAAGGGTTTATCCCTTTAAAACCTAAAAATGACTCGTTTACTCAATTGCGAGTCCCTAGTAGTCCAAAAATTCTCGGAATCCAAACACTACTCCCGAATACTCTATTCTGACTATCTCGGCCATTTTGAAACCAATTGCACACTTGAAATCTCCATCTGAGGTACTTGACCGCAATTCACTAATTAAACCCAATACATCTCAATTCGGGTTTTCCAATTAAAATATTATCCTTTGTCGCTTTACCCAACTGCGACATGTAATTAAAATGGTACGACTCGTTTATTTAATCTGAAAAGTGAATGTAGCACATATAAAAAAATCATCTAGCCCGCATAAACTCCACAAAGTATTTTTCTCAGAAATTTCCCAAATTTCCAAATTTTACCCATTTGTGAAATTTAAATTATCCATAAAAGTACGGGGTATTAGAGCAGCATTATTGCATTGCCAGGATCAGAGTTTTCATATGAAGAATAGTAACAGAGTGAGTGGGTCCAGTCAGACTGAAAGGTAGTTGGGAATGGTTCCAATGGGGCGCAATAATAGCAGGATAGGGATCTTCAGCAAGGGAACTAGGCCAAGAGATTTAGGTCTGGGGCTACCCACCCGAGGGTCTTGGGTCCAGGCAGGGTCAGTAGGGCCCTCAGCAGCAGTAGTAACATTTTGCTCATCAGGGCCATAAGGGCCAAAGGAATGGCGGGGGAGGCCAGCTAGATCAGGACCAGGGACAGGGAGGATTTACAGGAAAATGTTTCATTTGTGGGGAGACAGGCCATAGGAGGAGAGATTGTCCCATTAGAGCCAGAGGACAACCATAGGATAAGGTTATGAATGTACAACCACTACAACAGTTCATGGTCCAGTTCAGACGAGAGGACTTCGATCAGGGACACATTGACTAGGCAAAGAAGTTAGAGTATGGAGGTAAATTTTATTATCCTATGAGTAAGGGGTATGCTTGGAGTGACATGTGGGCGTCACATGTAAGATTTTTATCACTAGAATTCATGAGTGAGACGTATTTTGTGGGTGCGTTGGCCGTAATAGCAATATTATGTATATATAATTCTCGTGGGGTAGCGGGGCTCGTTAGTGTCTCCAACGATAGAGCGGGTGTGTACACTAAGAGTATGTTTACATTACATGTGAGATTTCTACTTTCGATAGTGATGAGAATATAGTGGGTTGTTTTCCATGTTTCGATTGGTTAGCGATAGTTTGGGGCTATAGTGAATAAATATAGTAAGAGTGTGTAATCGTTGTACCACGATATGATTTATCTTTGCTAGGCATCGCTTAAAATAGGGTCTAGATTATATATATGTGGATATATGTTATAGTGTGTTGCATATTGAAATTTTAAGAATATGTTTATATTGATATTTTATCCAGTGAGTAGAGACATTTACTGATGTGATTCGGGATAGATTGGCGAGTTATCAAGTGGGGAGATATAGCTCGTAAATTTATTTGCGCTAAGAAACTTGGGATAGTAAGCACGCTGTGATATGTGTTGTATTTTGTAACATGTAAGTAGACGAGTATAATTTTATGTCAAGTGATAAGGATTTGGGGGTATGTGCTATGGACTAAGGACCTAACGGATCTCGACACCGACAATGTTGGGTAGTAGTGTATCGGGGGGGGTTCCTTGTTTGGATTTCGCTTTGCGAGACGCCCCACGCATGAAGCTTAGTGCAACGTTGGAAGTGGGGAGATGTTTGGTCATTAGTACACGTGTTTGGTACCTTGGTTATTATACAAGTATGTAGTTATAACTGTGAGTTGAAAGTTATATTACGATTTAAGGTTGGTTGAAACGGGTATCATTTGTGCGGATAAGAACAGGTACCAGGTGTATGGGTGCCCTCGTTAATAAATTTAATTTTAAATAATTCGTGATTAGAAGTGGTAGAGATAGGTGTGGCGATCATAGGGGTAAATTTAAGAGTTGGAGTAATAGATTTATTCAAATTTTGAGGAAGAAATTCCTTTATAATGGGAGAAGTATGTAACACTACGTATTTTTGAAGATATAGGAATTTAATTATTTTTGGTGAAATAGAATTTTTAAATTTGAAAACTTATTTAATTTGGAGAATTAGATTTTTTTTATTAATTCAGATTATTTTTATTTTAGCGGGTGCCGTATTTTGAGGTCGAAATTCAAAATTCTTGTAGAATGACTTGGATGGCAATTTTGAGGTTAGGTTGAGTCCGGAGAGGTCAAAATAGTGTACCTAGGGATAGTAATTGGATCGCAGGGCCTTTTTAGGCATAACTGAGCCGATACGGGGGTATCCAAGCCTTTTTAATTTGACCCATAGGCTTAATTAAGATATTAGGGAAACTTAACCTAGTTTTAAGAAGGTTGGGCAGCAACTAGTACAATTTTAAAACCCTAAGGTTGAGAGAGGAGAGAAAGGAAAAAAAAAAGGAAAGAGAAATGAAGGGGACATTCCACACAAGTTTTCGAGAAGTTATCCTGAGATTTAATTCAAAGCGGCAAGTGTTATCTTGTTTGATCTCAGTTGTAATCACTAGTGTTAATAGTTGAATTGATGTTAATATATCTAAAAATTGGAACAATTATTGGGTATGAATTTGATTTGTAAATCCTGAGATTTTTGAGATTTTAGATATGGAAGATGGAATAGAACAGGACTGGTGGATTTATAAAACTATGAGAAATTGGGTTAACTAGATGGGTTATATAATTGAAATTGGAGAAGTTGATTAACGTGGTATTATGAAACCTCCTCCTTATTTATGTTGTTGGGAATGTCATTGATGAGGAAGAATTGGCATTAAATGATGGGGAAAACCTTAAAAGAGGATTGGGGGAAAAACGCACCTGCTAAAGTAGCGTGCTCAGGAACCAGGAGGGCCGATCGACCGGGGGTCCTGTTGGGTGGGTGGGTGGGGGGGGGGGGGGTATATTTATTATTATTATTATTTTTGTAAAACTTTAATTGAGGATAACTTTGGCATACGATCTCGGATTTACGTGTCGTTCGTGGTCACGCGTAGCCATTGAGAGTAGCACGCTGTCTTAGGAGTGTTTTTATTTAGACAAAAATTGTGAAAGGTCTAAAATACCCATAAAGTCGTAATAAGTGACGAAATATTCCCGAATTGAAATCAGACTTGTTAGGAACCTATGTGAGACTAATATGAACCTAACCGAGTATATAAGAGGTGAATTATATAATCCTATGATTTAATAATAATGGAGGGGTGTAGCTTTTTTTTTTATTATTATTTGAAGATTAAAAATAGAATAAAACGAAAGTTATCACTTATGTAATTTCATACAAAAAATTACGAATCATTCATTTTAACAGAATAAATTTGTAAAAAAAAAATCCTAAAATATTAAAAATGAAATTTATTTAATAGTGCAATAATTCAACCGTTTGAAAATCTCATAAGTTAACGTCCTGGAGACAGCAAATTAAAGCCGATTATTCGCTCCCATTTAATCCCTGGCAAACTTCAACCACACAATAAATGTCTACATGCAACAGAAATCACAGGGCAAGTCTGTTCCATATTTTAGTCAAAAGTTTTCAGAGTCAAAAGTTTTTTGACCAAGTCTTCACCCTGCAAAACCATCGAAAATGATGTACTCAGTGGTGTTAAAACTGATGTCTTTAAATTTGATATTATTATCTTGGGCCTGCGGTGAGATATCGAATCCAAAGTATACAAAACCTTAAGGGTCCGTTTGATTGCAAGTGGATAAAAGAGTGGACATAGTAAAAATTATCTAAATAAATTTTACCTAGGCAAATTTTACTTAGATAAATTCACATGAGACTATCAAACAATCATTAGGCGAAATTAAAATCAATCCAATTAATTTATTTAAAAACAGTTTTTACATTATATTAAAAAAATGTTAAAAACGGTTTTTACAATATTTTTATATTACAGTTTTTTAAAAAAATTGTAAAACATTTTCTTAACAATTTTTTATAATATTAAAATCAGTTTTTAAAATATTACAAAACAATTTTTAAATATTCACAACAGTTTTTTTTAACTATTTAAAATATTTTTTTAATTTTGTTTTTAAACTTAAAACTGTTTTTATATTATATTCAAAACAGTTTTTAAAATTGTTTTCTAATATTAAAAACAGTTTAAAAATATTACAAAACAATTTTTAAACATTCACAACAGCTTTTTTAAACTATTTAAAACAGTTTTAAAAAATGTTTTTTAAAACTTTAAAAAAGGTTTTTATAATATATCCAAAACAGTTTTTAAAAATGTTAAAAACTGTTTTTACAATATTTTTATAATACGGTTTTTAAAAAAAATTGTAAAACATTTTCTTAACAATTTTTTTCTAATATTAAAAACAGTTTTCAAAACATTAGTTTGTAAAACATTTTCTTAACATTTTTTTCTAATATTAAAAACAATTTTCAAAACATTAGAAAATAATTTTTAAATACTTATAACAGTTTTTTTAACTATTTAAAACAGTTTTTAAAATTATTTTTTAAAACACTAAAACTGTTTTTATAATATTTTCACAACAGTTTTTAAAAATGTTAAAAACAGTTTTTATAATATTTTGTTAATACGATTTTTTAAAAAATTGCAAAACATTTTTTTAACAATTTTTTATAATATTAAAAACAGTTTTTAAAACATTGTAAAACAGTTTTTAAATATTCATAACAGTTTTTTAATTATTTAAAATAGTTTTTCAATTATTTTTTAAAAAATTAAAACCGTTTAAAAAGTTGACAAATTTGTTGGCAAATATTTTTCATTCAAATAGTTAAGCAAAATTTCCCCACAGATTGTGCATAGGAGGTGTTGTACATTGGCAAATAATGCCTAGACAAATTTTGCAATCAAACCGCCAAAATGTGGGTAAATTTTCTTATTTGCCAACTTTTTGGCATTTGCCTAGGCAAAAAATGGCAACCAAACGGAGCGTAAAATTCAAGAGGCTCTTTAAAGATAAGGAAAACAAGGAGTTTTCAAAGGTTGTTCAAGTTGATAGAATCGACTGTGTAGCCGTAAACTCAGACATTTGAAATTTGATAGTTTTATTTTGGAGCCACGGATCGTAAAAATTAAATCTTAGTTTTGCAAGTTTTGTTCGGGACCGAGAAATTAATTCGAGGTGCGAATAAACTGGTTCGGAATTACCCTTCGTTAAAAAAAAAAACAAGAGTTTAGTCGGTATGAAACTCAATTATAGCAACCAATATAATCTCGAACCTGATAGATCAGCTAGAATGTATTGTTTTGTACCTTAACCAATAAGGATTTTATTTTTGTTTAAATAGAAAAAAACATTATGAAGAGGGCATGTATTTGGAATACACTTGGCTTCGACCACAACATTGACCTCAATTTATCAGGTAGTATTAATGAGTGGATTACACTAAACATTTGGGGTGATTCGAAGAAAGAAAGGTACAAATGCTTTATTATTACCTTGTGGCCTATTTGGAAATCCAGAAACAATTTCATATTTAATAACATTGATGAGTCCCCACCAACACTTGCCCGCTTGGTTATGATTTACACAAATTATGTTTTTGAAGCTCAAAACACCAAGCGAGCAAAGGTTAGTGGGGAAAAAAATAACTTATTAATTTGTGAACCGTGCCCTATTGCAGGAAAAGTCATCATTCACACTGACGGTGGTTTTGATCATGGGTGTGGTACGGGTTCTTTTGGTGGAGTGGTTAGAAATGAAGATGGAGATTGGATCATGGGCTTTACTAGAAGAATGCAAGGTTCCGCAAGTCCTCTACGTGCGGAGCTAGAAGGAATTTTTCATGGGCTGAACCTCGCCCTCAGAAAGAAATGGATGAATGCCTGCCTGAAAAATGACTGTCTTGAAGCCATCAACCTCATCAAGCAGGAAAACACCCAAAATCACCTTTTGGCAAATATCATCGAGGATTGTAAGGTGCTTGCGAAAGAGCTAAAAATCAACATCGTTCACATCCCAAGAGCAAGCAACTTTATGGCGGATATCATGGTGAAGATTGGGAGAGAGTTGGATGACCTATACAAAGAATATAACCAAGCACCGGAAGAATTCCTAAAGATGGTTGACGCGGAGATGGAGGAGGAAGGGTTCTATTTCGTTTAGAACCAGCTGGTGCTGCTGTCTTGCTTCTGTTTTGTTTAATTTCCTGTTTTCACCAAAAAAAAAAATGTATGTAATGTGATACACTTTTACCAAGGGGTTGCTTTCAAGTAGCATTATACTACCAACGCCTCGTTATAAGAGCATTCGTAATGATGGAACAAAATGACAGCAAAAATTGTGAAGATACAAAATCGCACTGATACAGTGGTGGATGAAAGGTTACAAAATTTGTAGACGAAATAGTAGTTATTTGCTAGTTTTACTGAACCATTGCAAATAATTCCTACGAATAAATGAAGTTTGTAAAAAATATAAATATTGACTTTTATTATATATTTGGGTTCTTACGAATAACATTTATCCGTAACATTTTCTTACGAACAAATGTTGTTCATAAAAAAAGTCTTTTTAATTCCTACAAACAACATAAATTCGTAGGAAGTCATCTATTCATTTCTATCACTTCTATTACTGTGTGTACTGCCTTCTTGGAGGAAAGGCTAATTGACTTTTGATTTTGTAATTTTACTAATCTTGACTGTGGATGGTCCAATGAGTAATATTAGAGAGATTTTTTTTGTTACCCTTTTTAGTGCTTCTATTAATGTATGAAATAGACTCATTTGAATTATATTTTTCACCCATTATAATTAACCAGAACACTTTATCGCCCTATGAGCGTAGGCAACCAAGACTTGCGTAACCCATGCATTCTTCTGTTCTTTTTTTACTTTATTGTATATCACTAGGTTTAATTGGGAAGTTTACATATCGTATATTTAAGAGTAAACTATTTCGTGGATTTCTTACCTTTATATTTATTTTAATTTCATTTATGTTCTTCTTTTTTACTTCAATATCATTCTCAACCTCTCATATTGTCTGAATTTCGTCCCTCCTTTTTTTTTTGTTTTAATTTCATTCTCTTAACTTTTTATTTTGTCTCAATTTAATTTCTCTACTAACTATTTTTTATACAATAAATTATTTTACTCCATTTTATTGATAAATAATAAAATGAATCTTATAAATTTGAAAAATAAATTATTTTATTATTATTTGCGAATAAAAAAATAGTTTTTTTTTCGAGAGAAAAACAATTTTATATCTAGTTTCTCAATTATTTTTAATTTAAATAAAAATTGAAATAATAATTTAAATATTAACATAGTTTTTTAATTATAAAAAAATATTTTTTTATAATTAATTAAAAATTATTAATTTAATGTCTTATATTTACAATTCACGGCATTTAATGAACGTGGGCTGTAAATCACATAAGTTAAAATCCTGTGAGACACCAAATCTTTTACTACTATAAAATGCAAAACAAGGCATTAAGATTCCTCTCTAACTAGCCTATCCACGTAGGCAAAGCATTTAATAGAGTTTCCAACTTCGATATCCACGTGTCTAGTGGGTTTTTTATATTCAAGGTGCTCTGTATCTCAAGATGCTTATTCAAGTGGGTTTTCTATATTCAAGGTGCTCATTCAAGTGGGGTTTTCTGTTTCTGAAAGAGAAGGGTTACCTCCATTGTTACCCGTTTACTTTTGACCTTTTGGCTTTCCAACTTCTTCTCTCTTAATTTCCATAAGCGCCTATCTCTCTCTTACCGAATGACCTATCGTCTTTCATTCTTTATTGTGTGTATAGATTACCCTGGATAGAAACTCATAAAACCCATTGACGTTTGGCACACTTTCCCTCACAGAACCCCTCTTTCTAGCTATCTCTCTCTGTTGGTTCAGGCATAATGCAGAACAAGAATTGTTCTTGGGATGGTGGGAATAATGTTCTGTAGATCGGGTATCGTCGTCTTCATCATCTTATATACAGAAGGTCGTATACCAGAGAACATCTAATTTTTCTATAGATGAGGTAGCCATCGGGGGTGTTAATTTCATCAGATAATTATCTATCAATCCATTTTCAGATATCTCAACATTTATTGGCTTTAGTGGGTAATAGTTATTTTGATTCAACTGTATATGAGGTTTATGCTTTAGATCTGGGATTTTTCTATCAGATTGTGTTTATGTTTTGGTTTCAAAGGCCAATAATTAATTTGCTTAAGATATGTATGGGGTTTGCCTTTAAATTTTGGGATTTCGTAAATATGATTTTTTTAGTTTCTTTGGAATGTTGATTGATCTTAAAAATTGTCGTGCAACACAATGTTGAAAGGAAACACAAAGACAATTAAGTGATCGACTGGACTTGCAGAATTTTAGAGCATCAAATATGGTGGGTGTGGGTTAGAGGATGATTAGTTTTATAGAAAGGAGAAGATATGCATAAGTTATAGCTGGTTGTTTCTATGGGTTATTTGGGTATTGAGGCTCTGTGTTGGGTTTATAATTGTTTTTTTTCTGGGAAAGCAAGCATAATTGGTTTTGTATAAAGCAACTTGCAAAGGAACTAAATAATCTGATGAAACACCTCCTGAGGGCATTAAAGTCGGAGTGAATGAATATCTTCTCATCTCTCTCTCTCTCTCTCTCTCTCTCTCTCTCTCTCTCTCTCTCTCTCTCTCTCTCTCTCTGTGCCATCGGCAACTGTCACCGACTCACTGTTGCTCCAGCCCGGCAACTGTCACTTACTCACCGAAAAATGTAAGTTCTTCTTACATTTGTTTTTTTTATCGGCAAATGTAAAACTGATACTCCAATTTCTTACAGAAATGAGGTTGTATAAACAACAAAATTGAGGTGTATGTTTACACACAAAAAACATACACAACATATACATTTGTTTATAGATCTTGAGGTTGTATAGAAAACGAGAATGAGTTTTTTTTTTTCGACAACTGTCACTTTTGGTGGGTGTAAGGACTGTTTGGGAGGACTGGTTTTTGCTTGTGGTTGCTTTGTGGGTCATTGTTCAGCTTGTGCTTATTTTCTTTTTTGTATTAGCAAAGAATTTCTTGGTTTGACCTTTTTGGATTGGCATGTGTTGGTTTTCAGATATATTTGCAGAAGGAACCATTTATTTGCAGATTATTTGGTGTGAGGACTGTTTGGGTGGACTGGTTTTTGCTTTTGGCATATACATTCAATTTTTGTGATATTGGTTAGCGCAGTTTTAATTATAGAAAACAGAATATAGATCTTGAGGTTGTCACCTTTTAGGCCATCTCAAGTGGGATGCCCTCAAAAAATGCAAATGTGCATTGTTTGGAGTCGATTGTGAGGACGGTTGTCACACTGGGACAATGCAAAAATTGAGGTGGTAGTGGTAGGTTTGGCACTGGGGGGTAAGACTTACACTTCCACCACCAGGACGGCTAAGTCTTCCGCAACCAGACCCTATTTTTTTCTTCCTAAAAGGCTTTGGGCGGATATAATTTACACGCCCATAGTCTGGGCGGCTAAGACTTGCCCGCCCAGCTATTGGGCCCACCGCCTAGACATTGTGTAGAGACAATCTTCATTTCCATCCCGCTTAGGTTTTCTCTCTCATAATTGTGTATATTCTTCTACGCACTATGAAGGGAGACAATGAAAATGTATACATTTGCATTGCCCATTGGAGATGGCCTTACAGATTGTTTACAAACAAATAAGATTTGTTTACAAATTTTGTTTATAAACAAGACTGATTTATTTTTTGGATCAAATACCAAAAAGTCCCTCAAATATTTTTTAATACACATTTAGTCCAAGCCTTTTATTTTGTACCAAAAAGTCCCTTATGCTCTTATCTTTAAAGGTCCGCACCAGCGGCATGGTAAAGCTTTTTTGGCATGATGAAGAACTTTTTGGTGTAAAATAATAAAACTTGGACTAAACGTGTATTAAAAAAAATTCGAGGGACTATTTGGTATATGGCCATTATTTTTTTACTATTTTTTTTGTATAGATTTGTTTATGAACAAAACTGATTTATTTGTTTACTGATTTTTTTACTGATTTGTAAATTGAATTCCGTATTAAAAACAATACCATTTTTCTCATATTACAAAACAAAAAAAAATTAAAATCCGTTTGGAAAATTGTATAAAATAACTTTGGACGGGTTTGGGTTGGGTTCGGGGCCCTTGCGGGGTTTTTAAACGGGGCGGGGGGGGGGGGGGGGGGAGGGAGTGAGGTAAACGGGTTTGGGGCGGGGTAAACGGGGTCGGGGTCGGATTTGGCAAAACCCGACCCAAATCCGCCCCGTTGCCATCCCTACTTGTAGCCATCTTCGATGATTTTTTTCCGCCTCTTTGCTCATGTCTTCTTTTCTTTGTTTGGTCTTTTATCTTTCCTGTAGGTTCCTTCTACATTCGTAATTTCGACGCATTTTATGGCTTTTCCAAAATACTTTGGGCTTTGGTTGGGGGTTTCAACGCCAAGCCGAAAATGGTTTTTACATGCGTTTTTTAACTGCCGTTATTAGATTAAATTATTTTTCTGAGAATAGCATTGTGGTATTAGGATATATCCCTCATCCCCTTATTTATATAATTTCTAAATAGGTTTCAACAAATGATTGTGACTATAGCTATTAAAAAAGTTAATAGCCTGAAAACATTTACAATAATATAAAAAGAACTTGCCATTACATGTAAAATAATTTTTATACTTATTATTATTCTTTTTGTGCATTTTTTTAATAGGCACTCTATTTCACTAAATGTTATGCACAGGTTGGAAATATTTTTCTACTTATATGCTTTTATATTTACCCCCCGGCTCATTGATAATATCTTGACGGTCAATCCAAAATCTTAGCGCTTATTTTCCTTTAATTTAGATTTATATTGTTTTTAAATTTTATTAGGGAAATTTTTAATTTAATTTATCGGGTTTATGTTTTGGGGTCATTCGATGAAAAGTTCATTGACACTTTTTAATAACAAACTCACACTGAAATTAAACATGCATACAAACATTGTTATAATTTAATAGTATGCTACCTTGCCTTAGTAATGATGACGTTTTTTCAAAAAATATGTTTATTTTTAAGCCTGTGTACACAATCCCATAACCCGCGCATCGCGCGGGTTTACACCTAGTTAAAGCCGATTATTTGCTCCCATTTAATCCCTGGCAAACGTCAGCCACACAATAAATGTGTACATCCAAGAGAGACCACTGGGTCAAAAGTTTTCTGACCAAGTCTTCCAAAGTACGATGGGATTTCACCCTGCAAAACCATCGAAAATGATGTACTCAGTGGTGTTAAAACTGATATCTTGAAATTTGATATTGTTATATGAGTCCTAATATGCGTACCGGTCCATATTACCGGTGTTTTACCGGAAACCCTTTTTTCCTTTTTTTTTTCTTTTTTTTTCAGTTTCTTATTCTTTATTTTTTTAAAACAGTTTTTTATACATAAAAAAAAAGATTTTTATTAATAAAAAAATTGTTTTTTTTAATAGTTTTTAACTATTTTTGTAAACTGTTCATAAAATGATTTTATGAAAAAATTAAAATCAACGACACACAAATCCGACTAAATCTGTGCGCGACACTGATGTGTCGCATCTGTATGGGTTCATTTTTAAGTCCCGATGGGACTCACACCATAGGACCCCTCAAAACGAACCAATCACGACACGACACGTCAGTGAGATGCATAAGAGAGTATTGGAGGGGGGGGGGGGAGGGGGAGTGCCGCTGGCGCGGAGCTTTAAAAATAAGAGAATATTCGTCGGGCGCGACACACTGAAATGATGTGTCGCGATTGGTTAGTGCCGCCGGCGCGGACCCACGTTCTCAGATCCATGTTCAACAAATAATTTTAATTTTAATTTTAATAAAAAATTATCAGAAAATAAAAGTTAGTTTAATATAAAAAAATTAAAACTTTTTTTCCACATTTTTAAACGGTTTAAGAAATAAAAAATAATGGGTGCCGTTGGCGCGGACCTTTAAAAATAAGAGAATATTGAGTAAATGGGTATTTGAGGACTCAATGAGTTGACATCCAGTAAAAAAAAGGACGGATCTTTAAACAGTTTTAAGAAATACAAAAATTATTTTAAATGTTGTAAAATAAAAAAAAAAATAACCTTAAAAATAGAGGGTGCCACTGGCGCGGACCTTAAAAATAAGAGAATATTAGGCAAATGGGTGTTTGAGACATTAAATGAGTTAAAAATAATATAAAAAATTAATTTCTTATTATATTAGTTTTTTAAGTCGAACTTTAAAAAAAAACTATTCTAATAAGAAATTAATTTTTAAGTCAAACTTTTAAACAAAAATTGGTTTAAAACTAAGGGGTGCCGCTGGCGCGAACCTTTAAAAACAAGAGAATATTGTGTAAATGGGTGATTGAGGTACTAAATGAGTTAAAAATATTATAAAAAAACAAAAATACTAATTAAAAATAACCAAAAAAAACTATTTTTTATATTAACAGGAAAACTATTTTTAAATAAAAAACTGTTTTTTTATATAAACAGTTGTTAAAATAAAAGAATAAGAAACCAAAAAAAAAAAGAGGAAAAGGGGAGATCCGGTAATATTCCGGTAAAAGAATCCGGTACATATCTCATTAAACAAAAATTAATTTAAAAAATAAGGGGTGCCGTTGGCGCGAACCTTTAAAAATAAGAGAATATTGGGTAAATAGGTGTTTGAGGAACTAAACGAGTTAAAAATAATATAAAAAAAACATACCGCGCCATATTCAACACACAGTTTGATTAGTGTCGTTAGCGCGGATCCACATCGAAGAAATGATGTGGGTGTGCAAATGTGGGTCCGCACCAGCAATACTAATCAATCGCGATATCATCTCAATAAACATAATTTTTTTTTATTTATGAAAGAAATATTTTTTAATTTAATTTTAATAAAAAAACTGTATAGTTAATATAAAAAAACTTTTTTTTATATCAATAGGAAAACTGTTTTTTTTTATATATAAAAAACTGTTTTTATTTTAATAAAAAACTGTTTAGTTAATATAAAAAAAAAAAACTTTTTTTTTATATTAATAGGAAAACTGTTTTTTTTATATATAAAAAACTATTTTTATTTCAATGGTTAAGAACAAAATAATAGAAACTTAAAAAAAAAAGAAAAAAAAAAGAAAAAGGATGATTCGGTAATTGTCCGGTAAAACCATCCGGTGCATATATACTTTTCCTTGTTATATTGGGCCTGCTGTGAGAAGTCAAATCCAAAGTACATCAAAACCCTAAAATCCAAGAGGATCTTTAAAGATATAAGGACAAAGAGTTCAGTCCGTATGAAACTCAATTATAGCAATAAAAGATAATCTAAACAATACATTTTGTACTTAACCGATAAGGATTTTATTTTTTGTTTCAATATTATTTAAATTGAAAAAACATTACGAGGAATGCATGTATATGATTAGTCCAGGTAGAATGAGATACGATATGATAACACGATATGAATCGATACGAAATTATAAATTAATGGATGGACTCTTAATGAGTTTGGATCATACGAGTGTCAACCCGATAAGACACGATAGTTAATTGATCGGGTTAGGGTTGATCCCCTTCACCTGTTAATACCCGATGAAACCCGTTATGATCCATTAATTTAAATAAATAAGATATACTTTTGAAATTTATAAATAATTGATGTAGCATAAGGTTAATTTAATCATAATGAATTTTACTAAATGAGAGATTTAGTAATGTAAATAAATTAATGGATCTGATTGGGTTAAAAATGACATAATATGGAACTTGTATACAATTCAAAATAATTCATTATCTTAACGGCTATTAACGAGTGAACACGATACGATACGACACAATAACATAATGGGTCGGGTTTGAATATGATTTTTTGACACATTAAAAAATCATTTAGACACGAACTCAATAAGACTCGAACAACATAAAAAATGACACGAACACGACTCGACACGACCCATTAACAAGTCTATATATGATACACTTCTACCAAAGGGTTGCTCTCAAGTAACATTATACTACCAAAGTCTCATTATAATGAGTAATATTGGAGAGATTTTTTTTGTTACCCTTTTTAGTGATTTTATTAATGTATGAAATAGACACATTTGAATTATAAATAGGAAAATGGTACACTAACCAGATAATTACCCCAAAATTAACAAATTTGAGCTTTATTGGTTTGTACTCTAGTGTGACTCCCGTCAAGATACAAATCAATAAAGCACAAATTCGATAATTTTGAGATAAATTTGGGATAAATGTATCATTACTCTTATAAATATCACCCATTATAATTAACCAGAACACTTTATCCTCCTAAGAGAGTAAGCGACTAAGACTTGTGTAAACCATACATTCTCATGTTCTCTTTTACTTTATTGTATATCACTAGATTTAATTGGGAAGTTTACATATTGTATATTTAAATGCCCTACAATAGTAAAATATCACTTTGAGATAGGCTCATTTCAATCGAACCACACAAAATTTTATCACCTAATTATTATCCATTACTTTGTAATTTATTGCCAATACTAATATGTTGTCCGTGATTACCTGGATAAGACACTTAAAACTATCCATTTAATTGATTATACTTGTGATTTGTTGTTAAGTTATTAAATATTTTTTCCTCATCAATATGGTAGCACAAAAAAGAAAAGATTTGACATAACTCGACAATAAACAAAACGTTTAACTATTGTAGTTTGCCCAAAATATGCATGACAAATGTAATAAGACAAATGAATACTATGTCAATGGTGATAGATGAATTTGGCTAGTAGTTATGTTGGGAAGTATTATAATTTCTGTGATATTGAATCGTTGTATTGTTCCACATAAATTTGTTGCGGTACTGATCGTTTAAACATAGAACTCGGATAAAATTTTGTTTCATATATAAGTGACTAAATGGTTTCGACACGTATTTTGTCAAGAAAAATAATTCTAAATTTTTTAAGTAGGAATATGTAGTAGTAATTTTTTACATGACAAATTATGGTTTAAAATGAATAATTATTTTCTATGATAAAAAATTATTCATAATTTTTACTTTTTTTTTTATTTTTCATAAAAAGATAACAATTTATATGTATAATTTTTTAATATATACTTGTATTTTTGTAATATACACAAATTATTTGTATGAACCCTAATTTACGAACTATATATAATAAATGTTGAGGAACATTAATAGCCAAAAATTGTGTTAATGGACTAGATTCAAAAATCAAGAATCAAACAAAAATTCCCTTAAAATAATAAAGTAGCTGGTATAAAATAAAAGGGACAGAGTGAAAATTTAGAGGGAATGTGTCTTTCATAGGTTACACAATTATCATCAATTTCTACACAATTCAAAAGGTCTATAAATATGTAATCGCAACACATGATTATACCTTATTCTATGCATGGTATCAACATTAATATAAAATTAGTACAACTTGAATAAGAATGGCAAGAGAATCCATGCCTGGCATTTGTAGAGGAGTCTCTCTTCCTCCTCCTAGGGTGGTCCTTCCTCTTCCTCCTGGGTGGTTGTGGCTAGAGTTCTTGGATATAACTCGTAATGGGGGTTTAACTCTAATTAAATAAGGTTAATCTTGAATTCCCGAGCTGGGCTCTGAATCCCAACTTTAGACACTCAAATGAGTCCAAATACATAATCTAATTATCCCGATAACTACCCAGCTCATACATATATACCTCGAGATCATTTTCAAGTGTCTAAAATGCCCAAATAAGCCCGTAATATCTCTCAAAGTGTATTCCAAAATATTTTTATTCCAGAAATATATTTAATTATGACATGACACACCCCAATACATTTTATAAAAAAAAAATATAAATCCCTTTTGATTTATTTCCATATCATTAAAGTCCAATTCTAAAATTTATAAATAATACTGAGTTTAATTACTCACACCCCAGAGTAACTAATTTCACCGAATTAATTTAATCCTTACTAAAATTTTATTTTATTCTAAAAATATACGGAGTATTACATTCTCCCTCCTTATAACGAAATTTTGTCCTCGGAATTCAGAGTATTTCATTTTACGCCGTTAGCTTATGTTTACACCCAACTTGTCCATACTCATATCACATGAGATTAATGAAAAGGCTCATCTATGCCTATCATAACATTACTGAGGTGCCCATATATCCACATTACAAGTACACACAATTGTACCATTAATAAATATGAATGACACATATACATCTCAACTGTACCATTCACACAACGCATAATCGTACATAAAGTATACTACCACATATGTACACACCACAAGAAAAAACCTTTTTATGACGTTTTTTAAGTGCCATAAATCGCATTTTATAATGCTTTATTTTTTAATAAAAAGAGTCATAAGTTTGGGTGTCATAATTGATACCCATAAAAAGTGTCATATTGGGTAACGATTATATATGATTTTTTTTGCAAAAATGGTCATAATATACTCTATAAGATGTCATATTTGATTTAAAAAGCGTCATGATAAACAATTTTAAAATTTTTAAAAAGGTCATATAAAAAATTTCATCACATGAAGATTTAATATAAACGATCATAAATTAAACATATAATAAAAAAATTAATAACCAATATAAATGTCATGCTTGACCAATAAATCTAAACACAAACCAAAATGCATAGAAGCATTTATTCCACATTCAATGTTACAATTGATACATTATAGATTATAACATTTACCCAAGAAATACAACAACACTCCCACGAACTTTATTTTTGTCTCACATCAAACCAAACTACATGAAATCAAATCGAGTTAACACATCAACCAAATTAAATTTGTTGATCAAAATTAAATGTTCCTCCATAGTAATAATCGCTTCATAATTTTAGGCAACAATGCGTCGAAGTCCTCTTCCCACTTACGTTCACTGTCACATTGTCTGACAGGGATACACCTTTCACATGCCTCTAAGTAGATGCCCCTACATAAGTTTAAAATATCATATATAAATCTCCAGTGCAATGTAAAACACAACATATGAATTACCATTTTTCCAAAGTATTAAGTCGTGTATAATTTAAGTCGAAAAGATTTGTTATACAACACAAATAATTGTAAATAATTTTCAAAAAATTTGGCAGAAAATGCATGTATATTCGCTTTCTGGTATGCTTATTAGCTGTTTTACTTTTTCGTCCACCAATACTCAATTTTCAAATGCGTGTCTATTCGACTTAAATTAATTTAGAACGCTTATTGATTTCAAAAAAAAATTGGCAGAGCTGCCTTTGTTTATTCGTGAAATCCAACCTGTTTTGACATTAAAATAAACTCAACAACAGCAAAAGCCATAACTAAACTAATAATAAATCCCTTCCACCGATTCAACACATATAAGATAAAAAAAAATTAAGTCCATCAATATATAGGTTCAACGGACTCGTGTCCGAGTTTAAAAAAAAATATAATAATAATCTCACACGGCTCACTGAGCCTAACAATAATCTTACATTAGTCCCTTGTAAGGTGTGCGTCTCTCTTTTCGGATCGTTATGTTCTTATCTTGCATTTCCACGCTCCACCCCAATTCTAAAGTTTTATACTTAGAAATTTGAAATTTAGAACTACATTGAATCCATGAGTCTCATAACTACAAGAGTTGTTTGTACAAATTATTCTAATTATGTATGAGGTGTGTTTGCCTCTTTCCTTAATACAGATGAAGAAATTGAACCAGAAAAGCATCAAATATTCCTAGAATTAGAAATTTTGGATGAATCTAACAAAAAAGCAACCTTAATAGATCTAGGAAGAGCATCTCTACTATTGAAAATGGATAGACATTTTTTAAATTTCCCACGATTAGCAAGAAGAATTGAGACTTTGTTGGATTCTCTCGAACAAGAGCTTAGGAAGCAATTGAATTGGCATATAAGATCTTGGATATCTTTAGAGTCAGACTTTAATCTCCATGGTTTTTTGTTAGAAATTGACTGAAGAGCATCAAAAAATGGTTTTGAATCCATTTCGAGAATAAAATTTCTGAAATTACTTTGAATACAGTACCTAACTCCAGCTTTAATAGCAATGACCTGAGCATGCATAGGAATTGAGCTGATAATGAAGTTGGAAAAAGCCTGTATAAGATTTCCTTGTGCATCCACTACACCAAAATGGGCAAATTGTCACCTTTCAGCCGGCCAGCCTTGTCAAGGTCATTGACCGTGACAAAAAACACGCGTTTTATGTCACGATCATTGACCTTGACACGATCGTGACAACTAATTGTCACGGTCATTGACCGTGACAAGACCGTGACAAATTTACTTGTCACGGTCGTGTCACGGTCAATGACCATGACAATAATTTAAATACTTGTCACGGTCAAAGACCTTGACACGACCGTGACAATATTTGCAGCTAAAACCCTACCCCCTTCTTTTTTCCCTACCGCCGTTCCCTTCCTCTCTCTCTCTCTCTCTGGACGCTGCTCTCTCTCTCTCTCTCTCTCTTCCATTTATATATATATTTGTGTGTATATTTATGTGTGTATGTGTATATATATATGTGTATGTGTGTGCGTGTGTGGGGGGTGGGGCAGGGTGGGGGTAGGGGGTGGGGCGGGGTGGGGCAGGTGGTGGCAGGGCGGGGTGTGTGCGTGTGTATATGTATGTGTATATGTGTGTATGTGTGTGTATATGTGTGTGTGGTGGTGTGTGGTGGGGGAGGGGGTGGGGGAGGGGGGCAGGGGTGGGGTGGGGTGGTGTGTGTGTGTGTGGTGGTGTGTGGTGGGGGAGGGGGTGGTGGAGGGGGGGAAGGGGGTGGTGGAGGGGGGGTAGGGGGTAGGGTGGTGTGTGTGTGTGTGTGTGTGGTGGTGTGTGGTGGGGGAGAGGGTGGTGGAGGGGGGCAGGGGGTGGGGTGGTGTGTGTGTGTGTGTGTGTGTGTGTGTGCGTAGGTGCGTAGGTGTGCGTGTGCGTGTGTGTGTGGCGGGGGCAGGGGGTGGGGGTGGGGGTGGGTGTGGGGCACCCATTTAATAACTCTTTAAATATTTGGAAAAAACATAATATTACAAAAATGAAACGAAATGGTATTGACGGAACTTACACATACGTTATGTACTGTGCTCTTGCGTTGAAAATTATTAGATAGAAAAAGAAAAATATAAATTGAGATAACCTTAGAATCTAATTAGGCTAAAAATATAATGGCATCAACTAACATATATACACAACACTAAAAGTAGACATCAATTTTATAAATAATTGATAATAGTTGGATAATAATTGGATAATAAACATCGGGAGGGGGTGGGGGTGGGGGGGGGGGGGGGGGGGCACCCATTTAATAACTCTTTAAATATTTGGAAAAAACATAATATTACAAAATTGAAACGAAATGGTATTAACGGAACTTACACATACGTTATGTACTGTGCTCTTACGTTGAAAATTATTAGATAGAAAAAGAAAAATATAAATTGAGATAACCTAGAATCTAATTAGGCTAAAAATATAATGGCATCAACTAACATATATAATTCAATTAGGTAAAACCCTAGATAATTTTTTAACAGAATTTGATAATATTATATAAAGTTTAGTAAATTCACAAAATGTTGCCAATTGTATGTTTTTAGGAATATCATTAGTTAGAATCCATATACATGCATGTTGTTAGAAAGTCTTAAATTTAATTCTCACTTTAATTTGTAGAATCTCTGTACTTGGTTGAATTTATCCCTTTATGATAATGAAATTTATGCTACAATTATAATTATCTCATGTCATAATTTTATTGATAAACAATATATGTAGTTGTCACGGTCGTGGTGGGGGAGGGGGTGGGGGTGGGGTGGGTAGGGGTGGGGTGTGTGTGTGTGTGTGTGTGTGTGTGCGTAGGTGCGTAGGTGTGCGTGTGTGTGTGGCGGGGGGAGGGGGGTAGGGGGTGGGGGTGGGGCACCCATTTAATAACTTTTAAAATATTTGAAAAAAACATAATATTACAAAATTGAAACGAAATGGTATTGACGGAACTTACACATACGTTATAATATAGACGGAACATTTTTTTATCTGTACTATTAATTCAATTAATTCAATTAGGTAAAACGAAATGTGTACTGTTAACATTTTTTTTTTATCTGTACTAATAACATTTTTTTTACAGCAAAAATGTCTCCTTCAGATGTTAAGGCGAAGATGATGATGCTGTTTATGATGATGTCTTCTGGGTTCGGTGGTAGCGAAGGCGACGAGGGCTCCTCCACCCCTAGGCTCCCCAAATATGTAAAATTTGGGATTACCGTCGAAAACAAGTCGGAGCTATTAGCGAGATCCCTCGAGCTGCTAAAGACGGTCATCGGCCCGGGGTTTATGAGTTGGAAGGAGGTGCCATATGAGCTCAAGTTAGCTGTTTGGGCGGCACTACAGGTAATATTTATATGAATATTTCAATTTCAATTTCAATTTCAATTTCAATTTCAATTTCATATTTATATTTATATTTATATTTATATTTATATTTATATTTATATTTATATTTATATTTATATTTATATTTATATTTATATTTATATTTATATTTATATTTATATTTATATTTATTCGCAACTAACATTGTATTTGTTGGACAGGAACAATTCAACTTGGATCCAAAGCTACACGATTCCGTCTTGGAGCAGTTGAGGGAGCAACACAAGACGTGGAAGAAAAATATGTGGACACGGTACTTTGGAAAAACACGAGAGTCCATTTTACAATGGCGCGGATCCGTCCCGCCCAAGGAGCCGATCTCATTGGCACAATGGCAAAAGTTCATTAACAATGAGATCGAGGATCGACAATTGGCATCTCGCCAATCGGGGAGGGAAAATTGGGCTAAAAAGACGGACGTGCACTACTCCGGCCAGACCTCTTACGCTGAGGTGGAGCATAGGATGCAGGTAAGATTTAATTTATCTATAACTACAGAAATATATTATTGGATATTATTTTACTTTGCGGGGCCGATACTAATTTTACTTTACTTTATTTTATTTCAGGGGGTAGGGAGTGGGCCAGGGGGTAAGCCACATAGGCTCGATACTTATGTGGCTCTTCGGACGAAGAAGGGTAAGGACAAGGAGGTGTCCCCGAGCGTCGTGGCCACGATTGTAAGTAATCCGACAGTTTAATTATTGTTAATTACGTTATAATTTTTTAGTTTACTTATTTTACTAATCATGTGCTTTTTGTCATTTAAGGCAAAGCTTAAGGAAGTGCATGAGTCGCAGTCTGATGCCGACAAGGCATCTTTGTCCACAGACGCACTCAGCCAAGTGCTTGGCTATGATCGCAAGGGGAGGACAAGGGGAGTGAGCTCGCGGGTGGCCAAATTTAGGATCATCGGATTAGAGACGAGCGACACCGGGTTGGCTCGAACGGTGGATTCACACGACGCGAAGCTGTCCCGTTTGGAGGCGACGGTCCAAGATATGTACGAATTCATGAAGCGTACGTTGGGTGGAGACCGTAAAGGGAAAGGGAAAGGGAAGGAGAAGGAGAAGGCGGTGGAGGAGGAGGTGCGGGAGGACGAGGCGCAGGATGATGAGGATGTGGACCTCGCTGCTTCATCACCGACACGTTCGTACTTCGACGATCCACTTACCTATTTGACGCCCTCCAACAGACCATTGTCGACAATTGGTTGGCCGAGCGTGTTCATATTGGACGTATTTGATGTCCAGCGGATAGGGCGGGGGTTGAGGGACCCGAATATCGTCGAGGGTGGAATAGTCCATGGACGTGTGCTTCAAGAGATGGAGTCCAGGGTACTTGTCACGCATGTCATACCGGGGAAGGAGAACTCCCTATTGTGGTTGCGCGAACAATGCGGCACGACGTATATTAGTGGGTGCGTCAATTCGTATGTCGTGTGGCCTACTCACCTCCTCAGTTTTATCCAAGACATGTAGTAACATTATCTTTAAGTTTGTCCATTTTAATTATATTTGGATTATATCGTCATGTATATTATTTTTACTTTGAATATTTGGATTATATCGTCATGAATATATATTTGCATTATCTTTAGTTTGTGTTGGATAAATGATGTTTGGAACAGGTACAACGTTGCTATAACAGGTACAAATATACTGCTAGGCAGTGGCGGTGGCCATACTGCCCAACAGATTTTTTTTAAATTCTTCCCAGAATTGTCACGGTCATTGACCGTGACAATTCTGGGCCAGAAGGGTCACGGCTTTGTCACGGTTATAAACTATGACAAACGTGTCATGGTCATTGACCTTGACACGACCGTGACACGACCGTGACAAAAAAAGTTGTCTCGCCTCGAAATGTCACGGTCATTGACCTTGACAAGTTGGATTTGTCAAGGTCAATGACCTTGACAAATGGGTAGATTTGGTGTAGTGATCGCTTAAAATAGTCCATGAGCCTTTCAAAATCTTGTTATCACTACTAGCTGCAACATTAAGTTTTAAACTCCCAGTACTTGGATATCTCTAATGATCTTTGATGTTGAAAAAACCAGAGATTTGGTCCAAAGAAAATAACTTCATAGCTTTAGGACTAATCCTCTCTACTCCTTTATAATTGATAAACTCTGAAATATCTGAAATAGTAGATATAACTCTATGGATGATAATTTTTGAGTTCATTTGAATGTTCTCAAAAAGAGGTTTATTCCTACTATTCGATATTTCCCAAATGATGCATACTGGAATCACCTTGTATAACAAACAAGATAATTTTGAACTAGAGGAATGAATCCACCATGTGATTAATTTACTATGAACAGTTGGAGAGACAAAGCTGATTCCCCTTAATTCATTAAAGAAATTCCATGTTTGTCTAGCAACGGTATCTTGACTGAAGAGATGGTTGATTGATTCTGATGATGCATAGCAACACTGACACCTGGAGACTAGTCTTATACCCATTGCTTGAATCTCATCTTCAGCTGGAATACACTTTGATAGGACTTCCCCCACCAGCACATACATTTTTGGATGTATTTTAGGATGCCAAATAGACTTATATGCTAGAGAACATAGCTTCTGAGATCTAACCAACTCACATGCTGACTTGAATGTTGATTTCTGTTAGTAACAAATTGTATTGAATGTTACCTTGTTGATTTGTGTAAGTAACATAATATATTGAAATGTTACCTTGAGCATTTGAGTCTTTTTGACGTCCTTATTTTGTCTCCCTCCTCTGTAGTTTGCATTTCTGAAGGTTGAGTGCTTGATTCTTGTGCAATATGCATAAGTAGTGATACCGATCTAACTTTGTTGGTACCGTCCTCGTTATCATGACTTGAGCTGGTAATATCCTACATTACGAAATGGATGTAAAAAAATTGATAGTTATAACAACTTGAATGCGTTACACTAAAATGAAATGCAGTAGTCAATTTGATTCAAGACAATATAATGATATGGGGGTAATTCAATATTGAAGTGTAGAATACCAAAACAGGTAGTATTAATCTCTTTACATAATGAATAAAAAATAGTAACTACCTAGTAAGAAATCATCCATTGTATAAACTTTTAGTATTGAGCCTGAACTAATTTCTTTGTATGTTAACCTAGCGTATATCATTTGCATACATCAATTTAAGATCATACAATTAGAGAAAAATTTCAAATAGGTGAATTTCGTGCATGGCGTGCTTGAACAAATGAATAATGATTTCATCCTTTAATTCTAAGTAGCCAATTACTTCTCGTAAAAAATTTTTGAACTTACCTACAAAGTAATTTCCACAACATTTTCCAATAGAATAAAACATTTCCTCAATTCTCCACCCCCCCCCCCCCCCCGAATCATCCATTTTGACCGAGTGAAAAGGAGCTCATACTATGTGAAAATAGGGCAGTGCAAATTTGGTGTGACCTATAAGTTCCATCATCCAGGGATGGTTTAAGTCTAATAGCATCTCCTAAAACTCAACCAATTGTCGAAGAGAACCCAGTTTATTGGGAAACACAATTGTCTTCATCAGCGCCTGCCCATACGGGACCTTAGCTATCTATACCTTCTTTTGATGGTCCTTCACGCAGTAGCCATAGGGAACAGTCATTTCCAAAAGACCCAGCCAACCTGAATGTCAGTATCACATTATAACAGGAAATTGTAAAGTTTGGATCTTCATGTAGATACCATCATCCAATGGAATGGAGTGCAAAGATAAATTTTTTCCCTTATCCACATTGGTCTTCCTTTATGACCGGGTGCACTACTTTGCACTCATTATGCGCAAAATGGAGTATGCAGATTTGGGCCCTCGTGAAAATTCGATCACCCAATGGGGGGAACAGTGAATTATGGTCCATATGCATTCTCTTTTACGGATATGCATGTTGGTTCTTACTCTCGGGGATCTTCAATTGTTGCTTTAGCCTCATCATCCTCGTCAACGGAGTTGAGTCATAAACTTATTTTCGGATCCAAAGTTGACCCCATTTCAATGAGAATGTCTTCTTCAGTCAATATGTCTAGTGTTTCAGTTGGTTCAAATATCCAGTAGCCTCGCTAGAGTTTTACCCATTCAAGTGGTAGCAGTATTACTGGTCATAGTGGTGAGGTTGCATCAAACTGAGCCAAAAGAAAAAGATAAGTTGAATGCAAGCTTAACATCGATAATGCTATATATTTCATTGACAACACTTGCCATATTAGCATCATTGATTATTGTAAAGTAGGTGTCAAGTATAGCAACATTATACTTTTGTCTTAACATTAGGTATCGGGCAATCATAAAAGATATCTGATTAAAATTAAAAAAATAGCAGACTTATAAGCTACTTAGCATGCAAACACCCATTCAGAAATTCAACATCCATAACGATCGAGCGGTAAAACGATCATAAAACTTGGGGTACAACTTTATAACAGTGGCTATTAGAGGAATTCAACTTAGGAAGACTTTATAAGGATAAAACATGCGTCATAATATAAAAATCAATCATTTATACATTTCATTCCGCAATAGTATTTACTTCCATATACCTTGCTCACCGAAGCTTATCGATAAAAATAAAATTCCAAATGACTCAAATGCCTGCACATGGAAAAGAATTGATGTAAGAATATATAGGATATAAAATATGTACATTTACTATTATAAAAGGTTACGAAAATTCTTAGCTTGAGTAGTTACTGATGTAAAAGTATCGTATGTACTTACATCAATTTTTTAACACATATTTAAGAGTTTGGTAGTACAAATGCTTAATAATCTCATCAATTAAATATATTTTATCACCTCCTTAAACATGTCCTTGATCTTCAATTGTTATTGTTATAAAAGTTTATAAATTCTTAATGGAGGATACTATTTCAATTTTAATCTTCAAAAGGTTATTACAAATGACATATTTAATTGGAAAGTTGATAACTATAGAATTCTGAAAAAAATTTATTATTATTAAATATTACCGGTATTATATCTATTTACTCTTATAACAACATAGATTCGTAAGAATGTGAGGTCATTAATTACATTTCTTAGAAGCATACTCTTTCAAGTTTAATCTTTAGGATGCATACTATTACAATTTGAACCTTCAACTGGTATTTTATACGGTTATCATAGTGCTAAACAAGTGCATATGCATAATAATGTTATAATATATGTACTCACATCAACTCTTAAACAGGAATTTAATAATTGAGTAGTATGTATGCATACGAATCTCATTAATTTCATACTTTGTCAACATACACTTACTCATTTGTTATCACATTCTTAAAGAGATACATATGCCTTACAATGCGGTTGCATAGACACGTGTAGTACATACACCTAAGATTCTAATCATTTTCATAAATTAAATACAAATGGTCAAGCATATGTTATCACATTATTAAACATATACATAGTCTTACGAAAACGGTAAAGGTAAGACATTCTTTATAAAGCATAATGAAATTCTTTATGAACCATAATATTTCAATTGTAATCTTTGAACAGGTATTTAATACTTTGTCCAAAATAACATTATACATTTGTCTTAACATTGGGTATCAGTCAATCATAAAAGATAATTGATTAAAATGAAAAAACTGTGACTTATAAGTTACTTCGTGTGCAAACAACCATTCAGAAAGTCAACATCCATAACGATCAAGTGGTAAAATCATCATAAAAATTATGGAACAGGTTTATAACAGTGTCTATCGGAGATATGCAATTTCAAAACACAACTTAGGCAAACTTTATAAAGGATCAAATATACGTCATAATATAGAAATCAAACATTTATACATTTCATTCCGCAACAGTAAAACTGAAAAAGATCATCTCAAACTTTTTTTTGGGAAACATAGCAAATAAAATTATAGGTTGGCTTATTCATAAAAGTATAAAATCAAATATGCAACATAAAATTATTTCTACTCATTCATCCTAAATGTTAGATATGATACATCGCTCTCATTAAAAAACATTTTTATTTAGCAAGCTTGGCATCGTTAATGCTATATCTTTCATTTACAACACTAGCCAAATTAGCATCGTTGATTATTAGGAAGTAAGTGTCAAATATAGCAACATTATACTTTTGTCTTAACATTGGGTATCAGGCAATCATAAAAGATGACTGAATAAAATTTAAAAAACAGCAGACCTTTAAGCTGCTTAGCATGCAAAAACCCATTCAGAAATTCGATATCCATAATGATCAAGTGTTAAAACGATCATAAAATTTGTGGAACAACTTTATAACAGTGGCTCTTAGAGAAATTCAACTTGGAAACTCAACTTAGGAAGACTTTATAAAGGATCAAAGATATGCATAATATAAAAATTAAACATTTATACATTTCATTCCACAACAGTACAACTGATAAAGATCATCATACACTATTTTTTAGGAAATGCCAAACCTGTTAAATATGATATAGTAAACTAAATTATAAGTTGGCTTATTCAAAAAAGTACAAAATCAAATCTGCAACATAAAATTATTTCTACTCATTCATCCCAAAATAGCCAAGTTTAGCAAGCTTCACATCGATAATTTTATATGTTTTATTGACAACACTTTCTTCAGAAAATCCAGATAAAGTTTATGTATTTGTTTTTATTCATGATGAATGTTATATGTGAGAGATAACCTTCATAAAGGGATTTTTCTTATAAGAACAATGTCCTTCCGTCATTTCAATTGTCTACAATATGTCGTTTTATTCTACCATGTAACTGCCATTTCTTGGTTTCATTAAAAGGTTTCTTCAAACTATTCTAAATTGAATTTTTTTATGCTTTCTCTCATTCTTATATGTTTTATACACAACTCCAATTTATAGCAATTGGTTCCAAACATTACATAATGACTTTCATATAGTATGTAACATATTTGATCAAGTTGCATCACACATTTACTAACAAAAAATCAAAGAGTAAAAAAATCAAACATGTAGTATGTAACATTCAATTCGAAAATTTACCATGATGTAATGGGAATGTAAAATACATTTGTTTTAATCACGATTCAAAGGTAAGCAAAATTATGCTCCAAACCAAATCACTGTAAAAAATACGTTTGTTAATATTTTCTTAAATCAAAATAAAAGATGAAAGATATGATGAATGATGCTTTGAAAAAATTATAGGTAGAAGAGCATGAATACCTAAAGAATAATGAATATTACATTGGTTGAAATCTCCATATATATAGGTTGCAAAGACATATTTCCATATTCTAATATATAATTTGTTTATGGATAGAGGTGGGAGAGTATACGAACAAAATTTTTCATTGCGTAGAGGTGATATGAACCAAACTCAGTCGAGATATGAGATGGAGAGTCACGAGTCATGTTTTAGAGAGATTTGTACATTGGTTTGCTTGGTTGTTTGTGTTTCATATTGAGGAGTGATTTTTTACTCAACTCTAGTTGCATTTATGGCAATTTAGACCATTAATACTGTTGTATTAGAGGTATAATATATATTGGGACATTATTGACAACTACTCAATTCATTTGCCAACAACAAACGGTAAGTTGTTGGTCATGATCAAACGAGAAGAATAGATGAAAAAAATGGCATATAATGCACTAACAAGAGTTTAAGATCTGACTTAACCCGAATGAATCAAACAAATTTAATGGAGCTTCTAAGGTTGTCACCTAAACACATCACTATAACTCTCTTAAGCCTACATATATATTACAAGAGAACATAAATCATCATTTCATCACTTTTATATGTGTGTATGATTACATATCTCTCACAATCACAAGGACACTTATAAGCACTAGCACACAATAGTGGATTTTAGAAGATACCAAAAGAAGTTAAGACGAAGAATATGTGTAACTATCAAACTCGTATCACTCTAATGTTTAGATATTAAAAAATGAAGTAATAGTATGACGATTGTAACCAAATGTAAAGTTATTGTGGTGATTTGATAAAAGACACAATGAATATCTGGTGAGCATAGTTATGGTCGATTCTTTCCTTATTTTATTCTTCCCATAACTCTAGTTGAAGAATTCTTTTTCCAAGACACTAGCAATGGCCTCATGGGAGAAAGATTCAATCTATGACATTGTGAATTGTTTCATTCCCTAGATTATTTGGGTAGACTACCTCAAGGTTAATGAGTACATACAATAGTCATATAGTGGAAAATCGAGGAAAAAATAACATAACAAAATCCAAAAACATACTTATTGCGTACTGGAACTTCATAAAAAAAGTTCTAGTGATAAAACATAAACAAATTATGTCCCAACTAAATTTCATTTGCACGAAGAGGAAGTTAAAATCATAATTCATCAAACAACCCACTTCTCTTTTTGGTCCTTTATTTAATAAATTGCTCGTGGCATTTCATAACAAAAGTACTAGTGATAAATAATCCTTTCGGCAAAAAAAATCCAAGAATGTTATCAGTAACTACGTACCTAACTTTATGGGGATGGGCAACCATTATATCAAACTTTGCATTAAAGAAATGGTCAATGTTACTGAATTAGATGGAATATCGATGAACCATTTAGTGGTGTACTGAACGAAAAAACTAGATCCCATTTAAAACATAAAATGTAATTGAGGACATAAATGCCCCTTAGAAACTTTTGTTACTCCTAGGTCACATCTTATAATTGATGATAGTAGTTAGTAGGGAATCAATTTACAGTCTACAATTTAATAGGTTATTTATTTCTAACTCTTACCAGATCAATGTAATAAGAAATGGATATACTCACTCTCTAGTGCTACTTTTTTTGTTCCTTTGTTTCCTTACATGATATCGCTCTGAACAGAATCCAAGATAATTCCAAACCTGCTTAACAAGGTTTCTATTATCCCAATTATGTCTTCAGGTTCTTCACCAATTTGACCTGCTCATTCAAATGAAAAATTAGAATACAATGTAATGGCCCACACATGAAAGAAAGGACACATGTTAATTGATTGACTAATTTATGTATTTTTGTATAGGAGATTAGGATAAGTTTCCTTCATATGTTTCAAATTCAAACTTCATAAAAGAAAATCCAAACTATAAACTTACATCTATGGTTTGGGACAACAGAATTCCATTTGGTCATTAGATTTCTAGAAGATCATGTTATTGGCATTACACTCTCTTCTCTTATGTAATTGATTGGGGGCAAGCATGCAATATTTTTGGTTGAGTTTTTTCTTTCTTGAGAACCGAACTTCTACCAAAATTTTATCAGCACAAAGAAGATAAATTTTAGCTTCAGAAAGGTTGGGGGAGAAAAGGAAAAATCAAAATTCCTTAATTGAGATACACATCCTTTATTTTCTATTCACTTCCATTTTCTTCCATTCTTTGTTTCTTTCCATCTTTTTCTCCTTATTTTTTAAGACTTGGCAACTGAAACCTTATTCAAAGGCTCGCCATTGGAAAAAAAATCATGTGCAAGAATCAAACATCATTCCAGATAAGGCAAAAGAAACTATGGATTTCAAAAGTAAAGGTTAAGGTGTGATTCATTTAATGTTTCTTGAACACATTCAAGCATCTCCTTATAATTAGCCAGTTTATAAATTATTGATTCAAAATTGCAAGAAGCATAAGAGTCAAAGAAGATTATAGAATGCATGAAATTTTTATTGAGAAATTTAGCAGGCAAAATGCCAACTGAAAAACACTTAAATAGGGTTCACACAAGTGATGAAGATCGTGGAATCTTTTGCAGGAGAAAACGGTCAGAGAGCCTCAACCAATTAAAACGATAACACGAGAACTTCCCAATGTCATATACAACCTATGCATTAATTCATACAGCTACTACAACCTTCTCTCCCAAAGATCACCCTCATAACATGCATATACCATATTGGATGTTAATAATGAGTGAAGTGGCATTTGGTTAAGCTTGGAATATTGGATATTAAAGCAAAATAGAAAGTTGAAGCATGAGTTTTAACATTAACCGTCCACTTGAATATAATACATATTGCATTTACCCTTGGAAGTGGAAGAGTATGGGCTTTCTCCCTGCAACTCCTTCTTACAAAGCGCACTATAAAACTAAACCTTTATTATAAATAACATATAGTACTACGTCGGCTACAATATACATACACATATTCTTGAAATCAAAATAAAATATAAAAGATAAAAAAAATAAAATCTACATATGCGGATCGGTAAAATGGAAAGTTATAGTCCATGTGTCGTTGAAAACCAATTCCTTTGCTAGACAAAAGAACAGTGATGCCATGGATTTGTTTGTTCTGCTCCAGAATAGGAACTTGTTTGTTCCATTATTTTTTTGTTTGTATAAATATCTGAACAAGACCCCAACGATAATAATTCCATCGATTTTGGAACATTAAACAGAAAAATTAATATCCTCTTTCAATTAAACAGAAAAATCAATACCCTATTTCGATTAAACAAGATACCTTGTTTCGATTACACAGAAAAATTAAACAACCCTAGAATGCTACGATCAAAACATTAAATAGAAAAATTAATAACTTGTTTCAATTTATTGAGCCTCCATTTGTTGTGAGGAAAGGGAACAATGAGAGAGAAAATGTACCAGATAATGGAGAGGAGAGCGTGAGGGAGAGGGATACCAGCTTGAGAGAGAATGGAGAGAAGATCCGTGAGGAGAATGGAGTGGAGTGTTGTGAGCGGGTGGATGGAGCAGGTAAAAGAAAAGAAAAATCATTTTAGGGGAAAACTCTGCCTCAAAATTTTGGAGGAGAAAAAAATGGTCATAATATGTATATTTATGCTAGAAATTCTTAAAAAATGTCATAATATCTATAATCAAATATGTTTTTTATATTTAAACTGCCATAAAAAATAATACTAATATGTAAAAATGACATTTTATATTAGAAATGACATTAATAATAATATTAACCTTTAAATGACATTTTTGTAATAAACGTCTTTAAATTATTTTTTCGAGCATCATAAAAAGGTGTTTTTCCTGTAGTAACATGCAACAAGAAAATAACCATCTTAGCATCCGACTTCTCTCAACTCCTGACTTTTGTCAATTTCATGTGTGGTAAGTCTCACAGGGAACCCTCCCGATTCACCACTGCATAACTTAGTCAATTATTGAGATCCATCGGCACAGGACAAAAAGGGAACTAAAAATAACCATTTATACAAATCATATAGATTTAAATCTTTGCTATTTTTCAAACCAACCACTTATCCCTTTATAAGAGGTATGCCAAACTCCTTTAGAGTCAACTGCTCTACCATGCCCGATATCATAATTACCATAATGTAGGTAGGACATTTTCTGTCCATATTTACTTTATAAGGCACTTAATCATTTCTAAGTCTCCAAAGGTATACTCATTCTACTCAGGTCTACCATTACCACTTTAATGATAACGTCACTATACCAACATTGCACATGATCATATACAATCTCAATAATCGAAGCTATCAGTAGATTTACTTCTACTTTGTTGCCTATACTCGCTAAGGCAATACTTTCCTAAATTACACCATCACCTTATCTCGCAAACGATTTTTCCCCACATAAAAGACTTTCGCTCCCACCTGAGCATTGCTCGATTTACTCCATAAATTTGGGTCAATTCACACGCATCTACCTCCTGGAGTTATTTGAAATCTTTAAATCACACTCACATGTTGCATCCCTAAGCATTCTCAATTTTCTAAAGGTTCTTACATGACTAAATTTCCAATTGATATTTATTCTTTCCCAACTAGGCTCACCCATAAATATTTATCACAATAATCCTCATGACTGTGATGAACACCATTTCTTAATGAATTTTTTTCTTTAGACATGACGCCAACTCATAGTAGCCCACATAGTATTAATCTATTCCTAAAAAAATATCGTGCATCGACATAGCTTTCAAATAGGCCTAAATTAACACAAGCTTCCAAAAATTCAAAATCTATCCCTTTCAATGTATTAATAGAAACCAAGGGAACACTAAGTACCAATATCAAATAAAAAATATATCCCACATACTCCAAAGTAGGAAAATACCTAATTTACCACCGATGCTATAATTAGTCTCTTTCTCTGCTAATTTTTTTTATCTATAGTCTGATGCCCATCTCATTGTGGGTCATGACCGAAACGAACTAACATCTGCTAGCGCATTAGTGCATTATCAAATCCTCGAATTTTCAAAATATCTTTCCTTAAGTTACTAGGCACCAGATTGCCAAATTCTCGCGATTCTAGAAGGTGACCCACATGAAAGTCTCTATGAATCTCTCTCCCAAAACTAACTGTTTGGCCGAACGGGTAGTAACCAATCGAAAAGAATAAAGTGATTCCTAATCATAAGGCTCTACATCAAAGGATGCAATGCAAAACGTAACGATCTCATAAACAGATCCCAAGGACTATAGAATGGTGTTCGAATACTAATAGTAACAACCCCAATTTTCTCACATAAAGGTTGCCCAGGAACGATACGCCGAAGACGGGACTTATAAAAAATTTATACCATACTGAGCACTAAAGGAATAAGATTTTCTTGATTTTAAATCAAAATCCACAATGAATAAAACATCTGAGTCAAACCGAATTAACACGTGAATAATAAAACTGAATCATCATACAATGTCCATAATGTAAAGCTAAGCACAACATATATAAATAAACCCTTGGTCTTAGGCCTGTACAAATTCCAGTTTGAAATAAAATAACAAAACGCTGAAGTACAACCAATATTAGAATCAATGGAGCGAAATCCACTACGCCCAATGCAACTACAAGTTAGATCCGTTGTCAGTCTTGCCATTCCTCTCATTAAGAATATTTGAGGTAGAAAACATTTATAATTTGGGTCAAAGCCCGAGGTGTGCAAGGATTCTTCACCCGTAAATATAAAATTTGTTACTAACTTATACTTCACGTCTCCCCATCGATGCTCACTTGTAATGAGTACGCCACTTCTCATCTAGAAGCAGTCCTACTCGTATCTTCAACCAAAATGCCAATTCTAACTTCCACTATTTAATTAGGCATGTAAAGAATAATCCATTCAGCAAAGCAATAACTAAAAGAGGGTACTCATGTCTGACACCCTAACTACCGAATAATTTTCATAATATTAATTTCATAATTTACATAAAGTAGGTTCATATTATTACGTCATAATATTCTGTAACCCTTGCCTATCTATTTAGACCATTTAATGATTAAATTCGTATTCCTTGTCATCTACTCTGTTAGACTATAAGTTTCATTCTCTTAGATTACCAAATTATTATTCCTATAAATAATTAATTACACCATTTCTCATTCTATTTAATGTTTGTCTATTTCCTTAGACTATCCAATTATTATTGTTATTAATAATTGTGTGCCACATTATTCATTAGGACTCATCTTCATCCTTAATTATCCACATCTTTCATATTAGCCCAACTTTATTATCATTAAGCATTATCCACATCTTTAGACTAAATGGCACATTCCCTTATAAGGTATACCACAATGTGTAAAAAGGTATATATATATATAACACAAAGGCATCTTTCATTGGTATCTCATTCGTGCTCTATCGGTAAGTCCGAAGGAATCCCTACATCCTAAGCGGATACCACAAAATACACATAAGTTGGGGGCAGTACCTACGCAGTACACCTGTATACGACCCATACCCAGCAGTGATACAGGAAGGGTCAACGCCGCACTTAGCCCTCAAAGGTGGAGCCTCTAAGTAGTACATATATAGCCTACACATCGTCAAGCCCACATGCACCGACGTGTGGTCTACAGCCCGAACGCGCAAACTCCAGAGCCGATAGGATGGTCCACTAGTATGTCCACACAAATACATATTATCACCCAATATATATAAGTATTTACTCTATAACTACCTTAATCCAAGAAAATACCAATCCATATAAATTAAAGCCTTCCTGGTCATAACTATAGCATTTTATTCCATTATTACATACTCATTTTAAGTCGTTATCCTATGACTATTTTCCAATTAAATATTAAGTCTCATAAAATTCCTTTTTTTTTTTACATAAATCACATTTGCTTAATTTATTACTCTTTAAATACCTAGGCATAGTTATTCCCAAACTAACCTTTCCAAAACATTATATGTATAATTATTCCCCAATAACCCTTACCCAGACATTTAATAACCTTGACATGTTGTCCTCTTGACTCAAACTTTAATTATTCCAGATTATTAATTATTATTCGTTTCTTGTTACCTTTTCAATAAGGTTTATATGTACATATATAAAGAGTCAACTAGAGTGAATAAGAGTTATATGTACATATATAAGAAATCCCTTTATATGGGTAAGTAATCTCACTTAACCTACTATCACAACCGGCGTTAATCATTTAGACTTACCCCCTAGGCTTAGGATACATTCCTAATTAACATTGTCGTACAATAATCATTTGAGGAAATTAATTATTAATTTTAACCTCATACATTCGACTTATCTTAAATAATTGTTTCTTTTTATTTAAACTCTCCTCGAATTAATCATAATATTTTCATCGTATCTTTTAGGGTCTCATCCTCTATGTTCCTCTACAAAAATTTCTTAAATCATATAGGTACATCCCGACCTTTTAAATATTTAATTCATATAGCTCTAGGCAAGAATAACGTGTAAATCATCTTATTCATATGGTCTCGTACAACCTTTCGTAGAAAAATCATAACTAATTACAAAAAATCAGAAAAATAAGCGGTCGTCGCCTGCGCAATCGTAATAAAAAAATCTATCTTCAAGACCTATACCATCGTAATTCCTCATTCAAGTATAGAACAATAATCACAGTCAATCAATCTATACAACCTCAAATGGAACAACAACCTAAAAATAACATTTCTTAAAATTTACCCCACAAATCTGCCAAAATTTTTAAAATGCAGTTTTGAGGCATTTCGAAACCGTTTTTGAAGAAAATGCAACAGAGAACAAAATGCAGAAAATTATATTTTCTACAAGGCAGCATGGATGAAATAGTCATTTTCGTAACCAAAACAGCGCAAAATAGTCTTTAAGATGATGGTTTAAGTTTTAAATGATTCTTAATTCATCAAATTTCATAGATTTCTCAATTTCAAGAAGTTATTTAATAATTCAATCCCTAGAATGATGTTATATCTTTTGTATCTAGATGGAGGGTTCTACAACATATCTTCTACAATTAACCTTCAATTTAAGCCACATGAATACATAGTTGATAGGGTTACGGATTTAAACATGGGTTACACAATTATCATCAATTTCTACACAATTCAAAAGGTCTCTAAATATGTAGTCCCAACACATGATTAAACCTGATTCTAAGCATTGTATCAACATGAATATAAGATCAGTACAACTTGAATAAGAATGGCAAGAGAATCCTTTCTTGAAAATTGTAGAGGAGCCTCTCTTCCTCCTCCTGGGGTGATCCTTCCTCTTCCTCCTGGGTGGTTGTGGGTAGGGTTCTTGGATTTAACTCCTGATGGGTGGTTTAACTCTAATTAAATAAGGTTAATCTTGAATTCCCGAGTTTTACTTTAATTCCCAACTTTAGACCCCCAAATGAGACCAAATACATAATCTAATGAGCCCGATAACTACCCGACTCATATATATACCCCGAGACCATTTTTAAGGGTCTAAAATGCCCAAACGAGCCCGTAATACCTCTCAAAGTGTATTCCAAAATATTTTTATCCCAAAAATATATTTAATTATGACGTGACACACCCCAATATATTTTATAAAAAAAATATGTATATCTCCTTTGATTTATTTCCAAATCATTAAAGTCCAATTTTAAAATTTATAAGTAGTACTAAGTTTAATTACTCACAACCAGATTAACTAATTTCACCGAATTAATTTAATCCTTATTAAAATTTTATTTTATTCTAATTATATATGGAGTATTACATTCTCCCCCCCCCCCCCCCCCCCCCTTAAAACATAATTCCATCCTCGGAATTCAAAGTAGTATGAAGTCACATTTCATTTTGCACCGTTAGCTTATGTTTATACCCAACTAGTCCATACTCATATCATATGAGATTAATGAAAAGGCTCATCTATGCCTATCATAACGTTACTGAGGTGCCCATATATCCAAATTACAAGTACACACAAACATATCATTAATAAATATGAATGACACATATACATCTAATTTTTACCATTCACACAAAGCATAACCATACATCAAGTATGCTACCACATATGTACATCGAATAAGAAAATAAACATCTTAGAATTCGACTTCTCTCAACTCCCGACTTTTGCGAATTTCATACAGTGACGTCTCACTAGCGAAATCCAAATAAGGAACCCTCCCAATACATTACTACATAGCTTAGTCACTTAGTGAGATCCATCGGCCTAGGACAAAAAGGGAACTAAAAATAACCATTCATACAAATCATACATATTTCAATATTTACTATTTTTCAAACTTACCACTTATCCCGTTATAAGAGTTATACTAAACTCCTTTAGAGTCAACCGCTCTACCATGCCCGTTATCGTAATTACCATAATCTAGGTAGTAAATTCTCTGCCCGTAATTACTTTATAAGCACTTAGTCATTTCTAAGTCTCCAAAGGCATACCCATGAAGCACCCTATATCTTTGATTCACTTGAGTCTGTATTATATAGGAGCAAATCTAGTTTGGAAATAATGACAAAATTAGAGTCATCTTACTTTTACCAAAGAACCTCAGAGACTACATCAACATCATTGATCCTCTAAGTGATCCTAAAGGTAGTATACCAACACACTGCACAATCTAAGGCTGCATAGTGCATATATAATGTTATTTATAAGTAGTGAATGTTAATATTGGTTAAAATGATTTTTTACATTTTAAAATAATTTTTAAACCTTAAAAAAATCAATATAAAGAAATAAAATTAGGGTTTTAAAATGTTTGGGCCTGATTTGTTATATTCAAAACTTTCTAAAATCTACCTTAGGTAGAATTCGAAAGCACTAGAGAATTTTGTGGGTGAAAATGATAGTTTATAAAGTCTAATACCATGCTTCTGATGAGGAATCCAAACCACACACGTGTTACAAAGATTTCGCCAGATTTGTGTTTGTTTATACACTCAAACCTGAGACTTCCTTACCAGCGTTGGATTAGTTTTTATCAATCATCTTCATGTGTTTTGATCGATCTTTGTGACTTCGTTTTTAACCAATCATCATCATAATAACTACAGGGCATTGAGGACCCTTGATTTGATATTGCCAATCATCAAATTTATCTAAACTGTTGATTTGCCTCTTGATTCCAGAACCTTCCTTAGACTAGTATAAATAGATGCCTTCGTCATTTCATTTAGAGACTTTTGGAAAGTTTGAGAGAAGATAGAAACTAAGAGAGAAAAAAGAGAAAGAAGATATAGAAAATAAATATAGAGAGAAAATTGATAAACCCAAAGAAACTCCGTCCAAATCTTGTTAAAAAATCATCCTATGAGTTTAAGGGTTCGTGATTCATAGAGATTAATCCTCTCTAGTATTTATCTATTGTCTAACACAGTCACAACAATTTATATCTTGTTTTTTTTTCATAGAAACTAGCAGATCTGAATAGAAGTGATGCAGTCACGATTAGATCTTGTTAGGCTATATTTCTTTAACTAAAGATCGTCTTCTTTGTTGGATTTTGAGTTTCAAACTTTGTTATAAAAGTTTTATCCAATAAAGTCTCATTTATTTACATAACTGAGATCAGGGTTTGCATACTTTTTCAGATCCAAAATTTTCATTTTGAGAAACTTTGTAGATAAGTAAGATTTATAGAATCTTGCTTTTAAAAAGATTTGTTCAAAGTCAGATATGAAAAATTAGGGTTTTTAAGATCAAGATAAAAAAACAGTCTTGTAAAAACCTTGCATGTCATTTTAGAAGAAAATCTTGCAATTTGTAGGAAATATTTTGTATTAAGTGTGTGTGAGTCATTCATGTGTTAGGCGTAAACACTGTCACACACTTTCACTTTAAAAAGTGTTAGTAAAGAGATATTGACTATCTAAGTTGACGTAAAGAAGGAAAAGGAGGATACAAACTGCGTAACGAAGGAGAAACCAGAATCAGAGCCTTAAAATTAGTTGGAGTTGACAAAAGTAGTTGGTATATCTATTTAAATTATATTAGGTCTTCTTTGTGTGTTTAAATATTCGTTTCTTGTTTATAAACCTAAAACTCATTCTAGTATATTTTTATTTTACTCTGTAGAGGGACTCGTGGATGTTTCCCCAATTGGGTGGGGTTTTACCAAGTTAAATCCATGTCTCTTCTGCTTCTTCATTATTCTCTGATCCCTTCTGTCCTACTACTGCTAAACTTATTCACTAAAATCCAAAGTAACTTGTGCTACTATTTTAAAACACATATTGTGTTCGTTTTGGTTTATTTTTTCAAAAGAGTTTCTTCAAGAAACAGTTTGGAGCCTACTAGACTGTTTTAACTAGTATTAAATAACTTAGGTAGGTATTTTTTATTGGTATCAGAGCAAGGCTTCCAGTTTTACAAAAATCCTTTTGATCCTATGTTTTTGAAACTATTTTTCAAAACAAACCTATGGACAAGAAATTTGAGAGATTAGAAAACCCCTTCAGGCCTCCCATCTTTGATGGGACTAACTTCCCTTACTGGAAAGTAAGGATGATAGCCTTCATCTAGGGGACTTTGGGAGATGATGTTTAGGACGCTATAGAAAATGGTTTTACTTATCCTACAAAACCAGTAGCAGAAGGTAGTAATGTAAGAATAAGGAAACTACTCAGTGAGTACACTAAAAGATGAAAAAATAGGCCTCCCTTAATAATAACAAAGGCAAGAATGTTATTTTTATGTCAATTTAAGAGAATATCTTTATGTTCTACTTCTAAAGAAGCTTGGGACATGTTGGTCACTGCCCATAAAGGTGACACACGTATTAAAGCTGCTAAGACCCAAATGTTAATTCAGCAGTACAACACACTTATCATGAATGAGACTGAGTCATTTGATGACTTTTACATTAGGATGACTGATATTGTGACAAAATTACATGCAAATGGAATTATGTATGACAAATAAGAAATTGTTTCTGAAATCCTAAGGTCACTTCCACCAAAATTTTATAACAATCCCTATGCTATTAATGAGATAGATGATCCTAATTTAACACCTGAACTCCTCAGTAGCAAATTAAGAACAGTGGATATGGAATTAGAATTTAAGATATAGTCATATAACACCCAAAAGAAACATTCCATTACCAATCTTGTGTTCTAGTCCAAAGTGACCAAACCTGAGTTTGTTCCCCCTGATATAGAGTTGAATTCTGATGAGGTATATGATTTAAAAAGTTTGGATAATCAAATTGCCTTGATGTCTAAATAGTTTACGAAGACCTTAAATTTTATGAATAATGTTTCTAGAAGACAAGGCAAGCCTGCTTATTCAAAGTTCTCTAATAATAGACCTCATGATAAAAGTAATGATAAACACTAGACTGATAACCTCAATAGACCTGACAAAGACCTTAAAATTTGGAATGCTATAAATGTGGGAAATTAGGACACATGGCTAGTCAGTGTAGAGTTAATTTGAATAAGAACAAAAAAAATAATAAGGCTAATATGTGCAAGACTTAGGATGATTCAAGCGATTCAGATAATGATTAGCCCAAATTATCTAATTCATTTGACCGTTGTATGTCATGTTTTTCCAAAGTTGTGTACACTGATGATAATCCCATGACTTATGTTGACCCTAATAATAGAATGTCCAGTCTTGCTATGTTGAATGATAATTTACCCATTGGATTGTCTGCTTTGTGTCTTGAGAATGCTATTCATGAAGAATCTTTTAGTAGTTCAAATGCCATTTGTGTGAGTCAAACGTAATGCGTTATTGATGAATTAAATGTGTGTGTGAGTCCTAAAGCCGAATCGCTAGCGAACATATCACACAACACACTTAGTGACTCTGATAATGACGACCTCCTAAACATTCACACACACTCTACTCTAAAATTCTCAAGAAAAGTATTAAGCTAGAAAAAACTATTAAGGACATTACTGAGAAATTAGAAGCCCTAAGCCAAATGTTCAAACAGAATACTAAAGAATACACTAATCAATGTCTAGCCTATGAAACTTAAACTAAGGATTTTACTATCAAAATAAAAGAACTTTTTGAATCAATTGAAATTCTAGAAATGAAATACAAGGCCACTTTTTTAGAATTGGAACAATCAAAAGAAAAAGCTTCAACCATGTTCAAAAAGTTTGCTAAATTTGAAAATAACTCTAATTGTTTTGAAGGTTTTGTTGCAAAAAGTAAAACCAATTTTGAGGACAGAACAAGCAAAGAGAAACTTGTCCAGACTTTTAGAATCTGAAAGATAAGTTTGATAAAGAACAAAAAGGATTAAAAATTGGTGAGGCAAGTAGTTCTAAGCTTAATGTTGATCTCAGGGCTAGATACTTTTTCCTCCCACAAGACAATCTAAATCATTTTTCGAACCCGTACCTTCCAAAAATAAGGCTAGAGTACAAAAAATAGACAAACCCATCCTTAACGGTCTTTAAAAGGACAAGAAACCGATGAGCCATCTCTATTGCTTGTACTATGATGTCTATGGGCCCAAATATCATCTCTACCTCCATTTTGTGGTTTATATTCTCTACTAACAAGACTTTAATCATCCTAACACTGATTTATAAATAACACATCAATTATTTTGTGGTATTAAACCATTTCTCTTAGATTTAGACCCTAAAACCATTAAAACCCTAGTTTATCATTTTCTCCCATTTATCTATGCCATTAACATGGGTTTAACACTAGAAATCATTAAGAGTTTATAATACATCAATTTGTAAACTCATACTAAAATTTTCCAAATTTATTTTATGGGTTCTAACCCAAAATTATATAGTTTACCAACTATAATATAAGATACACACACTCAAATGAATAAAGAAAGTAAACACTTGCCTCGTGGATAAAATTCGACGACCTCGAGTCGAATCCCGTGGAGTTTGGGCCGGAATCCCCTTTTTCCTTCCTTTCTTATCTTCTTTCTTTTCTCTCTTTTCTCTCTTCTCTTTCTCTCTCACGTGACTTATAAGGGAGAAATAAGGGCTTGTCCCTTATAAACCCAAAAATGACTCGTATACTTAAATGCGTGTCCATACTAGTCCAAAAATCCTCGAAACCTAAGCACTACCCCCAGATACTCTATTCTGACTATCTCGGCCATTCGGAAACTAACCGTGCATTCTAAATCTCCATCCGAGTCACTTAGCTAAAATTCACTATTTGGACCCGACTCTTCTCTACACGCATTTTCTACAACGTAAACTATCACTCGTCACTTAACCCAACTGTGACATGACATAAAAATATTCTGACTCATTTACTGAGTCCCAAAAGTAAATATAACACACATCGGGTCTAATTTAACACTTATAAATCCCGAATCACTATTCAAAATAGTTCCTCTAATTACCAAATTACGCTCACTTAACTCATTTACCTAGTCCCAAAAGTAAATTTAACACACATCGGGAATAATTTAACACTTATAAATCCCGAATCACTATTCACTACAATTCCTCTAATTACCAAATTACGCTCACTTATGTAATTTAAATATCCATAAAAGTACGGGGTAATACAACTGGGCAAACCGAGTAGATTCGGTCTCCTACTGAATCTATTCGAAATAACCTCTTGTAAAAAAAATCATTACAATCACATAGGCGTCGACCGTGTATTTTTCTGATTTTTTTGAATTAGTTATGATTTTTCTACAAAAAGGTGTACGAGACCATTTTTATTCAAGTGAGGGAAAGAGACTTATTCCATGATATTATTGATATTGTTATGAACTTATATACGTAATTAAATCGGGATGGGTCCGTGATATGACGATAACTTAAAGTACAAGTTAACTATATGACCAAGATGAATTACATGGGATTCTTGAATAAAGTTATATGACATAAATATATTAAAAGGCTGGGATGTACCTAGATGAATTGGGCAATTTTGGTAGGGGAAAATAGAGGATAAGACCCTAAAATGTGCGATGAAAATATTGTTATTAATTCGAGGTGAGTTTAAAAAAACACTTTTTTAAGATAAGTCAAATGCTTGAGAATATAATCAATAGTTAGTGATTAGGTGGGTTTTGCCACTACGTGAGAGTCACCTACGCGCCAACCGTTTTATTTTCAGCTCGCCAACTCTACATAAAAAACCTAAACTATGACTACACTCTTTTAAGGGAGTATAACAGCCAGTCAGGGTACTGAAAATCCACATGGAAGAGTTGCTAGAATATTAATTGATTTAATACTTCTAGAATAAAAGTGTAAAAGGTGTTTTAACAAAATAAAAAGATTATGAAGAGAAAATATTATACTAAGCAAGTGTATTTAAACTACGATTAGCAAAGCGAATAAAAACTATAGGTTGCGTCGGATATCCCTCACCCCGAGTTAATTGGTATAAATGGTTACATGGGTTCACGAGTTATTAAGATTGCATCTCGTTTCATCAAATTAATTAAATCAAGAGTTGTCACACCCCTAAATGTGCATAAAAGGCTACTTTGATTTTGGAGTCAACAAATACCCCTGAAATTATACATGCAAGGTCGTAAATACAGGTCATATGTGATACACCCTATTAAATCTCCTAGGCGTAATAACTAGGACAACCCAATAAAAATAAATGCATAAACTCCACCACCATAGCAAAGCAACCCATTAACCCTAGTGATTCGTATCAAATATTGCATATTTCCGCCCTTTATCTTTATGCATTCTAGCACTTTATGATCCTTAATGCCTATATTTATGATCATTAACCAAAAAAACTTTGTATTTGGATATATACATGCTTTGCAGGGGTTATTTGTGCTTTTGTAGGTATTCGAACGCTAAAAGTGAGGATCCGTTGCATTTCAGATAAGCTTCGTCGTCGGACGCAACTTCAAGGGCATTTTAGTCAATTCACATTTCATCTTTGGCTCATGGAATTTCCACGGATTCATAGTTCATTTATCAAGCTTCGCGTGGCTGCAAACAGTGCGCAATTTCGAGTCCGGACGATGAAGATATGGCCGTTTCCATAATCAACCTTTTCCCCCTCTTCATGGACTAAAGAATTACAGAAAACAGAGTATCGATCGACCGTGGTTCAAGGCCCGGTCGATCGTGGTTTTGGATTTTTTAGTGAAAAGGAGACATTATACTTTTAATAGAAGGCGCGATCGACCGCGCCCCTGCAACCGGTCGACCGCTATCACCAGATATTTTGCCTCTTTTCCTTTTCTTTTCTTTTTCCTATTCTTTTCTAATTTTATTCCAACATACTATATAAAGGAATTTTATTGTAACTATAAGATATATTAGATTTTAGAAGATAGTTAGGTTAGGGTTTGGGGGTTTGGAGAGTTCTTCTTCTTCCTCACTTGGTTTGACACCCATTTGGGTTTGTAAGTTAATTATTCATCTTCCCTACCATTTTAGTATATTTGTATTTCTTTTATTCTTGATTTTTAGTTAATTTACATGCTTTCATAATTAGGTTTACATGCTTTCTTTCCTTGCTTTCTAGTGTGTATTTATTGCGTTTATTTACTGCGTTTATAATATGCTTTCTATCTAAGTTAGTCTAGGTTGTGTCAGATTGAACTCATTCCGGGTTGACATGTTACTTTGCTTTTGTGATGGTGTTTACGGGTCTATTTCGGGTGCGTTGCCCTAATTATTATGTCTAGGGGATTAGACGGGACATATCATGTATGCTCCGTGCTTACGACCTTGTGTGCATAATTTTTGGTGTATTTGTGGACACGAAAATCGTATTAGCCTTTTTTGCGAATTTAGGGGTGTGACAACTCTTAATTCAATTAACTGTCGAAATGAGACACATTCGTAATAACTCGTCAACCCATGTAATCATTTTATACTTATTAACTCGAGTGAGGGATATTCGACGCAACCTATAGTTTTTATTCATTTTATTAGTCTAGCTTTATTTTCCCTCACCTAGATTAAATATTTCCCTTTCGTGCATCTTTTCCTTTTTGTGTATAATCATCTTTTACACTTTTATTTAAGAGTATTAAATCCTATAAATTCTAGCAACTCGTCTCTGTGGATTTTCGATACCGACTTACCGCTACACTTGTATTGCAAGTGCAGTAGTAATTTAGGTTTTTATATTAAGGTGGTGAACATAAAACAACGATTGGCGTTTGACACACGCTACTTTTCACCCCTAATCAAAATGGCGTCGTTGTTGGGTATGAGTTTGTTTTAGAATTTATTTGATTTAGTATTTCGTAGTATTTTCTTTCTATTTGTATTATTTGGCTAACCTTTTGGAGGACTTCTACATTTGAGCACCTAGAAACGCTTGAATTTCCCGCACGCATCTACTTTGTGGAATTCACCACTTCGAGCCATTTTTGACGTAAGCATGTCTGATTCCAATTCATTCGGTAATCATTGTTATAATTCTCAAAATGCTCGTAATACTTTGACTTTCGGTGAATACTTAGAGTCCCAAAAAAATACAAATTCAAATATGACTTTGAGCGAGTATAATGAAAGTCAAAATTTGGGTTATTGGAATTTCGATGATGATGATAATGATTTTGGGCCCTTAATTCCTTATAATAGGAATTTTGAAACGAATTGCAATAGTTTTCATAATTCTTATAATAATGAGTTTAGGTCCGATGGTGATTTTCAAAGTTCACAGTTTCAAGAATCCGCGCCTCGGCTTATGACTTTTGGCGAGGTCCTGCGTATGATTGAGCATGAGAAACTTGAAAATCATTATCGGGAAGAAAATCATTTGTGGGAACATGAGTTGGATTTATTATTTGAGTCCGACGACGATTTTGCTTCCGAGACTTTTGAAGTCGAGGAATGTTTTGAACCAAATGAGGACTTTGTGCCTACTTTGGAACAAATCATTGTTGACTTTGCCCATTGCGTATTAGATATTGAAACTGAGGATGAAAATGATGTAATATCTATTTTCAATGAAATGATTTCTTCTTTGGCCCCCAAAGAAGAACATTTCATTGAAATTGATCTTATTTCTTTCGAAACTCAATCTTCAAGCGATGATGATGCATCTCTTGAGTTTGAATTCCTTCCCCCGCCCCCCCCCCCCCCCCCCCATTTTTATTCTCTGTTATCACACCATCACAAGTACCCAATGAATCAATTTCAAACAATAATGTGTTAAACCTTTTCGCCAATGAGGAGTACTTGCTCGAGTCGCCTTCCATGATGGCATCTTTGCCCTTATGTGCGCCACCTCCCATTCCAATTTCAAAATCCTTGGGAAGATATTCTGCTTTTCTCGGTTCCCACATGTTTTTGTCACCCGTTCAATCCAAATCCCCCATCGTCCCTCCAAAACTTTTAATTGACGATGGTTCCTTTTTTACGCCTTACCCATGCCTTCCGTTGTTCAAATGGAATTCATATTTTTTACAAGTCATGCTTGAGAGTGAGGTACACCGGTCACCCTCCAAAGTCAAATCGTTTTCATTGTGGACCCTTAGCTATTTAGACTTCTAGTGTACAGTTAGTGTGAAGCCTAAATAGTAGGTTGTATACAATTAGGTTTTTATTCTTTCTTTCTTTTTATTTTTTCTTTCCTTTTTAATTTAGTCTAGTGTAAATAGTTAACTTTTTGTTATTTGTTTTTTATATGCTCGGTACTAACTTCTTTTGTAGACTCTTTGGACTTGTTCTTATGGGGATCGCTCCAATTTTGGGTAATATCGCTCTTTTCCTCTCTTTAACTTGGTTCTTAATTCACATTGAGGACAATGTCAGGTTTTAAGTTAGGGGGTGTGGGATATTCTATCCATTTCTTTATTTAGTCCATGTTTTTTCTCACATGTTAATTACTTATTATGCGTTTCTTAGAAAATTCAAAAATTTCAAAAAGATTTTCTTTCTTTTTTCTCTTTTTTGGGCATTTTGCCTTTGTTTCCGATTATAAATTTCAATAATTGCTCGATCCAATAGACAACTTAACGATGCATGTTCTCAATTTTAGAAGTTATTAGACTTTAGTCCTCAATCATTGATATTATGAATAAGTTCATGAATTAAACTTTAATCCCATGAGCACATGCGCTTTTCTTGCTTTATTTCTTTGGTTTAAGATTTTTATAACCCGGTAATCTTTTGTTGCATTGTATATACTTACACCGAGTAATCTTTGTACCTTTCATCATTTGTGAGTATATATACTATTCTTTCCTCTTTGAAAACGTTGAATTCGTCAGTAATCACTCTATTCTTTCATTTGATCGTTCATTAATTGAGTTCATTTATAAAATATGTTACTTGAGCATGATTTTCAAAATATTGTTTTGACTCGAGAATTGCGTAAACTTTATGAAATGATCATAGGCCATCCTTATTATATCACCCATATTAGCCTTGACCTCACCTTATATGTTTACCCTCTTCAACCCCTTTGAGCCTAAATATTAGCCTTTCGTTTCATAACCCCAATCCCATAACCAACTCCACATTGGAGTTTTAAAACCATGCATACACTTTCCACACCTTTGTTTGGAATGTTACTTGGGATTGAATGTTGTTGTTGTGTTGCGGTTGTAATTTAGGCATATGAGAGTGAGAAAAGTAAAGAAAAGAGAGATGTGAAAAAAGAGATGAAAAAGAGAAAGCAAAAAGCAAAAGAAAACAAAATAAAACATGAGAAAAAGAAGTAATGAAAAGAAAGAGAAAGTTGTAAATGTTTTGTGTAGTGTTCAATATGCTTTGATTCCTCTCCTAATGATATATCTAATGCTTTTTTTGGAACTTCTTTTTCAATTTTGCTATTCCTCGCATTTTTCCATTATTCCAAGTTTTCATTCTGAACACTTTGAATCCGTACATACATTCCTTTCATTTCGTACCCTAGTCAAACCTACATTACAACCCTATTCAACTCCCGTGTAATCTTAGTAGATGTAATTCAAAGGTTTAAATAGTTTTGATAATCAGTGAAAATACATTTTTCCTCCTTTTATGAGCGGTATCTTTCATTGAGATTACAATTTTCATTTTATATGTAGCGTTCTTCATTTGTGACATATGTACGACTTAGTTTCCATTTGTACTTACTCTTTATGCCCGCATGTTCCATGTGTTAACTCCCTGTTTCGAGTGAATTCACTTGACGAGTGTAATACCCGTGAGGATTGAATATAGGCTTGCTTTATTTAGTATCCGGTTTATATAATTTTTTGGCCAAATCATACTTTGCATGTACTTGCTCCCCTCCCACATTTTAAGGTTTCAATTCTATGAGGTGCATTCTATAATGTTAATGATTCGGACTTATGTTTGAATTCGTTCAATGTGCTAATAATGCGTATGAAATCTTGTTCGCTATTGTTGGGCTTATCGCATGTTGGGTAGGGCTTATTTTGAGGAAACCATATGCTGTTTGTGGGTATCATCCCTGAAAACCCTCACGTGACGGCATTCGTCCACTAGGGAAACCTATGGGTTTAATGGCTTATTGCATACGCTAAATGCAATCATTCTCACTACGAAAGTGGCATTTATATTTCGATGCATATATACGTCATGTACTTCCCTCTGTGGACTGGTTTTGTTTGTTTCATTACTAGGGACTAGCAATGTTTAAGCTATAGGGGGTGCGATTCGTATCAAATATTGCATATTTTCTCCCTTTATCTTTAGGCATTCTTGCACTTTTACTGTCCTTAATGTCTATATTTATGCTCATTAACTAGACAACCTTGAATTTGGATATATACATGCTTTGTAGGGGTTATTTGTGCTTTTGTAGGTATTAGAAAGCTAAAAGTGAGGATCCGTTGCATTTCGGAGAAGTTACATCACCGGATTCTACTTCAAGGGAATTTTAGTCAATTCACATTTCATCTTCGACTCATGTAATTTCCATGGATGCGTAGTTCATTAAGCAAGCTTTGTGTGGCTGTAAACGGTGCGCGATTTCGTGTCCGGACGATGAAGATATGGCCGTTTCCGTAATCAACCTTTTCCCCCTCTTCATGGACCAAAGAATTGCAGAAAAAAGAGTACCGATCGACCGCAGTTTAGGATTTTACCGTGGAAAGGAGAAATTATGATTTTAATAGAAGTCGCGGTCGACCGCGCCCCTGCAACCAGTCGACCGCGATCACCAAATATTTTTCCTCTTTTCCTTTTCTTTTCTTTTCCTTTTCTTTTCTTTTTCCTTTTCTTTTCTAATTTTATTCCAACTTACTATGTAAAGGAATTTTGTTGTAAATATGAGATATATTAGATTTTAAAAGATAGTTAGGTTAGGGTTTGGGGGTTTGGAGAGTTATTCTTCGTCCTCACTTGGTTTGACACCCATTTGGGTTTGTAAGTTAACTATTCATCTTCCATACCATTTTAATATAGTTGTATTTCTTTTATTCTTGCTTTGCAGTTAATTTACAAGCTTTCATAATTAGGTTTACATGCTTTCTTTCCTTTCTTTCTAGTGTAGATTTGTTGTATTTATTTACCGCATTTATTTACCGCATTTATTTACCGCATTTTTAATATGCTTTCTAGCTAAGTTAGTCTAGGTTGTGTCGGATTGAACTCATTCTGGGTTGACATGCTGCTTTGCTTTGGTGATGGTGTTTACGGGTCAATTTCGGGTGCGTTGTCATAGTTATTACGCCTAGGGGATTTGACGGGGCATATCATGTATGCTCCATGCTTACTACCTTGCGCGCGTAATTTCCGGGGTATTTGTTGACGCCAAAATCGTATTAGGCTTTTATGTGAATTTATGGGTATGACAAATCTTCATTCAATTAAGTGTCGTAACGAGACACATTCATAATAACTCGTCGACCCATGTAACCATTTTATACTAATTAACTCGGGTGAGGGATATTCGACGCAACCTATTATTTTTACTCGTTTGATTAGTCTAGCTTTATTTTCCCTCGCCTAGATTAAATATTTCCCTTTTGTGCATCTTTTTCTTTTTGTGTATAATCATCTTTTAGACTTTTATTTAGGAGTATTAAATCCTATAAATTCTAGCAACTCGTCTGTGTGGATTTTTGATACCCGGCTTATCGCTACACTTGTATCGCAAGTGCAGTCGTAATTTAGGTTTTTGTATTAAGGCGGTGAACAGAAAACAATGATCGACGTTTGCACGCGCTACTTTTCACCTTTAATCACCTAGGTGAGTTCAATACAACACAACCTAGATTAAATTAGCCATTACACATAATGAACTACATAAATTAAGCTAACTAATTAATTAAGCAACAACTACATAAAGAAACTACGACAATTAAACTAGGCTTGAAAGTTAAATACAAAGCATGAAATAAATGGAAAACAAAGCTTAACTAAGAGGGAAGATGAATATAACTATAAGATTACATTAATGGTGGAAACCCACAAAGAAAGTGGAGGAGATGGGTTATCTACACAGAATCCCCAAAAAGTCTAACCCTGGGAACTAAAGAGAAAAGGGACTAAAAACCAAAAAGGGAATTTCGTTCAAACAACGGAAGGCGGAAGAAATGAACCATCCCCAATTAAAAATTTTGGAGGGAGGATGGGGGATTTGGATAAAATGGGTGACAACAACACACGGGGGCCAAAAAAATAGAATTTTCTCCAAAATATTTTGAAATTGGAATGGGAGGGGGTGCACACGGAGGCAAAGATGCCTTCATGGAAAGAAACTCGAGCGAGTACTCCTCATTGGTGAAAAGTTTTGACACTATAAAGTATGGAACCGATTCATCGGGTACTAGCATCAGTTCGATAATAGAGAATGAAAAGGGGGAGGAAAGAAATTCAAACTCAAGAGATGAGTCATCATCACTTGAAGATTGAGTTTCGAAGGAAATAAGATCATTTTCAATGAAATATTCTTCTTTTGGGGCCAAAGAAGAAATCATTTCATTGCAAATGGATACTATGTCCATTTCATCCTCATTTTTATTATCTATTATACCACGGGCCATGTCTAGAATGGTTTGTTCCAAAGTAGGCACAAAATTCTCATTTGGTTCAAAACATTCCTCGACTTCAAAAGTTTAGTGAGAAAAATTATCGTCAGATTCAAATAATAAATCCAACTCATGCTCCCAACAACGATTTTCTTCCCGATAACGATTTTCAAAAATTTTCATTTTGAAGCAAGCACAAGCCCTCGTCGAAAGTCATAGGCCGAGGCGTGGATTCTTTATAATGAAAAGTTTGAAAATTATCCTGAGAACAACTATCAAAATTATTATAATAAGAATTTTGAAAGCTATTGCAAATCGTTTCAACATTCTTATAATAAGGACTTTAAGGCCCAACATCGAAATAATTATTCCTGAAATTTCCATAACCCATAAGTTAACTTTCGTTATACCCACCGAAAGACATTTTAGATGTTGAAATTGTTTGGGCTTGTAAGTATTGACCAAAAGTCATAGGGTAGGGGGGATTTTGAGAATTATCACTACGATTGATGAAAGAATTGAAATAAGACATGCTTACCCCAACAAAGGCTCGAGATGGTAAATTCCACAAAGATATGCATGGCCAAAAAATTCAAGCGATTCTTGGCTATTAAATGTAGAAGTCCTACAAAAATGTTAGCAAAAAAAATACAAATAGAAAGAAAATACTATGAAATATTAAATGAATTAAATTCTAAAACAACTAATTCCCGACAAGTGTGCCATTTTGATTAGCTAGATTTTTTCGAGACGGGAGAGTCACCTATGTGCTGGTCATTTAATTTTCGGCTCACCAACTCTATACAAAAAATCTAAACTATGACTACACTCTTTTAAGGAACTATAGCGACCAGTCCGGGTATCGAAAATACACAGGGACGAGTTGCTAGAATATTAATTGATTTAATACTTATAGAATAAAAGTGTAAAAGGGGTTTTTGAAGTAAATAAAAGATAACAAAGAGAAAAGATTATACTGGGTGAGTGTATTTAAACTACGATTAACAAAGCGAATAAAAACTATAGGTTGTGTCAGATATCCCTCACCCCCAGTTAATTGGTATAAATGGTTACATGGGTTCACAAGTTATTAAGATTGCGTCTCGTTTCATCAATTAATTAAATTAATAGTTTCCACAACCCTAAATTCGCATAAAAGACTACTATAATTTTGGCGTCAACAAATACACCGAAAATTACACACTCAAGGTCGTAAATACGGGGCATACGTGATATACCCCATTAAATCTCCTAGGTGTAATAACTAGGACTATCCAATCGAAATAAACACTTAAACTCCATCACCATAGCAAAGAAACCCATCAACCCTAGGTGAGTTCAATCCAACACAACCTAGATTAAACTAGCCACTACACATAATGAACTACATTAATTCAACCAACTAATCAATTAAGCAACAACTAATTAAATAAACTACAACAATTAAACTAGGATTGAAAGTTAAATACAAAGAATGAAATAAACGAAAAACAAAGCTTAACTAAGAGAGAAGATGAATAATACTAGAAGCTTACATTAATGGTGGAAACCCACAAAGAAAATGGAGGAGATGGGGTTATCACCACAAAATCACCAAAAGTCTAACCCTAGGAACTAAAGAGAAAAAGGGACTAAAAACTAGATATTACGTGTCTTCTTCCAATAATAAACTAAGGTTCTTTTTTATACTAAGTTAGAAAAACTAATAAAAGAAAAATGAAAAATAAAAGCAAACAATGGGATAAGTTACAATTAAACATTGAAAGAAAAAGGGAAAAGAAAAATAAAAAAGGGAAGAAAAAGGTACAATAAACACTCGGCCAAAACAGAGGCCCAGTCGATCGCCGGTGAGAGTCCATCGATCGATGAAGAAAGGAAAACACATTGCTAGCGTCCGAGGCATAAATCTCAAAACTCGGTCGACCGGTGGGACTAGGCCGGTCGATCGGCACTGTCAGTTCCACCCACGCTGCATCAATAACCCGATACCTAATTGGATTACACCCAAAACACGCTAAAAGACCCGCACAGCTAAAAAACTCACTGCAATACCAAGATCTCCACCCATGGATATATTCAGCCAAGACCACATGCACCATTGAAGGACCTGCTGTGATTTGTATGGAACCCACAACCATGCCATGCTATGGCGATACAAACCGATAATTGCTATGATTATGGTGTCCAACCAATATGCTGACCACCCATGGCTGCATAACCCGAGATCGCCATTGTTGTCCCAAGATGAGGCCCATTTATAAAATTAGTTAACCCGTAACCCGATTCAATATATGCGTAACAAAATCGGGAAGCAAATATTGGGGATATGCCTATAATCTTGTTGGTAAGGTTAGTTGGGGATAACAAAATCGGGAAGCAATTTTTTTTTAACTATGCCTATATTGTTTTAGAAATGTCAATGGGGAATAACTGTACTTATATATTTAAAAAAAATTACGAAGCAAATGTGATTTAAGTCTAAAAGGCAATGTATGGGACTTAATAATTAATCGGGAAGCAGTCGTAGGATAACGACTTAAAATGAGTTATGGAATAATTGACTAAAATGTTATAGTTAAGCCAAAAGGCTATATTTTGTATGGATTGAGATTTCCTTGGATTAAAGTAGTTATCAAGTAACTACTTATACATACTTGATGATAATATGTACTTATATGCATTTGTGTGGATATACCAATGTTCGTGGATTGTCCTATCAGTTTGGGGGTTCATGCATTCAGATTGGGTACCACATGTCGGCACAGGTGGGCATGGTGATGTGTAGGTCATATAGGTACTAACTAGAGGCGCCATTTACGAGAGGTAGGTGTGGACGCTGATCAACCTTTGTCACCATTAGGTATGGGCTGTGAACTGGCATCCTGCACAGGGACCTCCCCCAACTTATGTATGTTTTGGGATGTTCGCTTAGGATGAGAGATTCCTACGGCCTTTCCGATAGAGTACAAATTAGACACCAACCGTAGATGCCTTTATATATCACTACACCAAAATGGGCAAATTGTCACCTTTCAGCCGGCCAGTCTTGTCAAGGTCATTGACCGTGACAAAAAACACGCGTTTTATGTCACGGTCATTGACCTTGACACGACCGTGACAACTAATTGTCACAGTCAATGACCGTGACAATAATTAAAATACTTGTCACGGTCGAAGACCTTGACACGACCGTGACAATATTTACAGCAAAAACCCTACCCCCTTCTTTTTTCCCTCCCGCGCCGTTCCCTCCCTCTCTCTCTCTCTCTCTCTCTCTCGACACTGCTCTCTCTCTCTCTCTCTCTCTCTCTCTCTCTCTCTTCCATTTATATATATATTTGTGTGTATATTTATGTGTGTATGTGTATATATATATATGTGTGTATGTGTGTGCGTGTGTGTGTGTGTGGTGGTGTGTGGTGGGGGAGGGGGTGGGGCGGGGTGGGGCAGGGGTGGGGTGGGGTGTGTGTGTGTGTGGTGGTGTGTGGTGGGGGAGGGGGTGGTGGAGGGGGGCAGGGGGTGGGGTGGGGTGGTTTGTGTGTGTGTGTGTGTGTGGTGGTGTGTGTGTGTGTGTGTGTGTGTGTGCATGTGGTGGTGTGTGGTGGGGGAGGGGGTGGTGGAGGGGGGCAGGGGGTGGGGTGGGGTGTGTGTGTGTGGTGGTGTGTGGTGGGGGAGGGGTGGGGTGTGTGTGTGTGTATATATTTGTGTGTATATTTATGTGTGTATGTGTATATATATATATGTGTGTATGTGTGTGAGTGTGTATATGTATGTGTATGTATGTGTATATGTGTGTGTATGTGTGTGTATATGTGTGTATATATTTGGGGATGGTGCATGACATTTGGGGGATAGGTAACTATCTTAAGGATGGTAATATAAATTAAAAATAAAACAATTAAGAATATTAGCGATATAATATGATGGTTTCTAGTGAAAATTATTTAAATACAAAAAAAGAACATTTAAAAATATTAATTTTTAGTGTAATAGGTCTTCTATGGTGTCTAGGGAATAACATTTAATCTGCACATCTTATCCTAGGAAATGTATAGTATTCAATTTTAAAAAGCAACATTTAGGAAATAGATACGTGACTATATTGGGGATATTTCACAGTATTTGCAGGATAAGGCACTATCTTGCACTACACCAAAACTGGGCTAATGGTCACGCACTTTATCCCTGACCCGACAGTGTGGTGTGTGTGTGTGTGTGTGTGTGTGTGTGCGTAGGTGCGTAGGTGTGTAGGTGTGCGTGTGTGTGTGGCGGGGGGAGGGGGGCAGGGGGTGGGGGTGGGGGTGGGGCACCCATTTAATAACTCTTTAAATATTTGGAAAAAACATAATATTACAAAATTGAAACGAAATGGTATTGACGGAACTTACACATACGTTATGTACTGTGCTCTTACGTTGAAAATTATTAGATAGAAAAAGAAAAATATAAATTGAGATAACCTTAGAATCTAATTAGGCTAAAAATATAATGGCATCAACTAACATATATACACAACACTAAAAGTAGACATCAATTTTATAAATAATTGATAATAGTTGCATAATAATTGGATAATAAACATCGGGAGGGGGTGGGGGTGGGGGTGGGTGGGGTTTTGAATATTATTTACATTTATTTTTTTGGATATTATATACATTCAAAATAAATAATTGATAATAGTTGGATAATAATTCGATAATAATTGATATTTTCATTCAAAATAAATATTTCGTTCAAAAATATTGGATAATAATTGATATTTTCATTTAAATTGATAATAATTTTATTCATGAAATTAATTCAATTAGGTAAAACCCTAGATAATTTTTTAACAGAATTTGATAATATTATATAAAGTTTAGTAAATTCACAAAATGTTGCCAATTGTATGTTTTTAGGAATATCATTAGTTAGAATCCATATACATGCATGTTGTTAGAAAGTCTTAAATTTAATTCTCACTTTAATTTGTAGAATCTCTGTACTTGGTTGGATTTATCCCTTTATGATAATGAAATTTATGCTACAATTATAATTATCTCATGTCATAATTTTATTGATAAACAATATATGTAGTTGTCACGGTCGTGGTGGGGGGAGGGGGAGGGGGTGGGGGTGGGGCACCCATTTAATAACTTTTAAAATATTTGAAAAAAACATAATATTACAAAATTGAAAAGAAATGGTATTGACGAAACTTACACATACGTTATAATATAGACGGAACATTTTTTTATCCGTACTATTAATTCAATTAATTCAATTAGGTAAAACGAAATGTGTACTATTAACATTTTTTTTTATCTGTACTAATAATATTTTTTTTACAGCAAAAATGTCTCCTTCAGATGTTAAGGCGAAGATGATGATGCTGTTTATGATGATGTCGTCTGGGTTCGGTGGTAGCGGAGGCGACGAGGGCTCCTCCGCCCCTAGGCTCCCTAAATATGGAAAATTTGGGATTACCGTCGAAAACAAGTCGGAGCTATTAGCGAGATCCCTCGAGCTGCTAAAGACGGTCATCGGCCCGGGGTTTATGAGTTGGAAGGAGGTGCCATATGAGCTCAAGTTAGCTGTTTGGGCGGCACTACAGGTAATATTTATATGAATATTTCAATTTCAATTTCAATTTCAATTTCAATTTCAATTTCAATTTCAATTTCATATTTATATTTATATTTATATTTATATTTATATTTATATTTATATTTATATTTATATTTATATTTATATTTATATTTATATTTATATTTATATTTATATTTATATTTATATTTATTCGCAACTAACATTGTATTTGTTGGACAGGAACAATTCAACTTGGATCCAAAGCTACGCGATTCCGTCTTGGAGCAGTTGAGGGAGCAACACAAGACGTGGAAGAAAAATATGCGGACACGGTACTTTGGAAAAACACGAGAGTCCATTTTACAATGGCACGGATCCGTCCCGCCCAAGGAGCCAATCTCATTGGCACAATGGAAAAAGTTCATTGACAATGAGATCGAGGATCGACAATTGGCATCTCGCCAATCGGGGAGGGAAAATCGGGCTAAAAAGACGAACGTGCACTACTCCGGTCGGACCTCTTACGCTGAGGTGGAGCATAGGATGCAGGTAAGATTTAATTTATCTATAACTATAGAAATATATTATTGGATATTATTTTACTTTGCGGGGCCGATACTAATTTTACTTTACTTTATTTTATTTCAGGGGGTAGGGAGTGGGCCAGGGGGTAAGCCACATAGGCTCGATACTTATGTGACTCTTCGGACGAAGAAGGGGAAGGACAAGGAGGTGTCCCCGAGCGTCACGGCCACGATTGTAAGTAATCCGACAGTTTAATTATTGTTAATTACGTTATCATTTTTTAGTTTACTTATTTTACTAATCATGTGCTTTTTGTCATTTCAGGCAAAGCTTAATGAAGTGCATGAGTCGCAGTCTGATGCCGACAAGGCATCTTTGTCCACAGACGCACTCAGCCAAGTGCTTGGCTCTGATCGCAAGGGGAGGACAAGGGGAGTGAGCTCGCGGGTGGACAAATCTAGGATCATCGGATTGGAGACGAGCGACACCGGGTTGGTTCGAACGGTGGATTCACACGATGCGAAGCTGTCCCGTTTGGAGGCGACGGTCCAAGATATGTACGCATTTAGGAAGCATACGTTGGGTGGAGACCGTAAAGGGAAAGGGAAAGGGAAGGAGAAGGAGAAGGCGGTGGAGGAGGAGGTGCGGGAGGACGAGGCGCAGGATGACGAGGATGTGGACCTCGCTGCTTCATCACCGACACGTTCGTACTTCGACGATCCACTTCCCTATTTGACGCCCTTCAACAGACCATTGTCGACAATTGGTTGGCCGAGCGTGTTCATATTGGATGTATTTGATGGCCAGCGGATAGGGCGGGGGTTGAGGGACCCGAATATCGTCGAGGGTGGAATAGTCCATGGACGTGTGCTTCAAGAGATGGAGTCCAGGGTGCTCGTCACGCCTGTCATACCCGAAAAGGAGAACTCTTTATTGTGGTTGCGCGAACAATGCGGCACGACGTATATTAGTGGGTTCGTCAATTCGTATGTCGTGTGGCCTACTCACCTCCTCAGTTATATCCAAGACATGTAGTAACATTATTTTTAAGTTTGTCCATTTTAATTATATTTGGATTATATCGTCATGTATATTATTTTTACTTTGAATATTTGGATTATATCGTCATGAATATATATTTGCATTATCTTTAGTTTGTGTTGGATATATGATGTTTGGAACAGGTACAAATATACTGCTGGGCAGTGGCAGTGGCCATACTGCCCAGCAGATTTTTTTTAAATTCTGCCCAGAATTGTCACGGTCATTGACCGTGACACGTCCCTGACAACTTTTTGTCACGGACGTGTCACGGTCAATGACCGTGACAATTTTTTTAAAAAGGGTCACGGCTTTGTCACGGTTATAAACCGTGACAAACGTGTCACGGTCATTGACCTTGACACGACCGTGACACAAAACGCGAGTTTTGTGTCAAGGTCAATGACCGTGACACGACCGTGACAAAAAAAGTTGTCTCGCCTCGAAATGTCACGGTCATTGACCTTGACAAGTTGGATTTGTCAAGGTCAATGACCTTGACAAAAGGCCAGATTTGGTGTAGTGTATACACACACACATATTGTGTTGTGCCTTACATGGGAATGTTCCCTCTTAGTCTAAAGACGTAGGCAATGCTTAATGATAATAAAGTCGGGTTAATAAAATGATGTGGATAATTAAGGATGAATATGAGTCCTAATGAATAATACGGTAAATAATTATTAATGATAATAATAATTGAGTAGTCCAAGAAAGTAGACAAAAATTAAAGAGAATGAATAATGGAGTAGCCAATTATTGATGAGAATAATAATTTGGTAATCTAAGAGAATGAAACTTATAGTCTAACGGGGTAGATGATAAGGATTATGAATTAAATTATTAAATGGTCTGAACAGATAGACAAGGGTTACAGAATATTACGATGTAAGAATATGCACCGATTTTATGTAAATTGTGTAATCAATGTTAGGATATCTATTCGAGGATTGGGGTGTCAGACATGAGTAACCAGTTTTAATTATCGCATAGCTAGATGGATTATTCTTTAGATGGAAGATTAGATAATGGAAGTTACAATTGACATTTTTATTGAGAATACGAGGAGGACTACTTCTAGATGAGAGGTGAGATACTTGTTACATGTGAGCATCGATGGAGATGTGAACTATGAGTTAGTAACAATTTTCATATTTTCTGGTGAAGAATACTTACAACTCTAGGGCTCTGACCCAAATTATAAATGTTTTCCCCCAGATATTATTAATGATAGGGATAGCAGGACTGATGATGGATCAGACTTGCAGTTGCATTGGACGTAGTGGATTTTGCTCCATTGATTATAGTATAGGTTGTACTTCAGTATTTTATCATTTTATTTCATACTAGAATTTGTACGGGCATATGCCCAAGTGTTTATTTATAGTAGTTGAACTTGACTTTACATTAGGGACATTGTATGATGATTCAGTTTTTATTATTCATTTATTAAATCTACTTTAGTTAGCTATTTTTACTCAGTGTCGATTTTTATATGAAATAAAGAAGTTTTTATTCCTTCAGTGCTGAGAACGGTATAAATTGTTGATGACCCCATCTTCGGTGTATCGAGCCTGGCCAGCCTTTACATGAGAAAATGGGAATTTTTACTCACATGAAGACATCTATCTTCGACATCTTATTTGGGGTCTATTGGTAATACTCGGAAGAGTGGTATCACACTATATTTTTGAATAATTATGGATTTAATTATTTCGAATATTTTAAATTACACATGCATAGTAATTTAATTAAAATGAAATATTGCGTCTTTAATAGATATTAATTTAGGGAAATAAGATTAATATTTACTAAGTTTGTTTATAGTTCATAAAATATAGTGAATTGTTAGTACGTCATAGTGAGTGAGAATGACGGGATTTTCCATGATATCTTAATAGGGGCTTATGAGTACATTATTTTAAGGTTGAGATGGGAAATTTATGTAGAGTTACTCGGATGGAGATTTTGAGTTCACTATTGGTTCTGAATAGTTCGAGTAGTAAAAAATAAATACGCAGGGGTAGTAATTGAGTTCCAGAGGCTTTTTAGTCTAGTCCGGACTCACATAGAGATATTTGGGTCATTTTAAATTAGCATGATAACCTAATTTATGGATTAGTGGGTTAAAATAAAAAGTATAGGTTTGTGAGGTAGCCATATCATTATTTCTATACCCTAAGAGAGAAGGAAGGAGGAGAAATAAGATAAGTCAATGGAGAAAGTTAGAGGAGTCCAATACCGAAAGGATTCGAGAGCGATCCGTCATCTACAATGGAAACTAGACTCTAAGAATATACAAAGGCAAGTAATTAACTTGATTTAAGTAAAATTGACGTGATTCATGTTCATTTCATAGTAGATGTATATCGAAACTATTTTTTAGAAGGGTTTCACATGTAAAATGGGCGGGGTGAGGAATTATCCCATACCTTATAGAGTAGATGCATATTCGATGTTTTTGAATGAATCATAATTTCTAGAATGTGAACCTTGTTTGAGATTCATAGATTGATCATGATTAATTGGGGATTTTAATCAAATGGGTTATTTGAGTTGTTTACCATGTGGACCCATTTTAATGGATTAATTATGTGATGCTAGTTAATATTTGAAATTAGGATGATTATTTTATGTTAGAATCATCTAAGAATATTTTCCTTTGGTTCTATATGATTGGGTGAATGTATAATCTCATGTAGAAGGTTTTGGGAATGTATTTGAAGAAGAACAAATGGGGTGCGGCATCGCAATAAGGTGTATCTCCTGCCCATGAATGGCAAATACGATGGACCTACCATAACTGTCAACATAGGCTTTGTATGTAACTAGCCAATCCATCCCTAAAATGACATCATACTCATGCATATAGAGTACTAGTAAGTCTGCCATAAAAAGTCTCGATCCCTATACCCCGACATACCGAATGTATGGGTACCCCTCTACCTACGGGTGAGTCTATGTGTAATATTATGTCAAAAGTAAAATCTATCATCCAAGTATCACGTGCAAAACTAGTGCTAACGAATGAATTATATGTCCCCGTGTCAAACAAAATCTGACCTACATGGAATAAAATAAAGAACATACCCTCAATAGACTGAACTGGCACTGGTCCCTCTGTCGGAACATTGTGATACACCAGTCCGTACTATATCTATAGAGGTTGTCTCTGAGGTGGGATGACTGGTGCTACGACTACTGTAATGGGAAAGAGTTGGTGCTATCCATGTGGCATTTGTTGTCCCCTCCAACCTCCCTGCTCCCGAGGTGCCTGATTACCCTGATGACACCGCCTCAACGTATAAATCCTCTCCCTGCAACTATAACAGTTCCCATGAAATGGTCGTCCCTCTGCCTGTCGGCCCTTCTGGCCTCGACCCTACTGACCTTGACCCTAATAGACTCTCTACTGTTAGCCCTCCTTCTTTTGGTCCTGCTGGACCTGCTGGGTCCCGTAACTGCTACCCCCATCCATCTTACTCTGCTGACTAGATGACTTGGCTCCCTGACGTTTCTCACCCTTGTTGTTCTAGAAGGACCTGTGATCCTGACATTGGTGGAGGGTATCATTCACTATTTGATTATACGTGATGAATGTCGGGTTCCTAAAAGGGCCTTCCTAATGTGCCAGGCTAATCCTAAAATGAATCTATCAATATTTCTCTATTTGATATTAACTTCCTCTTTTATAAAGTAAGAAATAGCGATGAACTCTTCCTCATACCCTGCTAGTGTGCGTCTCCCCTGCTTGAGTTCCATAAATCTGATCCACATCTTTGACTGTATCGCCTGAGGTAAATACTTCCCCTCAAATGTCTCCCAGAATTCATTTATAGTCGAATTGTCACTCTCTGCAGCTGAAGTAACTGATTCCCACCGCTAGAGTGTGGCCTACATAAGCCGAAATGAAGATAACATTTTCTTCTGTAATGGGATACACTCCACCATTCCTAAGTATTGTTGAATGTTCCATCTACTCGCCACTAAAATATATAGACTGCCTGAAAAATATAGAGGTTGTCCCTTTACGAAGGCCTTCCTAGCTCTGTCCCAAACTAACCCTGATGCCTGGGCGGGTACTCCTACCTTTTGTGGTGGTGGTGGTTGTTTCTGCGGTACCTGTGGCAGTGGAAAGTGCTAAAGCATGGTTGTCATCATGGTAGAGAGTGCCTGGATCGTGATGGTAGCAATCTCTGCTGGAATGATAATGGGTTGCCCAGATGTGGCATGAGGTGGTTGTTGTGGCTCTGGTTAAGCCCCCTCATCTGCAATGGGTGTGGTCACACGTCTAGGCCTACCCCTCCTTCCATTTTCCATCTGAATGAAAACTAGGTTTGAAATATTGTAAATCACAAAAATACAATGAATCCTAAACATATGCTCTACACATCAAACAACGCAACGCAGAACGTAAGGAGCGCAACACAGATCCTAAGGACACTAGAATCTTGATGCTCTGATACACCTATAATAACCCCTATTTTCTCACGTAAAGGTTGGTCGGACATGATACGCCAAAGATGGGGCTTCTTTGTCAATTAATATCATTCTCAGCATCAAACCAAATAAAATATTTATTGCTAAGTCATAATTGAGTTTAAATTAATACTCATATAAGATGATAAAAATCCAACATGCACCAAGTGTAAATAAAATCCAACACAAATAAGAATGTCCAAACCCACATAAAATAATTAGACTTCGGGCTTATGCCCATACAGTAAACCAGAAATAAATAGATTGGAATAGAGTATCAACCTAAACTAGAATAAATAACTCTGGAAATTCTGATGAACAAGTAGGAGACTGCGACGCTCATCTGTCAACATGCCTACTATCCCTGTCAAGGAGCACTTGGGGGGAGAAAACATTCATAATTTTGATCAGTTCCCTAGAGTTGGAAGAATTAACTTATTTAATTTAATGTACAATAAGGCAGTCGATTCAAAGCAAGTAGTCTCCCATCTCCGCTCACATATGGTAAGTATCTGACCCCTCATCCAAGTGTGATATTTCCCGTGTAACCAAAAGAGTCCCAAAATATTAATTAACAACGGTGACAAATTAGTATAAGATGCATTAAGTATAACTAACATATCGAAACATAATCATCTACATTCATTTTACCTCTTCCCAAAGTATCCCAGTCATGTTACTCGTAAAGGTGACATTAAAACATCTATTAAGTCCATTACATAACATATGGTTCTGTAATTTAATGTCCACATTATTAGACAACTAAATAAATCTTATTAATATATATAACCATATATATGTCCTTTTATATATGTGAAACTTAAGGGAATCTGCCAATAGTGTCTCATTCGTTCTCTATCGGTGAGTTGGAGGGAATCATGTACCCAAACGGAACTCAAAACATACATAAGTGGGGTGGTTCCTATGTAGTACACCAGTTCATGGACCATACCCAATGGTGATAAATGATCCAAACATCTAGACCTACCTCTCGTAAATGGCACTACTACGTAGTACCCGTACTAATGACCTCCACAATGTCTAACCCACCTGTGCCAACGTGTGATATGGTCCAGAACGTGGATAACCCCGACCAATAGAACCGTCCATGAACATATGTATGTGTACACAATAAATATAAGTACATATTATACTCATGTAATATGTATAGGTAATTACTACTTAAATTCCAAGATATTCCAATTCATTTACCCACTAATTGACTATCTAGTTAATTATTAATTTCACCTTCTTTATAGATTAATTAACCATTTAGTTAAATCTATGTTCCCATTTAATTAGTATGCCATGATAATATTTTATTAATAAAATTATCATTGACCCAAACACCGTCTCACCGACTCTTATGGTTTTCTAAAAATACATAGGATCCATCCCTGTGGTCCCAACTCTTCTGGCACCCAGGGCCAATCTATTCGGTTCCTTGGCCGAATCGATTCGGAATTAGGAAAAAGTCCAGATCTGCTACATTTCTTCAACTCACAAATTCTAAATCTCTTCCCAAAGCTCCTTCCAAGGGTTAATTTAATTCCAATAGCATAATAATAGGTTCCTAAGACTTAGTCCTTCATATCAGAAGAGTAAATTACATATGTTTATATCAATAATGTATTTCAATTTTCCAGAATTTATATTATTTGTTATAACTCTAACCCATAATTTCTTCCATCATTCCATCTAGATTCAACTCATATTTTAACATAATACATTGGTCATAATTCTCTGCATTTCTAGTCCTTCAATCATCATTTCAAATCCTCTACATGTGCATCAAGATTCCCAACATATTCAGAATTCCTAATGTATGAATTCGATCATCAAATTCAAGGTTTACAACCATCCTAAATTTCAGGGTTAAATTCACCTAAATTACAATTAGTCCTCTCTACATGCACGAGATCAAATCCTACCATTTAATCATCAATTTCATACTAGAACCCAGAAATTACATAGGGTTTACTATGATGAATCAATGAATACATTATAAGTTAAATTAAGTAAGAAAATGATTTCCTGGATATAGTGATTTGATGATTTCTTCTTGAGTCCATTGCCTCTTCTCCTGCTTGGCCTTTGTTCCTTTCACTCTTGAGGCGTGGCAGTTAGTTTTAGGTTTAGATTAATAGTGGGGAGTTATTACTCTTACTTTTAAACATATATTAACTTTCATTCCCAAGTTAAGCCTATTTTCCTACTTCTGGACCCCCAAATTGGCCCAAACATATAATTAAATTAGTCCAATTTGTCAACTTATGTACCTATATCCCGGGACCATTCCTAAAGGTCTAAAACACCAATACGAGGGCATAAAGTCTCCGAGAATGCATCCCACTTATTTTTAATCAATAAGTATATTTTAACTGGTGTTGCACACCGTATATCAATTATTTAATGTATATGAAATTATTTTCTACCAATAATATTTATCATGCTCAATAAAATTGCACATAACAGGAAACAATAATAAATCAGTTCTTTCCTACTTAATTATTTAAATTCCCAATTTATTTTAATTGCGAGCAATTAACTAGTTTTATTTTAATCTTAGGAAAATACGGGGTATCACATTGCCTGTTTGACATTTTAATTTGTGAATGAAGATATAGTTAAAAATCCACTTATAATGGCGTTCATTTAACTTTAACTATATATTTAAATGGTATGAAATTAAAATAATGTATAATTATTTATTATAATAAAATAACTTTATTTTTTCTAAATTGAGAAAATACCAATTCAAATGATGAAAAATCCGTCTCCTGTTTTTTTTTTCTTTTTTGTCTTGTTGCGGTTTTGATTCCCTTTCAACAAAAACAAATGATTAAAAAGAAATTGGTCAAAGAAATTGGTTAACTTCTTCTATAAGTTTTGAACCATTTATATATAAAAAAATCAATTCTTTATAATCTTGTTTAAAAAAAATATATTGTCCCATTTTACGCTAAAAATGCTTAAGGATAGTTTCTTTTTCCAAAGATTTTAGGCATATTGTCAATGCACTTGATACATATATTAAGTTCATTTAGAGAAAATCGTAGGCACGTTTGAATTTATTTTTCATTGACATCTTGATTGTTGCCAAGAAAGTCTAAGAAATGAATTTACATGCAAGTTTAAACCTCAAGATAAGAACTCACGGGCAGGGCCAGCTCTGAAGTTTGAGGGGCTTTAGGAGAATAATCAATTGGGAGCTCTTTACATTAACATAAATTAAATTAAAGAAAATGTGTTCTTCTTGCATTTTTTGAGGCAAAACTATGAATTAAATCATCAAATTTAATTGTTGTTAATCAAAATTCTTCAATTGATAACATGGCTAATCCATTAAATTTTTCTTCTGACACGGTAGAACGAAGGTAAGATTTTATTAATTTTAACTTTGAAAATCTTCTCTCGACAGAGGCAATCGTAACGTCTTTAAAATTGTCAATTCACAAAATAATTTATTTCCATCAATATCACAACTATTGTAATATGTTAAATAATTTTCAAGATTAAATAACTATGTAAAATATCATCATCTAAAGTTTCTAACTTGTTCAAATCAATCAAAAACCCATAAGATTCCTCATATTTGTTAAATTGTTCAAATCTAGTTGTAATTGAAATAAGTATTTGATGTATTATATGTAAGAAGTAATTTAGGCTAAATGATTCCTCCGATGATTGCCTAATTCCATCACTAGAATTCTCATCAAAATATTTTTTTTCTACCAATATTATGCTTTTCATAAAATACGGGTTCAATTTCCATTTCTTTACCAATATCTATAGCTTCAATATTTGTGGATACCAATCCATTTTCTCTTTCATTTTAAAAATAAGAAGAAAGTAATTTTAAAATATTCAAACTAACATCAGTATTGTATATCAAAGAAAATTGCTAAAGAAGAACACTAAAACTTGATTTGTAACCAATTTGAGAGCAATCTCAAACTATAATTTTTAAATGCCCAAATAGTAATTTAGAATCTACAAAAAGAAAAATAACCTAACAAAAATATTAGTAACAAAAGTTTACATAGTGAAAAAAATATAACAAAGGAAATGAATAATATATACTTACGCAAACAATCTCCAACCAATCCAAATGCTTGAGTATGTCCCAAAAAATAGCCCTATCTTTCTAAAATTGAAACCCTAGATTTTTAACCCTTGTTTTATGATGGGGTTATTTGATGTTTTTGGGTAAGGGGAGGGGAAATTGCTATTTTCCTTCTTTAGATAGTAGTAGAGAGAGTAGTGTGAGAGAGAAGAGAAGAAGATAGAGAGAAAAGAAAATGGATGAGAAATGAATGAGAATAGAAGGAAGGGAGAGTTAGGGTTAGATATGAATGAGTAAGTAAATGGGTTGGGTTGGGTTATTATGTTGGTGGGTTTATTTTAAATGGAACAAAATTTATTTTTTGGAGGCCTTTTTTTAAGTGGAAACTCTAATTTTTTTCACAACTAATTTTTTTTTCATAACTAATAATTTTTATACGTAATTTTTTTTCCGGAATAGGCCTCGATTAATCGGGGATCCTAGGTGACCACCTCCTTTGCCTATGAGAAAAGTCGACCCTACTCACGTGAGAATCTCTCTATCATCCTGAGATATGGTCCTCGATTCATTAACAAAGTTTGTTTTGACTAAAATTGTGTGAAAGTACACATTGTATCTAAATAAATATTTAAAGCATTACATAGAGTTTTATCAATTTCGAGAAATAACTTAAGGCGATATCACAAAAGGGCCTACTTATTTTAAAAAATGGACAATATGTTCACATCTAAAAACATTATAACGTTTAGCCGCTTCTAAATTAGTTCACCAACACTACCAAATAAGTTTTCATTTGCAATTTTCAAGCTTCAAGAACATATAATTTGTGTGTGAACTCTCCTGCAAGTTCAAACATTAAGAGTTAAATTACTATAAATTAGAAAAAAACAAGAAGAAAAGGCTGTAAAAGGAAAAAAAAAACGTAAAAAAAGAACACAAAGAAATACTCAACTGGTCATTCAAATACTCAATTGAATGTTGTGACATAGAGTAGTAAACCTTTGGTCAGCAAAACCTAATGGGAAAGAAAAACACAAAGGGTGTGTTTGATTGACATAGAAGATTTTTCCATAGAAAATAGTTGCTTGACTCATATTTTGACTTTGTAGTGCCTTGATTGCAAACATTTTATATAAGAACAACACTTATTCAAGTAGCAAGTTCTCTATCTCAATCCTCATTTTTATTGGAAATTATTTCTTATCCACCCGCCAAAAAATTATTTTCCATGGAAGATGGAAAGAGTAAGACCAAAAACACATAATTTGTTCCCCTCATTTTCCAACTTCTCATCCAAATGAGCTATTCTCCACACATTTTCCATATTTTAAATAAAATGCACCCTAAGGGTGCGTTTGATTACAAACATGGAAAATACCTGGAAAATAGTTTAGTTGGATGATAAGTTCAAAATGAGTGAAAAAAGATATGAGTTATTGTTCATACTTTTTATATTTTCCATGGAAACTAACTCTTTGGTGAGTGGATAAGAAATATTTTTCAAGAAAAATGGGGTTTGAGATGAAACACTTGTTAAGTGATTGATTTTTGTTTTTATATAAAGCGTTTGAAATAAAAATACTACCAAGTCAAACACGTGAGTCAAAATAACTATTTTTCATGAAAAAAAAAATCCTGTCAATCACACACACCTTAAGTATAAAGAAAGGTTGTGAAACAGAGAAGACTAGTATACCTTTGATATTCAAAACCAAATCACACAATTTAATCTGAAAAGATAAACAACATAAAAAAAGTGGTACCCAATGCACAAGGCTCCCGCTTATCTACAGGATCTCGGAGAGGCGAATGTCGGCAAGTTTTACCTTTATACCTATATAGAGAGGATGCTCCCAGGTCTAGAACCCGACACCAACCGTGATATGAATGAGGGCTTTGAAAAAAAATTAAATCCCAAGGCATAATAGTTAGAAAAGAGACCGTGGTGAAAAATTCTTTGCCTCGAACTGAACAGATCCGAATAGAAATTCATCATGCTACGGTTAACTTGGTACAATGTTCTAGTGGATTTATACAATTGTCGGGGTTCCTGTATATTTGTTATATACGACTCTTCTAAAATTTTCTCTGCAATTCAGAGCTTCAACCATGGTTTTGAGAATAAAAAAATCAACTTATCCTAAAATTTCCTCCCAATATTTATGATGATTATGAGCAATAATTTTTTTGAATGGATGTTGGATATACGGGTTTCCTAAAGTGCAATGGGTCGAGACATGTGATTATGGGCTGTCTAATTCTTGGGACAGAGTGCTAATTTGAAAGAGCCCGGAACTTATTCGTATAGTCATGAAACGCTTTAAACAGAGCAACTTAATCAATCGATCAATTGTCTTATTTCTCTAGTTGTCTTAGTGATGTATTATAATTCACTTTTTCCCGAGGTCCTTGTATTTCCATGCCTTGGTGGAGGGGATCACTCATCCACTGATTTTATTTTATTTATAAATTTCTGCTCATTCGGAGCAATTTATATTAGAAAAATATCCTCCAATCAACACAATGAATGCTCAATTTTCAACTTCTACACTTGGTTCTTTTTTGTTAATTCGAAAGTTTGTTCATATTTTAATTCTGTGAAATATATGAACTATAACAAAACGGCCGGTTATGTCAATAGTGAAGAACAATGCAGCCCTATGAACGATGGGAAAAAACAAGAGAAAATAAAATAGTAGAGAGAAAATTTTGTTTAGAAGAATTTGTCACAAATGAGTTCCGGCACATATTGCGAAATTGTAAAATCTAAGAGTAGTGATACTCTTACCGGATTTTAACCACGGGTTAGTACCAAAGACCTTTTTTTTATTGGTTTCTCACGTCAAAACTGTTTAAAAAACCCAGTTTTAATAAAAAAAACTGTTTTATTAGAAAATAATATTTTTTTATATATTAAAAAGAATATTGTTAAAAACACTATTTTAATATAAGAAATATATTTTTTTGAAAAAAAAAACTATTTTAAAAAATAAAAGTTAGTTTAATATAAATAAAAATGTTTTTTTTACATTTTTAAGCATTTTTAAGAAATACAAAAATTGTTTAAATGTTGCAAAATTAAAAAAATATATATGCTTAAAAATAAAGGGTGCCGCTGGCGCGGACCTTTAAAAATAAAAAAAAAATATTGAGTAAATCGTTGTCTGAGAGATTAAATGAGTTAAAAAATTAAATTTAAAAATAATGGGTGCCGCTGGCGCAGACCTTTAAAAATAAGAGAATATTGGGTAAATGGGTGTTTGAGAGGCTAAGTGAATTAAAAAATTAAGTTTAAAAATAAGGAGTGCCACTGGCGCGGACCTTTAAAAACAAGAGGATATTGGGTAAATGGGTGTTTGAGAGACTAATTAAGTTTAAAAATAAGAAGTGCCGCTGACGCGACCTTTAAAAATAAGAGAATATAGGGGAAATGGGTGTTTGAGGGACTAAACAAATTAAAAATAATTTAAAAAAATCAGAATGGTTTATTTTTTTATAATTATTTTTAACTCCTTTCACATTAAAAACCAATGAGAAAAAAAAGGGTACCTTTTCTAACCCGGGGAAAAGACTCGGGTTGTATAACATTATTCAATATCTATTACTCTCACTTTTAACTAGAATTTTTCCATTCAACAAAAGTAGTTATAAAACTAAAGTCCAATTCCAATGTACATTTTTTGTCTTGTCGTTTTTTTTTATTTTAAAGCACAAACATTAAAACAAGAGCATTAAAACACTAAAATAATATGATATGATTTCAAGTATTTTTATTTGACAAACCAAAGACTTATTTAAAATACTATGTGATTAACACGATTTATTATTTTCACACAAAATTAAAACCAATATGATATAAATAAAAATGTATATAAAATACGAGACCTTATAGATGTTTAGAACTCAGAACTGTTATCTCTTTTGTATTATTTCACATGTTGATATTTCTAAATGGAGTACTATATTTATACAGTTTATAAGCTTAATCGATTCTTATTTACATGGAGAACTATGATTCCAATTTACTACACATTTATGCACTATTGTTACATGGGAGAGTGGTTCAACTAGTGGTTCATAACCAAATCTCTTAGTTCAGTGGTATAAGGTTGTCATTGGGACAGTCTTGGGGTCGGAGTTTAATCTTCAGTTCGATCCCCGACACTGTCAAAATAATGCTTGACCAGCGAAAGCCACAAATCGCGAATGGAGATTAATCGAGATGCGCGCAAGCTACCCTGAACATCTATTTTTTTGTAGCTGTTATGTCTACTATTCAATTATCAAACAGTACAGAATTATTAAAGAAATAATTATTACAAAATTAAAACGAAATTACACAATTAAAAGGAACTTACTTGATATTGTAGAATTAAAATTGAAATAAAAAGAAAATTTTGAGCCCTGTAGAACAGTCTCCTTAAGGCAAACTTATTCCCTCCAATATGCTCAAAGGTTATTGAATAGTTTCCTCCCAAGATAGAACGGATTTACCTAATTAATTATGTAGCACAACAATAATTAATCACAACTAACACAAATCTGTGTTAATACTCAATCGAAACAGTAGCATGATATGCAGAAATGAAGAAAATATTTTTCTGGATGAAGGAAAGAATGCAGTAGCATTTTTAGAATTATTCGAGGAGGAGTTTTTGCTGACAGCTATCAAAACTGGAGGGAATGGCTTTTATTTATAGCCTTTGTTTTGACTGTTCGAAACATTCAAAATGTTTTTAACTGTTGACAGTTAATTAACTGCTGACTGTTGGCATTTAACTGTCATCGAACAGTTAAGTAACTGCTGACTATTGAAAATTATTTAATTTTGTAATTAATTAATTAAATTAAAACCCATAAAGTTAATTAAATACGGTAAAAAAATTAAGGAGATTTTTATAAGCCCAAGCCCAAGCCAGAACCAAACTGAGCCGAGCCGGCCGGACGGACTTTTGGCCCAAACCCAACACATGCATAGTGTAGGTCATCTCCCCTTCAAAGAGTTGGGATACCCCAAAGGCATCCAAGCCTTAGTCCATACTTGGGGTGTTATTAACTCATCAATTTTCCACTACTCTTCCAATGTGGGACAAGAGTTAAAACATACCCAACTCATTAACTTTCATTATTTTTTTGAGTCACTTTAGGGACATATTTATCATTCATAACTTAATGAAAGTGGACATATGAATATACTACGTTAATCTCCTTGTGGAGGAGAATGCGTTCATACATAGTCCCACACATATCGTAGTATGGGTCCCACCTAAATTTGAGCTCAAAGTTGCTCATAATTCTATCCCAAAAAATCTGGACAACTTTTAAGTCCAATTTTCCAACAATCCCCCACATGAATGATATATCATTATAAATAAAAGAGAAAAGATGCTAATGCAGATGAAGACACATGTTGAGTAAAGCTGAAGATTTATTGCATCGGGAGAAGTTGCCCAGTGGGCTTGAACTTTCCTTAGTGATATACCATCGGATTTACTTGGTTAATCAGTAGACTTCACGTCTTTGAACCGTTAACCATTTCTGTTAACCTAGACAATGGTATTCACACAACAATTCTTCAACACGGTTGGTTCTCACGTTTGTGTTCATTTTGTCCATGAACACCACTTGGTTCCATGAGTATTTTTAGAGAAATTGGCTTTCATTATTCTCATATAAGTGGCTCCCTTATTACTCACATAGGTGACTTCCATAAAGAGTATCCTGCAATACCCCACTTAGACATACTAAGATATGGATGTCATTAAAAGCAAAACTTATCCTAATTTCGTGGCAGATGTGCACTATCTCATCTTTGGAATGGATAGGTTTAAATATCTTCTAGTGCTTACTCAATACAATGTAGTTCGGTTTGCCCATTGAACCTAGATCTTGGGATCTCCAGTCATCTAGGTTGGGTTGCCACTATATTGATTCTTATTTATTTATAGGCTTTAATCCCATTCCTCTTGATGATCTTTCAACTTGCTCTATGTTTAAACCTTTTGTTAGTGGATCCGCTATATTATCTTTTGACTTTATGTAGTCAATTGAGATAGTTCCATTTGAGAGAAGTTGTCTAATGGTATTATGTCTACGATGAATATGTTGTGACTTTTCGTTATACATGTGATTTTGTGCCCTTCCAATTATCGATTGACTATCACAATATATGTATTGCAGGCACAGGTTTCGACCAATTTGGAACATCCTCTAAGAAATTTTGAAGCCATTCAGCTTCTTCTACAACTTTGTCTAGTGCAATGAATTCGGATTCCAATGTCGATCTAGCAATGCACGTTTGTTTTGAGTATTTCCAAGATACGACTTCACCTCCAAGGGTAAACACACTCCCACTCGTAGTCTTAGAGTCTTTTGTATTGGATGTCCAATTTGCATCGCAATGTCCTTCAAGAACAACTGGATATTTTGAGTAGTGCAGTCCATAGTTTTGAGTATATTTCAAATAACCTAAAATTCCCAATATTGCCTTCCAGTGATATCTCCCTGGATTACTCATAAATCGACTTACCTTACTTATTGAGTATGCTATGTCCAGTCTTGTACAGTTCATGATATACATTAAACTGCCGATAATACGAGACTACTCTAGTTGAGATATGCTTTCACCATTATTTCTTTCTAGATGTAAATTTACATCTACAGGTGTCTTGGTAGGACTAATATGATACTTCTTGAATTTTTCAAGTACTTTATCTATGTAATGAGATTGTAAATAATATAAGTCCATCCGATATTTTAGAAATTTTAATTCCTAGTATCGACGATTCCCAAATCTTTCATGTCAAATCGACTACTCAACATTTGTTTTGTAGTTTTGACAATTTACAAGTTACTACCCATTATAAGCATATCATCAACATAAAGGCATACAATGACATATCCATTTTGAATGTATTTAAAGTAAACACATTTATCGCATTAATTTTGAAACCATTTGATGACATTGCATTATCAAATTATTCATGCCATTGCTTAGGTTTAATTCGTAAAGTGATTTAACAAGCTTACATACTTTTCCTTCTTGTCTTGAACCCTTCAGGTTGTTCCATATAAACTTTCTCATCTAATTCACCGTTTAAGAATGTCGTTTTTACGTCCATTTGATGTATTTCAAGTCCATTAATAGCAGTTATTGCTATTAGCATTTGTATGGACGTAATTCTTGTTACCGATGAATATGTGTCGAAGTAATCTAACCCTTCCTTTTGCCTATAGCCTTTAGCCACAAGTTTAGCTTTATATTTATCAATTGATCTATCGGCCTTTAACTTCTTTTTGAAGATCCATTTATAACCTAACGGTTTTGAGCCTGGTGGAAGATCCAATAGTTCCCACGTGTGATTTTGTAATATGAATTCAATTTCACTATTAATTTCTTCTTTCAATTAGAAGCATCGGGTAAGGATATCGCTTCTTTGTACGATTGAGGTTCATTTTCTAGCAAATATGTTAGAAAATCCGAACAGAAGGAAGTCGAGGTTATTGCTATTTTACTATGTCTTGGTTTATCCTCTGTTGGCATAGTGTCAATAGGTTGATTAGTACCACTTGTAGTAGCTTGATTCTGGGGCCATGTTATACGAAAATTCATTTTCAAAAAATGAAGCGTCCCTCGATTCAATAAGCGTATTAACATGAATATCCGATATCTTAGATTTATAAACTAGAAATTGATATGCACTGCTATTAGTAGCATAACCGATGAACATACAATCCACGATTTTTGGCCCTATTCTTACCTTTTTAGGTTTAGGGACCATCAATTTGGCTAAGCACCCCCACACTCGTAAATATTTATAGGAAGGTCTTCAACCTTTTCAAAATTCATAAGGTGTCTTGTGAGTCTTCTTGTGAGGTACTTTATTGAGAATGTAATTAGCAGAAATTAAGGCTTCCCCCATAAGTTCTAGGGATCTCATTAACTTAATAACATTAAGTTCATCATCTCCTTCAATGTACGATTTTTGCGTTCAACAACACCATTTGATTGAGGAGAATAAGGAGCGGTTGTTTGATGGATTATAGCATGCTCAAAATTCCTCAAATGGAGATTCATATTCTCCTCCTCTATCACTCCTTATTGCCTTTATCTTTTTACATAATTGATTCTCAATTTCATTTTTATATTGCTTAAATGCATTAATAGCTTCATCTTTACTGTGTAGCAAATATACATTGCAATATTTTGTGCAATCGTCAATAAAAGTAATAAAATACATTTTTCAACCTCTAGTTTGAATAAATTTTAATTCACAGATATCTATTTGAATTAAATCTAAAGGTTCAGTTATCCTTTCAAGAAAATGGAAAGGTAATATGGTTAGTTTAGATTCCACACAAATTTCACATTTATGATTTTTATCAGTATTAAATTCTGGCAAAAAATCTAAGTTAATTAATCTACGCAATGTATCAAAATTCACATGTCCTAATCTAGCATGCCAAGTATTAGATGACTCAATCAAGTAAGAAGAACTAGCAAATTCATTCATTGAAACAGATGTTTTTGGGGTTACAGTAAGAACATTGATTTTAAAGAACCCCTCATTTAGGTAGCCCTTTCCTACATACATGTCATTCTTTAACAATACAAAGCGATCAGACACAAACACAAGCTTGAACCCATTTTTAGTGAGGAAAGATCCATAATTTAGATTCTTTCGGATATCAGGCATGTTAAGAGTATCATTGAGAATAAGTTCCTTTCCAGATGTAATTTTTAAAGCAATGTTTCCTTGTCCCACCACTTAGAAGTGGAATAAATCCCCACAAAGAGGTTCTCCTCATTTTCCAAAGGCTTATAGGTAGAGAACATCCATTTATTCGCACAAGTGTGTCGTGTGGCTCTAGTGTCTACCCACCATTCCTTGGTATTTCTAACCAAGTTACATTCAGAGACCACAACAGAAAGATTCATATCCGCCAAGTCATTGGCGATGTTTTCACCCTCAGTTACATTTGCTTGAGGATTATTCCGATTTTCCTTCTTAGGCTTACGATACTCGCTTGGGCAGTGTCCAGGTTTACCACAGTTATATCATTTTCCTTTAAACTTCTTTTTGTTCTGTTTGGAAGTGCCTTCCCTATCATGCTTTCATTTGTTCTTCTTAGGAACTTCAACAACATGGACCTTTATTTCCATTAGATTCTTCCCACTTTTCTTTTGAGACTCACGGTTATCTTCTTTAATTCTCAGCCTGACCACCAACTCCTCCACATTCATCTCTTTTCATTTGTGCTTGAGATAATATTTTTGTATAAAGTCCAAGTTGGTGGTAATTTTTCAACAATTGCAGCAACTTGGAAGGTTTCACTAAGGGATATTCCTTCAGCATGAATGTCGTGGAGGATAACTTGGAGTTCTTGCACCTGCGAGATCACTAGTTTAGAGTCAACCATTTTGAAGTCCGGAAAATGCCCCACGATAAATTTCATCATCCCAGCATCTTCAGTTTTTTACTTATTTTCCAAAGAATTCCACAATTCCTTGGATGTCTTGATCATGAAGTTGATATGATATAATATTTTGTCCAATTAGGCCAGAATATAATTCCGGCACAGATAGTTAGAGTGCTTCCAAGCATCAACAGCAACAACCTTTTTTTAGTCATCTCCCACTTGAATAGAGGGACAATATTCATATACAAACCTACTGTAATACCCCGTATTTTTATAGCTTTTAAATTATGGGATTTATTAAATTTAATTGAGATAAATTAATTTAATTTTAATCCGAAATGTTGTTTTAAATATTTACTAGCGTGACAAGAGTTAGTAATTATTGGGAATATATTATTTGTTGCATATTAGTGGATGAATATAGTAATATATGAGATTTATTTTTATAATATTGTCACGTGTGAATAAAATGACAATTGTGGAAATTTAAGTCGGGACGCGCCTGTGTCGTGTCGGGACTAAATGTGGATTAATAAAAGTGAATATTTTATAGGCTGTTCGTATGGTCGTTTTGAGTGCGCCAACGCGTCCGGAAGGGTCGAGATAGTCAGAAAAGTGTACCCGGGGGCTTAGTTTGGGTCTCGGGGCGTTTTTAGGCCTAATTAGTACCCCGGGAGGGCATTTTAGTCATTTTGTATTTTTGGGTAATTAAACCCACGAAAATTAAAGGGGTTATATCAGATGTTTAGGTTATCTCCTAGGGTTAGATAACTCAAAACACTAGAACGGCCATTGGATAGGAGAGGAGAGAGCTCTCAAGGCATTCCAAGGCTCAAAACTAAACCGTTTGCACCGCCGCCACCGCCACACGTAGAACGCGAGACGGGGAACGCAACCACACCAAATTCAACACCAAACCAGATTTCTAAAAATCTCAGGCAAGTGTTTATCTTTCTTATTTCATTGATGCATCTTTCATATTGGTTTAGGAATGATTAGGATGAATTGTATGGAAGAAAAACCAAATTTGAGATAGGAAATTGCATGTAGTGATGACTTAAATGATATTCTGGAAACCCTTTGTCATGTAAAGGATTAAGAGTTTGATTAAGAAAAGAGTTCTAATCAGATACAAACACTACAAAAATTATTACTGATGATCAGACCATTGGAATTGCTTGAAATTTTAATATGTTGTAGCGAACGGCGAGACAGGACTGCTGACAAAAAATCAGCTTGATCAGACGGTCGGATTTCTAAAACTATTATTTTTACTAGAAAGTTTTATGTTTTGAGGACTCTTAGAGAGTTTTATATTTTGAGGACTCTTTTAAGTAATAAAAAAAATTCAATTAAAACTGCATTTTAATTCCGATTTCGAAACCGTTTGAAATTCTCATCTTTGAAAATAAAATTCAAAATCCTTTAATGTAAGGCGAAATCAATATTTTTGGGATATTTTGCATAAGGGATAATGTAAGTATATATTAAATGGGAGAGACACGTAAGAGAGAGTTACGTTGGAACATAAATGGATATCTACTGAATTGTACATTTGGAAGAATAGAGTCCATGAGGGTTACATAGTAAGTTGGAAAAACCCTTCGAATTAAAGTTAGAAACGAACCATTATACTTGATATATAATAATGGGAAAATAAGGATAAATGTTGTGAATGTGGGTTATGGGATAAACCTAAATTGATATAATAATAGCGGTATATTTATATGATTGTGTATGCATATATTATATAGTTGTGAAAATCATGCCCGCGCTACTTGCTATCCCCGAGGTTACCACGATGGGACGATCTTATCTCGTGTACCTTATGGGGGATATTGACTCGTACCCTAGAAGATAGGAATCCTAGGTACAGGCTATCGAAGCGGTAGTCACAGTCCTAAGAGACGTGAGGGTATGTACTGACCTCTTGAACTTGGAAACTATGCTTCGCCTCAATATTGTTTGTGTATGTATTTATACAGTTCGAGAGTGATTCCGAACTTGTATTCCCTTTAGTACGATTGATACGTGGATTGGATAGCAGAGTATGCCCGCACCATAGTTTTTATGTGGGGTGCTGTTATGATATGTATATTATACGAGTAGTTAATATATATATGAAATTCTGAAATCTGGAACTGCCTACTGTGATTTGATATGTAGGACATGGTTGATGAGTCAAATTATAAATAATTGTTTTGAGAAAGTATAATATGACACTGGAAAACTTTATTGATTAATAAAGTTAAAAGGAGAAGCTTGGTTACAAATTGAAATCTTACGTTTTAAATACTTGTGTTGTTCAGTTGTAAATCCTGCGAATAACCTAAGATAAGTTAAATCATTGGGGAAAGATAGTGTGGTATCTGACGAGATAGACCATTGGGAAGGTTAGTGCGATAGGTGTTCACATTAGAAGAGAGGTGAGAATTTCTCAAGAGAGCGTCGCACTAATATGTTGTTGCATTGGCCTGTATCAATTTAAATACTTGCTAAACGAAATTTTAAATCATATACACTATCGGGCTCTGACCCATTTCTATTTCCTTTTCTCTCTTGTATATATATGTATGTATTACAGGTGCCCAGCCACAGGGGCGTCTTACTTAGGATCCTTTGGAAGGAACGTGCTGCAGCTTAGGTGGGAGTTGCAGGCCTGTTGGTTAGACGACTTCATCCATTTGATTCTACTCCTAGTTCAGTTTTATCCAACAGGGGCATGTGTCGCCCTCTTTATATTATTTAGTTGGTATAGTCATAGATTGAAATTTTTACTTTCAATATCTTTATTTCGGGATTTATTACGGTCAGGATGTTTTCCTTTAGTGTTGTAAATGTTGGGATTTATTATTGATGATTAAATTCGTGTATGTTCAATTCTATTTTTATTCTTAATGTGTGACTCTTTAGATGTTAATGGTTTAAGGTTTTATAACCGGATTTAATAAAGTGAGAATAAGGTTTTAAATGGTTTTGACACTTAGCTTAATTATTTAGGGTGTCTAAATTGGAAAAGTATTTTTACGACAGTGATTCTAAGAATGACCCAACTGTTCACCTTGATTTTAATTTAATAAAGGAGTGATCGCCCGGTATTTAATTAGGCGGGGTGTCACAGGTGGTATCAGAGCATCAGGTTCTAGTGTCCTTAGGATCTGTACGGCTTATTATGCTTTCAGCGTTGCTTTGTTTGTTATAGATTCCTCTGTTTAGGATTGTCGATTCCTTTGACGAGATTTCATTCTCCTGCTATAATGTGTATACACTAGTGAATTCTAATTTCGTTCGGATGTGTGCGTGTGCCGAACGATGACGGATGTCAGAAGAGGACCGTTAAGCGTACATCAGGAGGCAGGGCTCAGTTGAGATTATGAAATATATCCGAGGATGATGACCGTAGTCGAGGTCACCTCCATTATGGCACAAGAAGCCACAACTAGAAAGGTGACTAAGGTGCAACAATGATTTTCAAATGCTCTTATAGTCAAATGAGGTGCGAGGGTAAACTTACCCAACGTATTACAAAAACATGTAGAGACTGTCAGTGGGAAATTTTAGAAACGCGAAAATTGTATGTGTTTACCAAAGGAGGTGAAGTATCCAAAGGCTTAAATATAGGACGGAGTGTGGCAAACTGAAAGTGAAAATTTAGAGAAAATTTTCTTGGCTTTCGAGACGAAATTATAATGGTTGGAGTCAACCACCAATTTTAGAAGTGGAATGCTATGCCTATAAGAGAACCTTAGGTACAGTGTTGACCGTATGTTCCTTACTCAACTATTCAGGATGAGAAGCAAACGTGGTTCTGAACTCATCGCAGGAGGGCATGACAGAAGTCCAATTGTGGATATGAATCCTAATCGTTAGCAAATTTTGTATCGAAATAGGTAGATACTAGTGGAGGAAACAACTCCAAGTGGGAGACTAACTTGTAATAATAGTTGATAATACTCGAGGAGGAAATTCTGATGGACGACCGATTCAGAGGTTGATAATGTCATATTTTATCAATATAGATGATAACGCTTCTTTGTGGGGGAAGTTAAAGGAATCGAAGAATTTAGTCGAGAATAAGACTGAATACAACGATGGTGGTATAGCACCACAAAAGGATGTGGATACACATCAGGAAAACCATTTAAATGCTTCAGATAGTTAAATTCTTACCAAGTGATGGTAAATTCAGTAAGTACTATTATAGATAGTAACATGATCTTTATGGCCTAAAAAGCTAAGGGAACAACCGGGATGGCTAACAGGAATCGAGTCTACTAAAGTCCGAGAGAAGGACAATCCTAACATGGTTAGTAGGACAGGTGATCAGTGGATTATGTGTTGAAGTATTTTGGTGCGGAGTGAAATTGCTCGCGATAATATGTTCGAAAGTGAGAAAAAGGGACAAGAATACGGTGCCTAGTAAAGGACGACGATTAAAAATAACTTTGTTTTGGTTTGGGCAGACGTGTTACGTCCGAAAACCATTCATGCAGTCAAGACGATTGCCAGGATGGAAGTATAAGTTGTATCCTTAGAGGATGCGGCGTGTTTATGTGACACGAGCGAGTCACCATATTTGGTTCATTGTTAGATTAGCATGTGAGACGAGTTTAATGCATATCATTATAAATGTAACCATTATGTGAATATTTTTCCTTAGTATAGCGGGATTTTTCTTTGGTGCTATCCGCGGGGGATGAATGAGTATATTAACAGTGTTTTATACTTTATTGAGGTTACTCGTTGTAGTGATGCGATACACGAGTATGATATTATCTTTGTTAAAATGTTATAGAAATGGGTAGTATGATAGTGGGCATTTATTGCAAGGCTATCGGAGTAGTTACATTAGTGCAACACGTTTTGTTTTGGCGAGGCTTTACCTGTAAGAAGGTTGGACTCGCACTTATATTATCTATCCTAGAGACTTCGGAGGAGATAGTGGGCTCCAGATATTCGATACCAATGTATGTATAGACTTTGTCAGTATGATTCAGTATGTACCGGGATTTACCGTTGAGCGAGAAGACTTGACTCGGTATTATGTTTAGCACTCCGGACTTAGTGATATGAAGAGTGCAGTGTTATGTTTATCCTTTAGAGATGTGGGAGTTAATATTTATACCCCTATTATTAGGGAAAGGAAATTTAGAGAACTTCGATCGTATGTATCTGAGGTTTATAGAATGTAATTACCATCAACCAATACGAGACGATAGTGAAATTGGTGAAACGTTCTTTGTTAAACATAATTACGGGAGAAATTGTAACTTTTCTGTCAAGGGACGAAATAAAGGGGTATATACTATGGACGGAGGACCTAACGGATTTCAATAACCGACAATGCTAGGTAGTAGTGTATCGGGGGGGTTCCTTGTTTGGATTTCGCTTTGCGAGACATCCCACGCATGAAACTTAGCGTAAGGTTGGAAATAAGGAGACGTTTGGTCACAATTCCATGAGTTCGGTACCCTGGTCGAAATGGGATCAAGTAATTATGTATGTAAGTTGGAAGTTGAATTTTGTTTTAAGGTCATTAAAGCCGGATTTTTGTGGTAGGAAAGCATTAAAAGTTATCCCCACGAGTTGAGGGGTGGAACGATGATAAGGAGAATTTAAGAATTTTGATTCCTAGGGTGATTGAGAGTACCCAAATGTCGTAACTGCGTTCAAAACACGAGGAGAATAAAGAGTTAGAATGATTTTTAGCATGGATTATCTGGAAAGAACTTTATCATACAAAAGAGATGACCTGTAATTATTTTGATGAATAGAGCGTTAGTGATTTATTTTGGTTGTTGTACCTATTTAGGAAAATTGTTGTACTTATCTGAGGAAGGTTGAGAATTATTATTCCTCTTTTATTGTCATGGGATTTGAATGCCCTATTCCTTCTATTTCGTTGAATTTAGTTAGTCCTACAGATGAGTAGCACGCCATTCGCTCTTCTAGGGCGGTCGGGGTGTTGCAAGAATGTGGACATCTTGGTTAACTACAGTTAAAATAGTCCGAGTCGAAGGGACGTGGTAATAGACGTGTGAAATATATGTTTGTGGGACTAGTATAATGAAGTGGAAGTGATAGAGTGGATTAAACGTCACATGAGGGGCGATAATCCATACATAAGTGTGCAATTAGAATAGCACGCCCTAACTTGATTGGAAGGCTGTGGGAAGCCATTCAAGAATTGGTATTCCTTGAATAGAGTAGAATTTAATTGTTATGAACCACACCCGGAGCGGAGTTGTTATTAGTCAAGTGTGAGAGCGACTTGCGCATACAAAGAGTAATGATGTTAGTATAGTATAAGAGATCCAGAAGTGTGCTTCGTGGAGAGAAGAGCACGGGTCGGAACTTTCGGCATACTCCAAGGAAGGAAGGGGAGTATTACGTGTCACTTAATGTGAGACATTTCAAGGGAAGAATCGATGTTGAGTGAGACGTAGTGAGTAGTCTCTACATGCACTGCCCATAGGTAAGGTTTGGTTGAAAGAGGAGAATGAACCAAAGAATTTTGTGTTTATCGAAAATTCCTGAATTTGGAAGAGGTCGGTAAAGTCGGTACAGTTCTTGGATGGGTTGCCATCCTCAAAACAAGATCAAAGGTTCATCCCGAACATGGGAATAAAGTCGCCGAGAAGGAGGTGATTGAAACTCCTTTAAGCTGACTTACAATATTAACTAGTATGCCCCACACTTCCTTTGAAAGGAAGGATCGCGCCAGTGCATGATCCAGCGCAGTATAAATTTCTAAATCAGGATGAGATTGGTGAATCCCACCTTTGATATGGGATTTCAGGAACCAACGGAGATAAGATTTCATTTCGAGTAGGATGTATCACCCTTATCCAGGGAATAAGCGCACGGTGATTAAAGATTAGTGGAGCCACGTGAAGGAGATTTTGGAATCTTGGTACGATGATTTCAAGAATGCTCTGTAGAAGCACTCGTACCTGTTTGTCGCGTACGAGGTACTTATTAAGGTTTTGTTATGGAAGAACCTCGACTATTCTCCTTCCGTATGTTTAGAGGAGAGTAGGTAATCAGAATTTTTGGATCGATCGAGAAAATATCCGATAACTATGGTGGAATTCCACGACTGTTTTAGGCGGTCAAGAGTGGTCAAATGTTCGTATGATCTTCTCAGAATGGGAATTTTGTGTATGAATAAATCCGAGTAGTTGTCATGTAGTGAGGTGCGACCTCCTAATGATAGTGAGATAATGGAATTTATAACGTATAGACGTAACCTATTCAAATGTTGTCAGTTGGGAGTGCAATGTGAAGTGTCTCCAATGAGAATGTAAAACAATGTTGCTGTGAAGAAAGGGCTATAGTGATTGAGCGCCGTAATGTGTAGTTAGTTTGTGTACGGAAAAGGATATCCAGAATTGTGCTACCTGATAGGCCTTATTTTCCGAATTTCGGGACGAAATTCCGTTATTAGGGGGGAAGTATGTAATACCCCGTATTTTTATAGCTTTTAAATTATGGGATTTATTAAATTTAATTGAGATATATTAATTTAATTTTAATCCGAAATGTTGTTTTAAATATTTACTAGCGTGACAAGAGTTAGTAATTATTGGCAATATATTATTTGTTGCATATTACTGGATGAGTATAGTAATATATGAGATTTATTTTTATAATATTGTCACGTGTGAATAAAATGACAATTGTAGAAATTTAAGTCGGGACGCGCCTGTGTCGTGTCGGGACTAAATGTGGATTAATAAAAGTGAATATTTTATAGGTTGTTCTTATGGTCGTTTTGAGTGCGCCAACGCGTCCGGAAGGGTCGAGATAGTCAGAAAAGTGTACCCGGAGGCTTAGTTTGGGTCTCGGGGCGTTTTTAGGCCTAATTAGTACCCCGGGAGGGCATTTTAGTCATTTTGTATTTTTGGGTAATTAAACCGACGAAAATTAAAGGGGTTATATCATATGTTTAGGTTATCTCCTAGGGTTAGATAACTCAAAACACTAGAACGGCCATTGGAGAGGAGAGGAGAGAGCTCTCAAGGCATTCCAAGGCTCAAAACTCAACCGTTTGCACCGCCGCCACCGCCAACGCGTAGATCGCGAGACGGGGAACGCGACCACACCAAATTCAACACCAAACCAGATTTCTAAAAATCCCAGGCAAGTGTTTATCTTGCTTATTTCGTTGATGCATCTTTCATATTGGTTTAGGAATGATTAGGATGAATTTTATGGAAGAAAAACCCAATTTGAGATAGGAAATTGCATGTAGTGATGACTTAAATGATATTCTGGAAACCCTTTGTCATGTAAAGGATTAAGAGTTTGATTAAGAAAAGAGTTCTAATCAGATACAAACACTAAAAAAATTATTTCTGATGATCCGACCATTGGAATCACTTGAAATTTTAGTAAGTTGTAGCGAACGGTGAGACAGGACTGCTGACAAAAATTCAGCTTGATCAGACGGTCGGATTTCTAAAACTATTATTTTTACTAGAAAGTTTTATGTTTTGAGGACTCTTAGAGAGTTTTATATTTTGAGGACTCTTCTAAGTAATAAAAAAAAATCAATTAAAACTCCATTTTAATTCCGATTTCGAAACCGTTTGAAATTCTCATCTTTGAAAATAAAATTCAAAATCCTTTAATGTAAGGCGAAATCTATATTTTTGGGATATTTTGCATAAGGGATAATGTAAGTAAATATTAAAGGGGAGAGACACGTAAGAGAGAGTTACGTTGGAACATAAATGGATATCTACTGAATTGTACATTTGGAAGAATAGAGTTCATAAGGGTTACATAGTAAGTTGGAAAAACCCTTCGAATTAAAGTTAGAAACGAACCATTATACTTGATATATAATAATGGGAAAATAAGGATAAATGTTGTGAATGTGGGTTATGGGATAAACCTAAATTGATATAATAAAAGTGGTATATTTATATGATTGTGTATGCATATATTATATACTTGTGAAAATCATGACCGCCCTACTTCCTATCCCTGAGGTTACCGCGCTGGGACGATCTTATCTCGTGTGCCTTATGGGGGATATTGACTCGTACCCTAGAAGATAGGAATCCTAGGTACAGGCTATAATATCGGTAGTCACGGTCCTAAGAGACGTGAGGGTATGTACTGACCTCTTGGACTTGGAAACTATGCTTCGCCTCAATATTGTTTGTGTATGTATTTATACAGTTCGAGAGTGATTCCGAACTTGTATTCCCTTTAGTACGATTGATACGGGGATTGGATAGCAGAGTATGCCCGCTCCATAGTTTTTATGTGGGGTGCTGTTATGATATATATATTATACGAGTAGTTAATATATATACGAAATTCTGAAATCTGGAACTGCCTACTGTGATTTGATATGTAGGACATGGTTGATGACTCAAATTATAAATAATTGTTTTGGGAAAGTATAATATGACACTGGAAAACTTTATTGATTAATAAAGTTAAAAGGAGAACCTTGGTTACAAATTGAAATCTTACGTTTTAAATACTTGTGTTGTTCAGTTGTAAATCCTGCGAATAACCTAAGATAAGTTAAATCATTGGGGAAAGATAGTGTGGTATATGACGAGATAGACCATTGGGAAGGTTAGTGCGATAGGTGTGCACATTAGAAGAGATGTGAGAATTTCTCAAGAGAGTGTCGCACTAATATGTTGTTGCATTGGCCTGTATCAATTTAAATACTTGCTAAACGAATTTTTAAATCATATACACTATCGGTCTCTGACCCGTTTCTATTTCCTTTTCTCTCTTGTATATATATGTATGTATTACAGGTGCCCAGCCACAGGGGCGTCTTACTTAGGATCCTTTGGAAGGAACGTGCTGCAGCTTAGGTGTGAGTTGCAGGCCTGTTGTTTAGACAACTTCATCCATTTAATTCTACTCCTAGTTTAGTTTTATCCAACAGGGGCATGTGTCGCCCTCTTTCTATTATTTAGTTGGTATATTTAGAGATTGAAATTTTTACTTTCAGTACCTTTATTTCGGGATTTATTACGGTCAGGATGTTTTCCTTTAGTGTTGTAAATGTTGGGATTTATTATTGATGATTAAATTCGTATATGTTCAATTCTATTTTTATTCTTAATGTGTGACTCTTTAGATGTTAATGGGTTAAGGTTTTATAACCGGATTTAATAAAATGAGAATAAGGTTTTAAATGGTTTTGACACTTAGCTTAATTATTTAGGGTGTTTAAATTGGAAAAGTATTTTTACGACAGTGATGCTAAGAATGAACCAACTGTTCACCTTGATTTTAATTTAATAAAGGAGTGATCGCCCAGTATTTAATTAGGCGGGGTGTCACACCTACCCAGTTGGCAGGTAATGAGACAGAAATACATTTGTCCTTGCCAATGTTTGAAGTCAGCCCCATTGAACTTTTCCATTTTCTTCCAGTGTGGCATAGATACGGGTGCAGTCACATTTATGTTAGTGACCGTCACATTTGCAGGAATAGTGTTCGTACTATGCGATTCCATTTCCGTTACAAAAACATAATTTTTATCAACGATAATATTCATATATAAATGAATTAATCAAAACAGAATACACAATTCTGTTATACTAATTTCTTCAATTATAATTAACAATAAATAAATTCCAAAAGAATTCTAAATAATATTCAGAATTAAACTAAAATATAAACACAAGTTTATACTAGTTTAAGATAAAAAAAAATTTGTTTCACACTGTTTTTAAAAAAAACATTATATACAAAACAGAATCATAATTTCAAAGTAAAATCTTATATTACCAGATTTATGAAAACAAAAAAAAATTACAAAAAAAATTATTTTCTAACCAAAATATATAAACAGTGTAGAAATTAATATTCTGTTAGGTCGGACAGTGCGCGTGCGGGTTTTTGACCCAAACCCAACACATGCATAATGTAGGTCATCTCCCCTTCAAAGAGTTGGGATGCCCCAAAGGCATTTAAGCCTTAGTCCATACTTGGGGTGTTATTAACTTATCAATTTTCCACTACTCTTCTAATGTGGGACAATATGTAAAACATACCCAACTCATTAACTTTCATTATTTTTTGAGTCACTTTGGGGACATATTTATCATTCATAACTTAATGGAATTGGACATGTGAATATACTACGTTAATCTCCCTACAGAGGAGAACGCGTTTGTATATAGTCCCATAATTATCGTAGTATGGGTCCCACCTAAATTTGAGCACAAAGTTGATCATAATTTTGTCCCAAAAAATCTGGACAGCTTTTAAGTCCAACTTTAAGTCCAATTTTCCAATAGTAGCATACCATGAGGTGTCGCGACCAACTTTTACGCACCTCGACTAATCCTTATTCGCGAACATCTAATAGTATGCTACCAAAAAATTACAAAAAAATTGCATGGAAGGTGATTCATAAACATTCAGATTGCATGGAAGCATAGGCTACAAGTTAATGGCAACATGTTGGATGGATAGGTGAAGACTTAGTCTTTAGTTGACTGAGTACGGAATGTTATTAAACCTTAAGTAATACAAATCATAATGTTGACATCAATAATATACGACGCAACTTTGCTTGAAAGAATTTCGTTGTGAACAAAACTCATCGTATTAAGTTTTCATTAAATTTCCCCTTCTTTTGGTTCCCTTTTAAAGGATATATATATTTTTTTGAGGATCATATCATGAGGGGTTCAGATTAACTTAAACACACTTGATTGATCTTCATAGCATTATTTCGACAGTTTTGTGAATCTCATTTGTCAACATTGACCCATATCTAACATGGGGCATGGATGACAGGTGAAAAGTTAATCTAAGGTTTGGAATGATTGGTGTAGATAAGTATAAATCAAGTTAGACTTTTATTTGTATAACTCTTAATTTATGTTGTTGATATACATTTATAGAATTATTTTATATTTGAGACACAATTATAGTTGTTTATATGATTTCTGGTTAATTTTGAAACCATTTCGACCCTCACTTCCTTGTTACCTTTAGTTAAACATGTCTTTAATATTTGGGCTGTAACATTTGTTTTAGGCGTAGATATAGAAATTAAATTTAAAAAAAACATTTATAATAAACTTTTTTGAATAAATAAATAATGTATAAATAAAAATGACTAATATGTAGTTTGTTCTTACAATTGAACGTTGGAAATATTAAATATGAATACTATTTACTTTTTATTATATTTGTACATTCATTAATTATAAAATTTATACGGGGGGTTCTCATATAGGTCATAGTTGAACTTTTTTTACACGTTTAAGTCCCACACACTTTTACATCATCACATAAGTTCCATTGTTAAGAAGTTAAAAAAAACGGTTGTTACATTTTATAAAAACACCCCAACTAAACCCATTACTTTCCTGGGTGTCAATATTCCTTCCACTATCTTATCCTATTTTTGTGCAGATAACATTTTGGTTACCCATCCCAAATCATCAAGTTTGTCTTTATACCCAAACTACAACCGAGCCGTTCGAAAATTGGTTTTCGACTATGAGTATCAAATAAAATAAAGATCTATTCACCATATGAACCTTTCCATCATTGATTTGTTTCATTTATCTTTGTTGAAGAAGTCAATGATTTGGGTTTTGGGGTTGTTGGTTGAAGTCGTCATTTGCCAGAACCCTAATTTGTTGACTGGTTGTGTGAAATAGATACGCATATATCTTTGATTTTTCGTTGTTGTCGAGGTAACTACTCTGATATTGCCCTTGTTGTTCAATATACTATATGATGCATGGAATCGTATTACATGTTACGGTAAATATTGTATGAAGACCAATGAAAATCTTCACAAAATAAGTTCGAAAATGAACATGTATTTGGATTTTTTGGGAGTTCTTGAATTTTGAGTGAAATTGATTTGGTCCGTTGTTTTTTTTCAGCATTTGTAAGATATTAATTTTTTTATTTGTTGTGTAAAATATGTTTCGTTTTAGTAAAACATATATTTACCATTGGTCGTTAGAAATTGTAAGAGTTTAGTATGAATACAGAACATTCAATCAAATGTCTTGTTTGAGGAGATTGAAATTGGACATTCATTATATTCATTACCTATTACCCAATGTGAAATTGTATTAAAACCATTCATTTATTTGCAATTGGTTTTTAGAAATGGTAAGAGTTTAGGTATGAATTACAAAGAATTCAATCAAATTAACTGTTTGAGTAAGTTGAAATTGTACATGTGAATTTCAAATTTTTCCATATACCAAATGACTTAATTTTGTACTATATCTTACACCTGTTATTTTGTTTTTGGAGAGTTGTGATAACTATGACTTCACAACAACATATTAGTTTGAGTTTTTATAAGAAGATCGATAATGTTTGATTTAAAAAATATATCATTTTTACTGTGTGGTAGTAGTTGTGTTTACTAAAGAATTTATGAAATGAATATCCACACAATATAGTTTATTGTATGCATCTCCCAATTAAGAAAATGTAGGTCATTATTTACCTACCATTTTTTCCAATCTGTGACTACATGCCTTTTAATCATAAATATATCACATTATATGCAAATAATTGGTTTTCTTGAATTTTATATCATGTAATTGTTTCCTTAAATTTTATATGCATTGTTTATTGCTTTTTTTGTTAGCTGGGTGGGGTGGGGAGGGGGGGGGGGTGGATTTTGATGATATAAAAATTGACACAAGTAATTTATATCTATTATGTAGTGTCTCTCAAATATATATTTTTGAACTTTGGTTAGAAAGTAAATGTTACTATGAGGTTGTAAGTGTGTTTATTTAATGGTTTATCTAATGTAAATAGCACATATTAAAATTTATTGTATGGATTACCTACTAACAATGTAGCAAATATTTATGTACCACCCATTTTCCCCACGTATGTAACCACATGCCTGTTGAGTGCTGATATATCATTCTACAAGGTTAGATTTGGTTTGTAAGACTTAAAAGAGTTTGAGTTCATACAAGATATTTGAAGAATAATGATAAACGTTGAATGTTACTAGTATATGTCTATTGTTTTTAGTAGATGTTGTATGTATTTCAATGTTGATGTTAAGGACTTTATAGTTGTAGTACCTCACTCATTTGCATTACTTTTAACGTTTTACAAGGGTATTATACCTTGTAAGATTTACGTTATGTAGTGAAATTTAGTAATCATTTACATTTGGAAATAGTCAACGTTAATCTCGTTGATTGAAAATACCATATGTTTGTTCTCTTGCATGAGTGATTTCTTGTATTAGTGTTTAGTCCCCTTTTTAATTGTGATCATATTCATTGTTAGTGTGAATTTTTATAGATGAAAAGATAGTGAAACAGTATATTTCATTGTATGTCTTATCTAGTTAACAATTTGTTTACATTACCTCTACTTTAGGGTGCATGACGTGTACTAAAATTTGATGTTCTGCAAGACAATTGTACGTAGCAAAAATTACGGTATGTGAGAGTGCGCTGAAATACCTCGTATTTTTGCATAATTGAAATTTAATTAATTCGTTAATTAATTCATTTTATTTTAAATTACACGAGAGACGTAATTTAATTGAATTAAATGATAATGTGTTATTCAATATTAATCGGGAGAGAGATAATGATTGACATTAAGAATTAAACTTACTGAGTGTATAGTAAATAACTTATGAAAATTATTACGCGTAATATCGAGTGATATTGGCGGAACTAAATTTATCTCAGCTGGGAGTCGCATGTAGACTAATTGAGGTCGAGATAGTATGTTTGTGTAGAGTGACTCGGATGATGATTTCGAGGTCTTGGATGATTCCGAAAGGGTCAAAATAGTATACCCATGGGTAATGTTTGGATCCCGGGGCATTTTTAGACTAAACCAGGATTGTATGAGGGTATTTTAGACTTTTGGTAGCTTAAAGTAGATAGAGCTAAGAATTTCCCGACATTATATTAGATGTTAGATTGAACGGTCTAAAGTTAAGAGTGTTAAAAATAATGGGAGGCCATTAGAGAAGAAAATGAGAGAGTTCTTGAAGGTTTTGAAGAGATTCTTGGAAATTTCACGTTGTTCTTGCACCTTTATCATCCTTGGAGTGTGGATTGGAGGAGAAGACAACCAACCCAACCTTTTAATCACAAAATCAGACTATACTGATATAAGGAAAGTGTTTATTGCATTTTTTTTTAAGTTATAATACCCATGTTGTGAGGGTTTCATGATAAATTGATTATATTATTATTATTCTTGGATGAAGAGATTGATTAAAACTCATGTTTAGGTAGGAATTGCATGTAGTTTTATTTAACATCTGTAAAGGATAAGAAATCAGATGATATGTGATAATCTCCACGAATTAAATCTGGGTTTTTGATGAATAATGGTGGAAGAACATAAAACCTAGGGCTTTTGAGCATTAGATGATTAAATCCGTCCTTGAATGATAACCGTAATGTTTTCATGATAAAATTACGTTAGAATCTGTCCTAACATATGTAAAAAAATGTTAGGGACAATTGATTTCGAGTTTGGTGAAGAAACATGTAAGTTATGTGGACATTAATGGTCAAAACGCACTTGCGTAAGGAAGAAGATGAATCTGCAGAATTTTGAATTGATTCAGCCCAGAGGCGAATCTATTCGAAAAGCTAATCGATTTGGCCTACTCGCGAATCACTTTAGTTTTCCAGAAAATGTAAAAATTTCTCTTTTAAGATTATAATTCCAAAATTATTACCAGGAAAACTTTTGGGACTTTATTAAAATATAATGAAGGACTTATTATATTACAGTAGGCCTATGGTAGGGTTATGGGCTTAGATTTATCGAGAGGATTAAAGCGATGTTTAAATCGGCATAATTTTAACGTTATTTAATTCGAGAGAATGAGAATGAAATTATGGGAAAGCGTAGGTGAGCTTATTCCTATAGACCCTGGAAGACTTAGCTATTGAAATCATAAGGGGTAACTAGGGCCCTTAGAGTAGAGAATAATACTCAATGAAATGCCATAGTGAGAATAATCGTAAGTTGAAAGTACAGTGAGTATTCGAGTGATATATACTACAAACAAATAATGATAATTAGGTTGCGTGAATACCTATTGAATATATATATCACAGAGGTTTCCACGCAGTGGGTGATCCCACCTTGCCGATTCTAGGGGGGTCTGGAATTTGTGCCCCAGAATATAAAACTTAGGGCAGCTCACTATGTGTCAGATATCAGTGGGATCGGTATATCATTTGGGTACCTTAGATACTTACGTAGCTCAAAGTCTTAGAACTATGTTTGCCTCCATTGCTTGTTGTTTGATCTTGGATTCGAGGAGATTTACCAAACCAGTAGTCCCTATTTAGTATGAGAGGTACTTCGACTGATAGCAGATTATGACTGTTTCATCTTGGTCATATTGAGAGACCCCGGCTTATATATTAGTGAGATTAATATATATACTTGCTGGAATATTCTACTTACTCGTGACAATAGATAGTTAAAGAATATATTTTGAGGAAATGAATTAAGTAGTAAAACTTAATTGAATGATTAAAATAGTAAAGTGTAGAAGGTTACCCATGATATTAAAAACATACAAGAAATGTTAATCCGGATAGCGTACTATATGTGCGGTACTGGAACTTATAGATGTCGATAGTCCAGTTAGATACTTATGTCTAGTTAGCTTGGGTAGTATAACTATGTGGACTAAGTAGAGAACGTTAGGCGTACACAATAGTTGAGAGGTGAGGAAACTCAAGAGAATGTACGTGAACCTAACATGTGTAATCGGTAACTGATTTTTAAACTGTGATGAATACTTGCTAAATCTTTTCAAAATGCTTTGGGTTCTAACCCTTGATATAAAAATATTTTCAAAACCTTTTAGGTGTCCAGCTATAGGGATGCCAAACTTGATATTATATTCAACGGATAAGCAGCTGCAGCACCAGTGGATGCATGCACGAATTGGATTAGACCCATAATTTCTTCATTCCTAGTGTAGTTCTCATAGAAGTGTTTTAGTATTTCGTTTGGGCGTGTTGCCCCCATTTAGACTCTACTTATTCAGTATTCAGTTTAGACTTGTATTCAAATTATTTCTTACCAGTTGGATTCATTATTTGCTTTAGGATTTTAGCCGATGGTTTATTTGGCAAGTCTTTATTTATTTATTTATTTACTTGAGGTGTTTTGGACTCTAGTACGGTGTAAATGTTTTAATTTTAGTTTTTTTTGCATATTATTATTTATATGTTTAATGCAAGATAAGATTTGGCACCTACTTAATTAACTAATTAGTGATTAGTAGTTAGTACTGTTTTTGACAGTTATGCTAAGAATGAACTAATTTGGAAATCCTATTTTAATTTAATAAAGGACTGATCACCAAGTATTTAATTAGGCGAGGTGTCACATGCACTTTTAGTCCAATTGTCTTAACTTATTTAATTAGATGCCAATCTACACCAGTTTTAAATCCTTAACCTTAAATCATGCAATCTATGTGATTTAAGACATTAACAAATTAAGCATGCAATCATAGATTTAGGAAAAATTCCTAAAGGGGCAAAACCTTTTATTTCACTATTATTTGTAAATTGCAACTTGCAATCACAATAAAAAAAATAAAGAACGATGAATCTCCTACAGTAGACCATCGCCTTTTCAGCAATGAATTCTCACAAGAACTCACAAGATATAAATTTAGACTCCTTTTCCACAAGAGAACAGTGAAAACAACTTCTTCATAATCGTAACATTGTATGAAGTGTTTTTTAGGGTTCACGGAGATTATTCACAAGTATGTAAGGTGTTTGTGTGAATCTAAGTATGTTTGGCCTTGAACATAAAAGAGACTTTGCGCAGCAGGTCTGCAAAAAATGAGGTTGTAAAAGTCTTCGTGGAAACCCTACACGAAGAAGGTTTTTATAGAGAAGCTCAAAAATTGAGGCATCGTAGGCTCGTTCGAACGAGATTGCAGAGTCGTTCTAACGGGTTGATGATCTTGTTAAAATGAGATAAATCTCATTTCTAACCATAACCAAAAAATAATTACAGTAAGCCCTCATCCGAAGCTCGTTTAATCATGGCTTCAAATGACCTTTGAACGAGACTAGGGTCGTTCTAATGAGATTTCCATCTCGTTTGAATACCTGGGAAAAAAAGAAATTTATCTTTTCAGTTCGAAAAACTGACTTATTTTGTAAAAAAAATATTTTTATAAATCTCCCAATACAATGTAAAAAGTCCATGAAATTCAAAGCACGTTTATACCATAGTACATAATGACATGGAGTAAATGAAGGTGGTCGTGGAATGTGTTGAAGATAAAGTGGCGCAGATGCACTTCATGATGCTTGATAATCGGATCCGTCTTCTTGAACGTGAGAACGTGAAGTACCATGATGTAAGTAGCTGGATATGCCATACACGATGTATCCTAGATTCTATGGACAAGTCCTATATACTACGGGCAATGTCAGAAAAGTTACCCTTACAAATTTCCCCCTATGGCTATTCCGTCTTATAATAAAAAATCCAAATTATCCAAACATACAAAAATCCTATACAAATATAATACCCTTCCAAATGAAAAGATATTAAAAATGTACAAGTCTACCAAATCTTCAACTTTCGAAATCTTCCACTATCTTTTGATCTCCTTTTGGAAACTTTGTGTTAATGTACTTTTGCATATGCTCATCAAAGTGTACCTGCACATAATACACTAAAAATACCCGTGACACAACAAAGAGTTTGAAATATAAAAATATAAGTACATTTAATGTCTCCCCTATAAATTAAACTCCCACTCCCCCATAATTCGCTCTCCCCCTTTTTATTTGTTCGAAATAGACAAGGAAAAGAAACACAAAATAACAAACCGGTGTGTGCCACAAACCAAACCAACTATTTTTGAATTTCTCAAACTTTTTTGAAATATTCAAGTACAACACACACCATGAACAAACAAAAAGCAAGACACATCGTGAAAGCGTAATGAATGGGTGTGAACACAATCGATAGGACAATTAACTCAAACAAGCATAAGATATGTGCACGACTGATTTGAGATACTTCTAACGAAATTACTTGAAGTCTTCCTTAGGAGTGAATTCATATGAAACTGACTCAATCTAATCAACAAATTAAAGTCAAAACTTATTTTCACAACAATATCGCTCAAAACTAATACATGTTTTGAGCGATTTTATGATATATGCAAACCCATTAATCTTCAACTATCCGGGCAATAGTTTTTACAAGCACAATCTTTATCTCTTAATATAGATATTTCATTTTTAGGCAAAATTGAGATGAAAACACCTTGACCAACATGTGACAATTATATGCAATACTCAAAAAAATCAATGTTCGCGTGCATTAAAGGATACGACAAGTCAAACATGTAGAAATTAATCATATAATCATAACTAAATGACTCCAACTCATAATTAAGAACATGAATGAAATGAAGTTAAGTCTAAAAACACTATAAAAAAGTCACATGGATAACGGATTGATAAAGTGACTTGGCAATCCTAAATGTCCATCCATATAATGAGTAGACCAACTAGAAAAATCTTTTTGTGTTTTTCATCTTTTCTAAAAAAAACAAAAATATTTTTGAATTTTTCTAAATTTTTTATATATATTAAATTTTTTTTTGTGTTTTTCGAAAATATATATAAAGTGAAGAAAAATAAAAAATACAAGAGTAGTACAAAATGATACATTCTAGCAATAGGAATAAATGGAATTAGCATGAATAATCATCCTATACTAGACAAAATAACCAACCCTCAACCAACTGTGCAGATATCTAAAGACTTCCTAGGACTCTCGAATTTAGATACATCTAAAGGTTTCGTGAATATATCGACTAACTGGAAGTCGATGGGAACGAAACTCAAGGACACGACCCTCTCCTCTACCAGGTCTCAAAGAAATTGCTCGCGTATCCTAATGTGCTTCGTGGGCGAATGCTAGACTAGATTTCGGGATAAGTGTATCGCGTTCGTGTTATCACAGGAAATAGTCATGATGTCCTGTGAAATCCCGTAATCCTCCAACATTTTCTTCATCCATAAGAGTTTCATGTAACAACTACCGACGGTGATGTACTCAGCCTTTGCAGTGGACAAAGATATTAACTACCGCTTCTTACTCAACAACGAAACAAGAGCAGTAACAAAGTGAAAACACCCACCCGAAGTGCTCCTACATCCATCTACATCCCCGGACCAATCGACATCCGAATAGGGGATAAATGGTCGTCGGTATCAAAGGAATACCAAATGTCGTATGAGAGAGTCCCACTCACGTATTTGATGATACGTTTAAGATAAAGTAAGCGTGACTCTTTCGAAGAGGCCTAGTAACACGCACAAGATCCAACACTAAAGGTTATGTCAAGACGACTTGTAGTTAAGTAGAGAATACTACCTATCATACTCGAATACAAGGTTTTCTCTACATCCTTTCCTGAAGTCTCCTTACTGAGCTTAGTCGAGGTACTCATTAGGGGGCATGAGTACTTAGCGGAGTCTAGACCAAACTTCTCCACGAAGTCTCTTACATATTTAGACTTGGAGATAAACATCCCATCCCCTAGCTGGAAAACCTAGAGACCATTGAAGAATGTAATCTCACCTACCATGCTCATATCGAACTCACTCTTCATCTCCTACTCAAAGTCGTGAGCTTGGCGGGAGCATGTCGTTCCAAATATTATGTCACCTACATAAGCTTGGACAACCAAAATAACACCTTTTTCTAGAACAAATCATCAAACTGGGCATCCATGTGGCTGGACACCAAAAAGGTTTTGAAAATACTTTGCACATGGGTCAGAGCCCAAGAAAACCTTTTGAAAATATTTTGCAAGAATTTAAATCACAGTTTAAAAGCAATTACTGATTACACATGTTAATTCGCTTACATTCTTTTGAGTTCCTCACATCTCATCTATAGTGCACACCTAACGTCTCCTACTTATCCCACCTAGTTATGCTACCCAGCCTACCTAGACCTCATAAGTATCTAACTAACCACTAACAAGTTTAGCTCACCCGTGCCATCCATACAGTATGCAGAAGTATACCCTTAATTATCATTAAGTCCTTAATTGAATTTATCTTTAACTCCCTCCTACCACCCATACAGCATGCTATCATAATACTAATAATTAACATTTGTTCTTATGTTATTATTAAACGATAATTAACATTTCACGTATGTTATCATTAAGCCATTAAATTAAGTTGCTCTACTTAAACGATCTTTCGATATACGCTATCTAACTTTATTACCATCACACACTATGTAGATTAAGCATTATTTTAGATATACACTATCTAGTCTAACTACTATTGCACGTAAGTAGGATAAAACACCCAGGTTATATATATATATATATATATATATATATAAATGCAGTATCCCCCAGACAGGCTATCGCGATGCACACTTGCAAACTCTGCTATCAAGTTCATGTAATTCACACACCCAATCAAGTACTATCGATTCATATTTCACCCTCAAGCCATAAATGAAATCAATACATATTGGAGGCGAACATTGTTCCAAGCCCATGGGTTATGCACACACCTAATGTTCCTAATCGATTGTTAATACTACCATACACTCAGATAGTCATCGTACCTAGTTTCTATGGTTTGGGGCACTAATCCAGACCTCATTGGAATCGTCAAGGTTGGATTTCCCTCTGCGCAGGACCTTCATGATAGCCGACAGTGTAAGTATGTTCATACACATAAGAAATCATATAATAGGCATACACACAACCTATCCATATGTCGCATATAGGCATACACACATCCTATAAATATAATTCTTATAGGTATATGCACAACCTATAATTTAGTCTGTATAGGTATACACACAACATATAATATAACCCATATGTAATATATCTCTCGAATACCCAACGTACATCGATATACGATTATAACTCTTTATTGCATTTTATCGAGTCTTATTCTCTACCCGAAGGGCCCTAGTTACCCCATAAGTTATTTTAGTAGTTAATACACTCCTAAACTACTGGTCGGAATCATAGGTTCACTCATTTATCCCTAACCCGTTCTTATTCCCTCGAATTTACTTACATTACCAATTTTGCCCGATTAATCTTAGCCTTATTTCTTCTCAATTATGACTAATCCCCAATCCTACCATTGGACTACTAGTGATTATTATATCCCTCACTATAATTTAAAAGTATCCCAAAAGTTCCCCCGATAATTATTAACAAGTTCTAGCCTTAAATAGGGAAAATTGCTAAAATCTGGGAAACGGAATCGATTCGGCCTTGACCCGAATCGATTCTCTAATCGAATCGTTTCGTCCAAGGATCCGAATCAATTAAAAACTATACATGTCTCCTTTTTCCCCTCGTTTTTACGATTTCCACCACTAAACCTTCATCCTCTTGTAACAACCCAGACTTTTGAGCTACTATTTTATATTATTTTTGCCTGGTGGGCTAATTTTATAAAATAGAGAAAGTTGGAGTAAATATTATTTCCTGTGAGTTAAGGAATAATATTTACCATGTTTTTCCTATTTACTATTATGAGAAGGTAAATTGCATTATATTGTGTTTTATTGCGTCATTGTACTTTAAACGACGGCTATGCCTTATATTCAGATTTGAGCATAATTAATAAAATAACATGAAGTTGGAACATAAAATATTTTACGTTACTCCGGATGCCAATTTAGGGGGTGCTGTTAGTTTTGGAATAGTCGAGATAGTCAAAATAAGTGCCATATTGTATTTTCGAGTTCCGGGCACTTTTGGCAGGTTATGACTCAATTATGTAGTTACGAGTCATTTTAATGGTGTATTAACATTTAAGAGGGGAATTTATGTTTAAGACCCGTTTAAGTCTTCCAAACCCTTTTATTTATCATTTTATGTTACAAGCCAAGAGAGAGAGAGAGAAGATAGAGTTCGGAGAAAATGGGAGAAAAGAGAGAGAAATGGAAGATTGGAGCCGGAAATCGTTGCTACGGGAAGAGAATTCGAGGCTACAAACTTGAGGCAAGTTTCTTACTTGCTAGATCATGATTTATGTGATAAATTTCATGTATAGTTAGTTTTTGGAGATTTAAACCATAAATGGGTTTTTGATGTTTTTGGTGTTTAAACCCTTAATTTTATAGTTTAACTTGATTTGAGTTGGGAAAATTAGTTAGTTGATGTGTAGAAATGATTTAGAAGAATCATTTGTTGTTGATGTTGGAGGAATTGAAGAATTGGGGGTTTTGGAGAATTTAGGGTTCTTAAACCATTAGCCCAAATTGGGCATTTCTGCCACGCCGAATCGATTCAGCTCCCCAACAAAAAAATTCGGTTACAGGTGAGGATACAGGTCTAGGAAACCGAATCAATTCGGGTTAAGGCCGAATCGATTCGAAATGGGGAAGAAAGTTGGTTTTCTCACAAAAACAGGGCATCAAAATCGATTCTTTTTTGGGAGAATTGATTCGCAATTAGGGGTGAATCGATTCGGCCCTAGGCGAATCGATTTTGATGCCCTATTTTTGTGAGATTTTTCTAGTTTTATTTTTATCCCTTTTCTTTTAGGTTCGAGGTTTAGGAACGTTGCTTTGGGAAGTAATGAATATTTTTAGAGGTTTGTGTTGGATAGACAAATGTCCTAGGCTAGCATGGGGGTATTTAGGCTTATCCCAAGGGCTAGTTTATAGAGATTAATGTTTCGTTTAATATAGGAAGTTCACCAAAAATTTATTGAAGGTAAAATGATACTGTTGGGACTTTGGGGAGGCTATTATTGAGGGAGACTCACTTTGATGATTTAGGGTATTATTTTGGACTCTTGGAGACCAGTGTGAGGATATTGGCACTTCGGGTCTTAGGTCATTAATAAAATATGACTTTAAGAATAAGAGATGCATATTCTAAAATTTGGTACTTAATGGCTAAGTGTAAATGGTTTTTGAGAATGTAAAAGTGAATGTTTTCAAAATGGAAAAATGATTTTCATAAATGATAATTTACGTAAACACACCTCTCTAAATTGCTATCATAAGGGAAGTTGCGCGCATGAGGTGAAGTTCCTTGGCTAATGAATGCAGGGTGAATATAGTCCTTGGACATATGACCGGTTATTATATGCTTATTTAGCGATGTGGGGTAATTTCGGGTGTGGTTATGACTCACTCGATGGTATATGGCCGCTTCTCGACGTCTCGCGTTGTAGGATACCCAGGTTGTCTTGTTTGATAGGTCCTGGAAGATGATAGCCATTTAGGGGCACGCACAGTGGGGAACCCCGGACGGGAGATCTTAGAAACGTTATATGATATGAAATATAACTATTCATAAAAATGTGGGACATTATTGATGTTAAAGCATTTTATGATAATAAAGTTGCTTTAAATAGATTTCCTGGATGGAAGAAGGGAAATGGGAAGTTATGATATGAAAAATCATTTTATGATAATAAATTTGCTTTAATTACATTTCCTGGATGGAAGAAAGGAAATAGAAAGATATGAGCTAAAATTGAATTGGTAAACATTTTGTAAAATGAATTTCCATATATGTATTTCCTAAAGAGAAATGGAATTGTGCACTTATACTGTGAATAATTGAAATGATGTCTCCTTGAGTAAATGTAGATGATTTCTCCCATGCTTATATGATCATTGAGAATTAGCATTGATATTGCGCTAGGTTGTGCTTTTAGATTGAGAGGTGAGAAATTTTATGATTTGAATTGCGAGAGATAGTTATGTTCATAACAGTCATGCATTTTAGTCACACGGTAATCATATCAAATCGGGCCTTGACCCATCTATATTTCTTTATTTTACATGAACTCCTTATCCATTCAGGTTCTCCTCCGCAAGGACGCCCGTATTGACCTCTCCATTACAGTTATCTCGGAGCTATAGCATTTTGCGTATGTTGTAGGATATTTGCTATAGACGCTTCTATTCATTGTACTCTAGTTACGTTCAGTTTATATATTCGGGCGTGTTGCCCATGCTTTGTACTCATTCATTATAGTGTGATATTTAATTGTAATACTGGGTGTAACTTGGTTGTATTAGTCTATTAACCGACAGCTTATTCGGTTATTAACTTATGAATAATTTTCAATCTTTTACCCGTTGAATTTTTGGTATCCACCTTCTTTACTAATGGGATTGTCTAAGTGCTTTTCTTTTAACTTACAAAATTTCTTTTGACAATCAGTTTTCAAAAATAATTGGTGGTTATCTCGTACTATTATTTCAACGACAGTGATGCTAAGAATGGACCATCTATGATTCCTGTGATTATTATAGTATCGGGCTGGCCACCTCTTATTTTAGTAGGTGGGTTGTCATACCTCTCTTCTTGAAACTTCAGCAAACTCCCAACTAACATAAATAATCATCACACACACACACACACACACACACACACACACACACACACACACACATATATATATATATATATATATATATATATATATATATATATGAGGATGATTTCTAAAGTGAATCATGTATTAAATCCATACAAATTCCATCCAAGATCAGATTAAAACTCTATTAACCATTAAAACTCTAGATTTTATGTTCTTCACATAAATTCATCAAAAACCATGTTTCCCCCATTCTAATCATTACATATATATTTATTTCATTTTCTTTTCACGTAGGGATTCAATATATATGCAAATCCTCCCCAAGATCATGTGTTTGAATCATCAAATTTCAAAGAACCTCATTTAAATCATCATCTACAAAACCTTACGCTACATGGGTATTATAATCCCTTCAAAAACATGTAATATAAACACTTGACTTATGATTTTAGATCTGAAATTCATTTGGTTGGTGATGTGGTTGCGCTCCCGTTGCTCTGATTACGATTTCGGCACGTTGGTGGTGATAATTGGTGTGGAAAGCCTAGGTTTTCTTCTCTTCTTCTCCTCCTATGGCCTCCTCTCTCTCTAATTTATGTTAAAACCAACCTTTAACCCAAATGGGCAGATATCACCTTTCAATTTTATGAGTTCCTTCTATCCTAGACTCCTAAATGATCGAAATGCCCTTAAACGGTGTCGGGTTGGTCTAAAATCGCCCTGGGACCCAAACTATACATCTAATTATATTATTCTGACTATTTCGACCGTTTTGGAATCAACCGTGACCTCTAAATCATCATCTGAGTCACTCTAAAATATTTGCCTTTCTCGTCCTCATATAGTCTACACGCGACTCCCGATTGAGATCTAACACTGTTCCGTCGATATCACGTGCTACAATGTAGAATAATTGATTACAAGTGTTGTAGATATGCATTCCTAGAACAGATCCACATCCCTATAACTCCTCCAAAAAGTGAAGGATCAAAGGTAAAGATATGGAACTCCTCACCTTATACCATCTTAACGAAGTACGCAGAAACATATAGCGCACTCTAGAAGGGTCATGATCCAATCCTTCAAAACACCTTAAATTTCTCTCCATCCAAATTGTTCAAAAGATGTAGTGCGTAACTAGGTTTCACACTCTCCTCACCCCCTTACAACCCCTTTGAGGATACCAAGCCTCTAGCAACTCCCTAGGGTACCCTATCGTCACTTGCGGTATTAAATGAAAATTTATATTCTCAATAAATCTGATTAGATTTTATTAGCATTTACATTCTATGTAATGATGGTCAAATTTGAATCCACCTTGATTTTTTTATTGAATTGAAAAGGAAAATTATGGTTTCATTATTTTTCTAATACTATTTTTAAACCAAAATTTATGCTATGAAAAGTCAATGGAAAATATGCATGGTGTCAACTATTGTGCATCATCGTATAGATACATTAAAGGGTATCACTTATATGTATATAAGGACTATATATTTAAAGATTACAAAAAATAAGACTCATCCCTGTAAATATATTCATCTTTAATTGTTAAAAATATATGCTAATGTGCTAAAATTATGATACGGGTTAATTATGTTATGCCTTATTTCTTTGAAAAATTGTATTTAATTTATGTAAATATAATTAATCTTGTTATTTTTGCCGTGACATGCCATATATTGTTCCGTTTTTTAGGTCAACTATAAAATTATGATTTTGAGTTGCATCGTGTTCATGTATAAATAATTCTTGTCATATGAAGTAAAAACATGACATAGAAAATGGATTCACCCCTATATACAATTTTTTTAAACACATTATGGTGTTAGAGAGTAATTCTTTTGGGTCCTCTCGTCATCATATAAAAATGTGTGACACATTCCATTGTATAACATATATCTAATTTTTACTACTTTTATGTTTAGAGAAAATATTTTATGGGTTTTTTTAAGACATCCAAATTTGTTATTATTAGCATCGCATATGCCTGAAATTGTAAACTAAATATAAAAGAAACTACGGTGGTGCTTCGTTACTTGTATCCTAAAATTAAGGAAAAAACAAATGCACAAAGCACGTATATCATTATTGAAATTTTATTACCTTTGAGTATAGACAAAATATTTTATGAGGCTTTTTAAGACAGCGAAATTTGTTGTTATTAATAATCGCATATGCCCAAAATTGTAAAATAAAAAAGAAACTATGGTGATTCTTAATTACTTATATCATAAAATTTAGAAAACACAAATTCACAAATCATCCTACATTAAAACCCTCCGTAGTTTTCTTGGTTACATCATGGCCTATCGGTTGATTTTCACACTATAGATCCATGGATCCCAATATGATGTCACGACCTTGATATTTGAAAGAAAAGTGAACTCTGAAAGATATATGATTGTGAATGTGGAATGTCTAGATCCACCAAGTGCAATGATCATTTTGTGATGAATAAGGGGAAAATGTTTTTTGCATAGTGAATCAATAATTTTGATCCGAGAGGACCCATTGGGTGTCAAACCAAAGAATCAATAAATATTAGTTAAATAAGAATTACACTTCATGGCTCGTATTGAGCGAGGAATTATTTGAGCACTTTAGTCCTTTTCTTATCTCGGTAAAAGGATATATATATGATGGAATGCAATATTGTGGAAATCTAGCCAATGGTATCTTCCTCAGTAATTTGGGTTTGGGGCCTAGTCTTTGCAACTTTAAGGATAGTCCGATGCTTGAAGCGAGGATGAAGTGATAGCAATAGATTTACTAGTTTTAGGGAAATTAATTGAAGTGGTATTAAATGCAACCCCCTACAGAGATGATTGCATGATATTGTTCCCCCGAACCTTAAAAATATTAGTGAAGAGATGTTTAAGAATCTACATCAACTTAATAACATGAATTTATTTAGACGAAAAATATACAAACATAATTTCTTTGGGGGGATGAGTACTAGAATTAACTTTTATGGTCTTCTCTGGTCGATGAAACTGGCAATGAGCAATTGTTCAATACTTTTTGTCATGAAACCTAATGGGATACCCAAGTTATGGGATAGAATTCTACCTGGCTCACCATGGGAGAAGGCATTCATGTTTCTTGGCAGATCATATAAGAAGGAAAATGACTACGACTTATCTCATTCTTTTCTGAATCACATATTCCATCCTATCGGGGAAGATAGTGATTGGTTCAAGAACTTTGGCCTGAGGCATATTTGTACCTTAGTATAGAGTTGGTTTCGAAGCGACAATTCCAATTTATGGAAAAGAATTCCCCACGCATCATTAGTGTCTACGATTCATGAAATATCAATCAACTATGTATACAATTTCATAAAAGATGAATCACCAGTAGTCTCTAAGAGTTAAATTCAATATCCTATTCTGAAAACAAATTTTTATCTATGTCATATACGTTTTAGAACTTTAAATATAAAGAGTAAATTTCTATTGCTTCTTTTATGTTTTGATTGATATTTCCCACCCCTTATAAAAGTTTTCTTGAGGCTTGTATTTAATTTGCTATAATGATTCGAGGTCATTGGAAAAAAAAATCAAATGCACAAACTATCCTAAATTAAGAAAAATCGGTCACTAAATAAGTCTTAAAATTTTGTTATAGGTAAAGCCACACCAAGTTTTGATTGACTTAGTTATTTCTAACATTTGTTTCATCTCTTAGTTTCTCTCCTTTACTTCATAGTTTATCTCACCCCATCAAGAGAGATAGGAGTTTGTTTCGACACAATGAAAGTCATTCCAGTTTTTTATATTTTAATTTTCTTTATATTTCCACAAATACATTGAGTAACCACCAATACAAAGATATGTATGTGTGTATTTATTGTAAATCAATTGTTTATACATTGATTAAACTGGAAAATTAACAAGTCTATTATTATTGATTTTTTGGTGTTACAAAAGCTTCATTTCATTTTATAAAAACTCTTTAATTATAATATAATAATTTTTCATCTACATTTGTTACATGGATATTTTTTTTAATTAATTTCTTCAATGTGCAAAATTTCATACTTAACATTATTCAGACCAAGTTTCTAAATGACGCGATGCGTGGTCGAGGCATAGATGTCAAACCTCAAGCCTCAGTAGCTTACGTGCGCTTAGGCGATGCCTCAATGCAAAAAGGCATGTTTATTTTTTTAATTATTCTAAGGCTAGTAATAGAATAAAATGATTTCCATATGTTTGGTATTCATCTTTCTCATATTCATGCTCCATAATCAAAATACAAAGTGTATTTCTCAACATTTAACAGCGATATAGAACATGTATGTTTCATCATTCAATAATCAATATCAGTAATCATTCAATAATAAATAAAAAATAATTCAATATAATAAATGTATTTTTCACTTTTCAAATGAAACATTTATACTTTTGGTCGGAAGTCGATCGATAATGTTAAGCTTTTTTTTACGAGAGGCAATGAGATTTCGGATACTTATTGTCTTTTTATTGTTTTGGAAGTTACATTGGTCCTTTTTTAAAAAAAAAAAAGGTCCTTTGAAGGCGATCTTGTTTCATTAAAGATATTTATTTTAAAAAAAAAGGCTCGTTAAGCCTCCTATCAAGAATAAGACATAGGCGATACGTTTCTCCCAAACCTTAAGCCGAAGCGGAGCCTATGAGTGTCTTTTAGAACACTGATTCATACTACATTACTTACGACTAACCATGTGTTGGTGGCCTTTAATCATTAGAAGGCATGAAATCTATATAATTTGTATGAATCTCGATAACATATGGCTTAAAGCATTTTTCAGAGTCATCGGCATAGTTGCAAAATAATATTCTTTGGACACAATTTGTGATTTGTCCTCGTGGTGGGGTGAGAAATATTTTTTATAACTTATTTTTCGTACACTGTGGTTATCGTATATTTTCATAAAGAATACATGTAAGATTCATAGTTTTCCCACTTTTCTGTTACAATTTTGTATTTTCTTTTTATTTTTAACTTTGCCTAAATTACAATTAATAAAATCGTGTGTTTAACATTTCCCAATCACAGAACAACATTGTTTAATTTTTTGCTAATGCACCTTTTGGAGATTTTCACATAGAAAGATTCTCTAATTTTTGTTCCACGTACTCCAATATGGCACCATTAAGTTGTGTTTATTTATTTAGTATTACATAAATAGTAACTAGTGTGTGAGTAATAGCATGCGTGCAACAAAAATTCTAGATAAATAAGATTTACATAAAACAAAAAACTTGTGTAAAATTTGTAATCATTTCAATAAAAAAGAATTCGAACTTGATTTTTCATTCTTGCCAACACCACTCATTCCCGAGATGAAAATAAATTGAGCCTCACAACCATGCCACATCTTAGCCTTATCAAAATGGGACTAAAAAGAACACATACATTTTTCACAAAAAACATAAAGTTTAAAGGGGTGCTACATGCATTGGTTTTATGCACTGGGTGCACAAAATGCTTTTACAATTGACTAAAAAAATAAAAATTTCTTTTTTAGTCAACTGTATAGACATTCTGTGTACCTGGTACACAAAACTGATGCAACTATCATTTTTCTAATGTTTATCATGTAAATCTGAACGAAAGATAGAACGTGTAGCTAGCGAGCTTAACGAAAGACAAAATGGGCAGGTGATGAGGGGATATAGATAGAGAGAGAGAACATGAATAAAAAGGGTATGTGGGGATTTAAAGAGAGACAATAAATGGAAGCATGTGAGAGGATTAATTGAAAACTAGCATACAACCCGTGCGATGCATGGGGAATGTACAATAAACAAATATAAAAAAATGTATATATTATAAATTCAATATCTCATCTTAAAGCCATTATACTGATACTCCAATTTTTCATATGTTGCATGCTTAAAATAAACTAAAAGATGTCATATTTTCAGCAACTTTATATGCAACTAAAATACTATAATATGAACTTTGTTCAATCTTTTAAAGTTAAGTAATGAATCATTACTGTACGAAACGTAAACTCATTCTAAATATAATGTCTTCTGTAATCAAATAACACTCAAAGATAAAGCTTGGAAAACAACAACTATCTCCAAAATAAATTATTTTAAATTGTTAACAAAACATATATTTTCTATAAAAAAAAACATATACTTTAATGTATATGTAAAAATTTATCCAATGGTAGATATAGTTTGAAATATTTTTACTTTCAGCTAAAAAATAGGGAAAATGAAAAAAAAAACTATAAGTGAAAACTATATTTCTACTTTTATAGAAATATTTCGTATATAAATAATTATCCTACAGTTTGTCCTAAAATAATTTATACTCACAAGAACTTTATCAGTTTGTCTTCGGGGTAGGATTTTACCAAAATCATTTTTTTAGTACCTGCCATGATTAGTGTAAGTTTTTATGCGGCAGAGGTGATTTTTTTGAGTGTTTCTCTCTATATCATATAAAAATATACCCTATAAAAAGTTTATATCCTATAAAAAATTATATCATATAAAAAAAATTATCCTGTAAAAATTATATCATATTTTTGCCGAACGATTGAAAGGTAAAGTAAAAATCTCACTTTTTATTGAAAAATTATGATATAGGTGCTTACATCCTATTCAATAAACAAATAGGTAATAAGATAGGCGGACATGAGGACAGATTAAAATTGAAAAATCATTTAGTACATGGTATTTAATAAATATATGGATGATAAGATAAACTGTACGTGGATAGTTTGGAGTTAACCTCGTATAGTGCAAGCTCATAAAGGGACATTTGTTTATAGGTCATGATAATACGTGCCTTGGAGGTCGTAAGATTCGATGATAAGAATGTCAAATGGAAAAAAGCATGAGTGAGCGGATTATTTTTCAAGATGGGGAAAAGTCTTTTGAACTGAATAATGAGGAGGTGGATTCTAGCTATAGGTTCAGTTTTCATGAAAGGGCAAGAGGTTATAACCTTGTAACTTTTCTTGATAAGGGTGAAGTTTGGTGGTTGAGTAATTACTTCTCTAAAGCTTATTACTTCCAGGGCAGGTTGTATCAAAAAAATGGTGCAGAGGGAGGGAGGTGGTTGCGTGTACTAGCGACCGAGGTAATACCATGTGGTTTAATATTATGGTCACAAAGGATAGGTATCGTGATCATTTTTAGCTGCCAGAGTTGAAAGTGAGAATGGGTTGGGGATATGCCAAAGATGCGTCCCTTCGTATGGAATCGGTGGTTGCTTGCATCTTGATAAACACCCTAAAGTGTACATTTTATACCCCCAAATAAACCTATTTTAGTTGCTAATTCTTGGAAAATTGAGTCTTATATGCATAAATGTTTAATGTGCAGGCTTGATCACCGTTTGCAGAAGTTCGACGCTTATTTCAAGGTAAATGTGCGATTTATGGAGCGAATTCCCCAGTCCCGTAACCTTAACCGAGCCTAAACTTAGCCTAGACCTTCACCCGAGCCTCTGTGTGTTGATTTTGTACCTTTATTATTTTTCAAGATTTTTATTTTAAGTCGTTTTATTTTTAGGATTTATTTAGAATTTTTTAGGATTTATTTTCTATTTTTATATATTTATTTTCATTTAGAATATTTTTTTTAGTTTTCCAATTTTTATTTTATTTTATTTTATATTATATTATTTTATTTTATTAGGATTAGTTTTTAGGAAGTTATTTTTAGTTTTATTAGATTTTGTAATTTTGTTTAGGACTTTAGTTTTTATTTTTATTAGATTTTAAGATTTTATTTCTTTTATTTTATTATTTGAGGGTTTTTTAGGAATTTAATTTTAATAGATTTAATTCTATTGACTCTTTTTATTTTTAGTTTTAATTCGATTAATTTTTATTTTTTTAAATGACCAAATGACACACACACACCATCCCACACACACACCATCACCATAGCTAATCATACACATTCATCATCTTCCCTTCTCAACCTTCAACCCACTTTCTCTCAACTCCCACCATTAACAAAATCCAAACACCAAAACTCAACCATTAAACCCACTACCAACCCGAAACCACAATACGACCCAACAACTCTTATACATCCATCCAAACCCGAAATCCGGCAACCCATCCAACCTGGCCATGCCTCCCTAACCCACCTGCCATCCCGCCATTTTTGAACCCATCCTCCAACATGTCAACTCCCATGCCGAACCCACCTCCACCTATAAGCCGGGCGCCCGACCTCCACGAACCAACGCCGGCGAGCCCAAATCCCAACTCCGACATTAACCTGTTTAAATCCCATTCCAAATCTCCATCAACCCGTCGCCACCCAGCCCGACTTCCAAGCCTCTCCGAACCCGGAAATGACCCATCCTTTCATACCCAGATGCATCCCAAACCATAAATCTATAAAACCTATTCAAGAACCATCTCATCATTTCAACTAAAAGCCAATTTTAAACCCAATCTTAAATCAAGACAAATAAAAGCCTAATAAAATGCCACATATGTTTTAAAACCCACATGTCTTTTATAACCACATTTAACCCCAACTGCTAAATATGCCCCCGCCTAAATTCCAAACCTCTCCCCATTTGTTCCTACACCATTAGCCTTCCAATATTTCCCCTTGCCCTAATGTTCCCATTATAAAAGGAAAGAAAAGACTCATTTACAAGGAGTTTTTTTTGTAGAGAGATAGTTAGAGTAAAAAAATACCATAGAGAGAGAAACACCTTGCAAACCCTTTTTTTTCTTTGATTTTTTTAGATATTAGTGAGAAATCAAATTATTGAGAGATTCAATTGAGTGTATGTATTAAATTAAAAAATTTATGATGCTCATACTGAATGGATATTATTCAAGCTCAATGAAGATTAGAGTTCAATTGTACAAATCAAGGAGACTTGAATGAAGATTTGTTATCTTATCTCTGCTGTTTTTATTTCTTACTTAGTTTGTTGATAATATTGCATTGTTTATTTTATAATCATGTTAGGCTAGAAACCCCTTTCAAGGAGTGGGGTGATCCCATTATTTGATGTTAATCCCATTTTAGTTAGTTTATTTAAATTAAATGTCCCTTTGATGATTAATTTTGCACTCTTACATTTTGATTTACGCCTCGAGAGAGGGTAAATGATTTTCGAGTAAAATCGAGATTCTAGTCCTATTTTCCATTTTAGGATCGAACTAGAGATTAGTTTTTCTAAAATGTAAAATTATTTCTTTGAATTTCAACTGTACGCTTATTTTTATGATTTAAACTAGTTTAGTAAATCGATCATGGTGGGTGGTTTGTCAAATGATGTTTGAATCTACTTTTCAAGAGTTGTGGGAGTGTTGAATTTAATTTTTTGAAATGTGATTATTAAAATTACATTTGCAACGAGAGTTGATTTGTGATTTTGATACTAACTTGGGATAATTAATTTTAACGAATTAATTAATTTTGATTAACTAGAATATTTGGTGTCATCCTATTCCTTGTTCGTCCTCACTTTTATTTCCTCACTCATATCATATTTTACATTTTATTTAGATACATTTCACTTATTTTTCGTCGCACTTTTTAGTTAGTCTTTAGATATTTGATTTTAGTTTAGTTATTTCTCCATTCTTAAAAATTGTTTTAATATTGAAAAAGCTAAAAAAATAGAAAATGCAAAAAGTTAAAAAAGAAATTAAATAAAAAAATGAGTTACATCTTTCCTATCTTGCATGTTTCACCCTTAGATTTGGATTGACACCCTTACTTACCTCTACACTTTAGACTATTACATTTTGTAGGTATTTGAAGGTTTTATTTAACTTGGCTGGCAACAACGACATACACACAAAAAGCTAGTTATAAAATGGCGCAGTTGTCGATCTTTGGAGCTTGAAACACGTGAGAGGATTTTCCATTTCGTGATTCATTTGTATTCCGTTTATTTTTTTTCGTACCATTTTTCATTTTTTTAGAAGGCTTGTATTAGGACATTATTATCTTGGCTTGTATTGCGGTGATTGGAGACACCATATTTTTCATTTAAATTTGAAATAAAAAGAAGACAAGTGTGATAGGGAAACCGGACAAGGTAGAGAGAGGGCATCCAAATGTGAGGAAAAGAATCCTCTCTACTTTGCGTCGGTAAGACTTTCGGGGCCGACTGAGATAGGCATGATCTGCCCTCAGTCGACTCAAATTGTTCATCACCCCACAGCAAAAAAATTGAGGGAGGTACAGTTCTATCACGCCTCTCCTGTCAGCGAGTCAATTCTTGTATGTGACCACGTACTCTTACTTGATTTTATTTTTGCATTTATTTTCGAATGTGCGTGATTAATTAATCAACTAAGACCTATACCCGATCATTCACGAGAAGGGATTTCATCACCCTACTCACCTTCCTACGATTTGTGTGCTAACCTACCCATCATTCAATTTAAAATCAATGAACTAGGTATCCCGATAGGGGAATATTTTTACAAAGGCGATCACTCAGATAATTTCGTGATTTTATCCTCCGGAGGCTTAATAAAAATTTGGCGACCCTTTCACTAATTTTGAAGATAAAAATTGGCTATGTTCTAGTTAGGATTTATCCTTGACTTGTGTGTGTCCAATTCAATTTTTTGGTAGTCGATTTTAGTGAGTTCGTTCCAAATTCAAGAGTCCTTTTTTTCCCCATCTTTTCTTCCAAAAAAAATTCAAAAATATTTTCTTGCATTATTTTTCAAAAAATCCAAAAAAAATTCTTCCTTTATTTTTTTGTAGAAAATCGAAAAATATTTTCTTTCTTTCAGTTTTAGAAAATCCAAAAATATTTTCTTTCCTTTTGAAAAAATTTATAAAATCCAAAAAATATTTCTCTCCACATGGCCGAAGAATGTCCCTTACGGGACTACTTTGGTCATTTTTCACTGTCACGCGACACGTGTGAGAATGATCCTGAGCTGTCTCTTTATGCTACACTTAGTGGTATCACCTCTCTTACGAGTACCGTTGATACTCTTGACCCATCTATGCACGCATCTTCTATTCCATCGCCCTCGGTGTCAAGTGTCTATGTGTGGCATATTTTGTTGTGCACCCATTGTTCATATGCCGATCACTTGTCCATTGAGTGCCCATACTTTTCATATCCATATGAACCCACCATGGACCAAGTGTATCCATATGATATTGTTTCGAAACTCACTCTGAGTTATTATCATGATGTATCTAATCCCGAGTTATGTGAGTTCCCTGGGTATTCATGGAGGCCTGATCAACCTTCCATGCAATACGAATCCCAACCCGATGTTGCAGATCCTCACACGTTCAAACAGTCTTCATGTTAATCTTATTCACTTTATCCTAATCAGTTCCCTCACTACACACCCCATTATTATCAACCATTTGTCTCTCACGGAGATGCTTCTCTCGTGTATGACACACTTGACCCCGTTCCCCACACTTCATATGAGTATTCTTCGCATCCTAGTGAGTTGTGTCCACTTCAATCACCACCACCACCCGTCACTCCACCACGAGCATCCATATCCGCTCTCTAAACCCTCTAGCAAAAGTTCATACTTGAGCAAGAGCAAGCCACTCAACTTCAAAATAAAGCCCTCCAAAGGCTTGAACAATGCTTTAATGAAATTAAGTGTGCGATGGAGTCGGCCTTCTTCCCAAGTTAACTCGTTGTTGCCCCCACGTGGAGTGATGTTGCGTCATCTTGTGCCACTGATTTTGAGTGTGATCGCCCCTACCAACTCGAGAATCTCTATGTTGAGACCATTCCATGGTCCGAGCCTCAAGTTGACACTTGTGTTGATTCATCCATCGATAGTGAGCCTGATCACATCCCGCTCTATCCAAAAGAACCCCATTTTGAGGTTCACATTTCCTTTCCCTCTAAATCCAAAACAATGCGCGGGTCTACACCTATTGAGCCCATTACATGTGTTCCCTACGAACCACTTCATCCTAGGTTCGATCCGGCTATGAGTGATCACCATTTTTTCGAGATTGAATTCGAGATGGTTTCTACCTCTCCGAGTATGGATCTTGTTCCACCATACATGGCTTCCTGAAGCCAATATTTTTAATGATTCCTCAATCTCCAATATTGGTGACTCGTTTGAACCAACCACCCCATTCATCGATGTTGTTCTTGTGGAGAAGATGACCACACCCTCTTTAGATATCAGACTTCCTCCCGCGAGTGTCCTTGAGGATCACTTTGCGCCTTATGAGGAGTGTGTGTCTCCTTCTCTTGAGTTGGATCCTCCTCCTCCACCATTTATCCCACCTTTTACTCCACTCTTTATCCCACCCGAACCACCCATTATCGCTTCCCTCCCACCACCTGGTCTGGATCTTGATTTTACACACTTCATATTTCCATCTATATTTTTATATCCGAACCTAAAACCACACTCCACCTTCCATGAGAGTATATGTGGTACTACTCTCTACTTCCTTGACACCGAGTTTGTTACCCCATGCTCACCACTATCTTGTGGTGTTTATTTTTCCCATCGACAGCTCCCTGGCGTGTCACAGTGCGACCATTATTATCTCCCATTCATAGAACTGTCGTGTGATTTATATGATCCCCACTCTATTCCACTTTTCAAACCATTCTACCTCCCTCACCAACTTGAGCACCATTATTATAGGGCCCTCGTTTCCTTCACCTTCCGGCTCAATAAGGCCAAGATCGATACCTCTTCACCCTTACCATTTCCTTTCTTACCCTTACGCAAATACCCACCCGCTCATGGTCCACCGATGCTTTGCATCATGTGATGCACGTTGCCATACAAGTGCATTGACTCTTTTAGCCTTTATCTCGCAAGAGTGACGCTTCAGTCTTGTTTGGGGGTTATTATCACCACCCACTTTGTCTGTTGCCCCTCACTTTCATAGATCTTATCTTTAGGGTGCGAATGATTCGGTCTGGCTGAAAATATTAAACTTAGCGCTACCGGGAGGCAGCCCGTCTTTTCTTGTATGAGTCTCATCTTGTTTGGGGGTGGTGTTTCACATCACCCAATGCTTTCCAATGTTTATAGACCAGTACACATTTTTTCTCTTTTTTGGCTTCATCTGTCCACTTCATTAGCGGTTGATTCGGGTAATCTCTTTCCCACCTTATGCTCTCAATTTTAAAAATCATATTACTGAATATCGAGGACGATGTTCCTTTTTGTTTGGGGGTTGGAAAATGTGACACCCCGCCTAATTAAATACCGGGCGATCACTCCTTTATTAAATTAAATCAAGGTAAACAGTTGGTTCATTCTCAGCATCACTGTCGATAAAAATAAATTTTCCAATTTAACACCCTAAATAATTAAGCTAAGTGTCAAAAACATTTTTCATACAAACTTTCCAAATTTTAATTAAAGAAAAAGTTTTATTTATTTAAAACAACATTTCTACAATTAAGAATCACACCACGATAAACCAAATAATATAATACATTCGCCAATCGAATGTCAACATATGAAACTAAAATCACAAATCCATACTGAATAAATCCCATAGAACAATACTGGAAATAACTGAAATATAAATATCCCAACAACAAATGAAATAATGAAAAGGGCGACACATGCCCAATAAATGAGAATGCTAGAAGTAGAGTCAATAAAGGAAGTCGTCTACGCAAGTGACCTGCAACTCCCACCTAAGCTGCAGCACGTTCCTCTCAAGGGATCCTAAGCAAGACGCCCCTGTGGATGGGCACCTGAAAATATACATATATATACAAGAGAGAGAGAGAAAAAGAAACGGGTCAGAGCCCGAAAGTGTGTTTGATTTAAAATACGTTTAGCAAGTATTTAAATTGATACAGGCCAATGCAACAACATATTAGTACGTCACTCTCTTGAGGAAATACTCCCCTCTCTTCTATGTGCACACCTATCGCACTAACCTTCCCAACAGTTTGTCTTATCATTTAACGCACTAGTCTTTCTAAAAGATTTAACTTAACTTAGATTACTCGTAAGATTTACAATTCGCTATTTCCACTTAAAAAAAGATGTTCCAATTTGTAACCAAAGTTCTCTATTTTTAACTTTATAAAAACAATAAAGATTCCAGTGACATATTACACTTTTCTCAAAACAAGTATTTATAATTTGAGCCAACAACCATGTCCTACTTATCAAATCTCAGTAGGCAGTTTCAAATATCATAATCTCATATATATATTGACTACTCGTATAATATATATATATATATATATAACAGCACCCCGAATAAAACTATGGTGCGTGCATACTTCCACTATCCAAACCCCATACCACTCAAATCAAGGGGAATACAAATTCGGAATCACTCTCGAATTGTATTAACACATACACAAACAATATCGAGGCGAAGCATAGATTCCAAGTCTCTAAGAGGATGGCACATACTCGCGTCTCTTAGGACCGTCTGAACTATCAATTCGATAGCCTGTACCAAGGATATCTATCTTCTAGGTTACAAGTCAATATCCCCCATAAAGGTCCCATCGAGATAAGACTGTCCCAGCACGGTAACCTCAAGGATAGCAAGTAGCGCGGTATGTTTTTCACATGCATATAATATATGTACACACAATCATATAAATATACCACTTTATTATATTAATATAGGTTTTTCTCAACACCCGTAATTATACCATTTATCCTTAATTTCACATTTATAGAATTACGTATAAGGTTTCATTCCTAACCTTAACTCGAAGGGTTTTCTCACTTATTACCTAACACTCGTGGGCTATATCGTCACAAATCTGAAATTCAGTAAGTGTCTTTATTAGGTTCCAACATAACTCTCTTACGCACCTCACCCCTTTAAAATTATAAATTTACCAACCTAAAGTAAATATCCCATAAATACCATTCTCGTTGAAGATTAAAGGTCCCAACATTTATTCGTATACCCTACTAGTCCTGAATGTCTCCCAAATCATTTTTATTAAGAATGCCCAAAAATTATTTCACGATAAACTTAATTTAACTAATTAAACAAGGGAAATAGGACTCTGCCAGGAGGGGTCGATCGATCGAAGCTTGGGGCTCGATCGATCGAACCTTCGATCGATCGAAGCTCTAGGCTCGATCGATCGATCAAGCAGGTCTGGGCAAAATTCTGCAGAATGCAGTTACGGGTTTCATCAAACTTCTTCATCCAAAAGTATGTTTTTCCATTCTAATTGTCCCAAAAATCCTACTATCATCATTATAACATTATACCAGGTGTTTATAACGTAAAGCATGCGTGTAACTATCATTAAACATAGATAATTAACTCAAAATCCCATCTAATCATCAAGAACCCTAGAGTTTTCCTTAATCAAGGTTCTAATATGTTTTTACCAGAAATTCCTTTTAATATATCATCAAAATTTTGTGGGTTATAATCCTCTACATGGCAAGGGTTCCAGAATTTCCATATAATCAAAACTACATGCATTATCCTAACACAAATTGAGTTTTCTTCCATAGTTTCCATCTCTAAACAATCCTAGACTAATATGAAGATTGCATTAATGAGAATACGCAAGTCAAATACTTGCCTGGGATTTTTGGTATGCAGATTCGCGGCTGATTTTGGTATGGCTGCAGTCCTTGTCTCGCGATCTACGCGGTGGTGGTGGTGGCGGTGCAATCCGGTGGCTTTTTGGCCTTGAATTGCCTTGGAGCTCTCTCCTCTCTTCTCCAATGGCCGTCACTTGATTTCTGAATGTTCTAACCCTAAAAGGCTAACCTAATGGATGATATAGGTTGCTGAAATTCGTGGGTTTAATTACCCAATTATGTAAAATGACTAAATTGCCCTCCCGGGGCACCAATTAGGCCTAAAAACGCCCCGAGGCCCAAACTAAACCCCCGGGTACACTTTTCTGACTATCTCGACCCTTCTGGACGCGTTGGCGCACTCAAAATGACCATACGAACAACTTATAAAATATTCACTTTTTATTTAACAAAATAAGTCCCGACGTGACACGGGCACGTCCCTACTTAAATTTCTGAATTAGTCATTTAATTCACTCATGACATTCAATACAACCAATATAATATATTACTATGCTCATTAGTAATATTCAACAAATTTCCCATAATTACTAACTCTCGTCACGTTAATAATTATAACATAATTAATTTCTAGATTTTTATTAAATAAATCATTCACATTAAATTTAATAAATCCCCAAATTAATATAGCATAAAAATACGGGGTATTACATACTTCCCCCTAATAACGGAATTTCGTCCCGAAATTCGGAAAATATGGCATACCTGGTAATAACAACTTTGGATATCTCTCGCGCATATCTGCCTCACGCTCCCAAGTGGATTCCTCCACATTATGATGCTCCCACTGGACTCGCACAAGTGGAACTATTTTCGACCTCAATCTCCTCTCACTATAGTCTAAAATAGTCACTGGTCTCTTCTCGTAAGAGCTATCAGACTGTAAGTCAATCTCATCTATCGTAATGTGAGTATGGGCCATATCATCCCGAAGATATCGTCTCAACGACGAGATGTGGAATACATCGTGGATGCGATGTAAATGTTTTGGAAATCCCAACCTGTATGCTACCGGCCCAATCCTCTCGATGATGGGAAATGGTCCTACGTACCTCGGATCCAACTTCCCCTTCTTCCCGAACCTCATCACTCCCTTCATAGGAGATACACGCAACAACACTTGATCTCCCACATTAAACTTTCGGAAGAACCGTTTCGCATCGGCGTAGCTCTTTTGCCTGTCCTGGGCTACCCGAATACGACTCCTGATTATCTCAATCCTCGCGGAGGTCTCTTGAATCACTTCTGGTCCTAGCAACTTGTTGTCCCCCACCTCGAGCCAACAGGTTGGAGAACGACAAGGCCTTCCATACAAAGCCTCAAATGGAGCCATGCCAATCGTAAACTGATAAGAGTTATTATAAGCAAACTCTACCAGTGGAAGATGTGGTTCCCAGCCTCCTCCAAAATCGAGAACACACATGCGTAGCATATCCTTTAACATCTGATTAGTACGCTATGTCTGTCCATCTGTCTGTGGGTGGTAAGCTGAACTCAACCGCAACTCAGTACCCATAGCCTCCTGAAAACTTTCCCAGAAACGTGACACAAAAATCTTGTCCCTATCTGACACAATATTCAGGGGCACCCCATGTAATCTGACAATCTCAGCGATGAACAACTGAGCATACTGACCCGTGGTATAATCTGTCCTTACTGGCAGAAAATGAGCCACCTTGGTCAAACTGTCTACAATCACCCAGATAGAATCGTGGCCCCACTGTGATGTAGGCAACCCTGTAATGAAATCCATGAAAATACTCTCCCACTTCCACGCGGGTACTTCCAACGGCTGAAGCAATCTTGACGGTTTCTGGTGGTCCACCTTCACCAGCTGGCAGGTAGAACACTTGGACACAAACTCGGCGATGTCCTTCTTCATCCCACTCCACCAGTATTGACGCCTCATATCCTAGTACATTTTATCACCTCCCGGATGTACTGCAAATCGGGACCCATGAGAATGAGTCATCACTTCATGACGTAACTCCGCTCCTTCTGGAACCACCAATCTCCCATTAAACCGCAAACCTCCATCAGAACTAACAGAATAGGACTCAGCACCCTCGGCTAGAAGTCGCACAATCTGCTCCTGGAAAAACGGGTCTGTGGTCTGTGCCTGTATCACCCTCATAACAATCTCGGGTGTGACTGACATAACGGATATGAAAGAACGGGCTACTGCGTCCTGGTGACCCAACTCCTTCCACTTTGGTTTCCATATGTCCGCTACATCGTCTACCGGTCTATGGCTCAACGCATCAGCAACTACGTTGGCCTTCCCCGGATGATACTGTATTTCGAACTGATAGTCTTTCACAAACTCTAACCACCAGTGCTGACGCATATTCAGCTCTCGCTGGGTGAACAGGTACTGCAGTGACTTGTGGTCGGTAAACAAACGGAATTTCTCACCCAATAAGTAGTGCCTCCAAATCCTCAATGCAAAGACGACCGCTGCTAACTCCAGGTCGTGAGTGGGTAATTCTTCTCATGCGCCTTAAGTTTGCGGGAAGCAAAAGCTATAGCCTTCTCCTCCTGCTAGAGTACACCTCCAAGTCCCCGTAAAGACGCATCGGTATAAACCAGATACTCCACACCCGGTTTCGGTAAGGCAAGGATTGGTGCTGAAGTAAGCTTGTCTTTTAGCTCGTCGAAAGCCAACTGACAAGGATCATCCCAAACATATGGTACCCCCTTGCGAGTCAGATTCGTCAATGGACCCGCTATTTTGGAGAATCCCCGAATGAATCTCCTGTAGTATCCGGCTAATCCCAAGAAACTACGCACTTCCGTTGGTGTCGTGGGCTGTCCCCACTCCCTCACCGCTGACACTTTGCTCGGGTCAACTGCAATCCCCTGCTCAGAAACAACATGGCCCAAGAATTGTACCTCTCGCAACCAGAATCCACACTTCTCGTACTTAGCATACAACTGATGCTCTCGTAGGGTCTGAAGAACCTGCCTCAAGTGCTCGGCATGCTCTTCCTCGGAGTGTGAATATATCAAGATGTCATCTATGAAGACGATGACAAACTAATCCAATAGCTCTCTGAATACTCGATTCATTAAGTCCATGAAAACGGCTGGGGCATTTGTGAGTCCGAACGGCATCACCCTGAACTCATAGGACCGATATCTCGACAAGAAGGCAGTCTTTGAAACATCCTGCTCTCTAATACGTAACTGATGGTACCCCGACCTCAGATCTATCTTCGAAAAGAAAGTTGCTCCCCTCAACTGGTCGAACAGATCATCGATTCGAGGCAACAGATACTTATTCCGTATCGTTACCTTGTTCAGTTCCCGGTAGTCCACACACAATCTCAGTTAACCATCTCTCTTTTTCACAAGCAAGACTGGAGCGCCCCAAGGTGAGGTACTCCTACGAATGAAGCCCTGACCTAATAGCTTCTCTATCTGATCTTGTAGCTCTCGCATCTCTGCTGGAGCCATACGGTACGGTGCGCGTGCTATAGGTCTCATATCTGGCAATAAATCTATAACAAAGTCTATCTCACGACTGGGCGGTAGGCCTGGTATCTCCTGAAACAAATCGGAATACTCCCTAACAACTGGGATCGAATCCAAAGGAATCACAACCTCCTTAGAGGTATCCTCCTCTATGTAATACAAATGAGCGGTTGAACCTCCCTCTGGGCGAGGCATCGCCACTACAAACATCTCTTGCCCCGGAATGGCAAAAACAATGCTCCCACCGAAGCAATCAATCATGGCTCTATAAGCTGCGAGCCAGTCCATACCAATAATCACATCATGCTCGTGCATGTCTAAGACTAACATGTCTGTAGGTAATACCAAGCTACCAATCTCTAACCCCACTCCCCGGCATATAAAGAAAATAAGTGACCCACTCCCCAGTGGTGAGTCGACACACGTCACGGTGCTCTCAGCTGTGGCTAGCAACCCTAAGGACTTTGCAAAATGTGAAGCTATAAAATAATGCGTTGCCCCCGTATAAAATAAAACTCGACCCATAGTACCATGGATAGGAAACATACCCTCAATCGCGGGTGGTGCCTGTGGAGCTACTGCCTGGTGGACGTTATAGACACGTCCATACTGCAATTGCCCCTGCTGCACTGGAGCTGCTGGAATGGCTGGTAGGGCTGGCACCTGGGCTGGAGCTGGGAGGGCAGGTGGAAAAAGTGGTCTCTGCGGCTCATTATGGGCTCCCTGCTGCTGTGGGGCCCTATCGCCCTCTGGGAAATCCTGGCGCCTATGGCCATGTTTGCCGCACCCAAAGCATCGGCCTTTGAAGTTACCGCCCCTCTGACCCTACTGGCCACGGCCCTGCTGGCCGTTACCTCCACGCCACTGGCCCTGTTGGCCCTGATGTGCACGCTGTTGGCCTTGCTGGCCCTGCTGCTGGCCCTGTGGTCGGTGTTGGCCCTGCTGGCCCTCCTGATTAGGCTGGCCCTGATGGCCCTGCCTGAAACCCCCGAATCCCTGCCTAGAATCACCTGAACGGAATCGCTTAGCAGGGTCCCCCTGATGGGAACTATGCTCATGCTGACGAGTCTGTCCATGAGTTGGTGCCCCACTGGCACTATTACCCCCGGTCCTGCCCTGCTGGCTGGACTCCCCTGCTCTCTTGCTTCCCTGAAGATGGAAGCGGTGATCCTGGCAATGTAGTAACGCTGCATTGAGTACGCCAGTGAAAGTACTCAGGGATAGATTTCCAATAAGGTGCTGAAGGATCCTCCAAGCTAACCCGTCGACAAATAGCAAAATCTTCTTGCTCTCACTGGGTGCCTCATCCGGCACAATAGTGAGAAGTCTCGTGAACTCCTCCTCATACTCAGCTACAGTAAGGTTTTCCTGCTTCAGATTTAGTAATTTCCGCCTCATCTCAGTCTGCACTGCGGGAGGAAAGTACTTGCGGTCAAACCACTCCCAGAATAACTGAATAGGGATTGTGTCCCTCTCCTCCAAAGTAGTAGTGGACTCCCACCACTGTAATGCGGCTCCCACCAGCTTAAAGGAAGCCAATAACTGCTTTTGCACGTCAGTGCACTCATACATACGGAGGTGCCGCTGGATGTCTTTCTTCCATTGGCTGACTGTAACAATATCAGAGCTACCAGAAAACTCAGGGGGATGCGCTTTCTGAAAAGCATCCCGAACCCTCTCCCATGCGGATGTAAGCTGTGCTGGTACTGGTGCCACCGCCTGAACCTGGGGTGGAGCCTGCTGAATCATCGCTATCGCAGCATTCACCGCCTGAGCAACAATGGCGGCTACTTCGTTCGCATTCATTGTGCCTGGTGCCGGAGCTGCTGGCTGCTCGGCTTGGGCACGCCTATCTTTTAGAGCATGTCTCGGAGGCATCTGAAACGTGAACAAGTCTATTAGTCTACAGTTATCTTCAAATCTCAAATATCTGAAGACTTAAACGTAAAAGCAAGAATACAACAATCCTAAAAATAGGGCTCTATAGCAATAACGTTAAGCTGAAAGCGAAATAAGCCGTACAGATCCTATGGACACTAGAACCTGATGCTCTGATACCACCTGTGACACCCCGCCTAATTAAATACCGGGCGATCACTCCTTTATTAAATTAAATCAAGGTAAACAGTTGGTTCGTTCTCAGCATCACTGTCGATAAAAATAAATTTTCCAATTTAACACTCTAAATAATTAAGCTAAGTGTCAAAAACATTTTTCATACAAACTTTCCAAATTTTAATTAAAGAAAAAGTTTTATTTATTTAAAACAACATTTCTACAATTAAGAATCACACCACGATAAACCAAATAATATAATACATTCGCCAATCGAATGTCAACATATGAAACTAAAATCACAAATCCATACTGAATAAATCCCATAGAACAATACTGGAAATAACTGAAATATAAATATCCCAACAACAAATGAAATAATGAAAAGGGCGACACATGCCCAATAAATGAGAATGCTAGAAGTAGAGTCAATAAAGGAAGTCGTCTACGCAAGTGACCTGCAACTCCCACCTAAGCTGCAGCACGTTCCTCTCAAGGGATCCTAAGCAAGACGCCCCTGTGGATGGGCACCTGAAAATATACATATATATACAAGAGAGAGAGAGAAAAAGAAACGGGTCAGAGCCCGAAAGTGTGTTTGATTTAAAATACGTTTAGCAAGTATTTAAATTGATACAGGCCAATGCAACAACATATTAGTACGTCACTCTCTTGAGGAAATACTCCCCTCTCTTCTATGTGCACACCTATCGCACTAACCTTCCCAACAGTTTGTCTTATCATTTAACGCACTAGTCTTTCTAAAAGATTTAACTTAACTTAGATTACTCGTAAGATTTACAATTCGCTATTTCCACTTAAAAAAAGATGTTCCAATTTGTAACCAAAGTTCTCTATTTTTAACTTTATAAAAACAATAAAGATTCCAGTGACATATTACACTTTTCCCAAAACAAGTATTTATAATTTGAGCCAACAACCATGTCCTACTTATCAAATCTCAGTAGGCAGTTTCAAATATCATAATCTCATATATATATTGACTACTCGTATAATATATATATATAACAGCACCCCGAATAAAACTATGGTGCGTGCATAATTCCACTATCCAAACCCCATACCACTCAAATCAAGGGGAATACAAATTCGGAATCACTCTCGAATTTTATTAACACATACACAAACAATATCGAGGCGAAGCATAGATTCCAAGTCTCTAAGAGGATGGCACATACTCGCGTCTCTTAGGACCGTCTGAACTATCAATTCGATAGTCTGTACCAAGGATATCTATCTTCTAGGGTACAAGTCAATATCCCCCATAAAGGTCCCATCGAGATAAGACTGTCCCAGCGCGGTAACCTCAAGGATAGCAAGTAGCGCGGTATGTTTTTCACATGCATATAATATATGTACACACAATCATATAAATATACCACTTTATTATATTAATACAGGTTTTTCTCAACACCCGTAATTATACCATTTATCCTTAATTTCACATTTATAGAATTACGTATAAGGTTTCATTCCTAACCTTAACTCGAAGGGTTTTCTCACTTATTACCTAACACTTGTGGGCTATATCGTCACAAATCTGAAATTCAGTAAGTGTCTTTATTAGGTTCCAACATAACTCTCTTACGCACCTCACCCCTTTAAAATTATAAATTTACCAACCTAAAGTAAATATCCCATAAATACCATTCTCGTTGAAGATTAAAGGTCCCAACATTTATTCGTATACCCTACTAGTCCTCAATGTCTCCCAAATCATTTTTATTAAGAATGCCCAAAAATTATTTCACGATAAACTTAATTTAACTAATTAAACAAGGGAAATAGGAGTCTGCCAGGAGGGGTCGATCGATCGAAGCTTGGGGCTCGATCGATCGAACCTTCGATCGATCGAAGCTCTAGGCTCGATCGATCGATCAAGCAGGTCTGGGCAAAATTCTGCAGAATGCAGTTACGGGTTTCATCAAACTTCTTCATCCAAAAGTATGTTTTTCCATTCTAATCGTCCCAAAAATCCTACTATCATCATTATAACATTATACCAGGTGTTTATAATGTAAAGCATGCGTGTAACTATCATTAAACATGGATACTTAACTCAAAATCCCATCTAATCATCAAGAACCCTAGAGTTTTCCTTAATCAAGGTTCTAATCTGTTTTTACCAGAAATTCCTTCTAATATATCATCAAAATTTCGTGGGTTATAATCCTCTACATGGCAAGGGTTCCAGAATTTCCATATAATCAAAACTACATGCATTATCCTAACACAAATTGAGTTTTCTTCCATAGTTTCCATCTCTAAACAATCCTAGACTAATATGAAGATTGCATTAACGAAAATACGCAAGTCAAATACTTGCCTGGGATTTTTGGTATGCAGATTCGCGGCTGATTTTGGTATGGCTGTGTTCCTTGTCTCGCGATCTACGCGGTGGTGGTGGTGGCGGTGCAATCCGGTGGCTTTTTGGCCTTGAATTGCCTTGGAGCTCTCTCCTCTCTTCTCCAATGGCCGTCACTTGATTTCTGAATGTTCTAACCCTAAAAGGCTAACCTAATGGCTGATATAGGTTGCTGAAATTCGTGGGTTTAATTACCCAATTATGTAAAATGACTAAATTGCCCTCCCGGGGCACCAATTAGGCCTAAAAACGCCCCGAAGCCCAAACTAAACCCCCGGGTACACTTTTCTGACTATCTCAACCCTTCCGGACGCGTTGGCACACTCAAAACGACCATATGAACAACTTATAAAATATTCACTTTTTATTTAACAAAATAAGTCCCGACGTGACACGGGAACGTCCCTACTTAAATTTCTGAATTAGTCATTTAATTCCCTCATGACATTCAATACAACCAATATAATATATTACTATGCTCATTAGTAATATTCAACAAATTTCCCATAATTACTAACTCTCGTCACGTTAATAATTATAACATAATTAATTTCCAGATTTTTATTAAATAAATCATTCACATTAAATTTAATAAATCCCCAAATTAATATAGCATAAAAATACGGGGTATTACAAAAAATTTATCAAAATCGTACCTTTTTGAAAAAAATTGATTTTCAAACCTAATTTGTAAAATTTCGTGCAGTTTCTTTCATCTCACTCGTTGATCTAAATTTTCTATCATCCATTTTGTAAGTCTAGGAATCAAGCTAGAGGATTTATCTTTTTATAAATATCTTATGTAATACGTAACAAGGCATGTTGCACCATGAATTTTTAGACTCAACAAAAATTGCGCACTTATCATGTCACTACGATTTAGAGTTGAAGAGTACTACAATTCTCAAGATAATCGTAAGGATCACTAGTAGAGACTTTATCTTATGAGATTGGTGTCTTTCATCCTTTTTAGAGTGTTTTACGTAATCTCCGAGTCACAAGTTGATTCAACTTCTTTTGGGTTCACACATAATCGTTGTATGATCTTATTATTTATCATTAAAATTTTTGACTTGATCACAGAAAACGACATCTTTTCGAGTTGTAAGAAATGCGTGTCTTGAAGTTTGTCCCGATCACTAGATTTTCATCCATTCACTTCACCCATTACCTTCCCATATTCTTCCATATTCCCATCTATTCCCTTCACCATCCATACACATTCCCCACTCCATTTATATACCATCCATCATTTTTTTGAAAAAAAAGAGTGTTTCCAAATGTAAAATGTCTTCAGTGTTGAGAGTATAAAAGAAAAAAAGAAAGAGAGAAAAAGAGGGAAAAACAATAGAAAAATAGAAAAAGAAAAGTAAAATTCAAAAAAAAAAGAGAAAAGAAAAAAAGAGAAAAGAGAGAAAAGAAAAGAAAGAGAAAGTTTGTATATAAGTTTTTATGTAATAAAGACATTTTGTGCCTAAAATGCTATACACTCTTCTCACACATCTATCACTCATCCATCATCCGTCCATCACCATCTTACTTCACCTCATACCATCCTTGCTATCTCATTTCCCCTCACCTATATACATCAATGTTCTCCCCTAGGTGTTCGGGAAAATGAAAGTCAACGTGGTGAATAACTCGACGTTCTCACTATAATGATTAACATTCTTTCATGAGATCATTTTTCTTTGTAACTATCGTGCTTTCTTATATGTGTGTGAGACGTTTGAACATGCTTACATTTACTCACCTCCTCACTCACAAGAGCGATACACTTATCCAAATCTCGAGAGTTCATTTGAGAGAGAGATATCCGTGAGATTTTAAAGTTTAGGCATTGATTTTGAAAAGGAAATATAGGAACTACTCTTATGATACTCGACCCGTTTTGACTGATTCACACCACACACGTTGAGTTCTAGGAAGGATGTGCCTCGAGTGTTTACTTAGCTAACGTTTTATGCAATTCTAGCTTGTATTTCTCAAAATATTTATCTTATGATGGATTTTGAGATTATTCTATGTCTAATAAGAGATTGACTACCCTTTGCCAATAAAGAATTTTGTGGGTAAATTCCTTGCAAACCCTCGCGAGACATAACTCGTCCTATAGGGAAACCTATTGGTTTAAAGGCTTGTTGCACATGCAAAGAGCAATCGCAAGTGCATGCAAAAGTGGTACACTTTTGGTTTCTTATCTTTCTCTTTCTCTCTACCTTTTTACTCGAGGACTAGCAATGTTCTATTTTGGGTTTGTGTGATACGCACTGAAAAGTGTACATTTTATACCCCGAATAGACGTGTTTTAGTTGCTAATTCTCAGCAAATTGGGTCTTATATGCGTAAATATTTAATGTGCAGGCTTGATCGCCGTTTGCGGAAGTTTGATGCTTATTTCAAGGCAAATATGCAATTTATGGGGCTAATTCCCCAGTCCTGTAACCTTAAATCGAGCCTAAACTTAGCCAAAACCTGTAACACCCCAACACGCCCGAAAGAGACATGTGGCATGCTACTACGATAAAACTAAACTAAAACCATCAAGCAACAAGTATAGAGCATCTAAATGTCCATAATTTAAATCCAACAAATCCATAATTCTTCTATTGCCACAATAATGATTACAATAAAGTTTCTCTCAAAATACACAATTCTCCAACAAAAATTACACCATTAATCTATACATAAAAAATAAATCTTCCAAGCCGTGCTCTAAAATATTTCTCCAAAATAGCCCATAGCGTCCCAATCCACGCTAGCCTGTCACTAAAAGAAAATACGGGGAAGTACACAATGTGACAGGAACAGATGCTAAAAAATAATTAGCACGGTGAATAAATCGCAACAATACGAATCGCATATGCAAATTAAATGCAATAGTCAAACATTATATCGATATTAATTTCTCAAAAACACATCAATGAGCCACTAGTTTTCACCTCACCGCGCCTATGCATTCTCAAGCATATCCGCATTTTGAACTATTGGCATGTGCCCATTCTCCATAATACATTTGTAATAACCCGTAATTTTATAGATTTGTATTTAAGGGATTAATTGAATTAAAGGAGAATTAATTGGGAATTAATCCGAATATAAATACTAGCGAGATGTGAGTTGGTATTTGATTATGATGTTAAAATTGAATATTTCTGAATATATGTGGTAATATATGAGTATTAAAAATATTTAAATTGTCAAGAGGCAGAAATACGACAATTTGAGAAATTTAATTAGAACGCGCATGTCTGTCGCGTCAGGAATGAATTTATTTAAATTAAAAAGTAAATTATAGTTTTTATCAACTGAATGATCATTTTGAGTGCGCCAACGCGTCCGGAAGGGTCAAAATAGTTTGAAAACATTAGCCGGGGGTTTAGTTTGGGTCCCGGGGCATTTTTATGCCAAACCGGCAACCTAGAAGGGTATTTTAGTATTTTTAAAAAATTGAGGAATTAAAACCCACGAATTTTAGAGTTTATTTTTATATTTTTAAAGAGGCCACTAAGGCCATTACCAGCAAAAGGCAAGAGAGTGGGCTACGGGAGTTTTGAGAGAAGTTAGAAAGAGGGTAAAGGAGGTTCCAAACCAAACTATCTCCCATCACCAGAAATTGGAAAGGATTTGTGACCGGAAAGAAGAGAGAAAGCCAACCTTGATCATCAACAACGAACTAAAACATCGGATTTAAAGCAAGTGATTTGATATTATTAAGTTCAATGAATATTTCTTCCATGTTTAGTGTAGAAACTGTATTTGCCTTGAAAATTTTGATGAAAACCAACGGGATTATTGAGAAACATATGATTTTGGGATAGGAATAACATGTAGAATACTTATGGACGAATTCAATACACAAAACATAACTTTTGATGATTTGGAAACGGATTTATAAGGAGTCTTTGTAGTCAATTAAATTCTGGGTTCATGTTCATAGGGTGATTGTTACATGTTGATTAGTAAGATTTGACCCCAAAAATATGTAAAGGAACGACCTAGGATGACTTAAAATAGTTTACAAACATTAAAACGTAATTTGGATGATCTTAAGATGGATTTAGAGAAGAGAAAAATGATGAAAAACGAGTTGGGAAATTTCTGGGCATTTTCTGCCATCTCGTTAGAAGACCTGCCCAGGTCATTCGAACGACCTCTTTCGAACGAGCTTCTAATGAGATGACAGTACTCCTTCTTACGAGTTGGTAGTTCGTTCAATGCCATTGATTCAAACGACACTCGTTCGAACGAGATTTCTAACGAGTTGACAGAATGGCCTCTTTAGGCCTGATTTTATTTCGAACTTTCAGTAGACTTATTTAATTGAGTGTTAACCTTACCTTGTTAACTACTGGGTATATTTGTGAGATTGGGGAACATTGAGGATTAAAACTTATAATTTTGTAGTGAACCGGGTGACATCTATGGGTTAGGAAATAAGTACTTAAAATTGCGACGTGAGAAGGGTTGATAACTTTTAATTTATATTATTCGGGGATTTGTAAACGTACAACATTTAATGATGGTATAGGAATGTAAAATATACCTCTATTGATATTATAAGATATCTAAGATGTGTGAATGCTTAGTATATGTGGTTACCTATGTATAACATACCTACCATACTTGCTATCACAGGAGGTCATTTTTCGATCAGGGCCATCTAATCTTTGTGTGCCTACGGGGGGATTTAGATCGGTACCTCGAGGACATAGGTCAGAGAACAACTTATTGAGGAGTTAATAAGTCTACTGATCATGGGAGCGTAGGTATGTGCATGACCCATGTGATGTGAACTATGTTCGCCTCCATTATGTGTGTTTGATACTTATCGAAATGATTCCTGAGAGATTCGGAATACGTGATCCTTATGTACGTGATGTACCGGGATTTTATAGCAGAGTTTGTGTGCATCACAGTTCAGTCTAGGGGTGCCATTATTGTATATTATGATGAGATCGACATACTGAATTATTGAAATGAATTGTTTATATAAGTACAAGTGTGAATTAATGTAACATTTTTGTAGAGTTAAGAATGGGAAAACTCTTAGTAATTATTATAACTAATTCTGAGCAAAAACAGTAAGACCTCCAGTTTATATTAAGACATTGGGAAATAAACTTTGAATTATAAAGTAATGTCAGGTCATGGATTGGACTAGTCTATAGTAGTATAACTAGAACGGGTAAGGGTACGATAGGTGAGCACAATTAGTTGAGAGGTGAGGGACTCATGTGAGTGCACGCACTATCATGTATTTTATATTCACTGTTTAATGATATTAAACACTTGTTGTATTTTAAATTGTTTTCACAATCGGGCTCTGACCCGTTTGCTTTCAAATCTATTTTCTTGTAAAAACATTTTAGGTGCCCAGCCACAAGGGCACCAAGTGTAGGAGTTCCATTCCAGTGACGTGCTGTATCTGCTGTGGAAGTTAAAGGACCTCGATAGTAGACGCCTCCACTTTCTACCTTGACTCTATTTTACTCATCTGTAGGGCATGTCGCCCCTTTTCTTTTAGAGACGTCCTACTTACTCAGTTTTATTTCAGATTTTGGGTTGTAATTAATTTGTGATTCAGACCTTGTATTTGGTTGTATTCAGTATTTGAATTATTAGAGGTGCATTCCTCCCGATTCATTGTCACTCTATTATTATTTTATTGTGACTGTGTTGTGGTTGTGGTATTAGTATTTAGTAAATTAAATGGATTGTATGTTAATCGGATTTAAATGAAATTGACAACTCACTTTTTAAATATTAGGTGGCTAGTAATTATTAAAACGTTTTTCGACAGTGATGCTATGAACTGAACCAACTTGACATTTTGTATTAATTTGAATAAAGGAGTAGCTACCCGGTATTTAATTAGTCGGGGTGTCACAACATGAAAATCTCATGACACAATGCTAAAATCACAATATAATATATCACAATGAATCAAATTTGGATTACAAGAATTTCCTTAGATTTTAAAAAATATCACAATTGAATATGAGTGCAATCGACACAGAAATCAAAACAGAATACTCTCGAGAGAATTTTGGAGCATATTATGTAAAGTCCCGTACCTCAAAATCATCACATGAATCATCACATAAATCTCAGCCACAAAATCTGATTGCACCATCACGTTCCTCCCGCGAAAATAATCAAAACTCATTCTAGCCCCAAAACGAGATAACCCCAAATAGAACTCCAAATCTAAGGTTGAACAATGAATAAAATAGGAGCTGTGGTTTTCATATAGAGGGAGAGGAAATAAAATATGTATTTAGCATTTTTGTGTCTGTCAAAAAGTGGTTTAAAGGTCCTCCCACGACTTATATTTATAAGGGAAAATATAGAATTTGAAAAGCCTCCAACACTTAAAAAAGATGTCGACTCAAATCTGGGCACAGTCGATCGATCGACCCTACAGATCTGGTGACAGTTCCCCCACAAAATGCCTATAAGGCAAATATTAAAAACTCCCCTAAAAATCCATTTTAAATCTGATATCAATTCCGCTTCAAGTTTTATTCTTATAAAATCATAACCTACATATTTTCCTAATAGAAAATCTGTAAATCCAAAATTTTATTTTTCTCGAATATTCCAAAATTAATTTAAAAATACCCATTTAAAATTCGAGTTTTTACAGATTTTCTTGATCAGTTTGTCATAGCATGCCGAGCATCTTCGTGCACAGAGGAAGAGCATGCTGAGCATCTTCGTAGATTTTCTTGATCTGTTTGTCATAGATTTTCTTGGTCTATTTGTGCATAGAGGAAGAGCATGCCGAGCATCTTCGTATGGTCTTGCAGACATTGCGGGATCACCAGTTATACGCCAAGTATGAGAAATGTTGGTTTTGGCTTCAAGAAGTGTAGTTCTGTGTCCATATTGTGTCGGAGTACGGTATTATCGTGGACCCAAGTAAGTTGGCAACAGTGAGGAAGTGGGGTAAACCCAAGACACCGACTGAGATTAGGAGTTTTTTGGTATTAGCTGGGTATTACCGCCGTTTCATTAGAGGGTTATCCAAGATAGTAGGGTCGTTGACCAATTTGACTCGAAAGGGGGTACCCTTTGTATGGAGTGATCAGTGTCAGTTAGCATTCGACGAGTTGAAGGACAAGCTAACATCGGCCCCCGTTTTGGCATTACCGAAAGCAGGAGTGGATTATTGGGTTTATACTGATGCGTCCTTATAGGGTCTAAGAGGTATGTTGCAACAAAAAGAGAGGACTATATCTTATGTGTCTCGAAAGCTAAACCCCACGAGAGGAATTACCCCACTCATGATTTAGAGTTGGCCGCGCCCTTTTTACCTTACGGATTTGGAGGCATTACTTTTTTGGGGAGAGGTTCACCTTGTTCACGGATCACAAATAAATCCAATATTTGTTTACTTAAAGGGACTTGAACATGAGGCAAATGAGGTGGTTGGAGTTTGTGAAGGATCATCAGTTTGATATTCAGTATCATCCTGGTAAGGCCAATGTAGTTGCAGATGCATTGAGCTGACGGCCCAACGAAGATTTGGTGGCAGTTTGGAAGGCGAAATGGAGTGAACTTATGCACGACGATAAGATTGCCAGTGTATGTATGGATATTTTAGCAGTCACACCCGAGATTGTTATGCAGTTGGTGTAGGCTCAGGCGGAGGATCGTTTGTGCCAGGACAGGGGGAAATAGTTGCTAGCAGATGGTGCGAATTCTTACTCCATTAGCTCCGAGGGTGGGCTTGGGTGGTTAGTCATGCCAGAGGATGAAATTTAGAGACACGCTGTGTTGATGGAGGCTCATGGCTCCAAGTTTACGGTACATCCTGGTGGGGACAAAATTTACCAATTTATGAGAAGACAATACTAGTGGATAAGGATGAAACGAGACATTGCGGAGTTCTTCTTGAAGTGTGCCATGTGTCAGCTTGTGAAGGTAGATCATCAGAAACCGTCGTGGATGTGGCAACCACTTGAGATTTCGGTGTGCAAGTGGGAGAGCATCGCTACGGACTTCATTATGGGGCTACCTGCTTCATAGAGGGGGCACAATTATATATGGGTCATAGTGGACCGTTTGACCAAGGTGTCCCTCTTTCTATCGGTCCGTACGAATTTTGAGACTTTGTAGTATGCGAGACTACTCATCGCGGAGATTGTCAAATTACACGGGGTCCCGATCAATAAAGTGTCCGATAGGGACAAGATTTTTGTATGACATTTTTGGCAGAGCCTCCAAGAGGCTATGGGCACCGAGTTGAGGTTGAGTACTGCCTATATCACCCCCAGACGAATGGGCAAACAGAGAGGGCGAATCAAATGCTTGAAGATATGCTGCGGATATGCATTCTTGATTTTGGGGGAGGTTGGGAGCAGTACCTTCCTTTGATGGAGTTCGCTTATAATAACTCGTACCAATTTACTATAGTCATGGCCCCATTTGAGGCATTGTACGGTAGGCCTTGTCGCTCCCCAGGTTGTTGGTTGGAGGTGGGGGGACAATAACCTTTTGGTCTGCTAAGATTGAGTTGATTCGGGTGCGTATCCGTGTAGCCCAATATGGATAAAAAAGCTACACAAATGCAGATCAGAAGCATGTAGAGTTAAATATCGAGAATCAGGTGTTAGTGGGGATATACCCTACGCTAGGGGTGATGAGATTTGGAAAAAAATGGGAATTTAACGCCAAGGTATGTGGGCCCTTTCCCCATCATTGAGAGAGTTGTACTGGTAGCGTACCGTTTGGGTTTGCCCGATCATCTTCAGCGTATTCATGATGTATTTCATATTTCACTATTGAAGAAATATAAGAGTAGTCCAAGGGCGTTTTGGCATGTCCCACTTGAAGAGATAGATTTGAAGCCCGATATTTCTTACGAGGAGTGGCCAGTAGAAATCTTAGATCGCTGTGAGCGCAAGTTACGATCTAAACTAGTGTCGCATATACGGGTTCAGTGGGGTCATCAAAGTGTTGATGAGTCCACTTGGGAGGGTGAGGAGGATATGCGAGAACAATATCCAGAGCTATTTACTACAGGTACGTCTGAATTTAGGGGACTAAAATCCTTTATAAGGGGGGAAGTATGTAGCACCTCGTAATTTTTGGGTTATTTTTTAATTAATTAATAATTCACTTGTGTCGTAAATTAATGAGATATAATTAATGGGAATATTTAAAAGTTAATATATTTAAATAAGTTAACGAGTGAGAGTTAATTTTAAAAATTTATTCTGAATGGTGATTTTGAGCGCGCAGTTGAGTCCGGGAGGGTCAAATAGCCCGAAATGAGTGGTTATATGCATATATTTGGTGTCGAGGCCTAATCAGACATATTTCAACTCCATATAGAGAGTATGGACCCTTTTTAAAAGTCCCATAGGCCCAAATAGGATTTTTAACCCCAAATATGTAAAGGTTAAACAACTTAAATCACATTAGAAGACTAAAAAAGGAAAAAGCTAAAGGGAGAGCCAAAGAGAAAAGGAACTTGGGAATCTTGGAGAGATTATTTCAATTGCAATTCAACACCATCACTCAAAGCCTTAGATATTCATTTTGAGGCAAGCGGTTTAAATTGTGATTGCTAAATTGTATCTATCTTTTCATATTAAAAAAGGTGGAATTCAATTAAACACTAGGGTTCGTTCTTGAGCAAATTGGGGATTTCCTTTTTAATGAGAGTAATAAATCTGTAGGGGTTTTGGCAATTTATGAAATTGATGATTGAATTGATAAAATTGTTAGGGCTAGATTTGAGATACATCTATAGTGTGAACAGCGAAGGGGCATCAGGACTAGATGGGTTTAATGGTATGTTTTTTAAAACTTGCTGGCAGGTTATCAAAGAGGATCTTCATAAAGCTATTGGTTCCTTTTTTGTTGGGGAGGAGCTGCCAATTAGTTGGACATCAACTAACGTGGTTTTGATACCAAAAAATGACAATCCGAAAAACTGCGAAGAACTTCGTCCCATTAGTCTATGTAATTTCTCGTCTAAAATTATCTCAAAAAATTTTGCGAAAAGACTGGGTCATATTCTTCCTAAAATCATTTCTCCAACTCAATCTGGATTTATCAAGGGCCGATCGATACTGGAGAATATTTTACTTGCACAGGACATGATGACAACTTTTACAAGGAAAGTGATGGGTTCAAATATTATTTTAAAGTTGGATATGTCTAAAGCTTATGTTAGAATGTCTTGGCTTTTCATCATTACAACTCTAAGGCGGTTGGGTTTCTCAGAAACAGTGATTGACTTATTTTCGAGATTGATTTCAAATTATTGGTATTCTATAATGGTTAATGGGAAGGCATGTGGTTTCTTTAAATCCAAAACTGGGGTCAGACAAGGGGATCCATTATCACCGGCTCTTTTTGTGATATCCTCAGAAGTTCTTAATCGGGGAATTCAAAAAATAATGGAAAGTGGAAAGATGACACATTTTTCTCTAACAAGGGGGTGCCCTATTATTTCTTGTCTTTCTTTTGCAGATGACACACTTATTTTTGCAAATGGAGATAAACGATCACTCAAACATCTCATGGAGTTCTTAAAGGAATATGAAGAGGAATCGGGGCAAGTGGTTAACCACAATAAATCTTCCTTTCACCTTCCAGGAAATGAGGCAAAAGGAGCGAAAAAAGTCATTGAAAATATCACTAGGTTCAAAAGCAAAAATCTCCCTATTGTTTATTTGTGGATCCCATTATTTTACGGAAAGAAAAAGAAAGCATACTTTTCAGTTTTCATCGACAAGCTGGTAGGGAAACTAAATCAGTGGAATCATCATTGTATTTCTCAAGCAGGTAGAGTGACTCTAATCAAATCTGTGGCAGAATCCATGCACCTTCATCTCCTGGCCGCCATCAATCCTCCGGTAAACGTTCTCACCCATATAAATAATTTACTTGCTCGATTTTTATGGGGGAAACAAGAAGAGAAGACAAAATTTCACTAGTTGAATTGGCAAGATATTTGCAAAATAAAAGAAGAAGGCGGGCTAAACCTCAGATCAATGATTGACCTTTCATCAACATATGCTCATAATTTATGGTGGAAATTCTTTAATACGAATTCTCTTTGGTCCCAATTTATGCATGCTAAATACAAAAAACTGGAGGCTCACAATTTTAAGGGAACAATTTCACTGTCATCACAGGTGTGGAGGAGAATGAAAAATGTTGGTGAGGATTTCTTGGAAAATTGTGATTTAATTTCCGGGAAATGGACATTAGAACAAAATGGGATTTTCACAGTCAAATCATCTTGGCACTTGGTGAGAGACAAAGGTTGTATCCAAAAGTCTTATTCTATAATTTGGGATAAGAGAATCCCCCCAAAAATTTCGGTTTTCATGTGGCGATTGATTCATAAGGGCATTGTTATAGATGAATTTATTAAGAAACTGCATATTCCTCTTGTGTCTAAATGTAGATGTTGTAGTATGGCTTGTGAAGAGGATCGAGATCATCTATTTTGGGAAATCTCAATTGCCCAATCTCTTTGGAAAAGATTCTATAATATTCTGGGGATAAGGCACAATTCATCAAATTTAAATGGAAATCTGATGAGCTGGTGGATTAATTCTAAAGGAGACAAGATTAGAGGCATTCTTTGTCGGATTATTCCAACATTCACTTGTTGGTACTTATGGTGTGCTCAGAATAAAAGTATGTATGCGGGAGTGCCGATGAAGGAATCGTCCATTCTCATTCATATTTGTGGGGAGATTAAAGTTGCTTTTAGAAACTTTCCTTTTCGGGGACCGAAAACTAGATATTGTATTGATACTATAGAGGCTTTTTCTTTGTTAGGTGCTCACATTGCAGAGATCTGATGTAGCCACCGGTGGGGGGCTTTTCCCCACCTGCTGATTTCTAATAAATCCCAGATTTCAATAAAAAAAAGAGAGAATATATATATATATATATATATATATATACATGGTGTGAAATTTAAAAATAATATAACTTGTGGGAATGATATATGATTTAAAGTGAGAAATGATGCTTTATGAAAGATAATGTGAATAATAACTCATAAAAATATACTATTCTCACTTGGGGTTGGAGTTGTGGCAAGTAGTTAGATATCTGAGACAAACTAGTTATAGGGGATTAATTAGGTGAGTCATATATAGTTTTCGTTAGGCGTGCACATTAGAGGAGGGGCAATGTGTCTTTAAGAGAGTGTGCGGCACTAATTTAAATATGGAAATTTATTTGCATTTAAATTCACTTGCTAAATATTTTTAAATGTTTTTAGGTACTAACCCTTGCTATATAAATTTTTTAATACCTTTTAGGTGTCCTACCACAGGGACGCCCGACTTGATTTCATTCTAAGGACTCGCATCAGCAGTGTGTGTGGACGTTGCAGGATTCGAATAGCCGCATCTATTTCTTCTATTCCTAGGGTATGGATCCTTATTAGATTTCGAGAATTTAGTTCACAGATTATCCAGTATCTTCTAAGATTTTATGGAATATATTACTCTTTGCTAGTGTGGCTTAGTTGTGGATTTAGCCGATGGTTTATTAGGCAAGGCTATTATTACTCTATATCATTATTGGTTTCTATTAGCGTTTGTTGTGTTACTTTATTTCCATATATATTTTTCTATGGATTAATAAAGATAAAATTTGGCATCACCTTCATGAAAGGCTAGGTAGTTAGTAATTAATGTCTCAACGACAGTGGTGCTAAGAATGAACTAGATGAGATTCCTATTTAATTTGATATAAGACTGATCACCCGGTATTTTATTAGGCGAGGTGTCACAAAACCTTCACCCAAGCCTGTGTGTGTTGAGTTTGTACCTTTATTATTTTTCTAGATTTTTATTTTAAGTCATTTTATTTTTAGGATTTATTTTTTATTTTTATATATTTCTTTTCATTTTGTATAATTTTTTTTTTGTTTTGTTTTATTTTATTTCATTTAATATATTAGGATTAGTTTTTAGGAAGTTATTTTTCGTTTTATTAGATTTTGTAATTTTGTTTAGGACTTTAGCTTTTATTTTTATTAGATTTTTAGATTTTATTTTATTTTATTTTATTTTATTATTTGAGTTTTTTTAGGAATTTAATTTTAATAGATTTAATTATATTTATTTTTAACTTTATTGACTCTTTTTATTTTTTAGTTTCAATTAGTTTATTTTTTATTTTTTTAAAGGTGCAAATGACACACACCATCCCATACACACACCCTCACCATAGCTAATCCTACACCTTCATCATCTTCCCCACTCAACCTTTCACCCACTTTCTCTCACCTCCCACCATTAACAAAATCCAAACACCAAAACTCAACCATTAAACCCACTACCAACCCCAAACCACAATGCGACCCAACAACCCTTAATCCTCCATCCAAACCCGAAATTCGGCAAACTATCCAACCCGACCATGGCTAACAAACCCACCTATCACCACCTGCCATCCCGCCATTTTCAAACCCATCCCCCAACATGTCAACTCCCATGCCGAACCCACCTCCACCTATCACCCGGGCGTCCGACCTCCACGAACAAGCGCCGGCGAACCCGAATCCCATCTCCGACCTTAACCCGTTTAAACCCCATTCCAGACCTCCATCAACCCGTCGCCAACCAGCCCGTCTTCTAACCCTCTCCGAACCCGGAAACGACCCATCATTTCATACCCAGATGCAACCAAAACCATATATCCATAAAACCTATTCAAGACCCATTTCACCATTTCAACCAAAAACCAATTTTAAACCCAATCGTACCTGCTTAAACCAAGACATATGAAAGCCAAATAAAATGCCACATATGTTTTAAAACCCACATGTCTTTTAAAACCCCATTTAACACCAACTTCCCAATATGCCCCCACCTAAATTCCAAACTCCCCATTTTATCCTACACCATTAGCCTTCCAATTATGCCCTTGCCCATATGTGCCCGTTATAAAAGCAAAGAGAAGACCCGTTTAAGAAGATTTTTTTTTGTAGAGAGATACTTAGAGTAGAAAAATACCATAGAGAGAGAAACACCTTGTAAATACAATTTTTTTATTTTCTTTTATATTTTTAGAGATTAGTGAGAAATCAAATTGTTGAGATATTCAATCGAGTGTATGTATTAAATTAAAAATATTTTGAAGCTCATATTGAATGGATATTATTCAATCTCAATGAAGATTAGAGTTCAATTGTGCAAATCAAGGAGACTTGAATGAAGATTTGTTCTCTTATTACTACCTTTTTTAGTTCTTGCTTAGTTTGTTGATAATATTGCATTGTGTATTTTATCATCAGGTTAGGCTAGAAACCCCTTTCAAGGAGTGGGGTGATCCCACTTTTTGATGTTAATCCCATTTTAGTTAGTTTATTTAAATTAAATGTCCCTTCAATGATTAATTTTGCACTCTTACATTTTGATTTACACCTCGAGAGAGGGTAAATGATTTTCGAGAAAAAAATGAGATTCTAGTCTTATTTTATATTTTAGGATCGAACTAGAGATTAGTTTTTCTAAAAAGTGAAATTATCTCTTTGAATTTCAACTCTAGGCTTATTTTTATGATTTAAACTAGTTTAGTAAATCGATCCTGGCGGGTGGTTTGTCAAATGATGTTTGAAAATACTTGTAACAACCCGCCGAATGGGATACCGGGCGATCACTCCTATATCAAATTATAAGAGGAGTTACATATGGATCATTCTTAGCATCACTGTCGAAAATCCATTTAATTACTAATATCCTATTAGGTGAGCGTTAAATTTTTTTACCTAACTACTCTTTTTAACGATCAAAATAAAACATCCACAATTAAATGCGTAATTGAACTGAAATGAAAATGAAATAAATTAAATTAACCGAACACTCGGTTCAAATTATACAACCATATCGAATCACGTGCGAAGAATAAATAAAATCAGTTGGACCATTGGCCCGAATGTTTGTACAATATCTCCTATCTAGAGTGCAAGGAAAGAAGCGTCTACCGATAACCCGCAAGCATCCACAGCTGCTGCAGCAGACGTCTGACTCGAAGGAAGTTTCCATCCAGGCGTCCCTGTGTCTGGACACCTATATATATATAATATATAGAAAGAAAGGAAAGTAGATAAACGGGTCAGAGCCCGAATTTTGAAAATATTTTGCAAGTGCATAAATGCTTTATTTTTAGAAAAATAGTTTTATCTCATATTTAAATTGGTATCGCACTCCCATGAGATACCCCTCACCTCTCCTCTAGTAGTGCATACCTAACGCATCCTAACAACACTTCCTAGTCAAGCTACCCCGCCTAACTAGTCTAATAACCTATCCACTATCTACCCTAGATAGTCCAAGTGCTAAGGGCTAAACTTCCCTCCATTCTCAACACTGCACTAAGTTCGTGCGTGGGGTGTCTCACAAAGCGAAATCCAAATAAGGAACCCCCCCGATACACTACTACTTAGCAGGGTTAATGGTAGAGATCCATTAGGCCCGTAGCACACACAAATGTATAAATATATATATGTGTACATTTACAATATACGTCCGGATAATATCTCCCGGACTGAGGTTTACCAATTCAATTATATCTTTATAATACACATCCGGATCTACCTCCCGGACTGAGGTGTATTCGATACACAAAGTATTTATCATTTTTATTTCAAAACTTTCCATTTCCCTTCTCATATCCAGGAAATGTATTTAAAAGCCAATTCATTAGCATGAATTGCTATACCAAAACATATATCTTTTTAAAAGCCAATTTTATTAATATAAAAATGCTTTTCCTTTTTCAGTTATCCCATTTCCCTTTTTATATTCAGGAAATGTATTTAAAAGCCATTTTTATTATCATAAAAATGATTTTACCATATCATATGCTTCCACATCCCTTTTTCCATCCGGGAGTGTTACCGAAGCTAAACATATAACCCATTTCCCTTCCTATATCCAGGAAATGTAATTAAAGCCAATCCATTATCATAAATTGCTTTAATATAACGCGTTCTAAGACCGCCCGTCCGGATTTCTCCACTGTGCACGCCCCTAAATGGCTATCATCTTCCAGGGCCTATCATCAAGACAACCTGGGATCCTACATCGCAAGACGTCGGGAAGCGGCCATGTGCTTGCGGGATAGTCAAGACCACACCTGGAATCTCCTAACCAGCGCAGAAAAATATATATCAACAAACGCTCACATGGCCTATAGGACTATATCCACCCTGCATTCATTAGCCACGGGGCTTCACCATACGTACGCAACATCCCTTATGATAGCGATTTAGAGAGGTGTGCAATCCATATTTTATCAATTATGAAAATCATTTATTTATCATTTTGAAAATATTCATTTTTATATTTTTCAAAATCATTTCCATCATAACATATATATATACCTAAATCACACAGTATATACATATCCTATATATTCTTCCTAGAATATATATAAACGGCCATAGTGGCCTATAGCATCTAGCGATGATCAATAATCCCAAAGATTCCCTCCAGGAATCATAATCATGCATTCATATAAGCATCATACTAAACCCAAATATTTCTTAATTTAATAATCACTATATACCTCAATCCCATCTAAGGATTTATTGGATATCTCCAATGATACCCTTCACTCTAAATGAAATCAACAAATATCTATATTCCCAGTTTATCCTAATTATCTCCTAGGATACACTTAAGGATATTCGATATAATTATGCTTTCTATAAGCATAATTATATAGGCCTGTATGCCTACGAGAAATAACCTCGGGATTTATCTCACCCGAACAACCTTAAATTCAACGAGTTAAGGATTTCATTTCCTTGAACCCCAAGACTACACCTAGTCCAATTAATCATTTAGAAGTCCCCAATATAATTTAGGAATCCTAATCCATCAATTTCTACAAATATTCTATTTTCCTCGAAAATATAGATTAAGGGTTATATACTAAAAACCCTTACTTTACCCTCCTAAATTGCCTTCATTTATGGACCATAAAGTCCTAAAAGGTCCTTTAGGTTATTACCTAATTAACCTCAAAGTAAGATGAAATGGAATCTATCCCATCCAAATCATCCTAGAAAAATTATCCACTTTCAGCAGGGGTCGATCGATCGACCCCCATGATCGATCGATCGATCAAGTCGGGCAGCTTCTTCTCCGAGAAGCTGTTTCGGCCATGGAAGCTTCCCCCAAGCTTCCATTTCCTCACCCAACGGCCTACAACTTCTACCAACAACAAATACACCTATAATACGGGTCCTAAACATCATAGAACCCGGAATCACCCAATATTTTTGGTTAATTTCTAAAAATCTCCAATTATCAAATTTTAGGGGTTTATTCGTTTTAACTCCCAAAAACCCATTTTATCCACGAATACCCCACCCAAAATCATTAGGGTTTGTTATACCAACAGTGATATGAGATATTTATGCTTAAAAATAAATAAATCAAGTAAACACTTGCCTCGTGGATAAAATCCGACGTCCTCGAGCCGAATCCCGCGGAGGCTGGCCAGAATCTCCCCCTTTTACCTCTTTCCCCTTCCTCTCTCTCTCTTCTCTCTCTTTTCTTTCTTTCTTTCTCTTTTTCTCCCTCTCTTCCTCCTTTTATAAGGAGAAAAGGGTTTTAAACCCTTAAAACCCAAAAACGACTCGTTTACCCAATTACGAGTTACTTTTACCTCTAAAATTACCCAAAACTCAATTTCGACAATCGGACACTCTTTTCCGACTATCTCGAACATTCCGAGACTCATGGCGCAGTTGAAATTTCCATCCGAGGTACTTGACCGCAAATCACTATTCTAACCCATAAAAGTAATTGCGGGTTTTCCAATTTAAAATCTGACCTTTTCGTCAATTTTCTCCACGACGACATATAATTAAATTATAGCGACCTATATAGTCCGAAAAGTAATTACAATACCTATCGAAAATCATTAAATCCTCAAAAATCCCAAAATCACTATTTCGAGAAATTCTCCAAATTCCAAATTATACTTAATTATGGAATTAAATCCTCTCCAAAAGGGCGGGTTGTTACACTACTTTTCAAGAGTTGTAGGAGTGTTGAATTTAATTTTCTGAAATGTTATTATTAAAATTACATTTGCAATGAGAGTTGATTTGTGATTTTGATACTAACTTGGGATAATTAATTTTAATGAATTAATTAATTTTGATTAACTAGAATATTTGGTGTCATCCTATTCCTTGTTAGTCCTCACTTTTATTTCCTCACTCATCTCATATTTTACATTTTATTTAGATACATTTCACTTATTTTTCATCACACTTTTTAGTTAGTCTTTAGAACTTTGATTTTACTTTAGTTATTTCTCCATTCTCAAAATTTGTTTTAATATTGAAAAAGCTATAAAAAATAGAAAATGCAAAAAGTTAAAAAATAAATTAAATAAAAAAATTAAGTACATCTTTCCTCTCTTGCATGTTTCACCCTTAGATTTGGATTAACACCCTTACTTACCTCTACACTTTAGATTATTATATTTTTTAGGTATTTGAAGGTTTTGATTAACTTGGCTTGCGACAACGACATACACACAAAAAGCTAGTTATCAAATGGCGTCGTTGTCGATATTTGGAACTTGAAACACGTGAGAGGATTTTCCATTTTGTGATTCATTTGTATTCCGTTTATTTTTATTTTTTTCGTACCATTTTTCATTTTTTTTAGAATTCTTGTATCAGGACTTTATTATCTTGGCTTGTATTACGATGCTAGGAGACACCATATTTTTCGTTTAAATTTTTAATAAAAAGAAGACAAGCGTGTAAGGAAACCGTACAAGGTAGAGAGAGGGCATTTAAGGGCGAGGAAAAGAAGCCTCTCTACTTTGGGTCGATAAGACTTCCGGGGCCGACTGAGATAGGTGTGATCTCCCTCGGTCGATTCAAATTGTTCATCACCCCACTGCGTAAAAACCATGGGAGGTACAGTTCTATCACGCCTCTCCTGTCAGCGAGTCAATTCTTGTATGTGACTACGTGCTCTTACTTGATTTTATTATCGCATTTATATTCGAATATGTGTGATTAATTAACCAATTAAGACCTATACCCGGTCATTCACGAGAAGGGATTTCATCACCCTACTCACTCGCTTACCATTTGTGTGCTACCCTAGCCATCATTCAATTTAAAATCAATGAACTAGGTATCCTAATAGGAGAATATTTTTACAAAGGCGATCACTCATATAATTTCGTGACTTTTATCGCTCGCGGACTTGATTAAAATTTGTCTACCCTTTCACTAATTTTGAAGATAAAAATTGGCTATGTGTTAGTTAGGATTTATCCTTGATTTGTGTGTGTTTAATTCAATTTTTTGGTAGTCGATTTTAGTGAGTTCGTTCCAAATTCAAGAGTCCATTTTTTTCCCCATCTTTTCTTCCAAAAAAAATTCAAAAATATTTTCTTGCTTTATTTTTCAAAAAATCCAAAAACATTTTCTTCCATTATTTTTTTTAGAAAATCAAAAAATATTTTCTTTATTTCATTTTTAGAAAAATCCAAAAATATTTTCTTTCCTTATGAAAAAATTTAAAAAATCCAAAAAATATTTCTCTCCACATGGCCGAAGAACGTCCCTTACGGGACTACTTCGGTCATTTTCCATTGTCACGTGACACGTGTGAGAGTGATCCCGAGCTGTCTCTTTATGATATACCTAGTGGTCTCACCTCTCTTACGAGTACCGTTGATACTCTTGACCCATCTATGCACGCATCTCCTATTCCACCACCCTCGGTGTCAAGTGTCTACGTGTCACATACTTTGTTGTGCACCCATTGTTCCGATGCCGATCACTTGTCCCATGAGTGCCCATACTTTTTATATCCCTATGAACCCACCATGGACCAAGTGTACCCATATGATACTCTTTCGGAACTCACTCCGACTTATTATCATGATGTATCTAATCCCCAGTTGTGTCAGTACCCTAGTTATTTGTGGAGGCGTGATCACCCTTCCGCACAATACGAATCCCTACTCGATGTTGCGGATCCTCACACGTTCCAACAGTCGTCATGTCAACCTTGTTCACTTTATCCTGATCAGTTCCCTCACTACACACCCCATGATTGTCAACCATTTGTCTCTCACGGAGATGCTTCTCTCGTGTATGACACACTTGACCCCATTCCCCACACTTCATATGAGTATTCTCCACATCTTAGTGAGTTGTGTCCATCTCAACCACCATCACCACCCGTCACTCCACCACCATCATCCACCTCCGCTCTCTAAATCCTCTGGCAAAAGTTCATACTTGAGCAAGAGCAATCCACTCAACTTCAAAATGAAGCCCTCCAAAGGCTTAAACATTGCTTTAATGAAATTGAGTGTGCGAAGGAGTCGTCTTTCTTTCCAAGTTAACCCGTTGTTTCCCCCACGTGGAGTGATGTTGCGTCGTCTTGTGTCAATGATTTTTTGTGTGACCACCCCTACCACCCCGAGAATCTCCATGTTGAGACCATTCCGTGGTCCGAGCCTCAAGTTGACACTTGTGTTGATTCTTCCATCGATAGTGAGCCGGATCACATCCCGCTCTGTCCAAAAGAACCCCACTTTGAGGTTCACCTTTCCTTTCCCTCTAAATCCGAAACAATGCCCGAGTCTACACCTATTGAGCCCATTACGTGTGTTCCCTAGGAATCACTTCATCCTAGGTTCAATCCAGCTACGTGTGATCATCATTTTTCGAGATTTAATTGGAGATGGTTTCTACCTCTCCGAATATGGATCTTGTTCCACCATACATGGCTCCCTAAGGCCAATATTTTTAATGATTCCTCAATCTCCGATCTTGGTGCATCATTTGAACCAACCACCCCATTCATCGATGATGTTCTTATGGAGAAGATGACCACTCCCTGTTTAGATATCACACTTACTCCCACGAGTGTCCTTGAGGATAATTCCTTGCCTCATGAGGAGTGTGTGACTCCTTCTCTTGAGTTGGATCATTTTCCTCCACGATTTATCCCACCCGATCCACCATTTATCCAACCTTTTACTCCACCCGACCCACCCATTATCGCTTCCCTCCCACCACCTGGTTTGGATCTTGATTTTACACATTTCATGTTTCCATCTACATTTTTAGATACGAAACTGAAACCACCCTCCACCTTCCATGAGAGTATATGTGGTGCTACTCTCTACTTCCTTGACACCGAGTTTGTTGCCCCATGCCCGCCATTCTATTGTGGTGTTAATTTTTCCCATCGACAGCTCCCTGGCGTCTCACAGCGCGACCATTACCATCGCCCATTCATAGAACTGTCGTGTGATTTATATTATCCCCACTATATTGCACGTTTAAAACCATTATGCCTCCCTCACCAACTTGAGCACCAATCTTATAGGATCCTTGTTGACCTCACCTTCCGGCTCAATAAGGCCGAGATCGATACCTCTTCACCCTTACCATTTCCTTTCTTACCCTTACCCTAATACCCACCCGCTCATGGTCCACCTATGCTTTGCATCATGTTATGCACTTTTCCATACAAGGGAATTGACTCTTTTATCCTTTTATCCATCAAAATTGACGCTTCAGTCTTGTTTGGGGGTGATTAGCATCACTCACTTTTTCTGTTGCACCTTACTTTCATAGATCTTTTCTTTAGGGTCAGAATGATTCGGTCTGGCTGAAAACATTAAACTTAGCACTACTGGTAGGTAGCCCGTCCTTTCTTGTATGAGTCACATCCTGTTTGGGGGTGGTGTTTCACATCACCCAATGCTTTCCAATGTTTATAGACCAATACACTTTTTGTTTTCTTTTCTCTTATGATTTATTCAGGTTATTTTTTGGCTTGATCTGTCCACTTCATTAACGGTTGAGTCTGGTATCCTCTTTCCTACCTTATGCTCTCAATTTTAAGTATCATATTATTTAACATTGAGGATGATGTTCCTTACTGTTTGGGGGTGGGAAAATTTATCAAAATCCTACCTCTTTTGAAAAAAATTTATTTTTAAACCAAATTTTTAAAATTTCGTGCACTTTCTTTCATCTCACTCATTGATGTGAATTTTCTATCATCCGTTTTGTAAGTCTAGGAATCCATGTAGAGGATTTATCTTTTTATAAATAGCTTATCTAATGCGTAACAAGGCATGTTGCACCATGAATTTATAGACTTAACAAAAATTTTGCACTTATCACGTCACTACGGTTTGGAGTTGAAGAGTACTATAATTCTGAAGCGAATCTTAACGATCACTAGTAGATACTTTAGCTTGTGAGATTTGTGCCTTTCATCCTTTCTAGAGTGTATTATGCAATCTCCGAGTCACAAGTTGATTCAACTTCTTTTGGGTCCGCACTTAATCATTGTATGATCTTATTATTTTTCATTAAAATTTCTGGCTTGATCACTGAGAACGACATCTTTTTGAGTTGTAAGAAACGCGTGTCTTGAAGTTTGTCCCGATCACTAGATTTTCACTCATTCACTTCACCCATTACCTTCCCATATTCTTCCATATTCCCATCTATTCCCCTCACCATCCATACACATTCCCCACTCCATTTTTATATCATCCATCAATTTTTTGAAAAAAAATGTGTTTCCAAATGTAAAATGTCTTCGGTGTTGAGAGTATAAAAGAAAAAAAGAAAGGGAGAAAAAGAGGGGGGGAAATAGAAAAATAGAGAAAAAATTCGAAAAAAAAAAGAGAGAAAAGAAAAGAACGAGAAAGTTTTTATGTAATAAAGACATTTTGTGCCAAAAATGCTATACACTCTTCTCACACATCCATCACTCATCCATCATCCATTCATCACCATCATACTTCACCTCATACCATCCTTTCCACCTCATTTCCCCTCACCTATATACATCAATGTTTTCCCCTAGGTGTTTGGGCGACGTTCTCACTATAGTGATTAGTATTCTTTCATGAGATCATTTTTCTTTCTAAATATCGTTCTTTCTTATATGTTTGTGAGACGTTTGACTTGCTTACATTTACTCACCTCCTCACACACAAAAGAAATACACTTATCCAAATCTTGAGAGTTCATTTGAGAGAGATATATCCTTCAGATTTTGAAGTTTAAGCATTGATTTCGAAAAGGCAATATAGGAACTACACTTATGATACTCAGCCCGTTTTGACTGATTCACACCACACACGTTGAGTTCTAGGAAGGTTGTGTCTTGAGTATTTACTTAGCTAACTTTTTATGCAATTCTAGCTTGTAGTTCTCAAAATATTTATCTCATGATGGATTTTGCGATTATTCTATGTCTAATAAGAGATTGACTACCTTTTGCAAATAAAGAATTTTGTGGGTAAATTCTCGGCAAACCCTTGCGTGACACAACTTGTCCTATAAGGAAACCTATAGGTTTAAAGGCTTGTTGCACAAGCTAAGTGCAATCGCAAGTGCCTGCGAAAGTGGTACACTTTTGGTTTCTTATCTTTCTCTTTCTCTCTATCTTTTTGCTCGAGGACTAGCAATGTTCTATTTTGGATTGGTGTGATAAGCACCAAAAAGTGTACTTCTTATACCCTGAATAGACGTATTTTAGTAGCTAATTCTCAGCCAATTGGGTCTTATATGCGTAAATATTTAATGTGCAGGCTTGATCACCATTTGTGGAAGTTTGACGCTTATTTTATGGCAAATATGCAATTTATGGAACAAATTCCCTAGTCCTGTAACCTTAAACCGAGCCTAAACTTAGACCAAACCTGTAACACCCCAACGCGCCCGAAAGAGACACGTGGCATGATACTATGATAAAACTAAACCAAAACCATCAATCAACAAGTATAGAGCATCTAAATGTCCATAATTTAAATAAAACAAATCCATAATTCTTCTATTGCCACAATGATGATTACAATAAAGTTTCTCTCAAAATACACATTTCTCCAACAAAAATTACACCACTAATCTATACATAAAAAATAAATCTTCCAAGCCATGCTCTAAAATATTTCTCCAAAATAGCCCATAGCGTCCCAATCCACGCTAACCTGTTACTAAAAGAAAATACGGGGAAGTACATAATATGACAGGAACAGATGCGAAAAATAATTAGCACGGTTAATAAATCGCAACAATACGAATGGCATATGCAAATCAAATGCAACACTCAAGCATTATATCAATATTAATTTCTCAAAAACAAATTAATGAGCCACTAGGCCTCACCTCACCGCACCTATGCATTCTCAAGCATATCCTCATTTTGGTCTATTAGCGGGTGCCCATTCTCCGTGCTATATTAAAATCTCATGTCACAATGCTCAAATCACAATATAATAAATCACTATGAATCAAATTTAGATTCGAACAATTTCCTCAGAATTTAAAAAATATCTTAATTGAATATGAGTGCAATCGACACAGAAATCAAAACAGAATACTCTCGAGAGAATTTAAGAGCATATTGTGTAAGTCCGTTACCTCAAAATCATCACATGAATCGTCACATAAATCTCAGCCACAAAATCTGATCGCACCATCACGTTCCTCCCGCGAAAATAATCAAAACTCATTCTAGCCCCAACACGAGATAACCCCAAATAGACCTCCAAATCTTAGGTTGAACATTGAAGAAAATAGGGGCTAGGGTTTTCATATAGAGGGAGAGGAAATAAAATATGTATTCTGCATTTTTGTGTCTGTGAAAAAGTGGTTTAAAGGTCCACCCACGACTTATATTTATAAGGGAAAAAGATAGAATTTGAAAAGCCTCCAACACTTAAAAAATAAATATGTCGACTCAAATCTGGGCACAGTCAATCGATCGACTCCCAGGGTCGATCGATCGACCCTACAGATCTAGCGACAGTTCCCCCACAAAATGCCTATAAGGCAAATATTAAAAACTCCCCTAAAAATCCATTTTAAATCCGATATCAATTTCGTTTGAAGACTTATTCTTATAAAATCATAACCAACATATTTTACTAATAAAAAATTGTAAATCCAAAAATTTATTTTTCTCAAATATTCCAAAATTAATTTAAAAATACCCATTTAAAAATCCGAGTTTTTAGAGATTTTCTTTATGAGTTTGTCATAGTGTTCATTGATGACATTTTGGTCTTTTTGCGCACGGAGGAGGAGCATGTCGAGCATCTTCGTATGGTCTTGTAGATGTTGCGGGATCACCAGCTATATGCCAAGTATGAGAGATGTTGGTTTTGGCTTCGAGAAGTGCAGTTATGTGGCCATATTGTGTCGAAGTAGGGGATTGTCGTGGACCCAAGTAAGTTGTCAGCGGTGAGGAAGTGGGGTCAGCCCAAGACACCGACTAAGATCAAGAGTTTTTTTGTATTAACAGGGTATTACCGTCGTTTCATCAGAGGGTTCTCCAAGATAGTAGGGTCGTTGACCAATTTGACTCGAAAGTGGGTACCCTTTGTATGGAGCGATCAGTGTCAGTTGGCATTCAACGAGTTGAAGGGCAAGCTAACATCGGCCCCCATTTTGGCGTTATCGAAAACAGGAGTAGATTATTGGGTTTATACTGATGCGTCCTTATAGGGACTAGGAGGTATGTTGCAACAAGAAGAGTGGGCTATAGCTTATGCTTCCCGAAAGCTAAACCTCGCGAGAGGAATTACCCCACTCATAATTTAGAGTTGGTCGCGGTCATTTTTGCCTTACGGATTTGGAGGCATTACCTTTTTGGGGAGAGGTTCACCTTGTTCATGGACCACAAATCACTCCAATATTTGTTTACTCAAAAGAACTTGAACATGAGGCAGATGAGGTGATTGGAGTTCGTGAAGGATTATCAGTTTGATATTCAGTATCATCATGGTAAGGCCAATGTAGTTGCGGATCCGTTGAGCCGACGACCCATGGAAGGTTTGGTGGCAGTTTGGAAGGAGAAATGGAGCAAACTTATGTATGATGATGAGATTGCCAGCGCATGTATGGCGATTTTATCAGTCACTCCCGAGATTTTTATGCGGGTGGTGTAGGCTCAGGCGAACGATCATTTGTGCTAGGACAGGGTGAAATAGTTGCTAGTAGAGGGTGAGGATTCTTAGTTCATTAGCTCCGAGGGTGGGCTATGCTTTAATGGTTGGTTTATCATGAAAGATGAGGAAGATTTGAGACACACTGTGTTGATGGAGGCTCATGGATCTAAGTTTACGGTACATCCAGGTGGGGACAAAATGTACCAATATATGAGAAGGCGATACTGGTGGACAGGGATGAAACGAGAGATCGCGGAGTTCATCTTGAAGTGTGCCATGTGTCATCTTGTTAAGGTAAAACATCAGAAATCGTCGGGGATGTTACAACCACTTGAGATTTCGGTGTGCAAGTGGGAGAGCATCTCTATGGACTTCATTATGGGGTTACCTGTTTCATAGAGGGGACGCGATTGTATATGGGTCATAATTGAGCATTTGACCAAGGTGGTCCATTTTCTTCCGCGCCGTACGAATTTTGAGACTTTGCAGTATGCGGGACTACTCGTCGCGGAGATAGTCAAATTGCACGGGGTCTTAATCAATAAAGTGTTCGATAGGGACGAGATTTTTGTATCAGATTTTTGGCAAAGCGTTCAGGAGGCTATGGGCACCGAGTTGAGGTTGAGTACTTCCTATCACCCCCAGACGGATGGGAAAATAGAGAGGGTGAATCAAATTCCTGAAGATATGCTACGGATGTGCATTCTTTATTTTGGGGGAGGTTAGGAGCAGTACCTTCCTTTGGTGGAGTTCGCGTATAATAACTCGTACCAATTTACTATAGGCATGGCCCCAATATAGGCATTGTAAGGTAGGCCTTGTCGCTCCTCAGGTTGTTGGTTGGAGGTGGGGGACAACATGCTTTTGGGCTGCTAAGATTGATTTAATTCGGGTACGTATCCGTGTATCCCAAGATGGATAAAAAAGCTACACAGATGCAAATTGGAAGCATGTAGAGTTAGAGATCGAGGATCAGATGTTAGTGAGGATATCCCTTATACAAGGGGTGATGAGATTTGGCAAAAGGGGGAAGTTAGCGCCAAGGTATGTGGGCCCTTTCCCCATCATTGAGAGAGTTTGATCGGTAGCGTACCATTTGGGTTTACCCGATCATCTTCAGCGTATTCACGATGTATTTCATGTTGCACCATTATAGAAATATAAGAGTAGTCCAAGGGCGTTTTGGCATGTCCCACTTGAGGAGATAGATTTGCAGCCCGATATTTCTTACGGGGAGAGGCCAGTAGCAATCTTAGATCGCTGCGAGTGCAAGTTAAGATCTAAAGTAGTGCTGCGTATTCGGGTTTAGTGGGGTCATCATAGTGCCGACTAGTCCACTTGGGCGGGTGAGGTGGATATGCGGGAACAATATCCAGAGCTATTTACTACATGTACGTCTGAATTTAGGGGACGAAATTCCCTTGTAAGGGGGGAAGTATGTAACACCTCATAATTTCAAGGTTATTTTTTAATTAATTAATAATTCACTTGTGTCATAAATTAAGGGTCAATTATTTAATAGTCCCTACTATAAATATATATTTTTTAAAAAGGACACATATTTTTAGTTTAACCCATTTAGTCCCTCAAACACTTAATATTCTCTTATTTTTAGAGGTTCGCGCCAGCGGCACTCCCTTTCCAAAATATGTGGCAAAGGACTTTTTGAGGCAAAATAAAAAGGCATGGACTAAATGAGTATTAAAAAATGTTTGAGGGACTATTTGTTATATGTCCCATAAATTAATGAGAAATAATTAATGGGAATATATAAAAGTGAATATATTTAAATAAGTGAACGAGTGAGAGTTAATTTTAAAATTTTATTCCGGATGGTGATTTTGAGCGCGCAGTTGAGTCCGGTAGGGTCGAAATAGCCCAAAATGAGTGGTTATATGCATATATTTGGTGTCGAGGCCTAATCATACATATTTGAGCTCCATATAGAGAGTATGGATCCTTTTTAAAGTCCTATAGGCCCAAAAACGTGAATAGGATTTTTAACCCCAAATGTGTAAAGGTTAAGCAACTTAAATCACATTAGAAGACTAAAAAGGGAAAAAGATAAAGGGAGAGCCAAAGAGAAAAGGAACTTGGGAATCTTGGAGGGATTGTTTCAGTTGCAATTAAACACCTTCACTCAAAGCCTCAGATCTTCATTTTGGGGCAAGTGGTTTAAATTATGAATATTAAATTGTATCTATGTTTTCATATTAAAAGAGGTGGAATTCCATTAAATACTAGGGTTTTTTCTTGAAAAAATTAGGGATTTCCTTTTTAATGAGATTAATAAATCTGTAGGGGTTTTTGCAATTGATGAAATTGATAAAATTGTTAGGGCTAGATTTGTGATAAATCTATAGTGCAGAATTATATACGGAAATATATATATATATATATATATATATATATATATATATATATATATATATATATGGTGTGAAATGTATAGATAATATAACTTGTGGGAATGATATATGATTTAAAGTGAGAAATGATGCTTTATGAAAGATAATGTGAATAATGACTCATAAAAATGTACTATTCTCGCTTGGGTTGCAGTAGTGGCAAGTAGTTAGATATCTCAGACAAAACTACTTATAGGGGATTAACTAGGTGAGTCATATATAGTTTTCATTAGGCATGCACATTAGAGGAGGGGCAATGTGTCTTTAAGAGAGTGTGCGGCACCAATTTAAATATGGAAATTTACTTGCATTTTTATTTACTTGCATTTAAATTCAGTTGCTTAATATTTTCAAATGTTTTTAGGTACTAACCCTCGCTATATAAAATTTTCAAAACTTTTTACGTGTCTCTCCACTAGGATGCCTGACTTGATTTCATTCTAGGGACTCGCAACAGCAGCGTGTGTGGACGTTGCAGGATTCAGATAGCCGCATCTAGGGGTGGCACTTTTTGACACGACGCGATAACCCGATACGAACTGGACACGAAGTTAGCGGGTTAGGGTTGACGATATCTTGACACGAACCCGAATATGACACAACCCGCCAACACGAATAATAAATGGGTTGGGTTAGTGTCAAACACGTATAACTCGAAATGACACGAATAGACGCGCTTAACTCGTATTTTATGGAGAATATATTAGATAATTTATATATCTTGATAGACATTCTATTAAATTCATGGAGAATCGGATGATAAATTATTTATGTGTTGAAAGAAGTTGAAATTAATTAAATTTAAGTTATTGTAGGCCTATGATTGGTATGATTGGCTATGAGAGAAGAAAAAAATTATTTTATATTTTACTTAATGGGTTATGCGGGTCAACCCGAACACGACACGATAATAAATAGGTCAGGTTAGTGTTTGCTCATCTGACACGATTAGTTAAATGGGTTGGGTTAGGGTTTACTAATACTTGACACGAACCCGACATGACACGACCCGAACACGACACGACGCACACGAATTGCCACCCCTAGCCGCATCTATTTCTTATGTTCCTAGTGTATGGATCCTTATTAGATTTCGAGCATTTAGTTCACAGATTATCTAGTATCTTCTCAGATTGTATGGGATTTATTACTCTTTGCTAGTGTGGCTTGGTTGTGGATTTAGCTGATGGTTTATTAGGCAAGACTGTTATTACTCTATATCATGATTGGTTTCCATTAGCATTTGTTGTGTTACTTTATTTCCATACTTATATTGTTTTGGATTAATAAAGATAAAATTTGGCATCAGCTTAATGAAAGACTAGGTGGTTAGTAATCAATGTCTGGACGACAGTGATGCTACGAATGAACTGGATGATATTCCTATTTAATTTGATATATGACTGATCACCCGTTATTTTATTAGGCGGGGTGTCACAAAACCTTCATCCAAGCCTTTCTGTGTTGAGTTTGTACCTTTATTATTTTTCTAGATTTTTTTTTTAAGTTGTTTTATTTTTTGGATTTATTTTAGATATATTTAGAATTTTTTAGGATTTATTTTCTATTTTTATATATTTCATTTCATTTAGTAAAATTTTTTTTTTTGCTTTATTTTATTTTATTTTATTAGGATTAGTTTTTAGGAAGTTATTTTTAGTTTTATTAGATTTTGCAATTTTGTTTAGGACTTTAGTTTTTATTTTTATTAGATTTTTAGATTTTTTTTATTTTATTTTATTATATGAGTTTTTTTAGGAATTTAATTTTAATAGATTTAATTATATTTATTTTTAATTTTATTGACTCTTTTTAACTTTTAGTTTTAATTAGTTTATTTTTTATTTTTTTTAAGGTGCAAATGACACACACACACACACCATCCCATACACACACCCTCACCATAGCTAAACCTACACCTTCATCATCTTCCCCACTCAACCTTCAACCCACTTTCTCCCACCTCCCACCATTAACAAAATTCAAACACCAAAACTCAACCATTAAACCCACTACCAACCCCAAACCACAATGCGACCCAACAACCCTTAATCCTCCATCCAAACCTGAAATTCGACAACCCATCCAACCCGGCCATGGCTAACTAACCCACCTAACACCACCTGCCATCCTGTCATTTTCGAACCCACCTCCACCTATAACCCGGGCGCCCGACCTCCACGAACCAGCGCGGACGAGCCCGAATCCCAGCTCCGACCTTAACCGTTTAAACCCCATTCCAGACCCCCATCAACCTGTTGCCGCCCAGCCCGACTTCTAACCCTCTCCGAATCCGAAAATGACCCATCATTTCATACCCAGATGCAACCCAAACCACAAATCCATAAAACCTATTCCAGACCCATTTCAAACAAAAATCAATTTTTAACCCAATCGCACCTGCTTAAACCAAGACAAATAAAAGCCTAATAAAATGCCACATATGTTTTAAAACCCCGTTTATACCCAACTTCCCAATATGGCCCCACCTAAATTCCAAACATCTCCCCATTTTATCCAACACCATTAGCCTTCTGATTACGCCCCTTGCCCTAATGTGTCCGTTATAAAAGCAAAGAGAAGACCCATTTAAGAAGAGTATTTTTTTGTAGAGAGATAGTTAGAGTAGAAAAATACAATAGAGAGAGAAAAACCTTGTAAATACTTTTTTTTTATTTTCTATAATTTTTTTACAGATTAGCGAGAAATCAAATTGTTAAGAGATTCAATTGAGGTGTTGTATTAAATTAAAAATATTTGGATGCTCATATTGAATGGAGATTATTCAAGCTCAATGAAGATTAGAGTTCAATTGTGCACATCAAGGAGACTTGAATGAAGATTTGTTCTCTTATCTCTACTTTTTTTTAGTTTTTCTTAGTTTGTTGATAATATTGCATTATGTACTTTATCATCATGTTAGGCTAGAAACCCCTTTCAAGGTGTTTGGTGATCCCATTATTTAATTTTAATCCCATTTTAATTATTTTATTTAAATTAAATATCCCTTTATTGAATAATTTTGCATTCTTACATTTGGATTTACGCCTCGAGAGAGGGTAAATGATTTTCGAGAAAAAATCGAGATTCTAGTCCTATTATCCATTTTAGGATCGAACTAGAGATAGATTTTTCTAAAATGTGAAATTATTTCTCTGAATTTTAACTCTAGGCTTATTTTTATTATTTAAACTAGTTTAGTAAATTGATCCTGGCGGGTGATTTGACAAATGATGTTTGAATCTACTTTTCAAGATTTGTAGGAGTGTTGAATTTAATTTTATAAAAGGTTATTATTAAAATTACATTTGCAACGAGAGTTGATTTATGATTTTAATACTTACTTGGGATAATTAATTTTAATGAATTAATTAATTTTGATTAACTAGAATATTTGGTATCATCGTATTCCTTGTTAGTCCTTACTTTTATTTCCTCACTCATCTCGTATTTAACATTTTATTTAGATACATTTCACTTATTTTTTGTCACACTTTTTAGTTAGTCTTTAGATCATTGATTTTAGTTTAGTTATTTCTCCATTCTAAAAAATTGTTTTAATATTTAAAAAGCTAAAAAAATGGAAAATACAAAAAGTTAAAAAAGAAATTAAATAAAAAAAATGAATTTCATCTTTCCTCTCTTACATGTTTCACCCTTAGATTTGGACGGACACCCTTACTTACCTCTACACTTTAGATTATTATATTTTGTCGGTATTTGAAGGTTTTGTTTAACTTCGCTTGCAACAACGGTATACACACAAAAAGCTAGTTATCAAATGGTGTCGTTGCCGATCAAAGGTTTTGTATTAGGACTTTATTATCTTGGCTTGTATTGCGGTGCTTGGAGACACCATATTTTTCATTTAAATTTGTAATAAAAAGAAGACAAGTGTGATAGGGAAACTGGACAAGGTAGAGAGAGGGCGCCCAAAGGTGAGGAAAAGAATCCTCTCTACTTTGGGTCGGTAAGAAACCTGGGGCCGACTGAGATAGGCGTGATCTCCCCCCGGTCGACTCAAATTGTTCATCACCCCACAGCATAAAAATCGTGGGAGGTACAGTTCTATCACGCCTCTCCTATCAGCGAGTCAATTCTTGTATGTGACTACGTGCTCTTACATGATTTTATTATCTCATTTATTTTCTAAGGTGTGTGATTAATTAATCAATTAAGACCTATACCCGGTCATTCATGAGAAGGGATTTCATCACCCAACTCACTCGCTTACCATTTGTGTGCTACCCTAGTCATCATTCAATTTAAAATCAATGGACTAGGTATCCCAATAGGAGAATATTTTTACAAAGGTGATCACTCGGATAATTCCATGATTTTTATCGCCCGTGGACTTAATTAAAATTTGACTACCCTTTCACTAATTTTGAAGATAAAAATTGGCTATGTGCTAGTTAGGATTTATCCTTGACTTGTGTGTGTCCAATTCAATTTTTTAGTAGTCGGTTTTAGTGAGTTCGTTCCAAATTCAAGAGCCCGTTCTTTTCCCCATCTTTTCTTCCAAAAAAAATTCAAAAATATTTTCTTGCTTTATTTTTCAAAAAATCCAAAATCATTTTCTTCGTTTATTTTTTTTAGAAAATCGAAACTTATTTTATTTCTTTCATTTTTAGAAAAACCGAAAAATATTTTCTTTTCTTTTGAAAAAAATTTAAAAAATCCAAAAAATATTTCTCTCCACATGGCCGAAGAACGTCCCTTACGGGACTACTTTGATAATTTTCCATTGTCACGCGACACGTGCGAGAGTGATCCCGAGTCGTCTCTTTATGATGTACGTAGTGGTCTCACCTCTCTTACGAGTACAGTTGATACTCTTTATCCATCTATGCAAGCATCTCATATTCCATCACCCTCCGTGTCAAGTGTCAAGTGTCGCGTACTTTGTTGTGCACCCATTGTTCATATGCCGATCACTTGTCCCATAAGTGCCCATACTTTTCATATCCCTATGAACCCACCATGGATCAAGTGTATCCATATGATACTGTTTCGAAACTCACTCTGACTTATTATCCTGATGTATCTAAACTCGAGTTGTGTGAGTACCCTAGTTATTCGTGGATGTCTGATCACCCTTCCACACAATACGAATCCCAACCCAGTGTTGCGGATCCTCACACGTTCTAACAACCGTCATGGCAACCTTGTTCACTTTATCCCGATCAGTTCCCTCATACCCCATGATTATCAACCATTTGTCTTTTACGGAGATGCTTCTCTCGTGTATGGCACACTTGACCTCATTCCCCACAGTACTTATGTGTATTCTCCTCATCCTAGTGAGTTGTGTCCACCTCAACCACCACCACCGCCCATCACTCCGCCACCATCATCCACTTCTGCTCTCGAAATCCTCTTGTAAGAGTTCATATTTGAGCAAGATCAATCCACTCAACTTCAAAATGAATCCCTCCAAAGGCTTGAACAACACTTTAATGAAATTGAGTGTGCAAGGGAGTCGGCTTTCTTCCCAAGCTAACCAGTTGTCGCCCCCGCGTGGAGTGATGATGCATTGCCTTATGCCACTGATTTTGAGTGTAACCACCCCGAGAATCTCGACGCTGAGACCATTTCGTGGTTCGGGCCTCAAGTTGACACTTATGTTGATTTATCCATCGATAGTGAGCCTGATCATGGTAACACCCCGTAATTTTGAGAATTTAGTATTTGCTTATTTTTGGGAGAAATAAAAAAATATTTAAATTGGAGAAACTTAAATTTATGATTTGGAGAATGTATTTGAGTGGGAAGAATTATTTATAATTGGCGACTTTAAGATAAATTGTTCGAATTAATGTGTGTCGCATTTTGAGGGCGAAATTTGAAAATGTTATAAAGTATTTCAGATGACAATTCTGAGTGTGCGGTTGAGTCGTTGAGATAGTCAGAAAATACTACCCAGGGGTAGTAATCGGGTCTCGGGGCATTTTTGGGCATAGCCTGGCCCACACGGGGTGATTCGGGCCATTTTAATTAGGCCCATGAAGCCGAAAATGGGATTTGGGAATTTAAACCTAATTGAGGGAGTGTTAAACGACAGCTAACAATTATAAACCTAGGGTTTGAGAGAGACACAGAGGAAACAAATCAAGAAGCAAATTGTGGATCTTTTTGGAGACAAATCGAGGGACAAATTGGGTGTTCTTCATCAACACCTTCTCTACACCAACGGATCAGACTCTACGAACAATTCCAGGCAAGTGGTTAAATGTTATGATTCTTAAATTGATGATAATCAATTCATATTATGGGAGGTGTAAACTAAAATTCGTTTGGGTGGGTATTCATGTAAAATTGGGATTTTGGTAATTGATATACTTTAATGGGATTAAGGGTGAAATTTATTATGTTCATGATTCTGAAATGTAGAGGTATGAATCGTATGTTGAAACCAGTAATAATCGATGGTTAATTTATGTTAATAGGAATGAAAATCTTATTGGAGATTTGAAACCCGGATAAAACCCAAATCGGGAAAAAGTTGGAATTAATTGAAATTAGTTGTTGGATTAAGGTTTGTAGGACGATTAGAACCTATTTTAATGTGAAAATATCATTGATTATGACTAGAGGATGTTAAGAGAGGAACTAAAAGCACAATGGCTGAAACAGCAAGTCGAAGAAGAAGGGTACCTTTTTGATCGATCGATCGATGGAAGGGATCGATCGATCGGTGGTCCCAGATTTTTGACAGTTCGCCCATTTTTATATATAAGGGGGAAATTATATTTAATTTAATTCCTATGCCTTATTTAGGGATAAATAAATTGGAGGCACCTACTCCTAACAATTATAGGGGAAAGTAATTGGGATTAGGGAGGATTTACGTGAGGTACTTTATGGATAAATTTGGGGAATTAGATTTCAAATTTATTTATATACGTATTAAGTGAGCAAGTCCGGTTATATTGGATTAGCTACGCCAAGGTATTAAACTAATTATGGAGATAATCAAATTAATTTGGAGTCGGAATATAGACTTGGGTAATATTATATTAATTAATGTGTAAAGTATTTATATTAGAGTCGGACCATAGACTCGGGAGAAATATTATATTAATTGATGTGTGAATTAAATAAATTAGAGTCGTACCATAGACTCGGGACGATGATAAATTAATAAGTGATAAAATTAATTAAGTTGAGTCAGGCCAGAGACTCGGGAAATTTCAGGCAAGTGTTGCGGGTTTTTGAGTACACGGTAAAGTCGGGGTATATGTTATATATATACAGTGTGGTGATAGTGTGTACATATATATATATATATATATATGTGTGTGTGTGTGTGTGTGTGTGTGTGTGTGTGTGTGTGTGTGTGTGTATTGTGTGTGCTATTAAATATCAGTGATTAGATATTTATTTAATTTATATGCTCTAGTGCTATCAAGGGAGGTTACGCGATGTGGGTGAATCCCCTAGCTTGAGGAGTAGAGTGAGTATATCCCCAGGTCATAACGTCCGGTATATGGGTGAGGCGCTTATCTCACTTTCAGGGAAGGAATATAACTGCCTCCACCACGATTATATTTTTGGGCCAGGTTGGTGAGCGATTTCAACTTGGGTAACTAGGTTATGTGAGCACACCTAGTGAGATAGCACTTTAGAGGGAATCATCCGGTGAGGGTATACTCGGAGGGATGGATATACATATGAATTATGTGTGGATGTTTTAGTAAAGGTACGTATATAATGAGATGTAATATTATATGTGGGGTCATAATACAGTGTGTAATGTACTTACTTTTTATAACTTGTGTCACGGGTATATGATATTATTTAAAAGGAATTAATTAAGTTAATTGGTGAGATAAATTATGACCCATGAATTATTATACTCGGGTTAGAGTAGTATGGCAAGGGGAGATTACACCAGGACTAGTTGGACGGGGTAGTACAACTAGGTGGGGTTAAGGTAACCATTAGGTGTGAACATTAGTGGAGGGATGAGTATGTCCTCAAGAGAGTGTGACACTAACTTAAATATGAAGCGCATTCATGCATTTTAAATTAATGTAGTTAATTCACTTGCTAAATATTTTCAAAATATTTTGGGTTCTAACCCTTGCTATTAAACTATTTTCAAAACCTTTTAGGTGTCCAGCCACAGGGACGCCAGGATTGATATTCTATTCTAGGGACACGAAGCTGCGGCATATGTGGATGATAGTAGGATCTTGGATTAGACGCCTCATTCATTCTTTCCTAGAGTTGGAATCATCTATCAGTTTTAGTTTACTTAGGGCATGTCGCCCAGACTTTCAGTTGCAGTTTTCAGATTTATCTATTCAGTTGTTGGAAGATTGTTGTTGGACTATTTTATTTTAGTGGTCGATGGTTTATTCGGCAAGTAGTTAAATTTATTTGTTCACTTGATTTAATTCAGTTGTGTGAATGGTTTTTATTTATTTTCGCATGTACTGTTTGGTTTAATTAAAAAGTTAAAATTTGGCACCAGCTTTTTGGAATACTAGGTGGTTAGTAAGTTTTAAAAAGGTTTTCGACAGTGATGCTAAGGATGAACCAACTGAGATTCTTGTTTTAATTTGGTATAGGACTTATCACCCGATATTTTATTAGGCGGGGTGTCACAATCACATCCCGCTCTGTCCAAAAGAACCCCATTTTGAGGTTCACCTTTCCTTTCTCGCTGAATCCAAAACAATGCCCGACTCTACACCTATTGACCCCATTACGTGTGTTCCCAATGAACCACATCATCCCAGGTTCTCTCCGGCTACGAGTGATCACCATTGTTTCAAGATTGAATCCGAGATAGTCTCCACCTCTTCGAATATGGATCTTGTTCCACCATACACGGCTCCCTGAGCCCAATATTTTTAATGATTCCTCAATCTCCGATCTTGGTGCTTTGTTTGGACCAACCAACCCATTCATCGAAGATGTTATTGTGGAAAAATGACCACTCCCTCTTTAGATACCATCCTTTATCTCACCCGACCCACCCATTATCGCTTACCTCCCACCACATGGTTTGGATCTTGATTTTACACATTTCATGTTTCCATCTACATTTTTATATCCGAACCTGAAACCACCCTCCACCTTCCATGAGAGTATATGTGGTGCTACTCTCTACTTCCTTGACACCGAGATTGTTACCCCATGCCTGCCACTCTCTTGTGGTGTTGATTTTTCCCATCGATAACTCCCTCGCATGTCACAGCGCGACCATTATCATCACCCATTCATAGAACTATCGTGTGATTTATATAATCCCTACTCTATTCCACTTTTCAAACCATTATGCCTCCCTCACCAACTTGAGCACCATTCATATAGGGCCCTCGTTGCCCTCACCTTCCGGCTCAATAAGGCTGAGACCAATACCTCTTCACCCTTACCATTTCCTTTCTTACCCATACCCTAATACCCATCTGCTCTTGGTCCACCGATGCTTTGCATCATGTGATGTACTTTGTCATACAAGTGCATTGACTCTTTTAGCCTTTATCCAACAAGACTGATGCTTCAGTCTTGTTTGGGGGTGATTATCATCACCCACTTTTTCTGTTGCCCCTGACTTTCATAGATCTTATCTTTAGGGTGAGAATAGTTCGGTTTGGCTGAAGACATTAAACTTAGCGCTACCGGGAGGCAACCCGTCTTTTCTTGTATGAGTCTCATCCTGTTTGGGGTGGTGTTTCACATCACCCAATGCTTTCCAATGTTTATAGACTAGTACACATTTTTTTTCACTTTTTCTCTTATCATTTATTCAATTTTTTTTTGTTCATCTGTCCACTTCATTAGCAATTGATTCTGGTCATGTCTTTCCTACCTTATGTTCTCAATTTTAAAACTCATATTACTTAACATCGAGGACGATGTTCCTTTTTGTTTCGGGGTGGAAAAAATTATCAAAATCGTACCTCTTTTGAAAAAAATTGATTTTTAAACCTAATTTTTAAAATTTCGTGCAGTTTCTTTCATCTCACTCATTGACGTCAATTTTCTATCATCCATTTTGTAAGTCTAGGAATCAAGATGGAGGATTTATGTTTTTATAAATAGCTTATGTAATACGTAACAAGGCATGTTGCACAATGAATTTCTAGAGTCAACAAAATTTTTTGCACTTATCACGTCATTACGGTTTAGAGTTGAAGAGTACTACAATTTTTAAGAGAACCTTAAGATCACTAGTAGAGAATTTAGCTGGTGAGATTTGTGCCTTTCATCCTTTTTAGAGTATTTTACACAATATGCGAGTCATAAGTTAATTCAATTTCTTTTGGGTCCGCACTTAATCGTTGTATGATCTTATTATTTTTCATTAAAATTTTTGGCTTGATCACTGAGAACAACATATTTTCGAGTTGTAAGAAACGCCTATCTTAAAGTTTTTCCCAATCACTAGATTTTCACCCAATACCTTCCCATATTCTTCCATATTTCCATATATTCCCCTCACCATCCATACACATTCTCCACTCCATTTATATATCATCCATCATTTTTTTTTTAAAAAGGAGTGTTTCCAAATGTAAAATGTCTTCAGTGTTGAGATTATAAAAGAAAAAAAGAAAGAGAGCAAAATAGAAAAACAAAAAAAAATAGAAAAGTAGAAAAAAAAAGAGAAAAGAGAGAAAAGAAAAGAAAGAGAAAGTTTCTAGTTAAGCTTTTATGTAATAAAGACATTTTATGCCTAAAATGCTATACACTTTTCTCACACACCCATCACTCATCCATCATCCATATGTTACCATTATACTTCACCTCATACCATCCTTTCCATCTCATTTCCCATCACCTATATACATCAATGTTCTCCCCTAGGTGTTCGGGAAAATGAAACTCAACGTGGTGAATAACTCAACTTTCTCACTATAATGATTAACATTCTTTCATGATATCGTTTTTCTTTCTAAATATCGTTCTTTCTTATATGTGTGTGAGACGTTTGAACTTGCTTACATTTACTCACCTCCTCACACACAAGAGCGATACACTTATTTAAATCTCGAGAGTTCGTTTGAGAGAGAGATATCCATGAGATTTTGAAGTTTAAGAATTGATTCCAAATAGGCAATCTAGGAACTACTCTTATGATACTTGACCCCTTTTGACTGATTCACACCACACACATTGGGTTCTAGGAAGGAGGTGCCTTGAGTATTTACTTAGCTAACTTTTTATGCAATTCTATCTTGTATTTCTCAAAATATTTATCTCATGATGGATTTTGCGATTATTCTATGTCTAATAAGAGATTGACTACCTTTTGTAAATAAAGAATTTTGTGGCTAAATTCCCTGAAAACCCTCACGAGACACGACTCGTCCTATAGGGAAACCTATAGGTTTAAAGGCTTTTGGAACATGCTAAGTGCAATCGCAAGTGCCTACGAAAGTGGTACACTTTTGGTTTCTTATCTTTCTCTTTCTCTCTATCTTTTTGCTCGAGGACTAGCAATGTTCTGTTTTGGGTTGGTGTGATAAGCACCCAAAAGTGTACATTTTATACCCCGAATAGACGTATTTTAATTGCTAATTCTCGGCAAATTGGGTCTAATATGCCTAAATATTTAATGTGCAGGCTTGATCGCCTTTTTCAGAAGTTCGACGCTTATTTCACGACAAATGTGCAATTTATGGAGCTAATTCCCCAGTCCCGTAACCTTAAATCGAGCCAAAACTTAGCCCAAACCTGTAACACCCCAACACGCCCGAAAGAGACACGTGGCGTGATACTATGATAAAACTAAACTAAAACTATCAATCAACAAGTATAGAGCATCTAAATGTCCATAATTTAAATCCAACAAATCCATAATTCTTATATTGCCACAATAATGATTACAATACAGTTTCTCTCAAAATACACAATTCTCCAACAAAAATTACTTCACTAATCTATACATCAAAAATAAATCTTCCAAGCCATGCTCTAAAAATATTTCTCAAAAATAGTCGATAACGTCCCAATCCACGCTAGCCTGTCACTAAAAGAAAATACGGGGAAGTACAAAATATGACAGGAATAGATGCTAAAAAATAATTAGTACGGTGAATAAATCGCAACAATAGGAATCGCATATGAAAATCAAATGCAACACTCAAGAATTATATCATTATTAATTTCTCAACAACACATCAATGAGCCACTAGACCTCACCTCACTGCGCCTATGCATTCTCAAGAATATCCGCATTTTGGACTATTGGCGGGTACCCATTCTCCATGCTATATTAAAATTTCATGACACAATGCTCAAATCATAATATAATATATTAGAATGAATCATATTTAGATTCCAACAATTTACTCAGATTTCAAAGACTATCACAATTCAATATGAGTGCAATCGACACATAGATCAAAACGGAATACTCTCGAGATAATTTAAGAGCATATTGTGTAAGTCCCGTACGTGAAAATCATCACATGAATCGTCACATAAATCTCACCCACAAAATCTGATCGTACCATCAAGTTCCTCCCTAAAAATAATCAAAACTCATTCTTGCCCCAACACGAGATAACCCCAAACAGACCTCAAAATCTAAGGTAGAACATTGAATAAAATAGGGGCTAGGGTTTGCATATAGAGGGAAAGGAAATAAAACATGTATTCTACATTTTTGTGTCTGGGAAAAAGTGGTTTAATGGTCCACCCACGACTTATATTTCTAAGGGAAAAAGATAGAATTTGAAAAGCCTCCAACACTTAAAAAACAAATATGTCGACTCAAATATGGGCACCGTCGATCGATCGACTCCTAGGGTCGATCGATCGACCCTACAGATGTGGCGACTATTCCCCACAAAATGCTTATAAGGCAAATATTAAAAACTCCCCTAAAAATCCATTTTAAATCCGATATCAATTCCGCTTGAAGGTTTGTTCTTATAAAATCATAACCAACATATTTTATTAATAAAAATCTGTAAATCCAAAAATTTATTTTTCTCAATTTTTCCAACATTAATTTAAAAATATCCATCCAAAGATCCGGGTTTTTAGAGATTTTCTTGATCAGTTTGTCATAGTATTCATTGACGACATTTTGGTATATTCGGGCATGAAGGAGGAGCATGTCGAGCATCTTCGTATGGTGTTGCTGATGTTGCGGGATCACCAGCTATACGTCAAGTATGAGAAATGTTGGTTTTCGCTTCGAGAGGTGCAGTTCTTGGGCCATATAATGTTGGAGTAGGGGAATGTCGTGGACCCAAGTAAGGTGTCATCGGTAAGGAAGTGGGGTCAGCCCACGACACCGACTGAGATCAGGTGCTTTTTAGGATTAGCTGGGTATTACCTCAGTTTCATCAGAGGGTTCTCCAAGATAGCAGGGACGTTGACCAATTTGACTCGAAAGGGGGTACCCTTTGTATGGAGCGATCAGTGTCAGTTGGCATTCGACGAGTTAAAGGATAAGCTAACATTAGTCCCCATTTTAGTGTTATCAAAAGCAGGAGTGGATTATCGGGTTTATACTGATGCGTCCTTATAGGGACTAGGAGGTATGTTGCAACAACAAGAGCAGACGATAGCTTATGCGTCCCGGAAGCTGAACCCAAGAGAGGAATTACCCCACTCATGATTTAGAGTTGGCCTCGGTCATTTTTGCCTTGCGGATTTGGAGGCATTACCTTTTAGGAGGGAGGTTCACCTTGTTCACACACCACAAATCACTCCAATATTTGTTTACTCAAAGGGACTTGAACATGAGGCAGATGAAGTGGCTGGAGTTCGTGAAGGATTATCAGTTTTATATTCAGAATTATCCTGGTAAGGCCAATGTAGTTGTGAATGCGTTGAGCCGACAGCCTAATGAAGATTTAGTGGCAGTTTGGAAGGTGAAATGGAGAAAATTTATGCACGGATGGACAAACAGAGAGGGTGAATTAAATGCTTGAAGATATGCTACGGATGTGCATTCTTGATTTTGGGGGAGATTGGGAGCAGTACCTTCCTTTGGTGGAGTTTGTGTATAATAACTCGTACCAATTTACTATAGGCATGGCCCCATTTGAGGCGTTGTACGGTAGGCCTTGTATCTCAGTACGTTGTTGGTTGGAGGTGGGGGACAACAAGATTTTGGGGCGCTAAGATTGAGTTAATTCGGGTGCGTATCTGTGTAGCCCAAGATAGGCAAAAAAGCTACACAGATGCAAATCGGAAGCATGTTGAGTTAAAGATCGGGGATCAGGTGTTAGTGAGGATATCCCCTATACAAGGGGTGATGAGATTTGCAAAAAAGGGAAGTTAGCGCCAAGGTATGTGGGCCCTTTCCCCATCATTGAGACAGTTGGACCGATAGCGTATCATTTGGGTTTGCCCGATCATCTTCAATGTATTCACGATGTATTTCATGTTGCGTCAATGAAGATAGATTTGGAGCCCTATATTTCTTACGAGGAGAGGCCAGTAGCAATCTTAGATCGCAGTGAGCGCAAGTTACGATCTAAAGTATTGCCGCTTATCTGGGTTCAATGGGGTCATCATAGTGCCTTCGAGTCCACTTGGGAGGGTGAGGAGGAAATGCTGAACAATATCCAGAGCTATTTACTATAGGTACGTCAGAATTTCGGGGACGAAATTCCCTTGTAAAGGGGAAAGTATGTAACACCTCGTAATTTCTAGGTTATTTTTTTAATTAATTAATAATTCACTTGTGTTGTAAATTAATGATAAATAATTAATGGAAATATTTAAAAGTGAATATATTTAAATAAGTTGACGAGTGAGAGTTAATTTTAGAAATTTATTCCGGTTGGTGATTTTGAGCGCCCAGTTGACTCCGATAGTGTCGAAATGCCCGAAATGAGTGGTTATATGCATATATTTGGTGTCGAGGCCTAATCAGAGATATTTGAGCTCCATATAGAGAGTATGGACCCTTTTTATAAGTTCCATATGCCCAAAAACGTGAATATGATTTTTAACCCCAAATGTGTAAAGGTTAGGCAACTTAAATCACATTAGAAGACTAAAAAGGGAAAAAGCTAAAGGGAGAGCCAAAGAGAAAAAGAACTTGGGAATCTTGGAGAGATTGTTTCGATTGTAATTCAACACCTTCACTCAAAGCCTTAGATCTTCATTTTAATGCAAGTGGTCTAAATTGTGATTATTAAATTGTATCTATCTTTTCATATTAAAAGAGGTGTAATTCAATTAAATACTAGGGTTTGTTATTGAGAAAATTGGGGATTTCCTTTTTAATGAGAGTAATAAATCAGTCGGGGTTTTGGAAATTGATGATTGAATTGCTGAAATTGTTAGGGCTAGATTTGTGATAAATCTATAGTTCAGAATTATATACGGGAATATATATATATATATATATATATATATACAAACTCTAGCTCTCCAGATATAAATTTAGGATGTAAGGACAATTGCTGTAAAACTATTAATGTCCTCACTAAACAGGAAGAACAGGAAGAACTATTAATTGATTTAATTGGAAAAATAGAAAACCGAGATTTAAAATCTCAATACCTATCCAAATTTAAAAAATTATTATCTAAAGAAGAATATGCTGAAAAGAAACAACATAAGATAAGTCTTGATAATACTCTAAAACGATTTAAAACCCACAAAGAAATTACATTGCAAGATCTTCAACGAGAAGTTAACATAATTAAACAAGATATCAAAGACATCAAAATAGAAAGTAAAGAGTTAAAACAAGATATCACTATTTTAAAAGTTGACCAAACTTTCCAAAAGCAAAAAGTTATCTCCTCAGAAAGTGAACCAGAAGATGACAAAATAGTAACAGAAGAAGAAACAGAGCAGCAATTAAATATCATAAACCAGATTAATTTGCAAAAGTGGCATGTACAAGTAACTTTAATTATTGACAAAGAATATGAAATAAAAGTCGTAGCATTAATTGATTCAGGTGCAGATTTAAATTGCTTACAAGAAGGATTAATTCCAACCCGGTATTATCATAAAACATCTGAACGATTAAACTCAGCCAATGGAAGTAAAATGCAAATCAAATACAAATTACCCAAAGCTCATATTTGTCAAAATAATGTTTGTTACAAAACACCTTTTGTTTTAGTAAAAAATATGACAGACAAAGTAATCCTAGGAATCCCTTTTCTTTGCCTTTTATATCCATTTACAATCAGTGATACTGGAATAACCTCAATAGCATTCGGACAACAAGTAAAATTCGAGTTTCTTTCAAAACCAGAAATCAGAGATTTAAAAACCCTCAAAGAATTTTCAATATCGATAAAACGTCTTCAATATAAGAGAAAACAATTAAATTTTCTAAATGAAGAAATAAGGTACAAAAGAATTGAAGAACAACTTACTAATAAACCTCTCCAAGATGAAAAAGAAAAATTCAAGATAAAAATCACAAATGAAATCTGTTCTGATCTACCAAATGCCTTCTTACATAGAAAGAAACATATAGTAACCTTACCATACACCAAGGATTTTAGTGAAAAATTTATTCCTACAAAAGCAAGACCTATTCAAATGAATCAAGAAGATATGGAACTATGTAAAGATGAAATTAATGGGTTGTTACAAAAAGGAATTATAAGGAAAAGTAAATCTCCCTGGTCATGCTCCGCATTCTATGTCAGAAAAAATGCTGAGTTAGAAAGAGGAGTTCCCAGGTTAGTCATCAATTACAAACCACTTAATAAAGTTTTAGAATGGATAAGATATCCAATCCCAAATAAACGCGACCTCATGAACCGATTAAATCAAGCAACAATTTTTTCCAAGTTTGATATGAAGAGTGGATTTTGGCAAATACAAATCCATGAAAAAGATAGATACAAAACCGCATTCACACATATATATATATATATATATATATATATATATATATATATAGGAGAAGGCTCACCTACATCATGGTCTATACATCATCCATACATCACAAGCTAATTGAAGGTTCTAAAAACATTATTTTTCCAAATTTTTTATTTTTCTCTTGAAATTAACCTTCTAATAAACCCATATTCAAAATATTATATCAAAATACATTTTGTAGCTATTTTAAAAAAATTCACAAAAAATTGTTGGCGCAGACCTTTATAAATAAGAATTTTTTAGCAGTTTTTTGTGAATTTTTTAAAAATAGCTACAAAATGTATTTTGGCCTAATTTTTTGAATATGAGTTGATTAAAAAGTTAGTTTCAAGAGAAAAATAAATTTTTTGGAGAAAAGCTTTCTTAGGATCTATAAATAGGTGTGATATATGGTGTGATGTATATATCATGATGTAGGTGAGCCTTCCTCTCTCTCTTTCTCTCTCTCTCTCTCTCTCTCTCTCTCTCTCTCTCTCTCTATATATATATATATATATATATATATATATATATATATATATATATATATATATATATATATATATGTGGTGTGAAATGTATAGATAATATAACTTGTGGGAACGATATATGATTTAAAGTGAGAAATGATGATTTATGAAAGATAATGTTAATAATAACTCATAAATATGTACTATTCTCACTTGGGTTAGAGTAGTGGCAGGTAATTAGATATCTAAGACAAAACTATAGTTACAGGGGATTAACTAGGTGAGTCATATATAGTTTTCGTTAGGCGTGCACATTAGAGGCGGGGTAAGGTGTCTTTAAGAGAGTGTACGACGCCAATTTAAATATGGAAATTTGCTTGCATTTTTATTTACTTGCATTTAAATTCACCTACTAAATATTTTCAAATGTTTTAGGTACTAACACTTGCTATATAAGTTTTCCAAAACCTTTTAGGTGTCCTACCATAGGGACGCCCGACTTGATTTCATTCTATGGACTCGCAGCAGAAGCGTGTGTGGACGTTGCAGGATTCAGATAGACGCATCTATTTCTTATGTTCCAAGTGTATGGATCCTTATTATATTTTGAGCATTTAGTTCACAGATTACTCAATATTTTCTTAGATTGTATGTGTGATCGGGCATAAATATTATATATTTATCCCCCTAATTTCAGTACCTTTGTTAACCCGAGTGGTGCAATCGATATGGATTTAACTCGTTATTATGCTACTAACCTTCGTTGGCAAGTATTTCATGTTTTGTGTTTCTCTTATGTGTTTTACAGGTAAAGTATGCAAGCGGTGTGAAAGAGAAATCGAAACAATGAAAGAAAGGCTAAGAAGGCAAGTTCAAGGGCATTTTCGTAATTCTTCAGCCTGATCTCGGAGGTGGGGCCAACTGGAAAGTTGAAGATCTTGAAAAAATAAGAACACTGGAAAAAACGGCACCCAAATCCGAGCAACGGTGAAGGAGTTATGATCATTTGAAGTTGAGAAAAAATCCAAGAAAGAAAAGAAGAAAGCTTGAAAATTTTCTAAGTGTTGAATTTCCAGCAAGTTCCCCAGAACCACAGGTGAACCGGTTCGGGGGGAATCGATTCGGGGTACACCAGAACCGGTTCGGGGTACCTGTTGCATAAATTTTCACTTTAATGTTGATTGGTCCAAAGAGTCATATTATGTAATAACTCCTTCTAAAACGTATTTGTATCTTTATAATGACTTAGAAAAGATAGTTTTGAATAGTTTTTCATAGAGAGGAAGTTAGGAGTGTATCTTAGAACCATAGAAAACAATTCTCCATCAAGTAAGTACTTTTATTGTTTGAATTACAAGTTTTCGTTAAACAAAGTTTGTTCCTTTCGTTCTTAATCTTGTAGTTAATTTATTTACAAGCTTTCTTTATTTTCTGTGTTTCCAATTTATTTATACATGCTTAGAGATTGTTTTCTTAAGATTTCTAAGGGTTGTTGTGCATGAACCTAACCCAATGTAATTTAGCCATGTAGAAACTAGGGTTTGAATTGAAATTTGAATGAATCGTGTTGTGTAATTGTGTAATTGTGTAATTTAGCCATGTAGAAACTAGCTATTGCGACACTGTTTTACTCATCATTTCATTATGTATGATACGGTCTACGATCCCTCATATATGTAATGCTTAGGAGTACTAAAGACGCGACTCAATTAAATTTCGAATTCAAAATTCTAGCATTATATACGATAAATTTACTAGGGTTTGGGGGATTGTATTCCCAACCTGTTTTTCCTCCATTCTTGTTAAGTCATTCTTAGTTAGTTAATTTTGCTCACATTGTTAATGTAGTAGTTTAATTTAGTTTGCACTTAGTTAATTAGTTATTTGCCATCTCAATCATCTTTGTATTTCATTTTAGAGTCAAGTTAGGGTTAACAGTCTTACCTTTGTCGTTACGTTCACTCGTCCTAGTTCCCTGAGGATTCGATACCCATACTAGCCACTATACACCACAAGAGTGTAGTTAAAGTTTAAGTTTTTGTATTGTGGTCGGAAGCCCATAACAACGATTAGCGTATTTACACGGACGCTCGGTTTCCACCTCGATCAATGTGATTTGTTACTCTTTGCTACTGTGGCTTGGTTGTGGATTTAGCCGATGGTTTATTAGGCAAGACTATTATTACTCTATATCATGATTGGTTTCTATTAGCGTTTGTTGTGTTACTTTATTTACATACTTATTTTGCTTTGGATTAATAATAATAAAATTTGGCATGAGCTTAATGAAAGATTAGGTGGTTAGTAATTAATGTCTAAAGGACAGTGATGCTAAGAATGGACCGGATGAGATTCCTGTTTAATTTTATATGGGACTGATCACCCGGTATTTTACTAGGCATGGTGTTTCATAACCTTCACCTGAGCCTGTGTGTATTGAGTTTGTACCTTTATTATTTTTTTTTAGATTTATATTTTAAGTCGTTTTATTTTTAGGATTTATTTTAGATTTATTTAGAATTTATTTTCTATTTTTATATATTTCTTTTCATTTAGTATATTTTTTTTTAGTTTTAAGTTTTTGTTTTGTTTTATTTTATTTTATTTTATTTTATTTTATTAGGATTGGTTTTTAGGGAGTTATTTTTAGTTTTATTAGATTTTGCAATTTTGTTTAGGACTTAGTTTTTATTTTTATTAGATTTTTAGATTATATTTATTTTATTTTATTATTTGAGTTTTTTTTAAAAATTTAATTTTAATAGATTTAATTTAATTATTTTTTTTTATTTTTAGTTTTAATTAGTTTAATTTTTAGTTTTTTAAAGGTGCAAATGACCCCAACTTCCTAATATGCCCCCACTTAAATTCCAAACCTATCCTCATTTTATCGTACACCATTAGCCTTCCAATTATGCACCTTGCCCCAATGCGCCCATTATAAAAGCAAAGAGAAGACCCATTTACGATGAGTCATTTTTTTAGAGAGATAGTTAGAGTAGAAAAATCCCATAGAGAGAGAAACACCTTATAAATACTTTTTTTTATTTTCTTTTATTTTTTTAGAGATTTGTCAGAAATCAAATTGGTGAGAGATTCGATTGAGTGTATGTATTGAATTAAAAATATTTTGATGCTCTTATTGAATGGAGATTATTCAAACTCAATGAATATTAGAGTTCAATTTTGCAAATCAAGGAAACTTGAATGAAGATTTGTTCTCTTATCTCTACTTTTTTTAGTTCTTGCTTAGTTTGTTGATAATATTGCATTTGTGTATTTTATCATCATGTTAGGCTAGAAACCCCTTTCAAGGGGTGGGGTGATCCCATTATTTGATGTTAATCCCATTTTAATTTGTTTATTTAAATTAAATGTCCCTTTGATGATTAATTTTGCACTCTTACATTTTGATTTACGCCTCGAGAGAGGGTAAATGATTTTCGAGAGAAAATCGATATTCTAGTCTTAGTTTCCATTTTATAATTGAACTAGAGATAGGTTTTTCTAAAATGTGAAATTATTTCTTTGAATTTCAACTTTAGGCTTATTTTTATGATTTAAACTAGTTTAGTAAATCGATCCTAGCGGGTGGTTTGTCAAATGATGTTGGAATCTACTTTTCAAGAGTTGTAGGAGTGTTGAATTTAATTTTCTAAAATGTTATTATTAAAATTATATTTGCAACGAGAGTTGATTTGTGATTTTGATACTAACTTGGGATAATTAATTTTAATGAATTAATTAATTTTGATTAACTAGAATATTTGGTGTCATCCTATCCCTTTTAGTCCTCACTTTTATTTCCTCACTTATCTCATATTTTACATTTTATTTAGATACATTTCACTTATTTTTCATCACACTATTTAGTTAGTCTTTAGATCTTTGATTTTAGTTTAGTTATTTCTCCATTCTCAAAAATTGTTTTAATATTGAAAAAGCTAAAAAAAAATAGAAAATGCAAAAAGTCCAAAAAGAAATTAAACAAAAAAAATGAATAAAATATTTTCTCTCTTGCATGTTTCACCCTTAGATTTGGATTGACACCATTACTTACCTCTACACTTTAGATTATTATAATTTGTAGGAATTTGAAAGTTTTAGATTCACTTGGCTTGCAACAACGACATACACACAAAATTCTAGTTATCACATCTCAAAATATTGCCATGATGAAAACGTCTAAAATGGGGAACGATCATTTTTTGAAGCCGCTTAGGTGGATGCCTGGCAGGACAGACCCATCACTGAAGGCTGATTTTATTATTGACGATAGTTCATATGCCTAGAGTTGATTTCCTTCAGAGAGCGATGATGGGGCGTGTAGGTAGCTCTAATAAGTTGCCACCGACAATCCAGTTTATGAAAAAGTGGTCTAAATATAGATGGAAACCCGCGGGTGGATTGGAGGTTTGGAAGATGAATGACTCTATGTTCTTGTTTGTTTTTGCATCTAAATTTGAGGAAAATAGGGTTATCGGAGTCAGGAATTGGTTAGTCAATGGTGATGGGATTCGGTTGCAAAAATGGCACCCTCTAGCAAATGCCCAGAATAATTCTGGGTCATTTAAAGGAAGGTGGATTAGAGTAATGGGAATACCGTTACACCTCTAGGGTGACGATTTTTTTAAAGTGATCAGAAATTATTGTGTGGGTTTGATGAAAGTACATGAAGAAACTCTTCAGAGTGCTAAGTTATGTTGGGTGAGGTTGCTCATTAAACATAACGAGAAGATACCAAAAAGGAAAATTTTCACGGTTGAGGGATTGTTTTATGTCCTCACTGTAATGGAAGAGAGGGTATAGTGCTTTTACGGATAAGTAGTTAAGCTTTGATAAGTGGGATCAAAAGGTGTTCATGGCACTCTAGTTCCTAATGATGTCAAAGCGTTGGAGCTGGGAATTAGTCGGGTTACGCAATGCACTTTCTTCTCGGGTTGTAAGAAAGAAGGTGTGCATTGTAAGGGTCTTAGGGACCAGGGGATCCTTAAAATTTCCTACACGAAGGTTTTGAAGGTAGGAAGTGGATCTTTCTTACTCAAGTCACTTGTACCGTCGCCATGCATAGAGAATATAGAGCGAGATTTTTATCGACATTCTACCACGGGGCCCTATGTAACAGCGACAATAGAGACTGTTGCTCTAGGCAATGAGGACACTGGTGTGGTGGAGAAACAATGGGAAGTTGTGAAAGTTTGTAACGAGCTGGGTTTGACAAATGCAACGTCTTTGAACAAAGGGATTGATACTTGGTATTCGCATCATGGTTTGCTGCTAGAAAGTTTTAACTCAGATGCAAATAATGGTATTATTGCTGCCACCAATGTGGTGATCTCCTTGGTTGTCAGCGATGCCCAGGACCATTGTTCTACCACATAGGCATCATATGAGTTGTTCATTGCCGGTGATACAAAGAGGGACGATACCTATCAATGAACCTAGGGAGTAGTCCATCGTCGAACGAACCCGGTAGTAATTCGGTTATACGAGTTCTAGACAAGAATAAGGCCATCCACAATGGTTCCTCTAATACCATTGTGGATCCTTTAGTTTGGTGGTTTTTGAGTCATAGTGGGTGGCTAATCGGCAGAAATTGGAAGAGATTCGTTAAGCGTCCTATAAGCAGAGAGGAGGGATCTGGGATTCTCTAGTGTGGCAGAGGCAGGACATTTGTTTGTCCATGTCAAGCACAAAACTATTTTGTGCCCCATGTCGAGGCATAAAATAGTTGCCCGCTTAGTGGGAACATCTTTCACTGTTTTCCTATAAATATTTCACATTCTACCCCATATAATTTCACTAAAAAAATCCACTAATTTCTTACTCTTATTCACTCCAAAAATTTATAACCAATTCCATATGGTTTCTCCCTCTCAAACATCGAGACTTTCCAATTCCATCGACGGAAAGATGGGCACTAACCAACGCGGAAAAATGATGGGGGAGAATATCCAAACGAAATTCAATAATACCGATGGTGTATTATATCACCGATCAATAAAAGTCATGGAACGTAAATGGCAGACCATTAGTTGAGATTGTATGTTGTACTCTGCAAAGATGACTCGTGCGTTTAGCATGACCCGTCGAAGCGGTGCACCACGGGATGAGTGGGTACGCATAGAATTTAATTTTTATACTAATTTATAATTTAGTGTTATCATCCTTTATTAGTATGAATTAATTATTTATTATCATGTTATTTTTGGACAAATTAAATGTGCGGTCGATGATTTTAGAAATGAAACCGGACGAAATTTTGCATATGATCATTGTTCTGACATTTTAAAGGATGTCCAGAAGTATACTTTTGCAAACAATTCTACCCAATTCATGGAGGAAGACTTAGGGACATCAACGGGCGACAAGGACATTGAGTTAGGTGAGGACTTTGAAGCCATGCATACCCCACTAGAATGACCATCCGGGCATAAGGCCAAAAAATAAAGGTTTAAACACAAGTATGTGTATAGTAGTCTAAAATCTCACACCGTGCTGATAGAGAATTCAGAGAGTTTTACTGATTCGTATACGGAATTTTCTATAGCAAGGTAGCGTACTCAAGAGGAGCTCAATTCAAAGTTGGACGAACTAATTGTTTTATCAAAATAGGATATTGAGAATTCTATAATTTTCATGGATACCTCTCGCTTATCTCTGGTTCAGTTAAAACTTCCTGAATTGTAAATAAACTAGATACTACAGTGTAGACTCACCGAAACTCGACAAAACCCACCATCCGGGGGCAATTAAATGATTATTTTGATTTATTTTTTTCTTATACTTGTCATTTAATATTTTCATTTTCCAATTATAAATACTTGTTTCAAGACTGAGTAGTATTCATTACACGGTAATTCAAGAACAATAAATTCAAATTTCTTCACGTTTCACTCGTTCACATCAGCCCCCGCATATAGATTTCATATATGTCCATAAGGTCATCCTTAAGCTGATTATGTTTTTCCTTATTATACATCAATGCCTCACACACTCGGTACTCATATGCATTCCCCAAAGTGTCGTAACTAATCGATGTCTTTTCTGTAGGATCAAACTAAATATACCAATTAGGATCCCATCATTCGTCCTTTATTATCATGTTATGCAATATTATACATGATTTCATAATGACCTTCAAGTCATTGTGTTTCCATAATCTAGTCGAGTTTTTAATAAAATGGAATTTTTGTTTCAATATTCCAAATGCTCGCTCAACATATTTGTGTGCTCCCTTTTGATATCTATTAAACACACTTTGTTTTATAGTTGCTGGTCTTTTGAAACTCTTAACAATTGTAGTGTATGGTGGGTATATACCATCTACTAGGTAATAACCAATGTTGTAAGAGTTTTCATTTATTTCGTACTCTATAGGAGTCATGTTACCCTCAAGTAGTTCGTTAATTACTGTAGATTTAGCCAAGATATTTAAGTCGTTACACGAGTGCTCGAAGAAATAATTCCAAATCCATGTATTATAGGAAGCTACTGCGTCTAGGATTATAGTTTCTCCTCCGGCATGGAAACTATATTGTCCCTTCTAGGCGTGAGGACAATTATGACATTCTCAATGAATAAAGTCAATGCTTCCTATCATCCCGAAAAATCCACATTTTGCTTTCTCTTCTTGCATTCTTGAAACATCTTCAATAGTAGGAAACCGACAATATTCGTTTTTAAAGCTCTGCTCTACATTGTATGCAAATATCTTCACAAACTTGATCGCAGTAATTTCCCCAATGCGTATATATTCATTGATCATATCTGCGACACACCCAAATGCTAACATGTGCATTGCAGAGACACATTTTTGTAGATGGGAAAGGCCCTTTCTCCCAAGGGCATCACTTTTTTTAACAAAGTAATCATCCTTTTGTTCTACGTCTTCCACTATTCATGTAAACAGTGGGCGTCGCATTCTGAATTGGCGTCAAAATTGTTTGGGAATGTAAACCGCATTATCATCGAAGTAATCCGCCATTATACTGTTGTGGGAAGATTCCCTATCCCAATGTATAAGCCTTCGTTCTTTTATTTCTCCAGGATTCATGATATTTTGAGATATGGAAATATTTCTTTGGAATTGATTGTGTACTATTGCTTCCATTGAATATGCTTGGACACATTAGTCGGTTGATGAAACTATTGCTATAAATAATTCGTCCATTGGATCTTTCGACATTGTAATGAAATTAAGTCGGAAATGACACTTAGATGGTTTCCCAAACTATAAAACTTAGATGATTGTTGAGAAGTGTGAGTAATCTACCAAACTATAACACTTGGATGATATATAGTTTGCTCTCTTGACAATTAGGAAATGACATTTGTCAAAAGTGGAAACCTTTCCCGTCGGACGTATTATGGCATGACATGAAATGACACTTTTTTGAAGTTGAAATGTTTCCTGACCGATGTACACTTGTCAGAAGTTGAAATGTTTCCCGCCAGACGTATTATGAAATTGGCATTATAGTTAAAAAGATACTTGTCAGAAGTGGAAGTGTTTCCCGCCCGACGTATTACACGATGTATAAATAACCTGCTTCCATAAAACTTGGGTCAACACAAAATCGTTTCAGTACAATTACTATTCAAAAGATGAATAGCCCACAATGGTTATCTGTCGAGGAATACTACTTACTCGGTGAAATTACTAAGATATACTATACCAAACACATCGGTGATGTTCCCCTGGAGGAATACGGGCCATTGTCAATCGATGGCAGAATATCTTAGAAATCTATTACTACCCTCGACTTGCATGTAATTTTGAACTAAGGTGGTTATGGATGGAGCCTTTATTAGACCACTACTAAATGGCGCTAACAAATGGAGGATGTGGGTAAACTCCCTCCACCTTCACATTGATAGTGCAAAATGAGGCATAGTGGGAACGGTTGTGTGAGCAAGTCCCAGGGTTAAGGAGTATTCATGATGACCCTTCTTATCTATTTACTGAATTCCGTAAAACACTATACATTCGTCAGAATATTTGACAGGTATGGTACTATTATATATGACAATCTCGATGAAGTGCCTTGTTTTATGTCTAATGAAATAAAAGTTGTTGTTTTCCTCTATATTTAACATTATCAAATAACATAATAAATCGCATCTGTGACATTATCAATTATTGAAAGCTTGATTCATACAGTTAGAAACTAAAATATCACTTATTTGCGAAATAGAAACTGGTTAAGGTGAGTGATTCATAGATCATCCCTTTACTAATAATCCCATTTATGACATTTATGGAAGTTAAATATCGTAAATTATCCAATGAAACGAATGAAAGAGGTAAGATGCTTCGCTACGTAATGCCTGACAACGTGGATAATAGTTGCAAAAAGTATCCCATGCGCCTTTTTCATGGATTACCAGTTTTTAATTCTCTTCATCCCACCCACAACCACCAATGTTTATAGCTTTGGCATACAAGTCAAACTTTAATTTGGGGCAGCATTATAAATGGTTGCCATATAATAGAATTGGATGATCGTCCCTCTAATTGTTCCTGTATTGAACTAGCTTTAAACCTCATTTGCTCTGTAACTACTGGCCGATTATCTATCGACCAGTGCAGTATTTGAGGCCAAACATTGGGTGTATCAGCAAGTCGGAGAGGAAAGTTTTATGCAAGTACACATACGCCCAGTACTGAAACATAAAAAGGTTTATTAATAAACAATAGTTTAAAAATTATATAATTTATAAATTAAAATAATATAGCTTTACCTCCAAAACATGCAAGAAGCAGTTCAAGTGCTTCACTTCCTCCCAATAAACAACATCTAAGGCGTAATATATCCTCGCCATTATTGCATAACCCCAGTCTAATCCCACCATATTTTCATAATCGTCAAAGTATGTAGCCCAATCTACTAGAATGTGGTTTTTTGCATTTAGAAAGAAAACAGACCCACAAATGAACATTACAAAAACTCAGGCTATTTGTAAAGCGGTAGCTAGGTGATTAACCCTATTAACACCCTAATCAAGTAAATACTCAACGAAGCTAAACCAATATTTATGTTGTTTATATGGAAATTGTTTAGACCTAGAAAATATGTGGAGAGCATAGTTTCAACCGTTCAATTGGCATATTGGGGAAAGGGAGGGAGTTAGATTCCCACGACGACTGTAATACCTATAAAAAATAATAAAAAACAAAAATAAAAATAAAAATAAAAATAAACTAAACAAAGAAATTAAAAATGTAGTAAATAATACGTACCAGTTAAATGAACAAAATGTGGAGGCATAATTCCAAGCTTAACAAATGACAAATGAATGGTGTGAGCCTCGGTCGACCATCGCGATGCTAACGCCTTGACTAATTTGTTGTCAGAATTTGGAAATCATTCCGAAAATATAGATGAAAACCTATACATATCAATATATGCCAAACGTTATCGTCCACCAAAAGTTGGGCATAAACCTCCCAAGCTGAGTGAACGCTACCACGCATCGTAATAAATTCTTCATCGAAAGAAGTGTTTAGTTGGACAATAGAGTCGCTAACATGGGTCGCGCCGACTTCATGTAAATGATGATGGCCTTGATAGACATCGTCTTTGTGGGGGGCTTGAGGTTGGTGAATGTCACGACTTGGTTCCGCTCTTTTACGAGCAACATAACATTTCAAGTGAATATTCACCTCTATTTTTTTTATGGTCTAAAAATGCAAAATGAATTAGGAATTAATTATAATTTATAATTAAAAAATTAAAAGTTACAAATGATTGAGAGAAGAATTAAGAAGAGTTGGAAGAAGGTGTGAGAAAAAAATGAGTTAGAAATTGGGTATTTATAGTAAATGAGAGGGGTTAAAATTATAAACAAATGGAAATTTTGTTCAGTGGCTACAGTGTGCAATGGCTATATCGCCACATTGGCCAGGCGCAAGACTTTAGTTCGCTTGCCCCAGGGGCAAAAATGTTTCGCGCCCCATCCCACTTTTAATTGTTTTGCATTGCAGGACTCTCATTTTAACTGATCCCATAAATCCATAAGTTCATGGGTTCCCATTGTGGATGGCCAAAGGTTGATGGGCGTGTTTTTGTAAATGAGCATGCGGGTAACAAAGAATCTTACTGTTTGAAAGAGACAAACTTGAGTGGATTTATTAAGGGGGTATCTCTGAGTGCACATCAGAGTGACAAGGCTATAAATAAAGTATTGTTATGCAATATAAAAAAAATAAGGTGAAACTTGCACATTTAGTGGAGCCCAAAGCGACACTCATGTGGTCGATCATGGTATTTCTCTCCTTCCTTTTGTAAAAGGGATGTACTTGTCTTATGAGTGTTTAGCATCTAAAAAAGTTTGGTCAGGAGGCAAAGTCCTAAACCTTGAAAAAGAAGATTTTTTTCAAAATAAATATTTGTCTGGGAGTGCATTGTTAGAACAAAAGGACGTTTCTGGGGTTCTACTCTACTAGGGGTGGACAAAAAAAGGCCGACCCGATTTACCTGATTGGACTGAACCGGACTGGACCCATATTTATAGGCTTTTTTATAATTCGGTCCTAAATTAAGGTACCCGAATATATTCGGTTCGGTCTAAAATTAACAATTTAAATTCGGTCTTATGACCGGACCGTTTATTTTAATATTATATAATATATATTAATTTTATATATATGTATATATATATATATATATATATATATATATATATATATATATATATAAGAGAGCAACTCTAAAATTCTCACCCCCTTTTATTTTTTTAACTTCGAACACCCACACCCAACCCAAACTAAAACTCTCTCACCTCACCCAGTTTCCTCTCTCGGACACACTTTTTTCTTCTCATCAAAATATCTCAACACCGGACTCTCCATACCAATGGCGACGACAGATTCTGCCGGCAATGAAAAAACAACTCTCTCCCAAGTTTGACCCGTTCGTGATCTCTCTCCGACGTACTTAAAATCTCGACTACAAAAGGAAATCATGAGTGAAGATCCGATGACCTTAACTCTCCAGCGCACCTCAACTCTTATTTTTTCTTGATTTCTTGATCACAAATAAAGTTCCGGTATATGTTTCGACTAAAGATCTGTTATATCTGAATAAATATTTTTTTATTTCTTGACTATGGTTTGATCCGACTAATGTTTCTTTTGTTTTGATTTCTTGACTAAAGTTTGATTTCTTGACTAAAGATCCGTTAGATTTGTTATTCTTGATCACAAATAACCAAACACTACAATTGTTTGGTTATACTAAAGATCCGACTACTATTTGATTTCCATTTCATATTTTGTTATTTTTTTTTCCATGTGTAGATATATCATGGTTGCTTGTTGTGATATTTTTTCCAGTGGTTGCTAAAATATCATTTTGTAAAAAATTACTTTTTAGAGGTCGAATTGGATATAACGTATGGAGTGGGAGGAAGAGGCAATGGTATTGTTTATGCTAAGTCGACCAATTCTAAAATATGGGTGGATGACGACATCCCTACAAGAGTTTTTTGGAGAGGGGGGAGAGGGAGGGGTGGGATGAAGACGCGGTGGGATGGGTAGAGGATTTAATAAGAGATTTTAGTAAGATGGTAGGGGTAGACTTCGAGGGGAATGAGTGTAAGGCTTGTTTACTTTTCAAGAAAATAGGAGGTTATGGGAGGGGCTTTCTATCTGACAGTGGGAGGACGAGGAAGGGATCGAGAGGGGTGAAGTGTTTCAGGAAGTTCCGTCTAAATTCATGGTATGTCTGAGGTGTTCGACATGTTGTTGTTGTCTAGGAATGTGGTGGACATCTTTAAGTGGTGCTTTTCAGGTTCCTTTGATTCGGTGGACATTGCGTCTAGGTTGGAGAAGGTGGAGATACAATCCAATTATGTTAATATCACTCGCTATGACATACAATAATTACCATAAATTATTTACTATTCATTTAGTAAATTATTCCATAATATTAATATTTATCTTACAAGATTAATATTTAATTATCTAATTCAATTAAATTACGTTACACGTGTAACTTAAAATAATCCATATTCATTCCCAAATTAATTAAATTCTAAATATGCAAAAATATGGGATATTATAGTTTACATCTAACGACAGTGTACTCCTTCATGTTTTTAAATGTCGTTATAAGGTCGCGCGATCCACGGATCAAACGACATATGTTGTCGTTCGAACCACCTAGAGATCTCGTTCGAGCGACCCCGTCAACTTAAGTTTTTTTATGAATACCTGCTTTATGTTTCATGTTTTCTTTGGATGACTGAAGACATTTGACGAAAACGAAACTGCAAATCTGCAGATTTTTTGTCTGCACTTTTAGGATTTAAAAAACTTATTTTATGATTCACAAATCATCCCATATAATTTAGTGAATCGTTTTGGAACCCAAGACACAACTTTGTTGAAGTTACTCTTGTAGAGAAGATTTCTCTACTGCTGGATTGATTGAGCTTGCGGGATCTATTTGCTAATGACGACTATAGTCATTAGGGATACTTGAGGATGTTCACGATTGAAGAAGGAGCTGCGGTTCTTGAGGTTATTGCGAGAATCATTACTGATTTGGGTTGCGGTCTATGCGAATTTTCTAAGGGAGATTCATTACGTATTTCATTACGTATTTTATCAATGCGATTTACGGTTCAGTATGAAATAATGGTTTTACTCGAAGTTTTTTTTTTCCTGAATCTCTATTTGTTGGATTTTCATGATTTAATTTATCTACATAGATGCATGTTTTAGGGTTCAATAAAATTTGGATCAAATATTGAGTATAATTAAATTAGTTTAAGAAATTGGAAATTTGTGAATCACTTATAAATAATCGATATTGCACATAACATTCTCAAATTGGTATCAGAGCGGGTTGCTCCAAGTTATCGAGTGTTCCTGATTTTTCAAAAAAGTTTTTTCTACCTGATACGTTTTGACCTCTCACGTCCTCAAATTGGTGTTGGAGCAGGTTTCTCTAAATTATCAAGTATTCCTTTTTTTGTAAAATATTTTTATGATATCGATTTTTTTTTTAAAATTGTAATTTTTTCGATGGAGAACTTATATAATCGGGCGCCTGTCTTTGATGGCATAGATTATGCCTACTGGAAAACCCGCATGGGATCGAGTTTTAAGGTTATTAATGAGTGTGTCTAGTTAATGTGTGAAAGAGGGTGGACTCCTCCCACTATCATCGCGAATAATGTCACCAATCTTAAACCCGTGTCAGACTGGACTTAGGATGATTATAAATGGAGGACCTTTAATTGCCATGGTCGGAGTGCTATTTCTGGGTCTGTCACCCCTGACGAGTTTCGACGTATTATGACGTTCACCACGTCTAAAGAGGCATGAGATATCCTCCAATTGACACATGAGGGTACCAATGCAATTAAGGCGTCTAAGTTACAAAATTTGATCACCTAGTTTGAGACTATTTCCATTCTTGAGTTCGAGGGTTTTAACGATTGTTATGCTAGGTTATCGGACATAGTTGATAGATAAAAAATTGCGTTTCTATTGTATTTTCGTCATTGTGCAATTCCTCTTTCTATAAAAAAAAATCTTCACAAACCTATAAAAGTAGAACAAAACTAGAATATAGCGGTAAGTGAGGTATCAATCCACATCAAAGTATGAAACACAAAATTGGAGAGGACATATATAGATTCATTTGCATTTTATTATTATTTTTTCATTTTTTCTATTTATATTTTTTAAGGGATTTTTATAACTAATAATGTTTATGACTATTAATTAAGAAGTAAATGCTAATTTAAGAAAAGTGAGATAAACAAAATTGTCCTAATAAGTAATCTAACAAAATTGGACTCATGAGGGCTTCAAAATTTCATCCCATAAATGGGAGATTAACCCTCAATAATCATCATCCAAAAAAATAAAAATAAAAGTATACAAAAAATAGCATGTGAGGATTAAACTAAAAATAATCAAGAGGAGGAGATAAAATCCATTTAAGCCTTGAATTGGAATGGAATCTTCAATTACATCAACAATCTCTCAATTACAATCCCTCACTCATGTATTTATTGAATCTAAAATAAAAATTACAAAAATAAAAATAAAAATATAGTGGATGAATTCATAATGAACAATTAAATAATAAAAGAGATTTGCTAAAAATGCAAATCCTAACATTATAAAATTGTACATTAGAACTCACCCAAAGAAATAAATTCTAGATCATTAATTTATATTGAGATAATAGCTAAAAATGCAGAATCTCAACATAAAGGAATGGATTAGAATTTACCTCCCATGATGGATGAATTCAACTACATCAATCTATTTTGAAATAATTGCTAAAAATGAAAAAATTCATTAGAGAGGGGTGCGGTTAAATTTATCCTAGAGATAAATTTCACTACACACCTCTATATTGAGGTATTTGCTAAAAATATAAATGCTCAACATAGAGGGGTGGGGAGAATTTTATCACACAAAGCTTAAAAACTAAATTTGAGATATTTTTAAATGGGTCTTCTTCTTCTTTAAATAGGAGATGCATGGCACACACTAAGGGTCATTTTTGGGAATTGACTTGAGTGTGCATGAAAATGGTGAGAGGAGCATGGGGTGTGAGTGTGTTGAGGGCATGTGGGTTAAATGGGGAGACAAAATTTGATTAAGGAAATGAGGGGTAAGGTGGGTAATTTGGGGAAAAGGGGATAAGTGGCATAAAAGGCATGTGGGTTAATTTGGTTATTGGTTTTTTTTTTGGCTTTGGTTTATTTGTTTGGCAGATAGAAGAAGTCACGTAAGAGGAAGTGGGTCTTTGGTTGAAGTGGATCTTGGAAATGGGAGGTCGGGATGGAAATCGGGTCGGAGGTTGTTCGGGTTTGAACTCGGGTATGAGGTTTTGGGAGAGTCGAGTTGCTGCAGTCGGTTCGTGGATGGGAAACGGGTTAGTGGGTTTAGGTATGTTCACAGCAAGTATGGGTCGGTTTGGAAGTATTCCGGCCATGGGTGCCGGAGAGGCTGCGAAGGTGGTTGTGAGTTTTCAGCGGGTTGGTTATAGCGTCGGGAGCTGTTGGGCGCTACTGGGTCTGATGAAGGAGGGTCGCCGGAATTAGCAACGGGGGTAGGAAGGGAGCGGGTTAGGGTCGGAGTTGGGTTTAGGAGTTATGGTTGTGTGGATGGTTGAATTTCTTGTTAATGAAGGTGGTGGTGGTTGTTAATGGTGTGAGATGAGAGAGAAGGTGGGTTTGATGGGGAAGATGATGAGGTGATAATAGGGTGTAGGTGAGGTGTATGGGATAAGTGTGATGGTGAGGGTGGATTATGGTGTAGGACAGTGTGGAAATGGTATTCGGGTGTGAGTAGGTTTAGGATAAGTGTGTGTGGGGTAGGATAAGTGGGTGTGAGGGATCGTGTGTGTGTTTAACTTATGACCCCTAAGAAAAATAAAATAAAACAAAATAAAAATTTAACTAAACTAAAAAAATAAAAATGACACGACACGACACATTATACAGACTCTAAAAAAAACTAAACACAACTAAAATAAAAACTATAAAAATAAAAATAAACTAATAAAAAATAATTATAATAAAAAACTAACTAAATAAAAGAAAATATAAAAACTAATACACGACGCGCTAAAAATATAAAAATCCTAAAAATATATACATGGCTCAATAAAATAAAATAATAAAATAAAACGTAAAAATAAAATGACACAAATAAAATAAAATGGGACAAACTAAACACACACGGTTCGGAATAGGTTTAGGTCGGTTTTCGGGTAGGCTAGGGTACGGGAAAAGGGTAATTAGCTCCATAGTCCGTACAATTGCCTTGAAATACGCGTTTGAACACCGCAACGTGCATTTGACCTACAAAATAGACAATAAAGCGCATAAGACCCAAATTTTCGAGAATTAGCAACTAAAATTTGTCTATTCGGGGTATAAAATGTACACTCTTGAGTTCTTATCAATGGTCAACACAAGTTTTAATTTGGGTGAGAAGATTGATGACACGATAGTTGTTAATAAGATTTTGAGGTCACTCCCGATACGTTTTATTTCTAAGGTCATTGTTCTAAACTCATTGGGGATCTTAAATACACTTAGGTTATAAGAACTCATAGGAGATCTTTAAACATATGAGATCGACATGTTTGCTAACACTGTTAAGCTGAAGAATAAAGGGATTACAGTTAGGGCCGAGAGAAGAAGAAGAAAGATAGAGTTTTTGAGTCCGAGCTTGAGGGTGAGTTTGACTTTGATGATATGGCCTTGTTTACTAAAAGTTTCAAAATCTTTATCAAATTTTCAAAAGAAAATTCTTCCAATAAAAGATTTTTTGAGAAAAATAAAAAGAAAGAGGAGGTTAATGAGAGTGGTGGGAATGAGAAAAAGGAAGAGGTGAGATGTTTTGAGTGTGATGTAAAAGGCCACAAAGAGTTTGAATGTCCTACATGCTAAGGAGAAAGGGCAAGATGATTTCTACGCTAGACACACTTATTAATAGTGATGTCAAGGATAATATCGGGTATGAGTCGTCACATGGTATATGTGTCTCCTTTTTAGCAAGTTACGTGAGCACACATAGTTTGTCCCACTACGATGAGGATATTTATGCACGTGAAAATGTGGATGATGACTATTTCTAGTGACTGTGAGAGTGAGATTGAGAGTGAGGGTGAAAGTGAGATTCAAAAAGCATTTAGAGATTTATACGTCGAGTCATTAAAGAAAAATAAGTTGAATAAGGAGTTTGGTCTAAAGGTATTAGATTTGGAGAGAGAGATAGGTGTTTTGAGAGAGTTTGAGGCGTCGGCGAGTCAACTCGAAAAGGTGAAGATTTCTTTATATGAGCAGTTGATTGTCGTAGGTTAGGAAAAGAGTGAACTTGTTTCCCTTGTGTTCCAACTCGAGAGAGATCTTGAATGTGCCCGAGAATCCAAGGTCATGATAGAGGATACATCTAAGAAAGTTGGAAATATTCTCCTCGACCATACTTTGGGTAAGGTTAAGAGACTAAAAATAGGTAATGATGGTGCGTATACTTCTCATATTGCACTCGAGCCGGTTCCCAAGTTTGTGATAGATCTTTATGGCTCTCAACCTAACCCACTTAGACGTCCATTTCCACATAGGAGAGTGCGTCCTAGACGTTTTGAGAGAGGTCTTCCAAGACCCATTAAGTTTGCTCCCATGCAAAAAGAGAGGACACCTTAGGAAATTCTTTTTTAAGGGGGTAGTGTGTCACATAAATCTTTACCTAGTTTTGCTACGACACGACCTCCTATACATGCACCCACACATGATACTTTGCAAGATTCTGCGCATTACATGAGAGAGTTTGGACATATTGGAGAGCAGGTTTAGTTTTTAGTCAAAACTTCACATGATTTGATGGATATTTTTCATAGGATGTCACCATCTTTGGAAAGCTCCTCCGGACCTAATGATTGAGGTTTAGACTAGTTTGCTAGCGTATGATGCTTTTCATGATGATTTTTTGTACGTATTGCCACTGTGTACCACTTTTGTGTTTATCTTTTATATTTTTGATATATTTTTTGAAAACCCAAAAAGATTTTAGTTTTTGATTTTTTTTAGAAAAATAAAAATATATTTTCTATTTTTTTGAGAAAAAATTGAAAAAGCCAAAAAGATTTTATTTGTATTTTGTTTTACACTGTTTATGGATGGATATTTAGGATGACCGAGTCACAACATCATTCTATTATTCATGTAACTATTTGATAGTGTTGTGAGACGATACATCATTTCATCCATGTGCTTTACAATGTTTGTAGTCATCGAGATGTTATTAGTTGTTACTTCCTACATGTTTGACTCAAGATTTCTTTATTGAACACGTGCACGAATTTATTTGATTATTGTGCTTGTCTATCACTTATTGGTTGAAATATTTTTATCTCAATTATGTCTTTAAAACGAACCAAATGCGATAAAACTTGGCAATAAAAGTAGTGCATGAAAGAACCGTTGCCCGTGAGAAATTTATTTATATTTGAAAAATGATGAGTGAATACAGGAAAGGGCAGCGAGAGGCAAGTGAACTCTTCGTGAAAGTCACTGTTCGAAAAGAGCCCGAAAAAAAATTAAGGCAATAAAAAGAAATATTTGCCAAAAAAAGGCCAAAAGAAATCTCTTTTAAAGAGAATTTAGAACCTCATTAGAAAAATAAAAGCATTATTATTTATGAGGGAGGTTTGTTGGAAATCAATGGGTTGGGTTTGCACGCCCTAACAAAATCTTGAAAAAGCATTACATAGTTTTAGACGTTATTGGTGTGGAAATCATCTAGACTTTGATTTGTTGATTTGATTTAGTCAATGACAACTAAATTCAACAATTTTACACCTAAGGACGATTTTGATGTTCATTTATTAGGAGTTTCCATATTCATCGTGTACATATGAAATGATTGATTGAGTTTGTTTAAATATCGAATTTGTTCACACCCATTCATTCCGTATCCACGATTTGGTTATCATAGTGTATTCATGGTGTGTGTTATTTTTATAATTTATTTTTGCTTAAAAATTTCAAAAAATCGAAAAGAGATTGTGAAAACCTTTTGAGTTTATCCTTGCTTGAGCGTAGCTGATATATTCATTACGTTTTTCTATGCTTGTCGTGACGCTCTGTGTTTATTTGGTTTATTCTTTTTCTAGTCTATTTCAGACAAATAAAAAGGAGAAGAACGAACTATGGTGGCGTGCGAGCTTGTTTTATGGGGGAGATTTGATTGATTTTTGTTTATCTCATTTCAAACTCGATACTTCATTAAAGTATTTGCTTCTTATCTCGTGTGTGTAGGTACAATTGATGATCATTTTTGCACAACCTGAAGATGATAAAGAAACATTAGAGAATTTGAAGTTTAAAGTTAAAGAATATGAAGCTAAAGTTTAAAGACTTGCATATTTAGTATCATTCCATTTTTGGGTTCATGGGAGGGTATTAGATTTGTATAGGACATTTGATTTGATAATTCAGATTATTTTTAGTTTTTATCGGTATAGATTTAGGAGGAGATTTGTAAGGACATATTTTTCATACTCCGATATTTACATTGAGTATGTCATATACCGTTACACCCGTCGAAAGAAGTTCAAGTCCATATACTTAGCAAGACGGATCCGAATATCAACATCCTTCAACAAGAAGCCTCTGCGAGAGTGATTTTGGTAAGGTTGTGTTTAAAGTGCCTTAATGTTTAATTTAAGTGTCAAGATGAAACGTTTTATTGAGTCAAAATAATATTTACAGGACATGAGGCGGAGTTTTAAAAATATAATATTTTTCCCTGAGTTCGTTCAAACGAGATTGACATTTCATTCAAACGACAAGAGCAAGTCGTTCAAACGACTGCTTCAAACGACATTGCACGTCGCACGAAGAGGTCACGAGAAGCTCGCTTGATGTTTACATCTAACAACAGTGTACTGTTTCATATTTTTAAAGGTTGTTAGAAGGTCGCGCGATCCAGGGATGAAACGACATCTGTTGTCGTTCGAATGACCTGGAAATCTCGTTCGAGTGACCCTGCGGACTTAAGTTTTTTATTTATTTATTTATTTATAAATACTTGATTTATGAGTCCTTTTTTCTTTGGATGACTAAAGACATTTGTCGAAAATGACACTGCAAATTTGCAGAATTTTTGTCTTTACTTTTAGGGTTTAAACCCCTTTTTTTACGATTCACAAATCATCCCATATACTTTAGTGAATCGTTTTGGAACCCAAGATACAACTTTGTTGAAGTTTCTAATGCAAAGAATATTTCTCTACTGTTAGATTGATAGATCTTGTGGGATCTATTTGCTGACGACAACTGCAGTCATTGCGGATACTTGAGGGTGTTCACTACTGAAGAAGGCGCTACGGTTCTTGAGGTTCTTATGGGAATCTTCGTGGATTTTCTGAGGGCGATTCACTCCGGATTTCATTGTCTAATTTGTAAGTTGCGATTTACTGTTCAGAGTGAAATAAAGGTTTTACTCGAAAGGTATTTTTTTCCTCAATCTCAATTTGTTGAATTTGCATAATTTAAGTTATCCACATAAAGGGTTCAATAAAATTTGGATTAAATATTGACTCTAATTAAATAAGTTTAAGAAATTGAAAATTTGCGAATCACTTATTAATAATCGATATCTCACATAGCAATTAAGTTATAAGTCTCTTTTTCTTGAGGTCCTTGTATTTGTATGCATTGGTGGATGGGATCGCTCATCCACTAATTTTATTTTATTTATAAATTTCTGCTCATTCGGAGCGATTTATATAAAAACAATTCCGCCAATCAACCCAATGCACGCTCAATTTTGAACTTCTACAATTGATTTATTTCCCTTAACTCGAAAGTTTGTTCATTTTTTAATCTAGTGCAATATCTAATTTTAAATAATACAGGTCGGTCATGACAATAGTGAAGAACAATGCAACCCAATGAACAATGGTGAAGAACAAGAGAAAATAAAATAGTAGAGAGAAGATTTTGTTTAGGAGAATTTGTCACAAATGAGTGTTTTCACATATTGGGAAATCATAAAATATAGTACTCTCACTTTTAAGCAGAATGTTTCCATCCTGCAAAGGTAGTTTTAAAAATAAAGTTCAATTCCAATGTAAAATTTGTGTCTTGTCCTTTTTTTTAAATAGTAACATTTCAACAGGCAAATGACATGATATGACTTTGAGTGTATTTATTTGACAAACAAAAAACTTCTTTAAAACACTATGTGGTTAAACATGATTCAATATTTTTGCACAAAAATTAAACCCAATATGATATAAAAAAATGTACATAAAATACGAAACCTTATAGACGTTTAGAACTCCAAACTGTAATCTTTTGTGTTATTTCACAGTTGATATTTCTAGATGGAGTACTATATTTATAAAGTTTATAAGCTTAATCGATTCTTATTTACGTGGAGCACTACAATTAAAATTTACTACACTATTGTTACATTTTTTTAATAGCATATCATGAGGTGTCCGGATTAGTTTACATGCACCTCAACTAATTTTCATTCACAATTCGAAACTTTCGCTGATCAAACATTATTTTAACAGTGTCGAAGAACGAATTGAGGATCAAATCCAATTCTCCTCCCCCTAAAAAAAAAATGTTTCAGTGATAAAGGTTACACTATTGTTACACGGGAGACTGGTTCAACTAGTGATTCGTGAACATTCAGATTGCATGGCAGCGTGGGCTGGCACCATACAACTACCCCATTGACTTCTATGTTTAAATTTGGTGTCATAATTAATTTGGCCATCTTTATAGAGAAACTGAATATTGAAAACCTGCCGTGAGAGAAATTAAATTTTCATTTAATGCTCTCATCCGTCTCCGGCAGCGACCCTCCTTTAAAGAGATCTCATTATCTCTCCCTTCATCCTTGCAGCTTATGGCTTCTTAATTCTTTTGAATAATTAAAAAAATAAGTCATTTTTGTGAATCTCATTTCGCAACATCCACGCAGATCTAACAGGGGCATGGATGAAAGGTGAAATGTTATGCTAAGGTTTGGAATGGTTGGTGTAGGCAAGAATAAATCAGGTTAGACTTTTGCTTATTATAACTCTTATGCTTATTATAACTCTTAATTTATTTTGTTGATATTCATTTATTGGATTATTTTACATTTGACACATATTTATAGTTGTTTATATGATGTCCTGCTATTTTTTAAGCCATCTGTATTCCACCCTCACTTCGTTCTTACAGCTAGTTAAAAATGTCTATAATATTTGGCCTGTAACATTTGTTTTGGGCATAAATATACCAACTAAATTTTTAAAAAGCATTCATAAAAAGCGTTTTTGAATAAATAATATAGAAATAAATATGATTGAATATGTAGCTGTTCTTAAACTTGAAACTTTCGAAATATTAAATAAGCATTCTATTTCGTTTTTTATATTTGTACTTTTGTTGACCATAAAATTTATGTTCAAATTTTAAGAAGCAACTATGTATTAATTTGATGGTAAGTAAACACACAATAAACATTTTATTGTGTGTTTACTTCACACAATAAAAAAAGCTATGTATTACTAAAACCCATTTACAAGAACAATACAGCCCCTAGTGTAGTAGTACATCGTTGCTATTTAATGAGTAAATAATTCACGGGGTGTGGTAGAGCGGAGGAGGCTCTTCCTTTCTTAACCAAGTATCGGGGGTTCGATTCCTGCCTTGGGCATAGAACAGCCTTAAATTTTCGGGTCAGCTGTCCCACCCATCGAGGTGCCTACAAATCAACAAAAGGATTAGTCACTAAGTCGCTAATGAATACCCTGATTTAACCAAAAAAAATTAATGAGTAAACATACAACTATGTATTAATTTTCTTATTGTATATTTGTATATCAAATAAAAGCCCTATAACGTATGGAGTCTTGTATATCAAATAAAAGACAAGATTATAGATTGCCCATTAAAAAGTTTAGCTTCTAATAGCTCACACCACTTCCACTTCACTCAACAACCAAAAGTAAAATTATTTTCCTTTTTATATCTCTTTTATTATGATTGAGACACTCAATGATTGTTTTTCATTCTAAATTTATTTTTCTTTTTTGCAGATATCTCGATAATGTCATACGAGATTTGAAATTATTATTGTGGCTTTAAAATATAAGAAATGAGTCTACCTTGCAGCGGATTCGAGAGAATCTACAATTGATCCCGTCACAAGTATATAAACTATTGGTCTTTAAATTTGATTTGAACTTTATTAGTATTATGTTTGAAATTTTGTCCTTTCTGTTATTAGAAATAATTTCACCTTCGGCCCAAGAAGTCCTAAAGAGTACTGTGCTTACACCAAACATTTTTGTGGCCCTCGCAAGATGTGTAAGATCTTATTTCTGAATTGTTGTTTTTCCGTTTGAAATGTTAGTTTCTTATTTATTTTCTTTTATAAATTTCAGGGATTTGATGGTCAAAAGACAATATTCAAATTGATGCATAAAATCAAAAAGTGAGATCATCTACTTTTCCACCGGACATCCAATTTTGAACCTGGGCACGATATCGGATGATACGCAAATATATGTTATTTAAAGAGTGTAAAAATTCCGAAATGTATAGAATTCTAAAAAAAAAATTACAATGTTTCGTGTCTATGCCAATCAAATTAATACATATTCAACCCATTTTCTACAACTCATATATGCCCCATCATTTGTTGTGTGTTTACAATGTTTATTGTGTGTTTAGTACAATAAATATCAAATTCTTTATTGTGTGTTTACTATCCATCAAATTAATACATAGTTGTGTGTTTACTCATTAAATAGCAACTATGTATTCCTACCCACAATAAAAAAATCTTTATTGTGTGTCTAGTTCACAACCTGCATATCTATTGGGTTATGGATAGGAAAAATTCAACCAAAACTCATAACCGCATATCTATTCAAATTCCACTACATCCAACCAATTTAACTTATCAAAGTCCTCTCTCTCTCAACTCCCAAATTTGTTATGTTCCTACCGTTTCTTCTTACTTATTTTTCCTATTGGGTTTTGGATAAAGAAAAAGGTGACTGAGCCTGAAGGCAAAACTTTGACTTTTCTACTTTGCCTCAAAATATGCCAACAGTCCTAATTCAAAATAAAGAATTGAAATTATTAAGAAGTGCGTGGATTACTACACTCATTATTAAATTAGTAGGTAAATTCCTTTTGTTTCAAAACCTTGCTAGGCGATTAAATTATCAACTTTATTGTTTTCCACTACTCAAGTAAAAAACCAGAGTCTTTGAATTCAAATTCATGAAGCGCCTATGGAGTATTATGACTCAGTTATACTTCACCGTATTACAGCTTCCCTTGTTAAACCCATTAAAATAGATACGCACATAGGGTCTGTTGGAAGAGCCAGTTATGCACGTATTTGCACACAAGCTGCAAAAATTATACTCATGGTATATTTGAATTTAAAGAAGATTTTCTAAAAGGTCCTATGATAACATTTTTTTTCCAATATGTTCTATTTATACATATAATAAATATTCACTATATATTTACAAATATAATTTATTGGACCAAATATGTTTTTTTATGGAACTTGTTAGAGCAAAAAAATGATGATAGGATCTATTGAACTGCATAATTAATAAACATGACTAATTGATTAAAAAAAACTTTTAAAGAAACAATTTAACAATATACGAATATGGCATTGAAATGAGATTTGCTGGAATGGAAAATTTAAACAAAATAAATCAATAACCAATTCAATAAAATAAAATTATAAAATATTTTTATTCTTGCCAACACAACTCATTCGAAAATGTTAAGAACATTGTGCCTCTCGACCATATCTCATGCTCCTCTCTACCCCTTAATAACTCTGCAATGTTTTCGAAACAGAATATGAGAGGGCGAAAATTAAGGGGTAGAGAGGAGCATTTAATTAATTTATTAACTAATTTCTATAATAATGAATTTATTTTTACATCTAAGTTATATTAGAAAACTCAATGGAGTAGTTTCACATCTCCTATGTGATTGTGTATATTTAACCGTTTAATTAAAGACACAATACATATCTACATATGTAGTCAAATAATGTTTTTTTAATTTTTTTCCCTCCACACTTTTTTTGGATTTTTTTGTTTGAATTATCATGAATTAAGTAGTGAATAATTACATGTATGAATAGGATATATTAAGAGTTTTCTATTTTCATCGTGCCAATAAAATAATTTCTAATATGAACGTGACTTATTTATAAGGGGGTCTTCCTATTAAGTCCTGTTTGAAAGGGATATTTCCTAATAGGTCCTCTCACTACATTTTTTCCTCAATAGGTCCTATTTGTACATACCATGAATATCCACTATATGTTTACAAATAGGACCTATTGGAACAAAAATCTTATTTTATGGAACCTGATGAAGCAAAAAAAAAAGATGTTAGGATCTATTGAACTACATACTTAGTAAACAGGATTAATTGGTAAAAACCCCTATTTATAAAGCTTCCTAGATATATAATGTATTTGTTAATTTTGATACATTTTCTTGGCGAGAAAAAATAAAAGTGAACTTGTAGTTATCAGGCAGGAAATTCGAAGGGAATATGGGGCATTTTATCTGATATGTAAATATATTAAAATCAAACCATCAAGGGGCGAAATCCGTGTACAGGTAGTATACAAAAGCGATAGAAAGAAAACAACCCCCAAAAGACAACACAACAAGCATGCCTATGCTACTCCACGATTCCGTGTAACTCCTCCAAAAAGTCAAGGATCAAAGGTAAAGATGTGGGACTCCTCATCCTATACCATCTCAACAAAGTACTCAGAAACATATAATGCACTCTAGAAGGGCCATGCTCCAGTCCTTCAAAACACCTCGAATTTCTCTTTGTCCAAATTGTCCTGAAGATGAAGTGCGTAACTAAGTTTCACACTCCCCTCACCCCCTTCAAACCACTTGGAGGAGATCAAGCCTCCAGCAGATCCAATCATCACCCATGGTATTAAATGAAAATTTATATTCTCAATTATTCTGGTCAAAATTTCATTAGCATTTACATTCTCTGTAATGAAGTTCAAATCAAATTTAAATACCAATAGTTTATATACTTGTGACGGGATCAATTGTCGATTGTCTCGAATCAGACGCAAGGTAAACTTATTTCATACATTTTAGAGTCACAATAATTGTTCCAGATCTGAATGACATTATTAAGATGTCTAAAAAAAGAAAAAGAAATTTTAGAATGAAAAACAATCATTGAGTGTCTCAATCATAATAAATAGAGATAAAAGGAAAATATGTTTACTTTTGGTTGGTGAGTGAAGTGGAAGAGCTTTGCGCTATTAGAGCAACCCTTATGGGTAGTCTAAAACCCCAAATTCTCTATATATTCATATGTTATGGGTAGTCTAAAAGTTTATATTTGGACGTTGTTAGGTTAAAAAATAACAAATATACAATTGGCCTAATTGGTTTTTTATGGGACCCGCTGTTGAAATGGAACATATTGTTCCGCGTAAGAAAAACAAATATATATATATACATATACATATAAAGCATAAAATGGAACATGTTGTTCTGCTTAAGATTTATAACATCTTTCCCTATTTCTATTTTGACTCCCACATATTTGCAACGGTTTATACAATTTATTCAATGGTTATATTTGATTTATCTAACGGCTCTTTTTTTTATTTTTTATAAATAGCAGGTTCTATTGACCAAAAATCATACCCTTAATATTTTTATTCAAAACACTATCTCATATCTTCGTTTTAAAAATTACGAAATATTTTCTTTTTAGCTGCAATATATATTATTTATTTAACCAAAAATCATTTCATAAATTTTATATTTGCTTAAATATATTTTGTGGTTATTTTACAATGGTTTGAGGTCAAAATATGTCTCAACACGACGATGACGTACTATGCACTGCTTATGTAAACCAAACAAATGATGGTTTATGAGGAACTAATCGAACTGTCACATTATTTTGGGATGCAGTCGTCGAAGAATATAATACAATGATGGGTATCACTGAACATTAGATGGAAGGCAACCCATAAACCCGCTACAGTAAAATTTCGAGATACGTAATGTTATATGTTTCTAAATTGAAAGATGCATCGATGACAAGTCGTGGTAGTGGGAATGTGAACACAGACCGGGTAAATTCACTATTATTTTGTAATTTATTTTTAATTATTATTTTTCGTAAATCTGTTGCTAATGAGGTAATAAAATTACATTGTCGTATTATTTTAGGTTTCCGCGGCTAATCTTGCATTCCAACGAAAGAACAAGGGAAAATCATTTAATTTTGAATCTTGTTACCAAATTTTAAAAGAACTCCATAAATTTCAAAATTTTCAAACATTTTTAGAGTCCCTTCAATTTCATTTTGATTCACCAATGACCGTTGTGACAGAAAGTGAAGGAAGTTCGAATCTTGGGTTTCCCACAGGAAATTCCAAAGATGGGGTAGAAGTTGATATAGAAAGTCCTTATCCAGCGCCACGTGAAAGGAAAGAGATGAAGCAACGAGTTAAAGGAAAAGTGAAGTCTACAAACATTAAAATACTCAGTAGTTGCTCTTCATTCAATGAATCATTTGAGCGATCATGTCAGGCTAATCGTGTATGAGACGAAGAGTCCCGAGAGGGGCTCAAACGTTCACTGCAACTTAAGGAGCGTAGTTTGGAGCTCAACAAATGCAGTATACTGGGCTTGGAGAGGAAAGATAGTCGTAAACAAATATTGCTTGGCCAACAAATTCTGAGCACTGACACCTCACACATGCATCCATCACAGAGGGAGTACCATGAATACCTCGTGGCCAATATACTCGACAAAGCACGAGCCCAACATGGACAATCAAACTTTCCAAATTATCCACCACATACAAGTCATTCTGGTTTTTAAATATCTAGAATTACGATTATGTAACCGGTTATTTATTTTCATCGTTTGTTGTACTTAGTAATATTGGATTCATTTCCTGTAATTCGTTCGGTTAAATATATTTTCACGTTATTGTGTTTTATTAAATGTTTTCCCCCACATGTATTTCTTTAAATTTAATGTAATGGATTTCATCTAATGGATTTCTTTAGTGGAAATTAAAATAAATACATCCGGACTATGTAAACATCATCGATAATCATGTCATAATATTTTTTTAACATTACATTTCATAATTGATTATCATCAAAATTTCAATCTATATCATCTGAATTAACTGCGTTGGACATGTCGTAAAACTACGAGGATGGACCTGGTTGGCTTAAACTTCTTGGGCACCAATATCATCCATGTTCGGTTGACACAAAGGGGACGATAGAGTGGGATCTTGTCTCCGGCATCGATCGCCCAAGTAATATATCCCCCCATTCTACGGATCTATAAGAACACAACATTTGTATGAAATATACTTGGCATATTGAACATAGGTGTACGTCTCCTCATAAGACCCCGAGTAAGGTCACAAATTAATTGAACCCGATGACCGCATTTCAATTTGACTCTGTGTGGTGGGAAAATTATATTGTATTGACCCCTTCAGCTCCTTACGAGTAAGCCTACTAGATTTCTTCCAGCTATTAATACTAGGCCAACATTCACCAGTATCTTCCTTCAATAAAGGACACGCCCTTTGTATGTACTCAGACCTGCAGAACTATAAAACAATAATGAGTATTAGATAATATTTATGGTATATAAAGGGCCAAAAAATACGGTGTATGTCCATTATTAACACTTACCATTATGACTTACCAAAAACAATTCAATGAGTCCATATGTCCTCTTGACATAACATGAAGAGAGTAGTAAATGCGAGCTAGAATTGTTGATCCCCAATCATATGCCCCAATTATTTCAAGGTCCTCCAAAGCGACCATCCAACCAAATGGAATGCTACCTTTAGCGGTTGGGAAAAATTATGTCCTACACAAAAATAAAGCAACACCCTCTTTTTTTTTAATAAACAAATTCAAGTTTTATTTATAATCTTAGGAGAAATAGACTCTCGTAGTGGCTCTTACATGGGCTAATGAAAATTTAAAAAAAACTATTTTAACCTTCGAGTGCAAGCTTTTTTATCGCACTCATCTCTTCACAACTTAAGGCAGTCGATGTTTTAGAGAGGGATTGCGAAGACCCCATCGTCTTACATTGCGAATTCTTTGGAATTTCAATAAAAAGATCAAGACCCCGACTATCATGTACCTGAACTCCAATCGACTTCACCAAAGTGAGGTCACTTAGACCCCTTTCCTCAACTAAATTATTGGAGTCTTCAGCGTTCCCAAGAATCTCAAAAGAATTACTAGTTGGAGTAATTTGAGATTGATTTTTATTTCTCCCAAACGAGTCTTCAATAAATGCTCGATCTTTGGCAGAATTACGAGACATTTCAAGATCGTAAATATTGCCTTTGGGGCATTCTAGGGGAATGTCCTCTAAAGGAGGCATTTCATCATCGGATTGTGAATAATCTATTCTACCATCAACTTCTCTTGAATTATCGAATGTCTCTACCTCCATTGAATTTACAATTTTTTTTCCATTTTTTGCCATAAAGAGAATTCTACCAGAAGCATGGAAGGTTTTTAAATTCACATGGTCAACTACAACAGCTGTAAGTGTTGATCTTGAATAATTCACTTTATTGACAATATTCTCATTAATCTCAGTTGATCCAAAATTTCCTTGCGTCACATGTGCTTGAGTGAGCTGTCCTACATCCGAAAATATTGAAGTTCTATTTTTGGTTGCATATGTCAAATCATTTGGAATAGAAACATTAATAGTTGACTGAGTAATCCCCTGCATAATAGGGATACTCAAACGCTTAGTGTCTCCAATCCTCTCCGGGTATAATGGGATTATCCCATTATTTTTCTCAACGGGCATCTGAGATTTTTGCACAAGACTTTCGTCACACATCTGAACAGCCACGTGGCTTTCTGTTCCTGTATTTGTCAAATTATAATCATCAACCATTCCGGATACATTGCAGTTTTTTAAACCTGCCCAGTTGTCCAGTTGGCAGGTAGTGAGATAGAAGTACATTTGTCCTTGCCAACGTTTGAAGTCAGCCCCAATGAACTTTTCCGGTTTCTCCCCGTGTGGCATAGATACGGGTGCAGTCACATTTGTGTTGGTGATAATCAGTTTCGTAGGAGTAGTGTTCGTACTTTGTGATTCCATTTCTGTTACAAAAACAGAATTTTTATCAATGATAAAATTCATATATAATGAATTAATCAAAACAGAATACAAAATTCTGTGCACCAATTTCCTCCAAATATAATTCACAATAAATGAATTCCAAAAGAATTCAAATAATAAATCAGAATTAAAGTATAATATAAACAGAATTCCGTACAAAACAGAATTAAAATTTTAAAATCTGTGTCACACTAATTTTTAATAATAAAAAGAATTCCGTACAAAACAGAATTATAATTTAAGATTAAAAAAAATTTAGATAAACAGATTTTAACAAGAGTACACAAATAAAATTTTATTTTCTAAAACAGAATATAAAAACAGTATAGAAATTAATTTCTATATCAAAACTGTTTTACTAATTTCTACAATAAAGCAGTAAATTAATTCATTTTATTCTGTCAAAATAGATTTATTTCCAACAAATAAATTTCTGTAATAAAAAAAATTCTGTACACTAAAAACAGTAGAACTAATAATTTTGTCTTAAGATTGTTATTCCTACTATTTAATTTCGAAATAGTACAGAATTAATAATAAAATAATAATTACAGAAAGAAAAATAAATTACAGAAAAATAAATTACTCACTTGAATTTGCAGAAATAATAATAATTAGAAAGAAATCCGAGCCCTGTTGAACAGTCTCCTTAAGAAAAAAATATTCCTCCAACGTGCTTGAGTTTAATGAATAGTTGTCTCCCAAGATAGAACGGATTTTCGGATTAATCAAGCAGCACAGCAATGACTAATCCCAGCGAACACAATTTCTGTGTTCTGTACTCAACACAACCAAGAACATGTAATGCAGAAATGAAGAAAAGAATTTTCTCGGCAGAGGAAATAATGCAGTAGCATTTTCGGAATTTTGGAGGGATTGTTTTTCAGTGTTTAAAACTGAGGGGGAAACATTTTATTTATAGTAAATGTTTTGACTGTTGGGAACAGTCGAAACCGAAATTAACTGTCAAAGCAGTTATTAACTGATTATCAGTTAATTAAAGATTAATTAATTTCGTAATTAATTAATTAAATTAAAGCCCAGAAAGTTAATTAGATTCAGCCCAAAAATTTAAGAAATTTTATAAGCATAAGCATAAGCCCGAGCCGAGCCGAGCCGGCCGGACGGACGCGCGTGTGGACCTTTGACCGAAAGTCAACCCAAGCATAGCTTAGGTCATCTCCCCTTCAAAGAGTTGGGATACCCCAAAGGCATCCAAGCCTTAGTCCGTCAATTGGGTTTTATTAACTCATCATTTTTCCACTACTCTTCCAATGTGGGACAAGAGCTAAACATACCCAATACATTAACTTTCATTGCTTTATGAGTCACTTTGGGGACATAATTATCATTCATAACTTATTGAAATTGGACATATGAATATACTACGTTAATCTCCTTGCGGAGGTGAACGCGTTCGTATATGGTCCCACAATTTCCGTAGTGTAGGTCCCACCTAAATTTGAGCTCAAAGTTGCTCAAAAATCTGTCCAGAAAAATCTGGACAGCTTTATAATACCAATTTAAGTTCCAATTTTCCAACATATATATATATATATATATATATATATATATATATATATATATATATATATATATATATATATATATATATATATATAATGAATTTAAAACTAAGAAACCGTGTGTGTGTGTGTGTGTGTGTGTGTGTGTGCACTAAATGAATTTAAAACTAAATGAATTTAAAACTAAATGAATATAAAACTAAGAAACCGTAATCATATGTTGTGTGTGTGTGTGTGTGCACTAAATGAATTTAAAACTAAATGAATATAAAACTAAGAAATCGTAATCATATGTTGTGTGTGTGTGTGTGTGCACTAAATGAAGTTTTACCGTGTGTGTGTGTGTGTGTGTGTGTGTGTGTGTGTGTGTGTGTGTGTGCACTAAATGAATTTAAAACTAAGAAACCGTAATCATATGTTGTGTGTGTGTGTGTGTGTGTGTGTGTGCGCACTAAATGAATTTAAAACTAAATGAATATAAAACTAAGAAGCCGTGTGTGTGTGTGTGTGTGTGTGTGTGTGCACTAAATGAATTTAAAACTAAATGAATATAAAACTAAGAAATCGTAATCATATGTTGTGTGTGTGTGTGTGCGCGCGCACTAAATGAATTTAGAACTAAATGAATATAAAACTAAGAAACCATAATCATATATGTGAACATGTTATATATATATATATATATATATATATATATATATATATATATATATATAACAATGCTGAAGGGATAAGTTTGAAGGGATATGTTTTCAATATTGAGTCATGAGTTGTTTACATACCTCGATCTTAGTTAATCGGAGTGCATTTATCACGGTCAAGTACTTTGATTGTGATTGAGTTTTGATCTTGATAGTCTAAGTGAACATCGAAATATTAATCTTTTCGATCATGGTGGTGTTATGATTAGTCTTGGTCTTGGGATTGCCAATGTCTAATACTTGCTAGTTGTGTGTGTGTTTCTAGCGTCGATTGTGATTATGAGGTGTTTTTTCTGTAGTGGTATAATGTGTTGCTAATGTACCAGTTACTTCCAATTACTTCCAATTCCAAGTTTTTATATTAATTCTTGGATGACCACTATAATGTTGTAGCAATTCAGGGGAATCAGGAGCCTGTCTTGTTCAACGATACAATTCGGGTCAACATTTGCTTATGGGAAAGAAGGTTATGCTCATGAGGCTGAAATTTTAGAAGCAGACGAGTTAGCAAATGGTCACCCGTTCATTAGTAGTTTATAACAGGTATCAATTCTCTGATGATCTTTATGATTTCTGCTCCAAAGTTGCTGACCGTAAAGTTGAGAATGTAATAGAAGCAAAGCAAAATCCGAACTGGATATGAAATCTCTCTCGTGGAACTTATAACTGCAGTTTGTGTCGACAATCAAAAGGGTGGCCTACACTGGTGTTCTGTATAAGAAGGTGATAATTGTTGTATTTATTCCTTGTATATGTTGCATACGTGCATTTTTTCCCTCCCCTAATGTTTAAAGCTCTATGAACTTATTCTTCACTGTCTATATTTCAAATACGGGATTCAAATTAGTTACACGCTATCTCATTCAAACCAAATCAGTTGTGCACTACCTGCATACCATAATGGTCACAAATCATGTCTTATCCTCCATTCAATTACCTTTTTCCCATCTTCTCTTCTTACCATTTCCCTTCCTACTCGACCCTTTTCTCCCCTATATAAGCACCGTTAATTGGCTTCCATCTCTACATGCTTCTATAACATATATTTATAATGCAGTCTCAATTATGATTTTCGATATCCTCATTTTTTGTACAAAAATACATTGTCCGTTCTACCAGGAAACTGTGTTCGAGGCATGGTATATGAAACATGGTTTAATTTATCATTAATTCCAATTTTACAATTTCATATTATTTTTGTTGCCTACAAACATATTTATAATAATTTCATTTTTGATAGTTTTCTTTCATACGTTGTGCCTCTTTTCTTTTTACAAATATTCCTCTTAGTTTGTGAATGTAATGTAATTTCATTCTTGCGATTTATTGTGTTCTTTTACAGTATTCAATGAAGATGTGTTCGAGAGCTATGAGCTCTCATTGTGGTTGTGGTTGTGGTTGTTAATTATTTTATTTAACTAAGAGTGGATCTTTCTTGTGAGTTGATATACCTTTCGTACACATTTTTAGAATCTTGTTTATAAGAGAACTCACACGTTTAGATGTTGAATGCTACACCTTCAGTACACATTTAATGAATTTGAATAAAAAGAGAACTCACATGCTCAGATGAGGGATATTGGGTTATGATTACATATTATTCAGTTTTAAAAATATAACTTTAGGACATCTTCAGTATCTTCTACATCTTCAAATCATTACTTATATTGCAACTTCGAAAACAAATAACAGTAGTGAATTGATCTCAGTTTTTTGACATAAATGAAAAATTATCACATTTCTTACAAATGCTTTGCACGATATATGTTATCGAATAATATACTTTGGGAATAACAAACATTAAGAGCTAATATTGATTATGGTATGCAGATGCACACATAGGTGACACTAACGGGCTCGCCAAGCGTTGAAGATAGGCAAACATGACTAAGAAAAAATAAAAACCGTTTGAAAGTTGATCGTGATTCTTATAGTTCCCCCGTGCTATTTTTTCCACTTTCTGGAGCTTCATCAATTTTGTCCACCGTGTCAGATTGCTATTTTTGGTGTAGTGAAAGTATGCAATGTTGCACATTGAACAAATTAATTAAAAAAAATATCTCCATGTAACACATGTAGATGAAAAATTATTACATAATAAAGAGTTGTTATAAAATGAAATGAAGCTTTTGTAACACTTAAAAATCAATAATAATAGACTTGTTAATTTGTCAGTTTAATCATTGTATTAACAATTTATTTATAATATAGACACACATACATATCTTTATATTGGTGGTTACTCAATTTATTTGTGGAAATATAAAGAAAAAGAAAAGATTAAAAACTTGAACGGCTTTCTTTGTGTCGAAACAAACTCCTATATCTCTTGATGAGGTGTGAAAAACTATGAAGAAACAGAAAGGAACTTATAGAGCAATAATATAGGAAATAAATGTTACAAATATCTAAGTCACATCAAAATTTGGTGTGGCTTTACCTATACAAAAATTTTGAGACATATTTAGTGGCAAGTTTTTTTTAATTTAAGATTGTTTGTGCATTTGATTTTTTTCCAATAACCTCGAATCATTCCAGCAAATTCAATACAAGCCTCAAGAAGACTTTTAGAAGGGCCGGGAAATATCAACAGATGATAGAAGAAGTAGTAGAAATTGACTCTTTATCTTTGAAGTTCTAAAAGGTATATAAAATAGAACAAAATTTATTTTCAGAACAAAATATTGAATTTGAGCCTTAGAGATGTAATAACCCTCGCTTATGAGAACATATTTTATATTTATTTACTAGGTATGGTAATTAGATATAAAATGTTGGGATATGAATTGAGTACTTATTTAACGAAGAAAAGTTAATATTTTCTATGAAGTTGCATATTTACCGTAACTATAGGTGAATATGGCCATGTTATGTTTTATGATATCATGAGAATTAAAATGATATTTGGCTTAATAATGGGACCGAAACTTAAAATGAATTATAAATTGTCCAAATGATAATTTGGAGGCCGTAGTTGATTCCAGAACGTGCGAGATAGTCAAATATTGTGCCATATTGTATCTTGGGGTTTTGGGCACTTTTGACTGGTTATGCCTTAAATATGCAGTTGCGTATTATTTTATCGTAATATTGGTCAATTAAGTGGGATTTTGTCTTAAGCCACAACTTAGTCTTACTAAGTCTTCTAATTTCCCTAATTTTACTCCTAAACCTAGAGAGAGAGAGAGCTTGAGAGAGGAAGAGAAAGTGTAGAGAAAGAAGAAGAGATTGAGGATTGAAGAAGGATTCTTGCTTCTACCCAAAGAAAATCTGCATTTTCTACATTGAGGCAAGTTTCTACTTGCTATTTGTGGTTTAAGATAAATGATTTGTGGTGATAATGGTGTATTAATCATAGTTTAACTAGTTTAGGGTTTTTGGTGTAATTGTTGGATTTGAATCATTGATGAATAATTTGTATGATTATTGATGGTTGTGGTAGTAGTAAGTAGCATTTATGTTGTGTTGGTGACAATAATTGAGTTGGTTGGACTGGATTTGAGTTGGGAATCAAATTGGAGTCCAAGACTCCATAAGCAAAATTTGGAATTTTTGCAGAACCGAATCGATTCGGCCTGGCCGAATCGATTCGCTGTTAGACAGTTTCTAGGGTCGAATGAACCGAATCGATTCGGCTTGGTCCGAATCGATTCGCAGTTATGCAGAATCCCATATTTCCTAACCGAATCGATACGTCCAGGCCGAATCGATTCGGAAACCCTGCACTTTTTCAAAATTTTCTTTTTCAACTTTAACCCCTTTTCTTTAGGATTAGTAATTAGGGACCTTCTTAAATGAAGTAAATATAGGGTCTTAGAGTATTAGTTGAGTTGGTCGACTCCCTAGACTCGAAGGGGTTCATCTAGGGTTCATTTCAAGGGGGGATTTAAAGTAATGTTCAGGCATTACTTCTTTCGCATAGTTTTATATGAATCTAGGAGATCTTAAGGTCGAATTTGGAGACTTTAGGAGTTAATATGAGCTAGGTTTGACTTGATGGTCTATTATGAAGCCTAAAAGGAGGCTTTGGAAAATAACTTGGGAGTTTGATTTCTTATCGAGGTTGTTATGACGATACGAAATACGTATAGTTTCGGATAATCTTAATGCATTTGATAAAATGTAAAATGGATAAAGTAAATGATAATTTACTAAATCATGTAATGGAAATTAATAAAATGGATGATACACACCTCTCTAAATACCATCTTAAGGGAAGTCCGTGCGTGAGATGAAGCCCCCTGGCTAATGAATGCAGGGTGGATATAGTCCTAGGCCATATGAGCGCTTGTTTTCTATTTTTCGGCGATGGGTAGGAGATTCCGGGTGTGGTCTTGACTACCCCGCAGGCATATGGCCGCTTCCCGACGTTTCGATAGGATCCCAGGTTGTCTTATGTTAGGCCCTGGAAAATGATGGTTATTTAGGGGCGCGCACAGTGGGGAAACCCGGACGGGCGGTCTTAGAATCGTTATATATATATATATATATAACTATTCTATTATCGAGTTGGACTCGATGGAACATTAATGCCATAAAGAGCAAAGTATATGCCACAAAGAGCATACAATTGAGATAAGTGCCATAAAGAGCACCTGATAATAATTGAATTCCTGATAAGGAATGGAAAGATAAGATGAAATGGTGAAAGATGAAAAAGGCTTATGATTACTTTTATTCTCTTGTATAATTGAATTTGATTTTAAAAATCATTCAACTGTCTTAGCTCATTTTATGATCTTATCATGCTAAAATGTCATCTTTATCATCCATGCTTAATTATTTCATCATTGTCATACTTGTCATTTATCTGGTGATCATATAAAATCAGCCTCTGACCGGTTCTTCTTTCTTGTTGTGTATGTATATATTATATCTGCTCAGGTGTTCCACCGCAAGGTCGCCCGTAAATACCTTCCTATCCCAGTGTCTTTTGAGGAGCCGTGACATTTTGCGGGTATCACGGGATATTTTGTGTAGACGCCTCCCTTATTGTTTTCTAGTTATGATCAGTCTTTATTCGGGCGTGTGGCCCAAACTGTTGTAATTGTATAATGGATGTATTATGTAACACATGAAACTTATTGTGTATTGTATGAATTCTATTGACCGACATATCATTCGGTCCTTTCCTTATTATGGTTGGTATATATGTATGATTGAGGGAGTTTCCACCTTTCTTTTCTATCATTGGGTTGTTAATAATGCTTTATATAAATTGTAAAACTAAAATTTTTGACAACCCGTTTTCTGAAATATTGTGTGGTTATCCCATATACTCTTTATGTTTGCGATGCTGAGAATGATATCTATCCATTATTCCTGTATTATCGGAGTATCGGGTTGGCCACCCCTTATTTCGGATATCGGGTTGTCACAAGAGACTAATGGTGATTTCTCTTTTATGAAATCGTATATGTAGTTGATTGCTCTTTCATGAAATCGTAGACACTAATGGTGCGTGGGGAATTCCTTTCCCTCAATTGGAATTGTAGCTTAGAAACCAACTCCATTTTAAGGTACAAATATCCCTCGAGCCAAAGTTCTTGAGCCAATCACTATCTTCCCCTTGGGATATAATATGTCATTTTGAAATAACAGAGATAGGTCATAGCCTTTTTCCTTCTTATAACATCCGTCAAGAAACGTGAATGCCTTCTCCCATGGTGAGCTAGGTAAAATTCTAGCCCATAACTTGGGTATCCCATTAGACTTTATGACAAAAAGTATTGAACAGTTGCCCATAGCCAGTCTCATGAACCAGAGAAGATCATAAAAATTAATTCTTGTACTCATCCCAAAAAGAAATTATGTTTTTATATTTTCCAGCTAAATAAATTAATGTACATTCAGTTCATGTAGATTCTTAAACATATCCTCGCTAATGTTTTTAAGGTCTGGGGGAACAATATCATGAAATATTTTCTGGAGGTGATTTGTATTTAATACCACTTTAATCAATTTCCCTAAAACATGTAAATCTTTGGCTATCCCACATCGTCGCTCCGAGCAGTCGGACTGTCCTTAAAGTTGCAAAGACTGGGCCAGAACCCATATTGTCGACGAATATGCCATTGGCTAGATATCCATGATATTGTGTTTCTTCATATACCTCCTTTAGCGAGATAAGAATAGCCCTAAAGTGCTCACAGAATTACTCGCTCATTCTGAGCTTTAATATTCCATTCTTATATAACCAATATTTATTGATTCTTTGATTTGACACCCAATGGGTCCTCTAAGATTGAAATTTTTTACTCACCATGCCAAAAAAAATTATCCACTTATTCATCACAAAACCATCATTGCACTTGGTGGCTCTGGATATTCCACATTCACAATCATACATCTTTTGGAGTTGACTCATCTTTCAGATCTCAAGGCCATGACATGTTGATCGCAAAGAAGGATCCAAAGTGGAAAGCTTGGAATTCTCGTTAATCCTATTGGAATCCATGGATCTACAATATGAAAATCAATCGAGAAGCCATTATGCAACCAAGAAAACTATTTAGGGTTTTAATGTAGGATGATTTGTGCATTTGATTTTTATAAATTTTATAATATAAGTTAGACCTGTCAATGGGTCGTGTCGAGTCGTGTTTGTGTCGTTTTTTATCGTGTTCGGGTCTTATTGTGTTCGTGTCTAAACGGGTGATTTTTTTATCGTGTGAAAAAATCATACCCAAATCCGACCCGTTATGTTATCGTGTCGTGTCGTGTCGTGTTCACTCACTAATACCCATTAAGATAATGAATTATTTTTAATTGTATACAAGTTAACATGTTATCTCATTTTTAAACCCAAATAGACCCATTAAATCATTGACATTACTAAATCCTCATTTAGAAAAATTCATTATGATTAAATTAACATTATGCTACATAAATTATTTATAAGTTCCAAAAGTATATCTTCTTTACTTAAATTAATGGGTCATAACGGGTTTTATAGGGTATTAACGGGTGAAGGGGATCAACCCTAACCCGACCCGTTAACTATCGTGTCTTATCGGGTTGGTACTGATATGACCCGAACCCATTAAGGGTCCACCCATTAACTTATAACTTCGTATCGGTTCGTGTCGTGCCTCATTTTGCCAGGTCTAATATAAGTAACTAAGCACCAATGTAGTTTCTTTTAAATTTTACAACATCAAGCATATGCGATGCTAATAACCACAAATTGTGATGTCTTAAAAATCCCCGTAAAATATTTTATTTATACTCAAAGGTAATAAATTTAATATATGTTATAAATGCTTTGTGCATTTGGTTTTTCTTAAGTTTAGGATACAAGTAACTAAGCACCACCGTAGTTTCTTTTATATTTAGTTTAAAATTTCAGGCATATGCTCAAAAGTAATAAAAAATCGATATACGTTATATAATGGAATGTGTCAATCATATTTTTATATGATTACGAGAGGACCCAAAAGAATTACTCTCTAATACCATAATATGTTAGAAAAAGATTGTATATAGGGGTGAATTCGTTTTCGATGTCATGTTTTTACTTCATATGACATGAATCATTTATACACGAACACGATGCAACACAAAATCATAATTTTTTATTTGATCTGGAAAACGAACAATATAGGGCATGTCACCACAAAACTAACAAGATTAATTATATTTACATAAATTACATTACAATTTTCCAAAGAATATAAGGCATAACATAATTAATACGAATCATAATTTTTTCACATTTGCATATAATTTCATTTTTAAAATGTCTGACATAAACATGTCAACCTATCAATATTAAGTCATATTGGGGTTGTTTCGTACATGCAACCAACATTACAAAGGATGTAAATGCTAATGAAATCTAACCAGATTTATTGAGAATATAAATTTTCATTTAATGCCATGGGAGATGATTGGGTCTCCTAGCACTACACCAAAAACAGGAATCTGACACGGTTTAAAACTGTGCCAGATCAAATCTGGCACGGTTTTGCACTGTGCCAGAATCAGGTGTTCCAAAATGGGATTTTTTTTCTGGCACGGCTCAAAAGTGTGCCAGATTCAGCCAAACATGAACACTTCTGGCACACTTTTAAACCGTGCCAGAATTTGATATTTTTGGCACACTTTTGGCACAGTTTTTAACTGTGCCAGATTCAGCCAAACAGTAACACTTATGGCACACTTTTAAACCGTGCCAGAATTTGATATTTTTGGCACACTGTTGGCACAGTTTTTAACTGTGCCAGATTCAGCACAGTTTAAAAAAAATTGACACAGTTCAAAACCGTGCCAAAATATGATAGACTTTTGCCACGGTTTTGAACTGTGCCAATTTTTTTTAATAAAAAAAAAATATTTGAAAGCACAAAATTCACAAATTAATAATATTGCGCGTTATTAATAAACTAATGTACATACAAACTTCAAAATATTACAAGTCTTTAACAACTCACAGGTCCAACAAAAATTGGGCAGAGTTTCCTCTATTTTCTGGACATTCCAAAACTTGTTAATACAAAACCTGCCTAACATAAAGCCGCACGGTCACAAAATATAACAATTAACTTACAAAAGCCCTCATGGCCATAAAAGTCAATAATAAAACAACAAAAGACCGTACGGTCATGACACAAAAAAATCGAATTATTAATAAACCCCTTGTTGTAAACCATAGAGTTCTTTGTGTGTTCCACGTGACTAAAAGTCGACGATAAACTGTTATCCTACAAAAAAAATAGAATACAAAAAAATTATGATATCAGTAACCCAATAATTTACAAAAAAAAAATACTCAAAACAAAAAAATTACATATATGAGTGGAAATTATCGTCATACTTACAAATCGGGAGATCCGGGACTACACGGTCAGTTCCTACAAGTTACATTGGTCCCGTGCAAGGTGTTCGAGCCTCCTACGGGGTCGTTTGGGGGCCGGTTTGGCTTTTCACCCTTTAACGGCATGTTTTTAACTAAGTGTGATTTTGGTAAATTATCATCATACTCTCAAACCGGGAGACCCGGGACTACGCGGTCAGTTCGTATAAGTTACATTGGTCCCGTGCAAGGTGTTCGTGCCTCCTACGAGGTCGTTTGGGGGCAGGTTTGTGTTTTCACCCTTTAACGGCATGTGTTTTAACCAAGGGTGATTTTGCCAAATTATCGTCATACTCTCAAACCGGGAGACCCGGGACTACGCGGTCATTTCCTACAAGTTGCATTGGTCCCGTACGAGGTGTTCGTCCCTCCTACGGGGTCGTTTGGGGGCTGGTTTGGGTTTTCACCCTTTAACGACCTGTTTTTAAGTTTAAGTGTGATTTTTACAAATTATCATCCTATTCACAAATCGAGAGACCCGGGACTACGTGATCAGTTCCTACAAGTTACATTGGTCCCGTGCGAGGTGTTTGTGCCTCCTACGGGGGGGCCGATTTGGGTTTTCACCCTTTAACGGCCTATTTTTAAGTTTAAGTGTGATTTTTGCAAATTATCGTCATACTTACAAACCGAGAGATCCGGGACTATGCTGCCAGTTCCTATAAGTTACATGGGTCCCGTGCAAGGTGTTCGTGCCTCCTACGGGGTCGTTTGGGGGTTGGTTTGGGTTTTCACCCCTTGACAGCTTATTTTAAAGTCTAAGTGTGATTTTTGCAAATTATCATCACACTCTCAAACCGGAAGACCCGGGACTACGCAGTCAGTTCCTACAAGTTACATTGGTCCCGTGCGAGGTGTTCGTGCCTCCTACGGGGTCGTTTGGGGGCCGATTTGGGTTTTCACCCTTTAACGGCATGTGTTTTAACCAAGTGTGATTTTTCCAAATTATCGTCACACTCTCAAACCGGGAGACCCGGGGCTACGCGGTCAGTTCCTACAAGTTACATTGGTCCCGTGCGAGGTGTTCGTGCCTCCTACGGGGTCGTTTGGGGGCCAATTTGGGTTTTCACACTTTAACATCATGTTTTTAAGTTTAAGTGTGATTTTTGCAAATTATCGTCCTATTCACAAACCGAAAGACCCGGGACTACGCGGTCAGTTCCTACAAGTTACATTGGTCCCGTGCGAGGTGTTCGTGCCTCCTACGGGGTCGTTGGGTGGCCGGTTTGGGTTTTCACCCTTTAACGGCCTTTTTTTAAGTTTAAGTGTGATTTTTACAAATTATCGTCCTCTTCACAAATCGAGAGACCCGGGACTATGCGGTCAGTTCCTACAAGTTACATTGGTCCCGTGCGAGGTGTTCGTACCTCCTACGGGGTCGTTTGGGGGCCGGTTTGGGTTTTCACCCTTTAACGGCATGTGTTTTAACCAAGTGTGATTTTTGCAAATTATCGTCATACTCTCAAACCGGGAGACCCAGGACTACGCGGTCAGTTCCTACAAGTTACATGGGTCCCGTGCGAGGTGTTCGTGCCTCCTACGGGGTCGTTTGGGGGCCGGTTTGGGTTTTCACCTTTTAACGGCATGTTTTTAAGTTTAAGTGTGATTTTTGCAAATTATCGTCCTATTCACAAACCAAAAGACCCAGGACTACTCGGTCAGTTCCTACAAGTTACATTGGTCCCGTGCATGGTGTTCGTGCCTCCTACGGGGTCGTTTGGTGGCCGGTTTGGGTTTTCACCCTTTAACGGCATGTTTTTAAGTTTAAGTTTTGATTTTTGCAAATTATCATCCTATTCACAAACCGGGAGACCCGGTACTATGCGGTCAGTTTCTACAAGTTACATTGGTCCCGTGCGAGGTGTTCATGCCTCCAACGGGGTCGTTTGGGGCCGATTTGGGTTTTCACCCTTTAACGGTCTGTTTTTAAGTTTAAGTGTGATTTTTGCAAATTATCGTCATACTTACAAACCGGGAGATTCGGGACTACGTTGCCAGTTCCAACAAGTTACATGGATCCCGTACGAGGTGTTCGTGCCTCATATGGGGTCGTTTGGGGGCTGGTTTGGGTTTTCACCCTTTAAGGCAGGTTTTTAACTCTAAGTGTGATTTTTGCAAACTATCGTCATACTCTCAAAGCGGGAGACCCGGGATTACGCGGTCAGTTCCTACAAGTTAAATTGGTCCCGTGCGAGGTGTTCGTGCCTCCTACGGGGTCGTTTGGGGGCCAGTTTGGGTTTTCATCCCTTGATGGCTTATTTTTAAGTCTAAGTGTGATTTTTGCAAATTATCGTCACACTCTCAAACCGGGAGACCCGGGACTACGCGGTCAGTTCCTACAAGTTACATTGGTCCCGTGCGAGGTGTTCGTGCCTCCTATGGGATCGTTTGGGGGCCGGTTTGGGTTTTCACCCTTTAACAGCATTTTTTTAATGTGATTTTTACAAATTATCGTCTTATTCACAAACCGGGAGACCCGGGACTACGCGGTCAGTTCCTACAATTTACATTGGTCCCGTACGAGGTGTTCGTGCCTCCTACGGGGTCATTTTTAACTCTAAGTGTTAATTTTTGCAAATTATCGTCCTATTCACAGAGTTAGTGAGTACACATTGACACTAACAATAAACTTCTTTTGTTTCATGTTATTTAGTTTACTTGTTTATATATAGATAATATACCGATCAATTATAAGTTACTTCTGGAAATTAGTATCTTTATGTAATTAGGACTCTCTTAGAGAGTATTACAGATAAGGCCTATAGCCTTCCTTTATAATCTGTCTATATTTTTTACAACTAACAATGTTTTAATCCTTGAAGACTACGTAATAGAATGCATGACTTGCTATCTATATCCCAAGTGTGCCATTCTCAACCCAATTAATGTGTTGAGGAAGATGCCAGGAAAATTGTGAATCTGATTTGGTACAATTTTGAGGCATGTTATGCTCTCATGGTCCAGCTTTTGCAGTTAATATATACTATCCTTTCATGTTAAAGTTAGATAATTTCGGCCTTATTCTTATACAACTACTGCTTCAGCCTTTTACAGTAAATATAGCTAGCTTTTGCGGCTGCTGCTTCAGCCTTATTCTTATACAACAAAACATCCAAAGGATTTGGAGGCTTCCTAACAAAAGGTGAAAAACTTTAACACTTACATAAGGGTGAAATACCTAGAGCTTACCATTAAAAAGTCCAAGGTTGATAAGATGGAAAAGGCAGAGATATGGCATATGAATAAGGCAGAGGTTCTAGTCTGAATAAGGCAGAGATAAGGCAGAAACAGGGCATATGAATAAGGACAGGCCATTTCTCTGAATAAGGATAAGGCAGAAACAGGGCATAGATAAGAGGCTGAAGCAAATGTGGATAAACTAAGAGGCTGAAGCAGCCATTTCTCAAACTAAGATGATCTTTTTGGTTCCATTTCTCAAACTGCGTGCATAAATGTTGCATATATGCAGTAGCTGTATGCATATATGCACGCAGCAGCATATATGCAACATATATGCAATAACTGTATGCATATATGTTGCATATATGCAGTAACAGTATGCATATATGAGTAGCATATTTGCACGCAGCAGCATATATGCAACATATATGCACACAGTTGCATATATGCAGTAGCATATATGCATGCAGCAGCATATATGTTGCATATATGCTCACAATAACATATTTGTTGCATATAAATAAGAGCCGACATAAAGATATATACATACACACAAATATTAATGGATGAATATTAATTAGTAAAGCGGAAATTGAAAGAGAGTCTAATCAGTGTGTTTATACCTGTGTTCATTCGTCGGTGTCACCAATGGGACAACAAAGGTCGTCGAGCCAATACATAATTCCATTTTTACCAACATCTTCCAAGTTCACGCAATGAGCTTGTTTTCCACCCCAAACTGGATACTCGGGCACTTTGATGTCATCGAGTAAAACTCGCACTTCATTCTTTCTCAACTCATGGACGTGAACGGTCGAGACGGCTCCTGGTTGCGTTTTCCTCCCATAACCACCAAGTTCACGTGTATGGGATATTATTTTGCATTCAATTAGAGAGGTGAAATGTGGAACCTCGAATGCAGGGGAGGAAAGAGAACACGAAGGAGCCGCGGTGCCTAAAGTAGGTAACTCCTGAATATTGTGTCCAACACATGAAATTTTTTTTGTTTTGAAGTCAGTAATGAATTCTGATAATGAGGACTTTATCCCCTCTATGTCACTCCTTAGGTTATCAATATGATCCTTCCAATTTTCGGTGTCCTCTTTCACCTCTTCAAGCATTTCTCTAGCAAATGCCGACCCTAATATAGCGGTTCTCGAAATTGTTGACCCAACACAACGAACAGGTCCTCGTGTATCATTTCCAATAACATCAAAAATAGGCCCGGCATCCAAGGTCTCCTCTTGACCACTCGCTTTGTATACATCCAGAAGCAATTGAATTTGGTCCTGTACAAAAATAAATTAACATTAGGTTTGATGATACGATACTTTTTTTTGACAAAACGAACATTAAAAATTTTAAATTACCGCAAATATTTTATCATGAGGGGCATAACCACCTCCTTTGATTATATGAGTTGCCAACCACAATTCAGCACGAGTGGGTGCACGCCCATGCTTCTTTCTCCAATTCTCTGAAGCTCGGGCATAACCATGACGACATGTGTTATGAGTTGTCTTTCTCACACAATTTTGTATAGTCTCTTTGTTCTTTCTTCGCAAAGTTTTTTAACATCTAAAGCTTCATTATTGCAAAACACCTCCCAGTCCTCAGATTTGACATTTCGTGGAACTTTCTCCTTCCACTTTCCAACATCACCATCCTTCAAATTAACCCTTAGCTTTGACTTGAAGTTTTTCCAAGCATCATTCACTTTTTTCATAAAAATTTGATTCTGACTTTCGCGCACATCTGGGAACTCTTTCTACAATATATGAAGAAATAAAATTAAAACATCACATAATTGAATTTAACATTATTTGGAATAGAAATGAATAGTATACCATTAATGATGACCAAACTGAGTTCTTATATCGCACATCCACTTGTTTCCAACTCGTATAAGAAATGGGAATATGTGTCCTTGCTAAGTCTCCCAACCTGGTTGAGAGTGTATATGAATCTTCACCAACTGGAAGGCCGTGCTCATTAAATTTTAATTTCTTGGCGGAAGAGTCATCATTTACTCTTGAAACACCCGAAGCAACCTTAGAACGGGAGGTTGATATAGGTGTCACCCCATTTATTGACGGTTGCGAAGTATCACCAATATGAGACATTTATCTGGAAAAAAGTGACTATTGGACACCAAAATAATCAGAATAAACATTACAAGAATATATGTTCAAATAGACACCAGTATATTACATTTTCAAACATCAGTAAGCCATACATGTATTAAATGTTCAAACAACAATAAAGTATTAAATGTTTACAACAACAACAAACTAAATCATTGCAACTAGAAATCCGTGTCCAAAAGCTCCATAAATTTATCATTTTCCTCGAGAATGGAGTCACACATCGTACGGTCAATATCAATCGCATCTATTTCTTTTTTCAGTCTCTTGGGAGAGTGTAAAACAACTGACCACCCCTTCAGCTTTACATCTTGATAATAAAATACTTGACTGGCTTGAGATGCAAGGATGAACGGATCATCGTGAATGGTATTTTTACTCACGAGCTTACTAAGATTCACCATCACCAATTTTGAGGTGGGTTCAACTTTGCAAGTATTCTTATCATCAACATCCACCCAATCACAATAAAAGACAGTATGTGTGAACTCAATGTAATTGAGGTCGAGTATTTGTCTAATTACTCCATAAAAGGTTGTTATAATCCCCTTCTTATTAAAGGCCTTGGTGGATACACCACTACTCTGAAATTTATGATTCTCTTCATGTGCAGAAGTACAAAAGGTGTACACATTGCATTGAAATTTCTCATAACTGGTAACCCTATGGAGCGGACCATCAGCATATGGCAAAATTCTCGTATCATTAAATCTTGAGGCCTGTAAGGGATTGATAATTTTTTAAAGTTTCATTAAAAATAATTACGGTTGATAAAAAAGTACATGTATAAATAAAGACTTCCCTCGTTCCTTAGCTAAGGGATGAAATCATCAATTATATGCCTCGATTGAGTCTCAGTTACCACAAATTTTGTACAAGAAATTAGTTTCAAAATTAAGAAATATCACATTACAATCAATTAATATGAATTAACATAGAACTAAGTGTGTACCTTCTCCATTCATCAACACCATCGCATTGAGATAAAACCCATCTTCGCACTTGCTCATATTGTACATTATTTAAGATCAATTCTTTACTTTTACCCAATGGTTGTTGGCATTCCGAGTCATCAAACTCATCATCAAGAAAATCCTCAAGATTCCTTTTATGAGTTCTTTCACCTTTTTTCGATATGTACTCCATGGCATACAAAGAAGCTTCATGTAACAAATATGCATTAGCAATGCTCCCTTCAATGTACCTCTTGTTTCGTGACCACTTTTTATATCTTCCCATTTCTCTCTCAAACAACCACATCGCCCGATATCTTGGTGGCCCAGCTGTCAAAGCTTCATCGGCTAAATGGTGCAAGAGGTGGATCATCACCACAAAAAAGGCAGGTGGAAAATAAATTTCAAAGACACAAAGTGCCTCTACCAATGCATTTTTGGCCTTCAAAAGATGTTCCCTAAATATCACTTTGGCATACAACACATTAAAGAGTATGCTTATCCGCTGTATGGCTTTAAACAAAGGCTTATCATCCGAAAATGAATGCATAAGCAACGCAGGAAGCAACCATTGCATAATGACGTGATAATCGTGGGACTTGAGATTGGTAAATCCAGGTGGATCGAGGTTAACATTGTTGCTGAAATTTGATGAAAATCCAATCGGTACCTTTAATGTTTTTAGTGTACGAAAAAAGGCTTCTTTCTCTTCCTTTCCTAATGCGAAAGGTGCCTTTAGCATAAGCCTTTTGTTACTGCCTTCAACATCTTTCATCCATAATTTCCTTTTAAGTTTCAAATGAACTTTTAAGTCTTCACGGGCTTTGACCGTATCTTTATTTGATGAACCTTTCACCGAGAGTATTGTACCTAAAAGAGTCTCTTTGACATTCTTTTCAACATGCATAACATCTAAATTATGTCTAATATCATGGCCCTTCCAGTACTCTAAGTCAAAGAAAATTGACCTCCTTGAAAAACCCTCGGTACCCGCTAGATTCTCATCGTCACCCTCACTTGGATAATCATCGTCTTCCATTACGACATCCTCCTTCTCCTTCCCCTTCCCCTTTCCCTTTCCCTTTGCCTTTCCCTTTTTATCTCCCTCTCCCTCCCTTTGAATACCTTCTCGAGCGATAAGTGACACTATCTGCTCAACTTCTACACTTGTTAACTTTCTTGGAGCCATAGCATCCTCTATTTTACCATTAAATGTTTTCTTTGATGTGTCAAACCTGTAAGGGTGGTCTTTAGGAAGGAACATATGAGATCGTTGGTAACAACATTTCGTTGACTTAGAAAGATATTGAGAAGGTGTATTTGTAGAACAAACAGGACACCCATTGTAAAGTTGAGTTGAACAACCTGATAACATCCCATAAGTTGGAAAATCATGTATACCCCACATCAACATGGCTTTTAAGTGAAATTTCTCACTTTTGTATGCATCCCATGCCTCAACTCCAGACCATAAGATATTTAACTCATCAACCAACGGTTGGAGGAAGACATCAATATTACTTGATGGTGACTTTGGTCCGGGAATCAATACAGACAACATTGAAAACTCACTATTCATACACATTGATGGAGGAGAGTTGAGAGGTTGAATTATCACTCGCCAACAACTATACTTACGACCAAACATGTTATTCGGGCTGAAACCATCAGTTGCTATTGCAAGTCGAATATTCCGCGGATCTTTTGCAAAATCTCTCCACAAAATGTTTGAATTTACCCATTCTGTTGAATCTCGGGGATGATGCAAGAATTCCATACAAGAGCTTGCACGAGCGTGCCAAGTCATTTTCTCTGCTATCCATTTTATGGTATACAACCGTTTTAGCCTAGGGATTAGAGGGAAATGTCGCATTGCCTTCTTAGGAACCCTAGAGTACTTTTTTTTTTCCAATTAGTATTCTGAATTTTTACACCGTCCTCGTCTAGACAAGTAAACTTGTAGCGTAAAGAACCACATTTTATACATCTAGTAGATTTTTCATGCTCTTTCCAAAAGAGCATACAGTTGTTAATGCATACGTCATACTTAACATAATCCATACCGAGATCTCTAACGGCGTTTTTCCTTTCTGTATAACTAGTTGTCAGGTTGTTCTGTTCAGGAAGTAGTTCATTTAACAATCTAAGAATTCCACCTGTAGCACCATCCGATAAATTGAATTGTGTTTTCAAATCATTCAACTTTATAAGAGCATACATTGTGGTATGACGCGAAGAACCGGTAGCTGGGTGCAATGGCTCCTGTGCGAGTTGATGTAAACGATCATACTTCTTGCCTTTGTATTTATGTGTGTACGAATCATTGGGAACCTCGAAAGTTGCGGGGGCTTCATCACTGCCTACACAATTAGGTTCACTAGGTTCCGCTTCACCCATAAACATCTCACAAGCATCATTCACAAGATCATTCAAAATTGGAATATTGTTCACATCAGTGTGTTTTGTCGGTGTCACAGATTGCGGTAGTGGTTGGACTTGATCAACAACTAATGTCTCACCATGAAAATGCCATAAGGTATAGTTCATGTCCATACCATATGTCATTAAATGAACGAATATGTCATCTATAACAACATGTCCTTTCCCATTTCGATAACGTCTACAGGGACATGGATGTTTAGCATTCGAACTATTACTACGCAGATAATGTAGAAACTGTAACACCCCATCTCTATATGTATCGGTCTCGATATTTTTCTCATTTATCCACTCTTTGTTGATTCCCGACGACATCCTGATAAGTTTAAAGAACACACATTATACTATAAACGCTTACTGTAAATATATTGAAGTTTATTCAAGTGTAAATATGTATATATTTGAGCTCCTATATTTCCTCCATCTCCACTATAGGGTAAGGGTCCTATCCCATTCGAAAATGCATATTTTGTATTGGTCATAATGTCTCATGCCATGTCCTAATCTAGAAAATTTCGCCAGCATCTCCCTATAGTTCTTCAAGTACACAACTTAAATTGGGAGTGTTCATGTGTTACTTAAGTTTTTCAACCAAGAAAACTCAAAACACTACATCAATCTAGTATGCACCCAAAGAACATAAAGAGATGCCACCGAATTTTTCAAAATAGGACATGCATAATCATTATGTACAATACAAACTTTTGCATTTCCAAACTGTCCAAAAATGGGACAATTCAAGAGTTCTCACCACAGTCATAGTGAGACCTCTTGAACGGGTCTAAGGTTTTTCTACATGTGTAACATCATTATTGAATGTTTAGTATTAATGTCTACTTACTATTTAAATAGTTTTTTTTGTTTTTTCTTAAATTTTCAACACATAATCTCATTTATCCATTTAATTAGTGGGGTGTCTACTTTTCAATTTGTTATTTTTACATTATAATTGAATATTTAGCACTTAAATTTTCTTAAAACTACGTAACATGTACAAATCAGATCAAATATACATTTTTGTTAAAGGGGTAAGAACATAAAAACCCATGATTTTTTTTTTTTTTTCATTATCAACATTCAATTTGCACCAAAAACTCACACATTAAAAAAAATAATAAATATTTAAATATGTATATATAAAACCCTAAAAATTAAATACGAATCAAATCAGGCATATCATAAACTCTAGGATCAAATCTGAAACCTAACTTAGGTTAAAAAAAATACAATGCTTTAAACAATTACCTGATTGGGATGAGTGCAGTGAGAGAACAGGGCAGTGACCAGAGAAAGAGAGAATGGGCCGGAGAGAGAGTGTTGGCAGTAGAGTTGCCGACCTAGGGAGAGAATAAATAGCCAGCAGCTGCCGAGAGAGAGAGACCGAGCGAAGAGGCGAGAGAGAGAGACCGAGAGACCGAGAGAGAGAGACCGCCGAGAGAGAGAGAGAGAGAGAGAGAGAGAGAGAGAGAGAGAGACAGAGCGAAGAGGCTAGAGAGAGAGAATGAGCGAGGCGGGAATCATGAGCGGGAACAAGAGAAAGAGAGGAGTGTAATGTTTTTTTTTGGGGGGGTATTATATATTTTAGTAAGTGTACTCAATTTTGGCACACTTTAAAACAGTGCCAAAATTTGGCACTGTTTTAAAGTGTGCCAAATCTCTATAAAACCGTGCCAAAATCTGGCACAATTTTAAACTGTGCCAGATTTTTAATATCAGGGTGTGCCAAAATGCTATTTTTGGTGTAGTGTAGGGAGCTATTAGAGGCTTGGTCTCCTGCAAGAGGTTGGAACGAGACGAGGAGAGTGTGTAACTTAGTTATGCACTTTATCTTTTGGATAATTTGGATGGAGAGAAATTCGAGGTGTTTTGAAATATTGGAGCAGGGTCCTTCTAGAGTGCGCTATATGTTTCTGAGTACTTTGTTGAGATGGTATAGGGTGAGGAGTCCCACGTCTTTACCTTTGATCTTTGACATTTTGGAGGAGTTGCACGGAATCATGGAGTAGGGTTGGCATGCTTGTTGTGTTGTCTTTTTGGGGTTGTTTTCTTTCTATCGCTTTTGTATACTACCTGTACACGGGTTTCGCCCCTTGATGGTTTGATTTTAATATATTTACATATCAGAAAAAATGCCCCATCTTCCCTTCGAATTTCCTACCTAATAACTACAAGTTCACTTTTATTTTTTCTTGCCAAGAAAATGTATCAAAATTAACAAATACATTATATATCTAGGAAGCTTTATAAATAAGTCACGTTCACATTAGAAATTTATTTATTGGCACTATCAAAATAGAAAATTCTTAATATGTCCTATTCATACATGTAATTATTCACTACTTAATTCATGATAGGACCTATTCGAACAAAAAAAAAATCCAATAAACGTGTTAGAGGAAAAAATATTAAAAAACATTATTTGACTACATATGTAGATATGTATTGTGTCCTTAATTAAACGGTTAAATATACACAATCACATAGGAGAAGTGAAACTACTACATTTAGTTTTCTAATCTAACTTAGGTGTAAAATAAATTCATTATTATGGAAATTAGTTAATAAATTAATTAAATGCTCCTCTCTACCCTTTAATTTCCTCCCTCGCATATTCAGAAGTTCAGTTTCGAAAATGTTTTAGAGTTATTAGCTACATTTAAAACAATAATACACGAGATATGGTCGAGAGGCACAACGTTAAAGAATAAAAAACATTTTATAATTTTATTTTATTGAATTGGCTATAAATTTATTTTATTTAAATTTTCCATTCCAACAAATCTCATTTTAATATCATATTCGTATATTGTTAAATTGTTTGTTTAAAAGTTTTTTTTTTATCAATTAGTCATGTTTATTAATTATGTAGTTCAATAAGTCCTATTATATTTTTTTTGCTCTAATAAATCCCATGAAAAAAACACGGTGAATATTCGTTATATATATAAATAGAACTTAACCGAAAAAAAAATGTTATCATAGACCTTTTAAAAAATCTTCTTCAAATTGAACTCTTCCAACAGACCCCCTGTGTGTATCTATTTTAATGGGTTTACCAAGGGAAGCTGTAATACGGTGAAGTATAACTGAGTCATAATACTCCATAGGCGATTCATGAATTTGAATTCAAGGACTTGTTTTTTACTTGAGTAGTGGAAAACCTTAAAGTTGATCTTGAGTTTTCCAGAAGAATTTCAATCGCCTAGCAAGGTTTTGAAACAATAGGAATTTTTACGTAGTAATTTAATAATGGGTGTAGTAGTCCACGCATTTCTGAATAATTTAAATTCTTTATATTGAATTGGGACCGTTGGCATATTTTCAGGCAAAGTGAAAAAGTCAAAAGTTTTGCCTTCGGGGTCAGTCACCATTTTCATTAATCCAAAACCCACTAGGAAAAATAAGTGCGGCGAAACAGTAGGATTCCTACTGTAGGAACATAACAAATTTGGGAGTTGAGAGAGAGAGAGAGGGCTTGATAAGTTAAAAAGAAGATAATATGTGTATCAAGTGTTTATATAAAAGTAGTTTATTAAGTGTATTAAATTGTGGTGTTTATAGTAGTGTATAATAATTTAATGCACTTATCATTGTCCTAAGTTAAATTAGTTGGATGGAGTGGAATTTGAATAGGCATGCGGCTGTGAGTTGTGGTTGAATTTTTCCTATCCATAACCCAATAGATATGCAGGTTGTGAAGTAAACACACAATAAAGATTTTTTATTGTGTAGTAATACATAATTGATGTTTAATGAGTAAACACACGACTATGTATTAATTTGATGGATAGTAAACACAATAAAGAATTTGATATTTAATGTAGTAAACACACAACAAATGATGGGGCATATATGAGTTGTAGTAAATGGGTTGAATATGTATTAATTTGACTCTGGTACAAACAAAGCATTGTTAATCCTTTTTTTTTTTTTTTAATTCTATATTTTTCCGAATTTTTTACGGTCTTTAAATAGCATATCTTTGTATATCGCTCGATACCGCGCCCGAGTTCAAAATTGGTTGTTCGGTGGAAAAGATGATGATCTCACTTTCTGATTTTCTGCATCAATTTGCAGTCTTTTGACCATTAAACCCCTGAAATTTATAAAAACAAATAAATAAGAAACTAACATTTCAAACCAAAAAAACAGCAAGTCAGAAATAGGTTCTTACACGTCCTGCGAGGGCCATATAAATGTTTGGTGTGAGCACGATAATCTTTAGGACTTCTTGCGCTGAAGGTGAAATTATTTGAAATTATTTCTAATAACAGAAAGAACAAAAATTCAAACGTAATACTTATGACGTTCAAATCAAATTTAAAGACCAATAGTTTATAGAATCAACCGCAAGGTAAACTCCTTTCTTGCATTTTAGAGCCACAATAATTGTTCCAGGGCTAAACAACATTGTTGAGATGTTTGCCCCCAAAAAAGAAAAATAAATTTTAAAATGAAAAACAATCATGGAGTGTCTCAATCGCAATAAAATACTATACTCTTGTCTTTTATTTGATATCCAAGACTGCATACAAGAAGCAAATTAATACATACTTACTATGAGGGGCTGCATTGTTCTTGTAAATGGGTTGTAGTAATACATAAATTTTTTATTGTGTGAAGTAAACACACAAGAATATGTTTATTGTGTGTTTACTATCCATCAAATTAATACATAGTTGCTTCTTAAAGTTTGAATATAAATTTTATAGTTAACAAAAGTACAAATATAAAAAACGAAATAGAAAGCTTATTTAATATTTCCAACGTTTCAATTTTAAGAACAACTACATATTCAATCATATTTATTTCTATATTATTTACTTATTCAAAAACGTTTTTTACGAAGTTCTTTTAAAAATTTAATTGGCATATTTATGCCTAAAACAAATGTTACAGTCTAAATATTAAAGACATGTTTAACTAATGGTAACAAGGAAGTGAGGGTGGAATGCAGATGGTTTAAAAAATACTGGGACATCATATAAACAACTATAATTATGTGTCAAATATAAAATAATCTTATAAATGTATATCAATAAAATAAATTAAGATTAATAATAAACAAAAGTCTAACCTGATTCATTCTTGCCTGCACCAACCATTCCAAACTTTAGAATAACATTATACGTATCATCCATGCCCCATGTTAGATCTCCGTGGATGTTGCCAAATGAGATTCACAAAAATGACTTTTTTTAATTATTCAGTAGCAAAAAAAGCCATAAGCAGCAAGAATGGGGAGAGAGATAATGAGATCTCTTTAAAGGAGGTCGCTGGTGTAATTATAGGAGACGGATGAGAGCATTAAATGAAAATTTAATTTCTCTCACGGCAGGTTTTCAATATTTGGTTTCTCTATAAAGCTGGCCAAATTAATTATTATAACAAATTCAAACATAGAAAAGTAAGAGTAATTATAGATAACCGCATCGGGACCGCGTGTTAACCGCATTAGCCCTTTTTTTTTTCCCTTCTTATTCTTTTGTGTTAGAACAATTAATATAAAAATAATTTCTTATACTAAAAAAAAACAGTTTTTTTTTAAAGTAAAAAGTTTTTTATTAAAATTAAAAAATATTTTTTTCATAAATAAAAAAAATTATGTTTATTGACATGATTAGTGCCACTGACGCGAATCCACAATCGCGGACCCACATCATTTGTTAAATGTGGATCCGTGCCAGCGGGGTATATTAGTAAACATTATTTTTTTTTATTTATGGAAAAGACATTTTTTGAATTTTAATAAAAAATTATTTTATTGAGATGATATCGCGATTGACAAGTGTCGTTGGGGCGGTCCCACGTTCCCGAATCCAAATCAATAATTAAATGTGGGTCCGCGCCAGCGGCACTAATCAATCGCGATATTTTATTGACATGATATCGTGATTGATTAGTGTCGCTGGTGCGACCCCACATTCCCGGACCCAAATCATTTGTTGAATGTGGGTCCGCGCCAGCGGCACTAATCAATATGAAGGAGTTCTATGGTGTCAGGGGGTCATACACGGATACAGTTATTTAATCAATCTTTTATCATAATTGCAATAAATAATTGTACTGATATAAAAACTTGAATATTTTATTACAATTAAAAAAAAAAATTGGTAAGCATAAAATATTTCCTTTAATCGAACATCTGAGTCAAGTGATGCCACTAGATTAGTCGAGGTGCGCGTAAACTGATCCGAACACCTTATGATATGCTAACAAAAATATATATATATTTCCTTTAAAAGGGTACCAAAACAAGATGAAATTTAATGAAAACTTGATACGATGAGTTTTGTTCACAATGGAATTCTTTCAAACAAAGTTGTGTTATCTATTATTCATGCCAAAATTATTATTTGTATTACTTGAGGTTTAATAACAGTCCGTACTCAGTCAACCAAAGACCAAGTCTTCACCTATCCAGCCTACATGTTGCTAATAACTTGGAGCCTATGTTGCCATGCAATCTGAATGTTTATGAATCACCTTCCATGTAAATATGAACCACTAGTTGAACCACTCTCCCATATAACAATAGTGCAGAAATTGGAATCGTAGTGCTCCATGTAAATAAGATGTTGTGAAGTCATAGTTATCACAACTCTCCAAAAAAAAAAAACAGATGTCAGATATAGTACAAAATAAAGTGATTTGGTAAATGGAAAAATTTGAAATTCACATGTACAATTTCAACTTATTCAAACAATTAATTTGATTGAATGCTTTGTAATTCATACCTAAACTCTAATAATTTCTAACGACCAATTGCAAATGCATAAATGGTTTTACTACAATTTCACATTGGGTAATAGGTAACGCATACAATGAATGTCCAATTTCAATCTCCTCAAAAAGTACCTCATACCTAAACTCTTATAATTTCTAACGACCAATGGTAAATACATAAATCGTTTTACTACAACGAAATATATTTCACATAACAAATAACAAAAATTAATATCTTACAAATGAAGATAAAAACAAACGGACCAAATCAATTTCACTGAAAATTCAAAAACTCCAAAAAAATCCAAATACATGTTCATTTTCGAACTTATTTTGTGAAGATTTTCATTAGTCTTCATACAATATTTACTGTAACATGTAATACGATTCCATGTATCATATAGTATATTGTACAAACAAGGACAATATCATAGTAGTTACCTCGACAACAACGAAAAATTCAAGAAATTTGCGTATTTATTTCACACAACCCGTCAACAAATTAGGGTTCTGGCAAATGACGATTTCAACCAAGAACCCTAAAACCCAAATCATTGACTTCTTCAAAAAAGAGAAATGAAACAAATCAATGATGGAAAGGTTCATATGGTGAAGAAATCTTGATTCAATTTGATACTCATAGTTAAAAACCAATTTGCGAACGGCTCGATTGTATTTTGTGTATAGAGCTTCACTACATGGATCCTTGTTTTGTATCCTTATAATAAGACAAAATTTATAGAGCAATAATATGTTGTACTTAATGTCCAGACGGGTCCTAAAATAATAAAGTATAATCTTTTAATGCACGGGGTATGAGTAAGGGTACACTTTGAGGGTTCATATATCTTTGTTGTTGGGTATAAAGACGAACTTGATGATTTGGGATGGGTAACCAAAACGTTTTCTGCACAAAAGTATGAGAAGAAAGTGGAAGGGATATTGACGCCCAAGAAAATAGTGGGTTTAGTTGGGGTATTTTTGTAAAATGTAATAGCCATTTTTTTAACTTCTTAACAATGGGACTTATGTGATGGTGTAAAAGTGTGTGGGACTTAAGGCTCCGTTTGTTTGTCAGGAAACTTAAGCAGGAAAATGGTTCCCGGAAAAAAGTTAGGTGAAGTGAAGTAAAGGAAAAGAGAAATCATTTTTCCGTGTGTGTTTGGTTGACAACAATTTCTTGCAGGAAAATTAAAGATTTGTCTGTTTGATTGTTAAGAAAGTCACAGGAAAGTGATATATTTTTAATTCAATAAATAATGTTCAATACACCACAAATAATTAGCGAAATAATAAATTCTGAAACTACATTAAAATTGAGGATCAAATCCAATTGAGAAATTATTCAAATAATTTTATTCACTTGTTAATAAAGCAACAACACTAGCCACAGCGACACACGCTACTTCCATTTCATCTTCAGAATCTTCCGGTGACGCCAGCTACCAATATTTTTATTAAAGGGCATTAATAATGTTACAATATTTTATTTTAATAAAAAAAATTAAACACACCAAAATTGAATGAGTAAAGATACACAAACTTATATTTTTTAAATTAGAATCGAATCGATCATGTCTAGAACCAAATTAATCCGAAATATTAGGAGCATGCGCGTAATTTTTTATTGAGTGATTCGAGGGAAACCCTCAAATTGTACACAAAATAAAATACGATGATGTGTCGAACATTTATTAATAGACAAGCTTTGCCAACTGAGTGAAATGAATTGGATGTCATCAGATCTGACGACAGCTCTTATTTTACACCTAAAGATACGCAACTAATAGCTCATATTTCGAGCTAGAGATAGAAATATATGATACCTTTGTCTGCTTGGGTTTCTCCGGCTGGGAACTTGAGTTTGATCAACTGGGTTTCTTTATGTCACTGTAACATTTGCAGTAGAAGACGAAATGAATTTGCAGATATACTTGTGTGTGTGTTATGTGTGTAGATATATAACATCAAAATGATTTTTTTGGAGATGAAGAACGCACCGTCTGGAGTATTTCAACAGATGAGTTGAGCAGGTTGTGTGAAATTAAAAGTAAGTTCGTTATTTATAAGATGGAAATTGAACCACTTTAATATTTTTTTACGATCCTTCCAGATTTATCTGGATTTACATATTAAACTCTTGACAATTTCTATTTTTTTAAGTTCTTCGTTGAATTCAAAGCGAGCTGTTGTGATTTTAAGAGAGATTTGTGGAGTTGTTTTGGCGAGGGTTTAAGGCGTTGAAATTTTCCTGTGATACAAAATCCGAGCACTTTGGTCGGACGAGGTTTGTGGGAAAACAAATCAAGCAGGAAAGTTATTTTTGATTGGGGCCCACATTTTCTTACAAACCAAACGACCAAAAAGACACGGGAAATACATTTTCTTTTCCTTTCCCTCACTTTTCCTGTCTTCCAAAGGCAACCTAAACGTCTAAAAAAGTTTAACTAGGACTTACATGAGAAGCCTCCGTATAAATTTTATAATTAACAAACGTACAAATATAAAAAAATAAAAATAAATAGTATTCATATTTAATATTTCCAACGTTTCAATTTTAAGAACAAATTACATATTAATCATTTTTATTTATACATTATTTATTTATTCAAAAAAGTTTATTATGAATGTTTTTCTTAAATTTAATTTGTATATTTATGCCCAAAACAAATGTTACAGCGCAAATATTAACGACATGTTTAACTAATGGTAACAAGGAAGTGAGGGTGGAATGCATATGGTTTCAAAATTAACCGGCCAGAAATCATATAAAAACCTATAGTTGTGTGTCAAATATAAAATAATTCTATAAATATATATCAATAACATAAATTAAGAGTTATAAATATAAAAGTTTAACCTGATTTATTCTAGCCTACACTAACCATTTCAAACCTAAGAATAACATGTAACCTATCATCGATGCCCCATGCTAGATCTGTGTGGATGTTGCCAAATGCGATTCACAAAAATGACATTTTTTTTTTATTATTCAGAAGAAAAAATAAAGCCATAAGCAACAAGGATGAATTGAGAGATAATGAGACCGCTGGTGTAATTACTGGAGGCAGATGGGAGCATTAAATGAAAATTTAATTTCTCTCAGGGCAGGTTTTTAATATTAAGTTTCTCTGTAAAGCTGGCCCAATTAATTATTAGATTATGACACCAAATTTATACTTAGAAAAGTCAATGGGGTCGTAGTATGGTGTCAGCCGGTCGTACACGGACACAGTTTTATTAATCATTCTCTTATCATAATTACATTAAATAAGATAGAGCTAATGGCACTCTAATAACACTTTAAAATTTTAGTTCAATTACTCTAATACTTTTCAACTTAACAATCTCCTTTTCTTTCATTTTTAATACAAAATATGTCAAATGCCCAAAATTAGAACTACAAACACAAAATTAAAGTTATATATTGATACAAAAACTGCTAAAAATAAAAATAAAAATAAAAATAAAAATAAAAATTATTGAAAAAATGTTGACCAATTTTTCGAAACAGTTAAAAAATTGTTGAAATCTTTGTTTTCCCCGAGAAAATAGTATTTACATTTCTTAAAAACAGTTTTTTTATTAAAAAAAAACAAAAAACAAACAGAAAACTGTATTTTTTTTTTGTAAAAACACTAAAAACTATTTCTTAAAAGCTTCCTAGTGCCATTGGCACGGACCCATATCATTTAATAAATGTGAGTCCACGCCACCAAAATGCTTATATATATATACATATGCCGCTGACGCGGACCCATATCATTTAATGAATGCGAGTCCACGCCACCAAAATGCTTATATGTATATATAAAGGTTTTTTATTATAAAAAAAATTACAGTTTTTTCATTTCTTAAAAACAATTTTTTTATATAAAAAAAACTAAAAACTGCATTTTTTTTTAAATATGATAAAAGTTGTCGAGTGCTGCTGGCGCTAACTCATATTATTTAATGAATGTGAGTTTACGCCACCAAAATGCTTTTATATATAAAAAAGTTGTTTTCTATTACAAAAATATTGTACATTATTAGATTAATTTTTTTTATCAGAAAATTTGTGCCACTAATTTTTTAAAAAAACGTTTTTCACTTTTTTAATAAAAAACTGTTTTTAGAAGAAATTACTTTTCAGAAATAAAATAAAAATAATTTTTTTGAAAAAAAGGTTGCAACAATTTTTTAAAATGTTTTAAAAAATATTTAACATTTTTTTAATAGTTTTTAACATTTTCCCTTGTCTTTTAGTTTTTAACAATTTTAAAAACTATTAAAAAAATGTCACACAATGTTAAAAACTATTAAAAAAATGCTAAATATTTTTTAAAACATTTAAAAAAATTGTTGCAACCCTTTTTTCAAATTTTTTTTTATTTCTTAAAAGTAATTTCTTCTAAAAACAGTTTTTTATTAAAAAAAAGTGAAAAACAGTTTGTTACAAAATTAGTGGCATAGATTTTTTAATAAAAAAAATTGTTTAAAAATGTAGAATATTTTTGTAATAAAAAACTATTTTTTTATATAAAAGCATTTTGGTGGCGTGGACACACATTCATTAAATGATATGAGTCCGCGTCCGCAGCACTCTGCAGCTTCTAAGAAATAGTTTTTCATATTAAAAAAAAAGCAGTTTTTCAATTTTTTTTATATAAAAAAATTGTTTTTAAGTAATGAAAAAATTGTAATTTTTTTGTAATAAAAAATAATTTTTTTTTTTATATATAAAAGCATTTTGGTGGTGTGGACTTACATTCATTAAATGATATTAGTACGCGCCAGCGGCACTCGGAAGCTTTTAAGAAATAGGTTTTAATGTTTTAAATAAAAAAAATACAGTTTTCTGTGTGTTTTTATTTTAATAAAAAAAACTGTTTTTAAGAAATGTAAAAGATGTTTTCTCGAAAGAAAAAAAGATTACAACAATTTTTTAACTGTTTTAAAAAATTGGTTAACACTTTTTCAACACTTTTTATTTCTAACAGTTTTTGTGCCAATATATAACTCTAATTTTGTGTTTGTAACTCTAATTTTGGGCATTAGACATATGTTGTGTTAAGAATGAAAGGAAAGGAGATTGAGGGGTTGAAGGGTATTAGAGTAATTGGCGCTAAATTTTTGGAGTGCCATGAGAATTTTTGGGGTGCCATTAGCTCAACCCATTAAATAATTGTACTTATATGATATAAGAACTTCAATATTTTATTGCAATTAAGATAAAAACAATTTGGTAAGGATAAAATATTTCCTTTAAAAAGGCACCAAAACAAGAGGAAATTTAATGAAAACATGACATGATAAGTTTGTTAACAATGGAATTCTATCAAACAAAGTTGTGTCGTCTATTATTCATGCCAAAATTATGATTTGTATTTGTGACACCCCGCCTAATTAAATACCGGGTGATCAGTCATTTATTAAATTAAAACCGAGGTGAACGGTTGGTTCATTCTTAGCATCACTGTCGCAAAATAAAATTTCCAATTTAAACACCCTAAATAATTATGCTACGTGTCAAAACCATTTAAGAACTTATTTGCATTTTATTAAATCCAGATATGAAAACCTTTTTTTATTAATCAACAAGTTAAGAATTACACAATTATAGAGGATGGAAATAAATACCCAAGAATTTAACCATTCAGATAAACCATTACTAAGTTTAAGAACTACAAATGAAATCATCCTCATAGAAATCAAAACCCAAAGAGTACTAAATACTGAAAATAAATGAACATAAATCTCTGACAAATCCAACTGAATAAGGAAACGGGTGACACATGCCCTAACTAATCAGGACGAAAATAAGAGTAGAATCAACAACGATATCATCTAAGCAAATGGCCTGCAACTCCCACATAAGCTACTGCGCGTCCGGTCCAAAGAACCTAAGCATGACGTCCCTATGGCTGGGCACCTGTAATATATACATATATATATACAATAGAGAAGAAATAACAGAAAACGGGTCAGAGCCCGAGTGTAAAACAGTTTAAAATTAGTTTAGCAAGTGTTTAAAATGCTTACCAGCTAATGTAATAACCATGTTAGTATGCGACACTCTCTTGAGAAATTCTCACCTCTCATCTAGTGTGCACGCCTACCGCTCTATTAATCCCAAAAGTTTATTTTAACTTAACTTTTCCATAAGGTTTCATTCCAACATATACTATGGCTAACATAATTAATTTTTGAAAATTAAGCTCTCTCTCATATATCTTATGTTATTTGAAATAACTCAGTGATGTCCCAAAATTTCCAAACACTTATAATAAAGTTGGAGTATTTAAATCATTACTTGACTACTTTTACGCACAGTTGAAAGTTCCCCCATTTAAGTATATATATATATATATATATATATATATATATATATATATATATATATATATATATATATATATATATATATATATATATATATATATATATATATATATTAATCACTCATATAATAAATATACTATTAGCACCCCACATAAATTTTATGGTGCTTGCATACTCTGCTATCAAGTCCCTGTATCACTCGTATTAAGGGAAATACTAGTTCGGAATCACCCTCGAACTGTATTAACACAAAACCTAAACAAATGGAGGCGAAGCATAGTTCCATGTCACTAAGAGGTCAGCACATACCCTCACGTTTCTTAGGACCGTCTGACTATCAATCAGATAGTCTGTACCAAGGAATCCTATGTTTTAGGGTACAAGTCGTTATCCCCCATAAAGTCCCAATCGAGATAAGACTGTCCCGGTACGGAAACCCCCGTTGAAAGAGTGGCCCGAAATGTGTGTTTTCAAACAGAATCAATTTTTGTTCAAAAAAAAAGATCCAACTTTTAATTATGCACCAAACCAAGTTGTGAAATCCCAATTCTCACTTTAAACCAATTTTATCTTGATTAATACTAAACATGCATCTGGTGATTAAAGCAAGTAAAGTAAAGTGAAGAATACTCACAACGCCGAATGTACGAGGAAAAAACCCAAAGAGGGAAAACAACCTCGGACGGCCCAAGCCTGACAATCACTATGAATAATGGTTTTACAAAGACAGATTATCCTTACACTAAGACTCGATCCCCACGGGTCTTGACGCTCCTTCTGATCTTTAACCTTTCTTCAATAGTGCCCACGCAGAAATTATGTCTTCTACGATCTCTGTCCACAACACACGCGTCCATGTATGTCTCGGTGTCCACTGATATGGCTTTGATACGTCTTCGATGTCGAACACGATGTCCGTCGCTTCTTCACCGCAAAACCCTTTGTGTTCAATGTGTAGGACAAACAACTTTGGTGCAGCAAGATCACGTAAACATATAAGAATGATAACTCGGATCTTTTCAAACTCTAAGGATGTGTTTCTACTTTGTTAACCTTAGAAAACATGTGCAAACAAGGTTCTAGTTCGTAAAACTATTTTCCAAAAAGCACGCTTACGAAATTATGATGCAAACACTGTTTAAATAGGATTTAAACACCGCCTAGAAAAACGTGTCGTTCGCGCGACATAGCAACTCGTTCGAGTGACTTAAGATGTCGTTCGAGCGACATTGTATCTCGTTCGAACAATATCCAATGTCGTTTGAGCGACCTCGCGAAGTTTGACTTTCTGATAAAAACGTCTCTTAACAAAGAGATTCAAATTAGTCAAACTCTATTTCGAGCTTATCATCATAAAACGAAGTTTAAACCATTAAAACACTTTTAAAACAATTAAAAACATTTTTTTTATAAAAATTACATCCTTAGTTTTTATAAAATAATTCCGAGCACCATAAATTGTACGTATTCATACCTGAGTGATCTCGGAATGAAATTAATTTTAAAGACGAGTAAATTTGCACCAAATAAACATCGGCATGATTATTTCTTTGAATTTTTGCCGCAACGTCTTTAATTTCTTTAATACGTCATAGACCAAGTGGGATCGTGACAAAATACAATTCTCCCTATGACATATTACAAACACAGTTTTGTTCACAGAATTAAGTCAAAACAAAACAGAGACTCAATTGGAAATTTATGTCCTTACAAATCTCCCCCTTTGACTATTCCGGGACAAAACTAAACCAGTGAAATGCCTAATCGGGTCGTCAAGTCGTATGACGCCTAAATCCCATCCCATAAACCCAAACACAAAAATACAGGACACAGACTAATATATGTAGCACCGGTAAGCATGAACTGTCTGAATGTAATGTAGACTTGAAATCTCAAATCGTTGAAGCATACCTACACACATGAAACGGACAAATAGATACCCAGTGAAGTATGGAGAAACAAATGATACCAATTTATATTTCTAGTAAGACAAATCATTTGAAACATGTGAGCAATTATTTGACACCAATTTGAAACAAACATAAGCAAATATAAGCGCTCAACAAATCTCCCCCTACATCACAGACCAAATCTCTCCCCTTTTTTGTCTCGAATAGACAATCCGGCGAAAAGATAAACCAATATCTAGCATGAGAATATGATACCAAATAGAATCAAGTTGATACCAATCTGAGAAATGAAAACCGCTAGATAAACATGAAACCAACAACTAAATATGATCAAGCAATGATAAGTCAGTAGCTAGTAAACCAAGGAATCACACAAAGAGTCTACCAATCAAATCAAGTGTGATAAATGGACATATATGCAAAATACCAATTTGGAACATAAAAGAACCTGCATATAAACCAATTAAAAAAAATACTTCCAGCAGTACCAAAAATATATCAAATTTAAGCCAAAGGACTGCAAACCAATAAGAAGCAATTTATCACCATGTCGTTCGAACGAGCCAGGGACTTCGCTCAAACGAGATGAGAAGTCGCTCGAACGAAGACAAAAGTCGTTCGCGCAAGATGCAATGTCGTTTGAACGACTTCGTGCGACCTGCCAAAAATTTCCCAATTTCCCACAAAAATTATAAAGTATTGCCCAGTGAAAAAATTTCCACAAAAAAATTCCAGGAAGGGACTGACAGCAGCACAACAGTGCTAAAACGGTAGGCTTTTAACAAAAAAACGCAAAAACTCATTAAAACTAAAAATGCGAGTTACATACAAACATAGTACCGATGTGCTCAAACTTGGACATGGAATGAATGGGCGTGAAACTACAAAAAATGAGTCACAATTCCAACACATCGAAACGATCAAGAAGCTCTAATTGATAGCGATAAATCATAAAATTTTATCATAGCCAAATGACAATAAACGTGTGAGCTTAATGAACTAAACATACTACATGCACACAAATCCAGAATTTTGACGATTCTACAAACAATAGCGTCAAATTACAATGTTTCAATATTAGGATTAGATGTGCAAACCCGTTTAAATTTTCTCCAACCAAACACCCTCATATAAATATACTTTTTCAAGTTCTTTTGAGGTTTCTAGCATTCTCAACTTAGAGAAAATCTTATTGGCCCTTTTCTTAGCTTTTTGCTTTTTCTTTTGGGATCTTTTAAACGGTGGCTTTCACGACAAGTTAATTTGAACTCTCGCATCCCTTTCCCGTGAATCACTCATCATTTTTTACCAATTTTAAATCCTCACGGTAAACGGTTATTACATGCACACTTTTCCTTAAGTTTACTTACACATAAATGACAAGATTGAGATAAGAATGCCTCACCAAATTCAAATATGCAAGAGAAGTCAAACATCCATATAAACTCGTGCATGTGTGCGATGTTGGCATATATACAAAGTCGAATCAAAATGCATATCAACTTCGAAACCACCCCATATAAACAATGGTTAAGATCATTCTAAGCATCGATAATAATGACCAAATGTCCTAGCCACATGGATAATGAAACGATGGGGGGGGGGGGGGGGGGGGTCCAAGCACACTAATATGCCACATCAAACATGTAAACTCAAAAACAAAAAAACTAAAAATCTTTTTGGCTTTTCAAACATATTTTGACTCAAAGAAAAGCAAAATCTTTTTTTTGATTTTCAAAAGTTTTTCTCAAAAAAATAAAATCTTTTTGTATTTTTTAAATAAGATTCAAACAAATGAAAAACTATAATACAAAATGATACACATGTCATAATACTAGCAATGAATATATCATGAAGCAAACTAGCATATGACAAACATGGCAACACTATCATCCTTTAGATTTAGCATGGGAAGAATCAAGTGCACCCAAGCGAGAATCATGAAGTTTAATTCCTAAAGCCACTAATTCCGATTTCCTAACCCAAGTAGGTGTAAAATGACGCATGTGGGTGTGGGGAACCGGGGTAACTTTATTCCTAAACTTCCTAGGAGCATGTCTAAGGTCGTAGCAATAACGCCTAAGGTGACCTTTCCTACCACAAAACAAGCAAGTGTAGCGGTGGTGGGAATGATTACCTTTATGAGGACCTTTTCTAACCATCCTAGTGTTTCTCACACGTGCGGGGGGAATGGGAACAACTCTCTCACTAAACCCTATACCACCCCTATCTCCCTTAATTTGGACGGTGCCTAGGATTTTATCTAACTTTTCTGACCTAGCCTCGAAATTAAACTTGACTCTAGACGAGTCTTTCAACCTCTCCTCCAACTCAAGAATCCTAGACTCCTCAAACTCTAAAATCTCCTTTTTCAAGGACTCCATCAAACCACGGAGATTATCTCTCTCTTTCTCCACAAACTCTAGTTTCTCCCTAAACTTATTCTCTCGTGCCCTAAGATCCTCAATCAAAATATCATTATTTTCTATGGCACGCTCATTCAACTTAGATTGCAATTTTGAGTTAGCCTTTTTCAGCTTCACCGTTTCGGCATACAACTCATTAAACGCATTTTGCAATTCTTTCACATTAACCTCCTCCTCGTCACTCTCTTCACCCTCGCTAACATGGGATATACTCAAAACCTCCTCGGAAGTGTCATTCACATGAGTATTGTCGTCGTCGCTCACATGACATGCCATAAACGCAGTAGAGTGTTTAATGGGGGAACTCTCTCCCTCTTCTGGTTCACTATCACTTAAGGTGGCACTATAGACAATGGGTTGTTTTCCCTCTTTCTTAAGTCTAGTGGGACACTCCTTAACCTTGTGACCGTATCCCTCACACCCAAAACACTTATCCGACTCATCTCTATTAGGATTCTCAAACTTATCCTTAGAGGTGGGATCTACTTTGTTGTTTTTGAATTTTTCAAATTTCTTGGCATCTTTCGATTGCCTTTGAAACTTAATAAATTTTTTAAATTTCTTTGCCAACAAAGCAACATCCTCAAAATCGGAATCGGAATTCGAAACTTTAATTTCCTCTTTCCGGGTTTTCAAAGCAATACCCTTTTCTTTCTTAGGCACTTGCTTGGAGGTAATCATGTCGATTTCATAGGTTTGTAAGTAACCTAAAATCTCTTCTAGTTTCGTTGATTCTAACCTACCCAAGGAGTTTAAAATGGTCACTTTCGCATCAAACCTACTAGGCAACGACCTAAGGATTTTCTTTATGACACGGTTGTCGGGAATTTTCTCACCTAGGTTAAAAGACGAGTTGATAATTTGGACAACCTAGCATAAAACTCATCAAAGGTCTCACTTTCTAACATCCTAATGGTCTCAAACTGTGTAGTGAGATTTTGAAGTTTTGATGCCCTAACCGTGCTAGTGCCCTCGTGAGTGAGTGCCAAAATATCCCAAGCCTCTTTTGATGTTTCACAAGTCATAATTCTATTATATTCTTCCTGTGTGACATGTGAAGAAATAACGTGCAAACCCTTAGAATTATATTGTGCAAGTCTTTGTTCAATTTCAGTCCATGACTCAATAGGCTTTAAACTAGTGACCTCACCTACAATAGTGATAGGGGGTGTCCAACCTTTCTCAACTGCAAGCCAAACACGCTCATCAATAGATTTTAAAGCACATCTCATTCTCATCTTCTAATAAGTGTAATTGGTGCCATAAAAAATAGGAGTTCGAGAAAATTCACTTTATCCAGAATTCATCCTTGAAAACACACGGGATCACAAAACAAATAAAAAAAATTCTAGCTCTGATACCAATTTGAAGAGTGGCCCGAAATTTATGTTTTCAAACAGAATCAATTTTTGTTCAAAAAAAAAGATCCAACTTTTAATTATGCACCAAACCAAGTTGTGAAATCCCAATTCTCACTTTAAACCAATTTTATCTTGATTAATCCTAAACATGCATCTAGTGATTAAAGCAAGTAAAGTAAAGTGAAGAATACTCACAACGCCGGATGTACGAGGAAAAAACCCAAAGTGGGAAAACAACCTCGGACGGTCCAAGCCTGACAATCACTTTGAATAATGGTTTTACAAAGACAGATTAGCCTTACACTAAGTCTCGATCCCCACGGGTCTTGACGCTCCTTCTGATCTTTAACCTTTCTTCAATAGTGCCCACGCAGAAATTATGTCTTCTACGATCTCTGTCCACAACACACGCGTCCATGTATGTCTCAGTGTCCACCGATATGGCTTTGATACGTCTACGATGTCGAACACGATGTCTGTCGCTTCTTCACCGCAAAACCCTTTGTGTTCAATGTGTATAACAAACAACTTTGGTGCAGCAAGATCACGTAAACATATAAGAATGATAATTCAGATCTTTTCAAACTCTAAGGATGTGTTTCTACTTTGTTAACGTTAGAAAACATGTGCAAACAAGGTTCTGGTTCGTAAAACTATTTTCCAGAAAGCACGCTTACGAAATTTTGATGCAAACACTGTTTAAATAGGATTTAAACACCGCCTAGAAAAACGTGTCATTCGCGCGACATAGCAACTCGTTCGAGTGACTTAAGATGTCGTTCGAGCGACATTGTATCTCGTTCGAACGATATCTAATGTCGTTCGAGCGACCTCGCGAAGTTTGACTTTCTTTGACTTTCTGATAAAAACGTCTCTCAACAAAGAGATTCAAATTAGTCAAACTCTATTTCGAGCTTATCTTCATAAAATGAAGTTTAAACCATTAAAACACTTTTAAAACAATTAAAAACATTTTTTTTTATAAAAATTACATCCTTATTTTTTATAAACCAATTTCGAGCACCATAAATTATACGTATTCATACCTGAGTGATCTCGGAATGAAATTAATTTTGAAGACGAGTAAACTTGCACCAAATAAACATCAGCATGATTATTTCTTTGAAGTTTTGCCGCAACGTCTTCAATTTCTTCAATACGTCATTGACCAAGTGGGACCGTGACAAAATACAATTCTCCTTATGACATATTACAAACACAGTTTTGTTCACGGAATTAAGTCAAAACAAAACAGGGACTCAATTGGAAATTTATGTCCTTACACCTGTGATAACAAGTAGCTCGGGTACGATTTTTATACTAATATATGCACAATCTCAGAGTCATATATGTATATATATATATATATATATATATATATATATATATATATATATATATTCACATTTCTAAATTAGGTACGCCCACGACCCATAATTATAATTATCCGTTCTTAGTATAACGATTCATCAAGTATAACGATTTAATGGGTAAAATTTACATAAACTTCAAGAACCCTAATATTTTATTTCAAATTTCTATTCTTCCAATCCTTTTCCAGATTTCCTACTTCTAAATCCATACAAATTCGTGATTTATCCTCTACATGCGATTTAGATGTCCAGAATATGATTACTTCTTCAACAATATGTGATTTTAAGTCTTAAAACTATACTTTCTTTCATGAAACAAGCTCTAAACAACCCTAGACTAACATGATTGAAACATTAACTAAAAATAAAGCAAGATAGATACTTGCCTGAAATTTGAGTTTCTGATTTGTGGAAGAAAAAGGTATGGTTGCGTTCCCCGTCGCGCGATCTACGATTTGGTGGTGGTGGCGGTGCAAACGGGTGAGTTTTTGGCCTTGAATTGCTTGGGAAGCTCTCTCGCTACTTCTCTAATGGTCGTTCTTTGATTTTGTTCTTGTTAACCCTAGAGGAAAAATTCTAAAGGTTGATATAACCTTGGAAAATTCGTGAGTTTAATTGCCCAAAAATACAAAATGTCCATAATGCCCTCCCGGGATGCCAATTAGGCTTAAAAACGCCCCGAGACCCAAACTATACCCCCGAGTACATTAGTTTTACTATCTTGACCCTTCCAGACACATTGGCGCACTCTAAATGATCATACAGACGACTTATAATTTATTCACTTTTATTAATGATAATTTAATCCCGACAGGACACAGGCGCGTCCCGATTTAATTTCCACAATTATCAAATTATACACTCGTGATAATTTTAATAAATTCGATCATACATATTACTTTATCCATTAAGTAATATTCAACAAAATCCCAATAATTAGTAACTCTTATCATGGTAGTAAATATTTAAAAAAAAATCGGATTAATATTAAATTAATAACTCAATTTAGATTTAATAAGTCTCTAAATTTAAAAGTCATAAAAATACGGGGTATTACATACTTCCCCCCTAATAACGGAATTTTGTCCCGAAATTCGGAAAGTAAGGCATACCTGGTAAGAATAAATCTTGGTATCTCTCGTGCATATCTGGCTCACTTTCCCAAGTGGATTCCTCCACATTATGATGCTCCCACTGGACCCGTACAAGTGGAACTACCTTCGACCTCAATCTCCTTTCGCTCTAGTCTAGGATAGCCACTGGTCTCTCCTCGTAATAGTTATCGGTCTTTAAGTAAATCTCCTCTATCGCGATGTGGGTGTGGGCCATATCATCCTGAAGATATTGTCTCAACGATGAAATGTGGAATACATCATGAATGTGGTGCAAGTGCTCTGGCAGCCCCAATCTGTATGCTATCGGCCTAATCCTCTAAATAATGGGAAATGGTCCCATGTACCTTGGGGCCAACTTCCCCTTTTTCCCAAACCTCATCACTTCTATCATAGGAGACACGCGCAGTAATACTTGGTCCCCCACATTAAATTCTCTGAAAGATCGGTTTGCATCAGCGTAGCTTTTCTGCCTGTCCTAGGCTACCCGAATGCGACTCCTGATAAGCTCAATCCTAGCTGAGGTTTACTGAATCACCTCTGGTCCGAGTAACTTGTTACCCCCCACCTCTAGCCAACAAGTTGGAGAACGACAAGTCTTGCCATACAATGCCTCAAATGGAGCCATGTCGATCATGAACTGATAGGAGTTATTGTAAGCAAACTCCACCAGTGGAAGATGCGGCTCCCATCCTCCTCCAAAATCAAGGACACACATGCGTAGCATATCTTCCAACATCTGATTGGTACGCTCTTTTTGTCCATCCGTTTGTGGGTGATAAGCCGAACTCAATTTGAACTTTGTACCCATGGCCTCCTGAAAGCTCTCCCAGAAATGCGACACAAAAATCTTGTCTCTATTTGACATAATATCCAGGGGCACCCCATGTAGCCTAACAATCTCGTCAATGAACAACTGTGCATACTGGCCCGTGGTATACTCTGTCCGTTCTGGCAGAAAATGAGTCACCTTGGTCAACCGGTCCACTATAACCCATATAGAGTCGTGACCCCGCTGGGATATAGGGAGCCCAGTAATGAAGTCCATGGAAATACTCTCTCACTTCCACGTAGGTATTTCTAACGGATGAAGTAACCCCGACGGTCTCTGGTGGTCAACCTTTACCATTTAGTAGGTAGAATACTTGGACACGAACTCAGCAATGTCCTTCGTCATCCCACTCCACCAGTACTACCGCCTCATATCCTGGTACATCTTATCTCCTCCGAGATGTACCGTAAATCTAGACCCGTGAGACTGTGTCATCACTGCATGACGTAAGTCTTCCCCTTCTGGGACCACCAATCTCTCATTAAACTTCAAACCTCCATCAGAACTTACTGAGTAGGACTCAGCACCCTCAGCTAAAAGTCATACAATTTTCTCCTGACAAAATGAGTCCGCTGATTGTGCCTGTATCACCCTCATAATAATCTCGGGTGTGACTATCATGACAGATACAAAGGAACGGGCTAATGTGTCCTGGTGACCCAACTCTTTCAATTTCGCTTTCCAGACGTTCGCTACATCGCCCAGGGGCCTACGGCTTAACGCATCAGCAACCATGTTAGCCTTTCCTAGATGGTACTGTATCTCGAACTAGTAGTCTTTCACAAACTCCAACCACCTGCGCTGACGCATGTTCATCTCTCGCTGAGTGAATAGGTACTATTGTAACTTGTGGTCTGTGAATAAACGAAACTTCTCCCCTAACAAGTAATGTCTCTAAATCCTCAATGCAAAAATGACCGCTGCTAGCTCTAGGTCGTGGGTGGGGTAATTTCTTTCGTACGGCTTAAGCTTGAGGGAGGCAAAAGCTATAGCCTTATCCTCCTGCTGAAGTACAGCCCCGAGTACCCGTAAAGAGGCGTCAGTGTAAACCAGATACTCCACTCCCAGCTTGGGTAAAGCAATAACTGGCACCGAAGTTAAGTTATCTTTCAGCTCATCGAAAGCCAATTAACAAGTATCGTCCCAAACATACGGTACTCCCTTGCGAGTCAGATTCGTCAACGGACCCGCTATCTTCGAAAAAACTCAGATTAACCTCCTGTAGTACCCGACTAATCCCAAGAAACTATGCACTTCCATTGGTGACGTGGGCTATCCCCAGTCCCTCACTGCCTACACTTTGCTCGGGTCAATCGATATTCCCAATTCTGACACAACATGCCCCCAAAATTGTACCTCCCGTAACCAGAATCCGCACTTCTCGTACTTAGCATACAACCGATGCTCTCGTAAAGTCTAAAAAATCTACCTTAAGTTCTCGGCATGCTCCTCCTCAGTGTGTGAATATATCAGGATGTCATCTATGAAGATGATGACAAACTGATCCAAGAACTCTCTGAACACTCAGTTCATCAAGTCCATGAATACGGCTGGGGCATTTGTCAGCCCAAATGGCATGACTCTGAACTCATAGGACCCATATCTCGTCAAGAAAACAGTCTTCGACACATCCTGCTCCGTAATTCGTAGTTGATGGTATCCCGATCTTAAATCTATCTTCGAAAAGAAGGTTGCTCCTCTCAACTAGTCGAATAGGTCATCGATTCGAGGTAACGGATATTTGTTCCGTATTGTGACCATGTTCACCTCCCGGTAATCCACGCATAACCTCAATGAACCATCTATCTTCTTCACAAACAAAACTGGAGCACCCCAAGGTGAGGTGCTCCTACGAATGAAGCCCTGACCTAACAACTGCTCTATTTGATCCCGTAACTCCCTCATTTCTACTGGATCCATACGATATGATGCACGTGCTATTGGTTGAGTATCCGGCATCAAGTCTATAACGACATCTATTTCTCGACTGGGGGGTAGGCCCGGTACCTCCTGAAATAAATCGAAATACTCACAAACAACTGGAATCGAATCTAAGGGAATCATGACCTCCTTAGAGGTATCCTCCTCTATGTAGTACAAATGGGTGGAAGATCCTCCCTCTGGGCGAGGCATCGCCACCAAAAACATCTCCTACCCTGGAATGGAAAAAATAATACTCCTACCAAAACAATCTATCATGGCTCTATACGCGGTGAGCCAATCCATGCCGATAATAACATTATGCTCATGCATCTCTAAGACGAGCATGTCTTTCGGTAAAATCAAGATACTAATCTCTACTCCTACACCCCGGCATATAAAGAAAATCAAAGACCCATTCCCTAGTGGTGAGTCTACGCATGTCACATTGCTCTCTGTCGTGTCTAATAACCCTAAGGCCTTTGCAAAATGAGTAGCTATAAAATAGTGCGATGCCCCAGTATCAAATAAAACCCGACCCATAGTGCCATGGATAGGAAACGTACCCTCAATCATGGGTGGTGCCTGAGGAGATACTGCCTGGTGGACGTTATAGACACGTTCGTACTATAATTGCCCCTGTTGTACTAGAGCTGCTGGGATGGCTAGTAGGGCTGGCACCTGAGCTGGTGCTGGGAGGGCAGCTGGAAAGAGTGGCCTCTACGGCTCATTATGGACAGCCTACTGCTGTCACTACACCAAAACAGGTCAATTGTAACGGGCAAAAACCGTTACTAAAAATATTTGTAACGGATTAAATCCGTTAGAAAATTGGCGTTATTTATTTTACCAACGAAATTTGTAACGGATAAAATCCGTTACAAATTTAATATTTGTAACGGGTAAATCCGTTACGAAATATTTTGTAACGGATTTGTCATCGGTACACATCTCATATTAGTAAGGAATATACCAACTTGTAACGGTTTTTATTCGTTACAAATATAGAATTGTAACGGATAAAAAACGTTACACAATGCATTGCAACGAATTTATAACGGTTAAAGTCCGTTAGCAATATTATTTTATTTTTAAAAAATATTAATTTTTCATTAAAAAGTAGATACAAATACACTAGTAAAAACTTGTGTTCTACCAATGGCCATGCAGAACCAATGCCCACAAATTTCACTCAAACAATAATTTAAAAACACACGTGACAAAATAAATGGCACTACATTTCAGTGATATTAAATTGATCTAAAACTATATTTCATTCATAATCATTAAAGTTCTCAAAACAAAATGTACTACAACATAAACCATTTATCTTTTAACCATAAACTTGACACAAAGTCTTACATCATTAAAGTTGTAAACATATTATTCTCCTAAAAGTAGCGCTCATGATATTCTTTGCAAAAGTAGACTTCATTCTTGAATCTTCATATTTCCCCATAAGAACCTGTTGAACAAACTCAATCTTAGTAAATGTGTAAGCATAAATGAGTAAATAACATAAAGGACTAGTACATTCATGTGTCATTGGCACGCATGTAATTTTATTTCGGAGTAATCGATACACAATAAATGACCATACCCGATGAGAACGTGTAATACCCCATATTTTTATGTTATATTAATTTGGGGATTTATTAAATTTAATGTGAATGAATTATTTAATAAAAAAATCCGAAAATTAATTATGTTATAATTATTTACGTGATAAGAGTTAGTAATTATGGGAAATTGTTGAATATTACTAATGAGCAAAGTAATATATATAATATTGGTTATATTGAATGTCATGAGTGAGTTAAATGACAATTTTGAAAATTTGAGTCGGGACGCGCCCGTGTCGCGTCAGGACTAAATATTGTTAATTAAAAATGAATATTTTATAAGTTTCCCGTATGGTCATTTTGAGTGCGCCAACGCGTTCGGAAGGCTCGAGATAGTCAGAAAGTGTACCCGGGGGTGTAGTTTGGGTCTCGGGGCGTTTTTAGGCCAAATTAGTAACCCGGGAGGGCATTTTGGTAATTTTACATTTTTGGGTAATTAAACCCACGAAAATCAGCAGCTTATATCAGCCATTTAGGTTAGGCATTTAGGGTTATAATATACAGAACCCTAGAACGGCCATTGGAGAAGAGAGGAGAGAGCTCTCAAGGCAATTCAAGGCCAAAAAGTCACCGGTTTGCACCGCCGCCGCCACCAACGCGTAGATCGCGAGAAGGGGGACGCAACCACACCAAAATCAGCCGCGATCCAAACTTCTGAAAATCCCAGGCAAGTGTTTAGGTCGTTAGGTTGTTATTTTTAGTTTTCGCACCCCTCCCCGCCCAACGCCCATTTTGAACCCCGAAAAGAAGCACATACTAAACAATTAGGCCAACCAAAAGTTCGATGAGGACACGATCAGTTTAGACAAGTTACTTTGGTATCATTTGATGTGTTTGTACCTATTTTTAGGGACTACATAGTCCTTTTAAGCACCCCACCCACCCCCAAAATTTTAACCCCCAAAAGAAACGTATGTTAGTCAATTGGGACAATGGAGAGTCCAATGAGGACAATATTAGTTTAGACAAGTTATTTTGGTATTGGTTGATGTGTTTGTACCTAAATCTTACTATTAGGTTGTTGTTTTCAATTCCCCCAATGCTAGGGGTGTTCGCGGTCCAGTCCGGTCCGGTTTTGAGGTATTTTTGGGACTGGACCACATTAATCGGTCCTAGAAAATTATGGACCGAGACCAGATCAGAATAATTGGTCTTGGTCCTATTCGATTTTCAAGCGGTTCGTGTGCGGTCTCGAACCTATTCGATCCATACCCATAAAAAACAGTACGTTTTTTTAATATTAAAAACAACATTTTTTTTTAATTAAAAACAACACATTTTTTATAAAACAATACTTAAAAAAAAACAGCGCATTATTAAAAAAAAAAAAGCACATACCTGTGATTTTCAGTGTGGTTCTCCATAAAAAGGATAGATGTGAGGTAAGATTCAACCTACAATCAAACCAAACAGTTAGTTGCCAACTGTAAGAATTATTACCATTTGAGTTTTTAGACACAATAAGTCAAGACTAATAGTCTACAATTAGTAAATGTAACTGTTGAGTCCCAATGGGATCTATACTTATTGTTTATTTATTAACTTCAATACATTTCTTCATAGCCACCTTCTTTAAAAAGGGTGATTTGGGGTTTTCCCACATTAATTCTTTGATTCTGACTTTCGTCCTCTACATTTTAAGTCTTGGAATATGTTTCCCAAATGACTTTTACCGACGTGAAAATTGTGGGTTTACAAAGTGTTGCTAGAAGTCATTTTGGGGATCAAACCCCAATAAATGAATATATTGGGGGTTAAAGTCAATATTTTTATAAATTAGAGAATTGGACACTATCATAAGAGATAGTAGCCATAATCTAGACTCCCCTGCAAAAAAGGTCGACATAAGTGGATTTCAACAAATATACATGTTGCAGCCCAAACATCAACCCCTGGACCATATTGCTTCGCACCAAACAATAACTCAGGCGCTATATACCATCGAGCAAATGCCTAATTAAGAGTAATTAGGGACCATACATAATTGGCCTTTAGAATAAAGTGTTATTATAAGTATAAGGACAAAATGATGTGCAATACATTAACATAATAGTCATAGAACCCACTATGATAATTAAATATATAACTGATTGATACCACTGCTATAGAGTTCTTTCATTTGTTGTATAGAGTAAATGATGTATAGTTGAAGCTTATTGAATCCATGAATTCCAAATTGTTGGCTTTGGTTGATCATCCAATACTATTTATCCTACTGCTGTTTATTGAAATTCAATTAATTGATTGGCAAAATATTATCAGAGGATATTTCACTAATAAGTTATAGTCAAGTGAAAAAATAGCGCTCGTGCATAAAGAAAATTAGCAAAATTTTATTTTTGTTAGAAATAATGTGATGCACCCGTTCAAATGTCGAATGATCACTCTGCATAACTGAATTCTTGTTACTTTTCATACACTTCTAGTTTGTCTAATAGGATAAAACACAACATACTACTCATATCTAAACTTCCCTGAAATGGACTAGTCCTAGCCATTATTGCCATTTGCAGAGATAACATGACATCAAAGCCCTTAGAAACCCAACCTGTAGCGAAGTTGTTAAGTTAATCAAGTACTTGATCTAAAAGCAATTGCTAACCTACCTACATATTCCTATTTGACAACCTATTCTTATCTTCTCCATAATAATTCCATGAAACCCCTCTCCCACTAGTCAAAATTAAATTTTTTTATACTAGTTTAAAAAAAGGAATTAGACAACCAACTACCAAAGCAAACCTTCAACCCATCTCAGACAACACAGAACAAACCAAACTCAAAACCATCGTCTTCAACCTCTGCTAAACAAACCAGACCCCATGGAAAATCAACACCACTCAAGCTAGAAACCATGAGCACGAATACACCTTTAGAGCACTAGAGCATCTATGCCAACTCCTCCATCACACTAAACAAACCAAATACTAGATCTACAACCTAACTCAAAATAATCAGAATAAACCCCTTAAACCAAGAATCAACCTTTAAACACCAACTTCTACTAAAAATTAGAGACTGCAAACCAACAAATGGAACCCAAAACCAACACCATTACTCATAACTCAGACCATCACTGAAGGGATCCAAAAGGATCCATGGACAAAGGACCAACCAAAAAAGAGAGCCAAACACTTTTCTAAGAGAGCACAACCAAACCCAATAATTTGGAGCCAAAGATTCAACAATAGGATATAAAATTACATGTTCTCACTTTTTAAAAATAATTGTACTTCAAGCTGCAATATAATTTATGGTCAAACATCTTTCAACTTCAATTTTTATGGATATATGAGAAATTTACAACTGATATTAATAGGATATGAGTAACCATATCCCAGAAATCGATGCTACACTTAGCTACACTAGATCCACCAAAAGAAATGGTGGGTTTCGTTTGAAGTTTCAAAATGTCCAGTATTTTTAGACATACTGGCAGGTCCTTAAGAGGCTAATGAAAATTAATGTCGAGTTTCGTAGAAATACCAGTTTCTATTTCGAACTCACGACCATAAATGTTCGCAACCGTGACGTCTCCGATGACTGTTCACAGAACTACTATCGAGATTCTTCTAACAATTCGGATGGTGGCTATGAGGTGGCAGAGCATGGAGTTGTTCCTGAGGCAGTGACTGGGACTTAGGGATTTGCTTAATTGGTTTTTATGGAATTCTGGGTGTGGTGTACTGCACATTGGTAAAAAAATAATTATTTTTCTTTCTTGCTCTCCGTTAGAAGAGGGAAACGAGTCTACCTATCTGCCTTCAAAATGCTCAAATGTAGGGTAAATACAGTCTTGCTACTTGGGAAATAATTACTACTGAACCGCTTATCATAGAAAAATAAAGAAGGGGTTGACCGAGAGACTGGAAAAAGAAGGAGAAGAAAATTACTCTTCGATGATCTGATCTCCTTTGACGATAGCGTCCACCAGGCACAAGTGTCCCCAAATATTCCAACTCACATCCCGACCTGGAACAGTGGGCAGCCAACCCTTTGATTGCTTTATAAGCATGACTTTTATTGTCAAAATGATCTCAGAATCGGATCCCAATAGCAGTTTCTGCGGCATGAGCAGAAGCGCCCGTTTTGATTCCAAACGGATCTGAACATCGGGCATGGCATGGCTATGGTTTTCATCGGGATCCAGATAAAGGCCTCTATTCTTGTGCAATACTTTCTATGTTAATAGAACTAATCTAAAATACTGGTAGTGTGTGATAACCTTCTTCTTGTTTTAATCCCGCATTAGCTTTTCATGATCAACCTTCATTTTTTCCAGGTTTGGCATCATATGGAGCTTTTTCCTGACAAACAAAAATAGATCACATAAATAAGTGATAGCAGTGCAATTGTCCTTTCTTCACCAAAGACAACATACATGATTTGCATAAGGACCTTAGTAAATAAATACCAGCGGAATGTGACTTGTATTTTAATAGACTAATGCATATTATTAACTTCACAAACCACTCTTTCCAAATCTATAAATCCTTTAAATAGTTCATTAGAAAGCTTCTAAATTATATGCAATACCTGAAGACATTAAAGAAGACCTCATTGTTGTTGCATAAATGAAAAGATAGAGTACAACTCTAATTCATTCAAGGTAAATTCATGTACTATAGGATACAACTAGAGTACTTACAGCGGGAGACATGGATTTCCATTTCTCTCCACCAACTTTCCCAACCTTTAAGTGAAACATATAAAGAGAAAATCAATGTATTCCTCATAAATCAAATTGTAACAATGGAAAATACATAATAGAGAAATGAAAGCCAATGCATATGAATTACTCACAACAAAGACCGCCTTCAGATTAGGATTTGCATTGTTGAATTTTTTTCTAAATTCTTCATTGTTACAACATTGATAAAATTATAGACAATATTTATAAGACATAACATCTGACAAAAAATATAGGCAAAATGTTTGGTACATACAAGAATCCAAAGAAAGCACTAGGAGGCCTCTTAGGTGATGTACTATCAAAAGAATAAAAAAGGCACTATCAAAGGTGATGCGCCACCTTTGATAGTTGTTTGGTACATACAAGAATACAAAGAAAGCACTATCAAAGGTGATGCACCACCTTTGATAATCCCAACATTCATTTTTTTCCATGCCTTCTGTCTTTTCGGTGGTTTTGGTAGAAAAATAAAAATGTGGTAATAGTTATAAAGTAGTAACACATCACACACCCTAATCAATATCATCAATATGATATCACCTACTGTGACAGTTGGGTAATCATTTATAAGACACGAAACCCTATTACACGAGATGGTTTTAACTTATATAGGCTTACTATGGGAAAAGACTGCATTACCATTACAACTAAAATATATACATGAATTAGCTTATATAGTGCAAGACAAATATTAAAGAAAAAAGGTTATCTTATTGGTGAAATGATGAGTATAGAATAGATGCTTTGGCACTTGGCACAAATGTAGCTTCAATAGAAAATCATTAGTTGGTGCAAAAATAGAAAACCAGTCTATTAAATCATCGAGCACGAGATCTGCCGATGACAATGATAGATACTTGAAAGAAAAGTTGAAATCATAAACAATTTCCATCACCTCAATTTAACAAATAAAAATTTCCCAGTATAGCTTCATATTAAATGTAAAACTTTAATTTGTTCACAAAATCCTCTAGTGGCTCAAAACCAAAAAACCATTCTACAAAATAACTGAGCAATTTTCCCTCTTAAAATCCCATCATTACGGAATGTATAAGAAGATGAAGATTTGAAAAAATAACGGAATTCATCCATTCATGTTAACTTATATAAAAACACAATTGAATAAAATTAATAAATTTAGGGTTTAGTAATAATTATGAAACACGAGGTATCTTGATTAACATGTGAGACAAAAAGGCAATATATTTTGATGCATGGTACCGCAAATACTTCAAACAAGAATTCAAAATCATGTATGGGTTGTAAAAGAGAACCCAAAAGATGCAGAGAAATTCAAACGTAGAAACATGTGATTCCCCTAGATAGAGTTCTACATATTTTTCAACATGAATGATAGCAAATGAATTGCATATTACCACATTTGCTACTCACATGGTATTCATAGTTTCATCACAGCTTATTAATTCATTGATTGTAGTTATTTGTATGTAGAAAATTAGATTTCATAATGATGAATGTTTACAAATCTATTAATTAAGTATATCAACATTGATTGCTTAAATCAAGTTGTAAGAACAAAGGATTACACAAATTAACTTGCAATAAAAAAAGCCATTAGTTTCTCATAAAATGGCAAGCAACTAGTAGTAAATATAATTTATCAAATTAGCACATAAATTTTGGTCCAATAATTTTTTTTCTTTTCTAGAACAGATATAATATGTTAATCATCAGAGGTTTGAGCCAAATCCAAATTTTCTAAAGCAACAAGGTAGTCTCATATATAAATGGACTAAAAGATATAGACAAGTGGCCATAAGTAAGACTCTAAGACCACGTGGACTAATACAATTTATCTAGGATGCTTCTACACAACAAATACATATGAATGAGCTAAAATAAAAACTACAAGGGAAAAAATCCAATATGATCCAAGTTTTTTCATTAAAACTTGTACATACACCCAAACTAACAAGATCCCCAAAAGAAAAATGATAGTCACATTACAACATAAGTAAGACAAATCTTTAAGCTTCTTCAAGGCATTTAATCAAACACTCAGTGGATGAATTTATAATGCACCCACTTAGGATATATATCACCCATCTCACTAAGAATTTCTTAAAAGCTTCAAGAAATTAAATCAAAAGAAGCACAAATATCTCTAATAACTCAAATATTAACTAAAATTAGACTTAAACGGAATAAAACCTTTACAGATAACGAAAGTAATGATAATAAGTAAGAAGTAAGAATACTTACCATTAACAAAATTATTGGGGAAAGAAAACAAAGTCAATCACACACCTAGCAAAATTCGTAATTTGTTATAAACCCCACTTTATTTTTTGTCTACAAACTGAAATAACACACCTAACAATTAGAATCAACACTTGCATATAGATATATAATAACAAATAAAAAACACACATATATATAGAGAGGGGAATACAATTAGTTACCTATTAGATCTTGCGTCGGATCTTAACGGGAAGATTCTTCCAAACAGTTGAACCCTAGAAGTTAAAATATAAATTAGGCACACACAACTCCTTTGCAAAATCATAAGATAAACACAAAAGGTAGCTGGCGGGGAGACATACAGATATTGTTGGGGATAGAGTTCGCCGATGGGGAGAAGTTGAGAGAGTGGGTGAAAGTGGGTATGCTTGAGTGGCTTGGGATTTGGGGGAATAATCCCGCCCGACCTTCCCCCATCTTTTTTTCTATTTTTTTTTTATTTTAATGACTTTTGCAACACATACAAAGTATATTGTAATCGTTTTTTCCTATTTGTAATGGATTTTCACCGTTAAAAATTTGTAACAGAAAAAATATGTTACAAGTAGAAAAAAAAATCCGTTACAATTTCCCTACTTTGGTGTAGTGTGTGGGGCCCTATCTCCCTCTGGACAATCCTGGCGCCTATGTCCATTCTTGCCACATTCGAAACATTGGCCCCTGAAGTTACCTCCCCTCTGTCCCTGCTGACAACGGCCCTGTTGGTCGTTACCACCCCGCCATTGGCCCTACTGGCCCTGCTGGAAATGCTGTTGGCCCTGCTGGACATGCTGATTAGACTGGACCAACTAGCCCTACCTAAATCCCTGTCTAGAGTCACCTGATCGGAACTGCTTGGCAAGGTCCCCCTGATGGGAACTCTGCTCACTGTGACGAGTCTGCCCCTGGGCTGCTGGTTCCCCACCAATACTACTGCCCCCTGTCATGCCCTGCTGGCTGGACTCCCCTGATTGTTTGCTCCCCTGCAGATGGAAGCAGTGATCCTGACAGTGTAACAAAGCAGCGTTGAGTACATCAGTGTAAGTAATCAATGATAGATTGACTATGAGGTGCTGACGGATCCTCCAGGCCAATCCATCAACAAACAGCAGTATCTTCTTCCCCTCGGTGGGTGCCTCATCTGGCACTATAGTGAGAAGTCTAGTAAAATCCTCCTCGTACTCCGCAACAATCATGCTTTCCTGCTTCAGATTTAGAAACTTCTGCCTCATCTCAGTCTGGACAACGGATGGAAAGTATTTGCGATCAAACTGCACCAATAATGACTGAATTGTGATGATGTCCCTTTCCTCCAAGGTGGTGGTGGACTCCCACCACTACAAAGCGTCCCCCACTAGCTTGAAGGAAGCCAATAGTTGTTTCTGCATGTCAGAGCACTCATACATGTGCAGATGCCTCTGGATGTCCTTCTTCCATTGGCTGGCGACTATGATGTCCGAACTACCCAAGAACTCCGGGAGATGCACCTTCTGAAAGGAATCCCAAACCCTCTCCTGTGTAGATGGAAGCCATGCTGGTACTGACGCCACTACCTGAATCTGGGATGGAGCCTGTAGTACTACCGCTAATGCGGCATTCACCGCCGGAGCAATAATAGCGGCTACCTCTGTTGCGTTCATCATTCCCTGAGCCAGAGCTGCTGGCTGCTCAGCCTGGGTATTCCTATCTCGGGGTGCACATCTAGGAGGCATCTGAAATGAGAAGGAAGTTTATTAGTCTACAGTTATTATCAAATCTCGAATAGCTGAAGACGTAAGCGTAAATATAAGAATACAACAATCCTAAAAATAGGGCTCTATATTACGGGCGCTAAGTTGGAAGCGAAATAAGCTGTACAGATCCTAAAGGACACTAGAACCTGATGCTCTGATACCATCTATGACACCTCGCCTAATTAAATACCGGGTGATCAGTCCTATATTAAATTAAAATCAATGTGAACGGTTGGTTCATTCTTAGCATCACTGTCGCAAAATAAAATTTCCAATTTAAACATCCTACATAATTAAGCTACGTGTCAAAATCATTTAAGAACTTATTTGCATTTTATTAAATCTAGATATGAAAACATTTTTTTATTAATCAACAGGTTAAATTACACAAATATTGAGGATGGTAATAAATACCCAAGAATTTAAACATTCAGATAAACCAATACCAAGTTTAAGAACTACAAATGAAATCATCCTGACAGAAATCAAAACCCAAAGAGTACTAAATACTGGAAATAAATGAACATAAATCTCTGACAAATCCAACTGAATAAGGAAACGGGCGACACATGCCCTAACTAATCAGCACTAAGATAAGAGTAGAATCAACAACGAGATCGTCTAAGCAATGGACTGCAACTTCCACATAAGTTATAGCGTGTCCAGTCCAAAGAACCTAAGCATGACGCCCATGTGGCTAGGCACCTGTAATATATACATATATATACAAGAGAGAAGAAATAACAGGAAACAGGTCAGAGCCCGAGTGTAAAATAGTTTAAAATTAGTTTAGCAAGTATTTAAAATGCTTACCGGCTAATGTAACAACCATGTTTGTATGCGACACTCTCTTGAGAAATTCTCACCTCTCATCTAGTACCGCTCTATTAATCCCAAAAGTTTATTTTAACTTAACTTTCCCATAAGGTTTCATTCCAACATATACTATGGTTAACATAATTAATTTATGAAAATTAAGCTCTCATATATCTTATGTTATTTGAAATAACTCAGTGATGTCCCAAAATTTCCAAACACTAATTATAAAGTTAGAGTATTTAAATCATTACTTGACTACTTTTACGCACAATAGAAAGTTACCTAATTTAAGTAGATATATATATTATTCACTCATATAATATATATACTATCAGCACCCCACATAAATTTTATAGTGCTGGCATACTCTACTATCAAGTCCCCGTATCACTCGTACTAAGGGAAATACTAGTTCGGAGTCACTCTCGAACTGTATTAACATAAAACATAAACAAATGGAGGCGAATCATAGTTCCAAGTCACTAAGAGGTCAGTACATACCCTCACGTCTCTTAGGACCGTCTGACTATCAATCAGATAGCCTGTACCAAGGAATCCTATGTTCTAAGGTATAAGTCTTTATCCCCCATAAAGGCCCAATCGAGATAAGACTGTCCCGACGCGAAAACCCCCGTGATAGTAAGTAGCTCGGGTACAATTTTTACACACACATATATATAATATATGCACAATCACACAGTCATATATATATATATATATATTCACATTTCTAAATTAGGTACGCCCACGACCCATAATTATAATTATCTGTTCTTAGCACATTTTACTCGATTATCTCGCATAACGGACTCGTCACTTTTATTCTCATATATAAGTTACTCCATATTTACTTCTCGCCTCTCGAAGTATTCTATCTCCCGAAGTATAATTTCAGTAGGCATTCTCACTTACCTTCTGGTCTAACTTCTTTACAAGTCTCGATATTTTATTAAACGTACGCATGGTTTCATGTGTGAATAACTCCCCGTTAACCCTTACGTTCATCTCACATTAAATTCTCACTCAATGGGTTTACCTAGACCCTACTGGTCCCATTTATATCCCATTATGCTCTAATAACTATAATCAAGGGTTACTACGCGTTTTAATCCCATTAAACCAACATAAGGGGAATATGCAGTTTTTCAGGAGGGGTCGATAGATCGAGGAAATGGGGTCGATTGATCGATTATCGATCGATCGATGTTCTTGAGTCGATCGATCGATCAAGCAGTTATGGCGAAAATTGCATTAACCCAGTTACGGGTTTACCTCTCCAACCTCAACCAAATCTCCATATATGACTCCCAAACTCCCAACCAACGTTACTACAAGTACTATATACCTAAATACATGATTTTCTACGTAATATAAGTCCGAATTCATTAAGTATAACGACTTAATGGGTAAGATTTACATAAACTTCAAGAACCCTAATCTTTTATTTCAAATTTCAATTCTTCCAATCCTTTTCCAAATTTCCTACTTCTAAATACATAGAAATTCGTGGTTTATCCTCTACATGCGATTTAGATGTCCGGAATATGATTACTTCTTCTATAACATGTGATTTTAAGTCTTAAAACTATACTTTCTTTCATGAAATAAGCTCTAAACAATCCTAGACTAACATGATTGAGACATTAACTAAAAATAAAGCAAGATAGATACTTGCCTGAAATTTGAGTTTCTTATTTGTGGAAGAAAAAGGTATGGTTACGTTCCCCATCGCACGATCTACGATTTAGTGGTGGTGGCGGTGCAAACGGGTGAGTTTTTGGCCTTGAATTGCTTGGGAAGCTCTCTCACTACTTCTCTAATGGCCGTTATTTGATTTTTTTCTTGTTAACCCTAGATGACAACTTCTAAAGGCTGATATAACTTTGGGAAATTCGTGGGTTTAATTGCCCAAAAATACAAGATGTCCATAATGCCCTCCCAGGATGCCAATTAGACTTAAAAACACCCCGAGACCCAAACTAAATCCCCGGGTACATTATTTTGACTATCTCGATCCTTCCGGACACATTGATGCACTCTAAATGACCATACATGCGACTTATAATTTATTCACTTTTAATAATGATAATTTAATCCCGACAGGACATAGGCGCGTCCCGATTTAATTTCCACAATTATCAAATTATACACTCGTGATAATTTTAATAAATTCGATCATACATATTACTTTATCCATTAATTAATATTTAATAAAATACCAATAATTACTAACTCTTATCACAGTAGTAACTATTTTAGAAATTTTCGGATTAATATTAAATTAATAACTCAAGTTAAATTTAATAAATCTCCAAATTTAAAAGTCATAAAAATACAGGTTATTACAGTATTATGGATAATGATATGAGGACAGGGGAGGATGGAGGAGAGGACCAAGGGGGCTATGGCCCCGGTTCAAATTTTCCCAAAAAAAATTAAAAAAAATTAAAGGTTTTTTGGTAAAATTTCATACTTTAAGGTATAACTATAATTATTTTCAAACCTTAGGGTATAAGATTATAATTACTTAAAAAACTAAACCTACTAAATGAAAAGATGTCCAGCAGCAGCCGACCCTAAATTCTTTTCTTCTCTTCCCAGCCCAATTTTTTTAGCTCTCATTTCTTCTTCTCTCAGTCCTCATTTCTTCTGCTCTCAGCCTACCGCCACAACCAGCCATGCCCAGCCACCAGCAGCCATGCCCAGCCCACCCCTGAGCGGCTCATCAGGTATTTTTTCTTATATGTAATGTAAATTGTACTCATATCAGTTACAGTTAGTGTATATGTGGTTTTTGTGATTTTTGTGTATATTAAAAATCATGGAATGTGTGGTTTTGTGTATATTAGAAATCAGGGAATGCGTTCTTTTTTATATGCGATTTTTGTGTACATAGAAATTTGTGGTTTTGTGTATAAAAAAATTTGTTTTTTTTTTATATCTTAGAAATTTTTGTATATAGAAATTTTGTATGAAATTTGTGTTGTGTATATAGAAATTTGTGTAATTCCCCATATGGAGAAATTTTTAAATATGTAGTCTCAAATTTGTGTAATTTGTATGTATGTTGTGTAGTCTCAAATTATTAATAATAATTGAGAGTAATTGTTTGGACATTGTAAAGCTATAATTTATTTAAAATTAGAAATAACCCAAAAAAAAATTGCCTCGGGGGCTACGGCCCCGAACTCCCGACAACACTCGAAACTTTCGCATATGTAATTTTGAACCGATTTAGCCCTGGTTAGACTAAAATCCTAGATCCCCCACTGTACAGGGACCCAATTCGTAGACACATTTTACAAACCTGGTGACGTGCCAGACATGAATTGGCTGTATTTTGTAATGGGTCTCATGTAATATAAAAATCCACCCAATCCGTGTTCGACACGTCACCGAATTTGCGAAATGTGTTCACGAACTGGGTCCCCGTATCATCACCCTTGTATTATTTGTCGTTTGATAACAACTAGTACCGAGTCAACCAAAGACCAAGTCTTCACCTATCCAACTTACATGCTCCTATTAAATTGGAGCCCATGGTGCCATGCAATGTGAATGTTCACGAATTACGTTCCATGTAAATATGAACCACTAGTTGAACCACTCTCAAAAGTAAAAAAGAAAATGTAATTAAAAATAATGAAATACATGGTTGGGTGCGGGGATAACACGATTTTGATGCATCCTCTTGCAAAACCAAATATTCCTGTACGGGTAAAAGATGACATTCATAATGTTAACATTAAATTAATTAGGAATCATATTTTTTTAACCTTCTACAATAAAATGCCTGCTGATAGTTAGGCGATATTGAGGCATTGCAGGTGGGACAACTCCAAATAAATTTAAGAGGGGAAGAACTTTAGAGCTTCCATTATGTGCAACGCCGGTGGGATGAGGGAGATGTAGGGACTGTATGTAATTTGATTGAATAGGGAAGATGGAATGTCTGGTGTGAGAGAGTGAAGCCACGTAGATAGCTTGGTGGGAGTCGCTTGAGGAAATGGAAGGGCTGCTGAGGCAGCCTACATGAACAGCTTCCATTTTAAAGTAAAAAAATAGATGAAGATAAGAACTTGGTAAGCATAAAATATTTCCTTTAAAAAAGGATCCAATTAAAAAAAGGAACCAAAACAAGAGGAAAGTTGTAGAAAATATATATGCGATAACTTTTATTCACAATGGAATTCTTTCAAACAAAGTTGTATTCATGCCAAAATTATGATTTGTAGTACATGAATGAGGTTTGATAATAGCCAATACTCAGTCCACGGAAGACCAACTCTTCAGTTATCCAACTTAACATATTCCTATTAAATAGGAACCCATGCTGTAATGAAATTTGAAAGTTCACGTTCCATGTAAATAGGAACCACTAGTTGAACCACTTTCCCATGTAACAATAATGTAGAAATGTGTAGTAAATTGAAATCATAGTGCTCCATATAAATAGGAATCGATTAAGCTTGTAAACGGTATAAATATAGTACTCCATCTAGAAATATCAACGTGTGAATTAATACTAAAGATTACAATTCTGAGTCCTTAACTTCTATATGGTTTGTAATTTTGCGTGAAAATAATGAATCATGTTATTCACATAGTGTTTTAAATATGTCCTTTGTTTGTCAAATAGAAACACCCAAAGTCATATCACGTTAATTTCGTGTTTTAATGTTACTGTTTTAAAAAAAAAATGACAAGACAAAAAATGTTCATTCAAATTGGACTTTATTTCTAAAACTACTTTTGTAAAATGGAAACATTCTAGTTAAAAGTAAGAGTACTAGATTTTACGATTTCACAATATGTGCAAAAACTCATTTGCGACAAATTCTCCTAAAAAAAATCTTTTCTCTGCTATTTTATTTTCTCTTGTTCTTCACCATTGTTCATGGGGGTGCATTGTTCTTCAATATTGTCATGACCGACCTATATGGTCTAAAATCATATATTGCACTGGATTAAAATATGAACAAACTTTGGAATTAACGAAAAGGAACCAAGTGTAGAAGTTGAAAATGGAGCGTGAATTTGGGTTGATTTGAGATTTTTTTATATGAATTTCTCCGAATGGGTAAAAATTTATAAATAAAATAAAATTAGTGGATGAGTGATCCCCTCCACCATGGCATACAAATACAAGGACCTCAGGAAAAAGAGACTTATAAGACGTCACTAAGACAACTAGAGAAATACGAAAATTGACTGAGTGATTAGGTTGCTATGTTTAAAGCGTTTCATGGCTATACGAATGAGTTCATGTCTCTTTCAAATTAGACCCATGTCCCAAGAATTAGACAACCAAAAATCACACATGTCTCGAAACATTGCACTTTAGGAAACCCGTATATCCAACATGCATAAAAAAAATGCTCATAATCATCATGAATATTGGCAGGAAATTTTAGGATAAGTTGATATTTTTATACTCAACAATTGTTGAAGCTCTGTTTTGTAGGGAAAATTTTGAAAGAGTCGCATGTATTAAATGTGTGGGAATCGAGGTAATAGTTTAAATCCACTCAAACCTTGCACCAAGTTAACAATACAATATTGATTTCCTATTAGGGTTCGTTTGGTGATAACTCATTTTTTGTGTGTGACGAGTCGTTGTCTTCAAAAGTCAAGTCTCAAAATTCCTTGAATTACTTACAAAAATTGTTAAACAACTTGTATTGTGATAAGTATGGGTATCAATCCAACTTTCAAGGTGAAGAAATCAAAGCATGAAGATAACATAAATTCACTTTCAAATGTTTTTATTTTTTTATTTTTGTGATTATATATTTTTTATATATTAAAATAATTTTCAAGGGTAATTATGCTACTCAACTAAGTGAGCAAAATATGAACGAAATCATACTAAAATAAGGGAATGTGAGGTAAATAAATGCGAGAACAAACAAGGGATGGGACTGCACCACATATTTTAGTTATTCTAATTAATCAATTCATGTAATACCCCGTATTTCTGAGTATTTGGAATTTAATTAATTCGATAATTATTTCGGTTTAGTCTTAAATTACACGTTTGCATAATTTGATGGAATTAAATATTTTTGAGAGATAAGGATTATTTTTTATGGAATAATTTGTGCAACAATTATTATACATCGTAGCGAGCGATATCGACATTACTGTGTTGGATCTCAACTGGGAGTTGCGTATAGACTATGTGAGGACGAGATAGGAAATTATTGTAGAGTGACTTCGATGATGATTTAGAGGTCACGGTTGATTCCGAAAGGGTCGAAATAGCCACAATTGTATAACCGGGTGTATAGGTCCCGAGCCAATTTTAGACCAACCCAACACCGTTAAAGGGCGTTTCGGTTATTTGGGAGTTTAGGGTAGAAGGAGCTCCGAAAATTGAAAGTTTATATATTCCCCTTTAGGTTAGAGGATAGGGTTAACACAAATTAGAGGGAGAGAAGGACAAAGGAGGAGAAGAAGAGATGAAAACCTAGGCCTTCCACACCAATTCTAACCACTGACGTGCCATAATCTTAATCGGAGCAAGAGGAGAGCAACAACATCATCACCAAATGAATTTCAGACCAGCAATCATAAGGCAAGTGTTTATCTTTCATGTTTTTGAAATCTTATAATACCCATGTAGTGTAGGGTTTTGTGTATGGTGATTTTAATGAGGTTCTTGGAAATTTAATGAACCAAGCACATGATCTTGGGTGCGATTTTCATGTAGATTGAATCCCTACGTGAAAAGAAAATGAAATAATAATATATTTGATGATTAAAGTGGGGCAAATATTGGTTTTTGCTGAATTTTTTTTAAAAACACAAAATCTAGGGTTTTAATGGTTAATAGAGTTTTAAATCTGATCTTGGATGGAATTTATATGGATTTAATACATGATTTACGTTAGAAATCATCACCACATATGTATATGATGATTAGTTATGTTGGTTGGGAGTTTGGAGAAGTTTCATAAAGAGAGGATGAAGTTTTAGTTGTGAAAATTACAAAACCGAGAGGGAGAAGGAGACCTGTATATTTTCGATTCGATTCGGTTAACGAATCGATTCCGATCAAGGCCGAATCCATTTTATTTTCCAAATTTTGGCAATTTTCCCTATTTAAGCCTAGAACTTGTGAATAATTACCGAGGGAACTTTTGGGATACCTTTAAATTATAGTGAGGGATATAATGATCACCAGTAGGCCAATGGTAGGGTTGGGGCTTAGACATAAGTGAGAAGAATTAAGTCTAAGATTAATCGGGCATAATTGGTAATGTAAGTAAATTCGAGGGAATGAGAAAGAGTCATGGAGAGATGAGTGAACCTATGATTCCGACTAGTAGTGGAGGAGTGCATTAACTGCTGAAATAACTTAAGGGTTAACTAGGGATCTTCAGTTAGAGAATAAGACTCGAAAAAATGCGATAAAGAGATATAATCGTATATCGATAGTACATTGAGTATTTGAGAGATATATTACGTAAGGGTTACATTATAGGTTGTATGTATAGCAATACAGACTATATTATAGGTTGGATGTATACCTTTACGAATTATATTTATAGGTTGTGTGTAGGTCTATATGCGATATGTGGATAGGTTTTGTGTATTCGTATTATGTGCTTTCTTATTTGTGTGAACATACATACGGTTCCTGCTATCACGCAGGACCCGCGCAGAGGGTGATCCTAACTTGACGATTCCAATGAGGTCTGTAGTAGCGCCCCAGAACATAGAACCTAGTTAGGATGACAATCTGAGTGTACGGTAGTATTGACGATCAATTGAGTGCATTAGGTGTGTGCGTAACCCATAGGCTTGAATTATGTTCGCCTCCAATATGTGTTGATTTTATTTATGGTTCTAGGGTGATATCCAAACCGATAGTCCTTGATTGGGTACGAGAGGTATATGGACTTGATAGTAGAGTATGCAAGTGTGCATCCCGGTGCCTAGTCCGGGTGATTTATTCAACTTATGTGCAATAGTAGCGAGACTAGATAGTGTATATCTAAAATACTTTTTAATCTACCTAGTGTGTGATGATAGTGAAGTTAGATAGCGTATATCTAGACATGATTTATGTAGAGAAATTTGATGAAATGGCTTAATGATAACATACGTGAAATGTTAATTATGAACATACGAGGAAATATTAATTATTAGTATTACGATTGTGTGTTGTATGGGTTGTATAGGGGAGTTAAAGACAAATTTATCTAAGGACTTAATGATAATTAAGGGTGTATTGTATGGGCAGTACACATGAGCTAACCCCGCTAGTGTCTAGTTAGATACTTATGAGGTCTAGTTAGGCTGGGTAGCGTAACTCGGTGGGATAAGCGGAAGACGTTAGGTGTGCACTATAGGTATGAGGTGAGGAATTCAAGAGAGTCTATGTGAACTAACATGTGTGATCAATAACTTCTTTTAAACAATGATTTAAATGCTTGCAAAATATTTTCAAAAGGTATTCCTGGGCTCTAACTCGTGTGCAAATTATTTTCAAAACCTTTTAGGTGTCCAGCCACAGGGACGCCCAAGTTGATGATCTATTCCAGGAATGCGTAACTGCAACACTTGTGGATGCTTGCAGGATTTGTATTAGATGCTTCAGTTACTTCATTCCTAGAGTAGGATTCATTTTCAGTTATTGCATTTGGGCATGTCGCCTCTTCAACTTTTTCATTTATTCAATTTTATCACACCATGTATTTTTAGATTTATTTTTATTTCATTAGACTCGTAGATGGATTTTGTTTTAGGAACCGATGGTTTATTCGGTATTATTTTACCCAGTTATTTATCTTGTGATTGATTCAGATTATTTACTACGTTGGTGGTTTGGTTATTGTTTTTATTTCTACATGGTCCTGTTTAATGAAAGATAAAATTTGGCATCGGCTTTTTAAAATGAAGGTGGTTAGTAATTTAAAAATTTTTCAACAATGATGCTAAGAATGAACCAAATGAGATTCCTATTTTACTTTTATAAAGGATTGATCATCTGGTATTTAAATAGGTGGGGTGTCACAAATGGTATTAGTGTATCAGGTTCTAGTGTCCTTAGAATCCGTGCATCTTATTACGTTTAAGCTTAGTGTTCTTTGATATAGATCCTTATTATAGGATTGTTGTATTCTCCCTTATGTATGCGCATTTACGTTCTTTTGCCGATTACTTTGTATTTTATGGTGAACTCACACAATTCAATCTGATTTCAGATGCACGAAAGAGAGGATGACCAACTAGATCAGCGATGAGGACTGGTGAAGAGAGGGAGGCTCAATAAGAGCCACAAGTACCACAACCATAGCCACCGCAGGGGACGGGGATGGTCGAATAGGCGGTCGAGATAGTGGCACAAGCAGTTAATGCAGGCATGACTGCCAAGACAATTCACTTTCCTCAGGAACAACCACAACCGCTAGTGGAAGCAGTAGTTCAGGGCCATATGGGGCTATCTGTTTGGAAGAAGGTTAGGGAGGATTTTCAAAAGTGTCAACCTCGACAGTTTTAGGGGAGCTCAGACGTGATTGTAGCGTGCTAATGGAAGAAGGACCTACAACGCCATCTTCAAACGATTAAGTGCAGTGAAACTCAAAAACATAAGTTTACTACGTTTAAGCTCATGGGAACAACGCTACAATGGTGGGAGTCATTTACCACTACTGAGGAGAGAGATACGGTGCGGATTATGGAGTTTTGGGAGAAGTTCGATCACAAATACTTCCCATCAGTTGTACAAGCTGAGATGAGGAAGAAATTTATTGATATAGTACAACGAGATCACACGGTCTCAGAGTATGAGGAAGAGTTCCCTCATTTGGCTAACTTCATACCATACGAGATAAACAACGAAGGAAAGAAAAAGATAAAGTTCATGGATAGACTAGCCTGGAGGATCAGGCAACATTTAATTGGCAACCTAGCATGGGAGACTTATATTGATATCATAAATGTGCCATTAGTTCACTTCCAGGATCAACGCTTCTCTTGAAAGGGAAGAAAGAGAGTTGGAGAATCTAGTGAGGCAGGCAGAGAATGAGGGAGAGGTGCTAGTGGGGCACCACAGTAGCAGGTGTCTAGACACCAGGGACATGATTCCTGGCAGGGGGATGATGCCAAGAGGTTTAGTCCAGGAGGTTACCAACCTGAGAGCCAGGGTTTCAAACAGGGCTAAAAGGGTCCTTGGTAGTAGCAACACGTTCCTTAGGGCTGTCAGGACCAAGGGAGTAGTCATAGGTTGGGAGATTTTTAGGCCGATGTTTCACTTGTGGGGTTGTAGGCCATAAAAGAAGGGATTGCCCAAAGCGAGGCATGGGTCAAACATAGGATGAGGTACTAGATGTACATCCATTGCAACAGATCTTGGGTCAGTTCAGAAGGTAGAATTACGTTCAGGAACCGGCCGACTAAGAGAGGCATATAGCAAATGAAGGTAACATTTTTTTTATTTCATCCTTATGAGTACAGTATTTGTTCGGGTGATAAGGGTGCATCACAATATATGATTGTTAACACTAAAATTTGAGTGTGAGTCAGATTTAGTTGGTGCTTTGGCGGTAGCAGCCTTATTATGAATGTATTTACTGTTGGGTAGCGGGGCTCTTCGGTGTTGCCTCTAGGGGAGATAGTGTGGGCACTATGGGGATTTTTATGGTATGATTTGCTACTTTTGAGAGTTAGGAAAGTAGAGTTTATGATGAGCATGTGTATTGATTGGATACCGAGGGTTGAGCGGTAGTAGATTGTGTGATAAGACTATCGTGCTTGTTATTCCAGGGTGAGATATATTATTTTACGAGACATCACCTGAAAGAGGATTGAGCCTACACATATACATTGTATTCTATCGTAGGATTCAGTGACTATGTTGTCTTTTCATGTTGATCCTAGTGTGTAAGGACTTTCTACTCATGTGATTCCGGGTGCATTGCGTTCTTTATCGAGTGGAGAGATATAACTCATTATTTATATAGCGCTGAGAACTTTGTGATAGTGAGAGAGCCAAGTTGTATGGCGTCTTTAGTGACATAAGAGGGGATGAGTAGACTTTTTATGTCAGCAGACGGGAATTTTTTTTTTTTTTGGGGGGGGGGGGGTACATGTTATGGACTGAGGGCCTAACGGATCTCAACGACCGACAATGTTAGGTAATAGTGTATTGGTGGGGTTCCTATTTTGGATTTCGCTTTACGAGACATCCCACGCATGAAACTTAGAGAATGTTGGAAGTTGGGAGAAGTTTGATCATTAGGACATAATTTTAGTTCCTTAGTTATTGTACGCATATGTAGTTATAATTGATAGCTGATACCTATATTTGGATTTATGGCTAATGGAGTCGGGTAGCACTTGTGCGGTTATGCATGGGTATAGGGTGTATGGGTGCCCTGGGTAGTTAAATGCTTTTTGGATCATCCGCAATCAGAAGAGATACATACGTATGTACTATTCTTAAGAGTATGGGAATAAGGAAGCATACGGAACTTTTTAGTATCGCACTTATTCTAATTTCGAGGACAAAATTCCTTTGTAAGGGGAGAAGTATGTAATACCCCATATTAATGAGTATTTGGAATTTAATTAATTCGGTGATTATTTTGATTGAGTTTAAATTACATGTGTGCCGTAATGTAATGGAATTAAATATTTTTGAGAGATAAGGATTATTGTGGGTGGAATAATTTGGGCAACAATTATTATACGTTGTAGAGGGAGATATCGACGGGACTATGCTGGATGTCAACCGGGAGTCGCGTGTAGACTATATGAGGACAAGATTGGAAAATATTGTCGAGTGACTCGGATGATGATTTAGAGGTCAAGGTTGATTCCTAAAGGCTTAAAATAGTCAAAATAATATACTCCGGTGTATAGTTTGGGTCCCGGGGCGATTTTTGACCAACTCGGCCCCATTTAAGGGCGTTTTGGTCATTTGGGACTTTAGGGAAGAAGGAACTCCGAAAATAGAAAGGTTATATATGCTCATTTGGGCTAGAGGATAGGGTTGACACAAATTAGAGGCAGAGGAGGCCATAAGAGGAGAAGAAGAGAAGAAAACCAAGGCTTTCCACACTAATTCTCACCACCGACGTGATGAAATCGTAATCGGAGCAAGGGGAGAGAACCCACATCATCAACCAAATAAATTTCAGACCTGAAATCATAAGGAAAGTGTTTATCTTGCATGTTTTTGAAATATTATAGTACCCATGTAGTGTAGGGTTCTGTATATGACGATTTAAATGAGGTTCTTGGAAATTTGATGATTCAAACACATGATATTGGGTAGGATTTTTGTGTAAATTTAATCCATACGTGAAAAGAAAATGAAATCAGTGTATATGTGATGATTAGAAAGGGAGAAATTTGGGTTTTCGATGAATTTATGTGAAGAACACAAAATATAGGGTTTTAATGGTTAATAGACTTTTAATCTGATCTTGGCTGGAATTTGAATGGATTTTTTACATGATTGATGCTAGAACTCATTGCCACATATATATATGATGATTAGTTATGTTGGTTAGGAATTTGGTGAAGTTTCATGAAGAGAGGATGAAGTTTTAGTGGTGAAAATTGCAAAAACGAGAGGAAGAAGGAGACATGTACAGTTTCAAATCGATTCGGCTGCTTCACCGAATCGATTCAGTTAGCGAATTGATTTGGGTCAAGGTTTTATCGATTAAGTTTCCCACATTTTGGCAATTTTCCCTATTTAAGCCTAGAACTTGTGAATAATTATCAGGGAAACTTTTGGGATACCTTTAAATTATAGTGGGGGATATAATGATCACTAGTAGGCCAATGGTAGGGTTGGGGCTTAGTCATAAGTGTGAAGAATTAAGTCTAAGATTAATCGGGCATAATTGGTAATGTAAGTAGATTCGAGGGAATGAGAATGAGTCATAGAGAGATGAGTGAACCTATGATTTTGACCAGTTGTGACCATCCTCGATCCACACCTGCAGGCGGGCACGTGAAGGGAGGATCCTCGGGTCCTGCACGTCCCTCTTGGGAGCGCTTTGGCCGACGTCATTTGAGATAATGTGTAAAAATATAGAGAGATTTAGAGTCGCCAGTTTATTTTACTCAAAACAGACAAAAGAAAAAGGGGAAGCCATCCCGAAGGATGGCAACCAAAGACATACTGGTTCATACGAAACCAAAATGATTCGAGAAGGGTTCGGAGGCTAAGTTACGAAATGGAAAGGTGTTAGGCACCCATTCCGCCCTTTCGGTCTCTCATGGATATTTGTTATTTTCTTTTATTTTTCCCGTGATATGTGTGCATGTGTATATATATAGTGGAGATAGGAATCCTCGACTTGTATCATGGAAGAGATAAAGCTAGTCATCTGTAGAAAGGTATAAAAATAATATTAGAAAATAAGATTTACGTGATTACTCTTACGTCGATCGTTACAATGGAATGATAACGCATATGGAGTAATACGTTACTAAGAACAAGTATATAGAATATAAGAAAATTGGATTTAGAGAAGATATAAAATGAAAGATAAAGTGAGAATAGGACTTGAGTCTCAGGTTTTACCCCGAGACACCTACGTAGCCTATAAAGACACCAATGTCCACGTAGTTCGCATACAAAATGAGGGGTGGGGTTTATCCCATAAATCCAAATGGGAAATCTCTTATTTGTGTGTGTGTGTGTGTGTGTAGAAAAAAAGTGTTTTAGTTATGAGAAAAGTATGAGAATCCCGATTTCGAATTTATGAGCAAACCCTCATTTTTTCTTATTTTTTGGATTTTTATTTATATGAAAATAAGAGATGTGCAATAATACTAAATAAAAAAGTATATTAGGATGTGTGAGATGAGATAATAAAAGTGTTAAATAATAAAACAAGTTATTGAGAATTTAAGAGAATTTGATGAGAAAGTTGAGAAAGTTGGACCTTCTTGAAGATCTTGAGCTTTATCATGAATGTTGGAGAGTAGCCCTTGCACTCAGATGATGGTGGAGAGTGGCTAATTCACCAAGTTTGATGAAAAGGATGATGAAAGGGGAAGTTAGAAAGGGATTTGGATGTTGAAATCGTGCTGCCTTCGAGAGAGGATTTTGGGATTCGCTGAGAGTGATTATTATCAGATTTGGGCTCCCTTTGCAAATGAGGTGAAGGCCTCTTTTTATAGGCCCAGGTCACTGCCGGTCGACAAAGATCTGGTCCTGCCTATCGGCACCTGCCGATAGGCAGGGTCTGGAACATGCCATTTGGTAGTGTGTTTCAGGCCTTTTCGGAAAATTGGCTGCCGAGGGCAAACCATTTGTCAGAATCGTGCACAGGGTGGACCGTTGGAAATATAATTCAGATACCTTTGAAAGTCCTTTGGACCTCTCCCGGGTTCGGGAGTTAACTTTGGGTCAAATATGGCTCGGAAGCATTTGTCGGTTCGTCGTTCGGACGCAAACGGATCGGTCATCTGCATGGTAAGTACGAATTGCACATGGGGTGGACCGTTGGAAAGGTTAGGAGATGTACTTTGACATTTCAAAGAGCTTGACCTGGTTTGGGGAGTTGATTTTGGTCAACCGGGACCTAGAAGCATTCGGTGACCTCTTGGAGTCAAACAGATTGTTCATCCTCCTGGTAAGTCGAAATAGAACACGGAGAGGACCATTAAAAAGGGGTTTCAGTTCCCTTCAAAGATTCATTCAGCCTTAGTCGAGCTAAAAGTTGACTTAGGTCAAACAGAGCTCGGGAGCGCCCGGTGGTCTCTAGATCAAGTTTCGAAAGCAAACGGATCGTTCGTCCGCAAGGTAAGTCAAAATTACGCACGGGATGGACCGTTGGAATGGGACTTCAATGCCCTTCGTAGATTCATTTAGCCCCGGTCGAGCTGAAGAGTTTGACTTTTTGGTCAAATGGAGCCTGGGAGTGCCCTATGGCTTCTAGGTCAGTACTCAGACTTGACCTGGGTTTGTAGTGATGAAGGGAGGTACTAGTGACCTAAGGAGAGTTAGGGGTAACATAATGGGGTGTCTACAGATCCCCTCGATGGGTGAGTTTGGAACAAATAATAACCATTGAATAGACACCACATGATGCTTTTGAGGGAGTACGATCGATTCAGAGGGTCGAAGCCGATTCTGAGAACCCGAGAGGTGTACTGGGGATGGTTTGAAGGATGATCAAAGGTTTAGGTCTATTCGGAGGACCTAAAGTGATGCTGGTGGGATGACCAATTCTGCGGGTCAAAGTTAATTCTGTGAGCTTAGGGTGAAGATCTAATAACCGAGGTCAACTCTGACTGAAGAGTGGTGATGACTCAGGACCAAGGTCATTTTTTACCTTACTCAGGTGACGATCCAAGACCGAGGTCTATTCTGACCTAAGAGTGGTGACGACCGCGGACTGAGGTCATTTCTGACCTAACTCGGGTGATGATCCAAGATCAAGGTTAATTTTGACCTAAGAGTGGTGACGATCGAGGACCGAGGTCATTTTTGACCTAACTCAGGTGACGATCCAAGATCGAGGTAAATTCTGACCTAAGAGTGGTGACGACTGAGGACCGAGGTCCATTCTGACCTAACTCAGGTGACGATCCAAAACTGAGGTCAATTCTGACCTAATAGTGGTGACGACCGAGGATCAAGGTAAATTCTAACCTAACTCCGGTGACGATCCAAGACCGAGGTCAATTCTGACCTAAGAGTGGTGATGATCGAGGATCAAGGTCAATTTTGACCTAACTCAGGTGACGATCCAATATCGAGATCAATTCTGACCTAAGAGTGGTGACGATCGAGGTCAATTCTGGCCTAACTCAGGTGACGATCCAAGACTGAGGTCATTTCTGACCTAAGAGTGGTAACGACCGGGACCGAGGTCATTTCTGACCTAACTCAGGTGACGATATAAGACCGAGGTCAATCTTGACCTAAGAGTGGTAACGACCGAGGACCGAGGTCAATTATGACCTAACTCAGGTGACGATCTAAGACCGAGGTCAATTATAACCTAAGAGTGGTGAATACTGAGGACCATGGTCATTTCTGACCTAACTCAGGGGGCGATCCAAGACAGAGGTCAATTCTGACCTAAGAGTGGTGACAACCGAGGACCGAGGTCAATTCTGACCAAACTCAAGTGACGATCCAAGACCGAGGTCAATTCTGACCTAATAGTGGTGGTGACCGAGGATCGAGGTCAATTATAACCTAACTCAAGTGATGACCCAAGATCGAGGTCAATTCTGACCTAAGAGTGGTGACGATCGAGGACCGAGGTCAATTCTTACCTAACTCAGGTGACGATCCACGGTCGAGGTCAATTCTGACCTAAGAGTGGTGACGATCGAGGACCGAGGTCAATTCTGACCTAACTCAGGTGACGATCCACGGCCGAGGTCAATTCTGACCTAACTCAGGTGACGATCCAAGACCGAGGTCAATTCTGACCTAAAAGTGGTGACGACCGAGGACTGAGGTCAATTCTGACCTAACTCAGGTGACGATCCAAGACCGAGGTCAATTCTGACCTAAGAATGGTGACGATCGAGGACCGAGGTCAATTCTGACCTAACTCAGGTGACGATCCAACACCGAGGTCAATTCTGACCTAAGAGTGGATAAAGATTGGATTTTGATTCTGCTGAAGAAAATGCTTTGTGATTTTGATCTGAGCTGGGGAAGCTTATGTTTCTTTAGGAGGCCTCGCAGGGGGGAACAACTAATTTTGGTGCTGTAAAAACACCATTGGGGAAGCGATCAGGTGATCCTTAGAGATCCTAGGGAGCTTTGCCGGGAGGAGATTCACTTGGTTTTTGAGGATTTTGCTGGGAAATAGGGGTTCCGCTTGAGGGAATGTGAAATTTTCCTGGTGAAATGTTCTGAATCCTTGCTGGGAATTTTCAGAATTTTTTGAGGATTTTTCGAGCCTCTCTGGTATTTTTGGTAATTTCTGTATGAAATTTAAGGGGGGTGCCGGTCGGCATGGTATGAGGGGTGCCATTCGGCAGTGGCACGGACTTTTTAACTACCTCGGGAAGGTAAGGAGTCAATGCCAATCGGGGATATGACTGTGACTCCCATAGACGTGCAGCAGCTGTTGGGGCTGGATTGTGATGGAGAGCAGATAGAGGTGGATCGCTCTTTGCGGGTGAGATCGGAGGCAGTGTGTGCGTCACTTGGTGATGTAGGGAGAATTGTTTTTGGGGATTCTATTCGGCTGTCTCTACTGAAGGATTTTTTGTTGGGCAGGGTGATTGATGTGGTGGATGGGCTGCAAGTGAGGCAGATGGCCCGGTTATTCATTTTTCTAGTGTTGGGAGGTTTCATGGTGGCGTCGAGCGGCGACATCGTCCATTTGTGGTTCTTTCCGTACCTGAGGATGTTTTCGAACATCCCTTTCTATGATTGGGGGAGTCTGACTTTGGTGACCCTTTACTCTTCTCTGGATGAATTCAGTCGATGCTGTCGGCAGACCTTTACTAGAGCCACGTACCTTCTTGAGGTATTCTTCAGTTTGCGCATTTATTTTCATGCATTCACATTTTCCTTATGCGTTTCTTTTTGTTTGTGAATTCTTATCTTTGACAGACGTGGTTTTATGAGGTGATTGGTTGCAATGCCCCCTGATCGCTCTGAAGGACGGCACCGTTGGGGACTCCTGCCGATTGTATCGATGGCGTAAGGCCAATCGACAGTTGAAGGGATCTCTCTCTCTGGAGGCGGTGTGTCAGATCTTGAATAACCTGACCAGTGGTAGGGTAAGACTCTTTCCATTTTAGGCTTGGTTTTTTACACCTTCTGATCTTGTATTGATTTATGCCTGCTTGGAGATTTTTAGGTGACCTTTTATCCCTGGGGGATAGCCATTCAGGATGCGGGGACGACAGGGGTGAACGCGCAGATGAGGCATTTGCTAGCGCATGAGTTCGGTCGTTTCTGGGATCTAGGGGAGAGGGTGGTTCGCCAGATTGCTAAGGAGGAGGTGGTGGTGCCACCTGCGCAACCTCCTACATCTATGAGGTGGGAACGACTGCTGTCGGAGGATACGAGGATCGCGGCGATGATCAGCGAGTCCTATTTGTTGTACACTAATACGGCTGCGCCATATGACTATATGGACTTTATGACGAGATGGTTGATGGCGCTCAACATATATGATGCCCTACCTTTCCCTCCTGCGGGTTCGAGTCGGACGGTGGGATCTTCCCACAGTTGCGGTGGTCCGACGGCATCTGCGGCGGCTGCAACCTTGGAGGTTCCTTTTGTGCCACACTCCTTCGTACAAGATTCGGCGGGCTGATGCCTATGCTACATCATCCTCATGCGATGGATCCGTAGGAGTTGGGTTTGATAGATAAGGTTCTCCGACCTGTGGTATACCCTTCTGTTCTTCTCTTTCTTTCTTTTCTGTTTTGGTCATATCTGCTTTGATACTGATTTTGACTTTTCTTGCAGCATGTTCGAATGTTGACCACTTGGCTAAGGGACATCAGAGACTGGATATCTTCGGCGACTACACATCTTCGGGATGTGGTTCCTGTTCCTTCTTGATTGGTGCCATTTGCTTCGTTCAGAGAGGACTCTGGCTTAGGTAGTGGCGGTGCATCGTCTCCCCGTAGGGGTAAAAGAGCACGTTGCCGGGGTGGAAGCTCTTAGAGAGAAAGTTGGGTGAGAGAGAGAGAGAGAGAGAGAGAGAGAGAGAGAGAAAATGTGGGTTCGGGATGAGTCCCATTGTTTTTTCTTTTTCTTTTTATTTCCTGCAAAATTGATGTAACACAGAAACAAATAGATGCAATGCAATGGAGTTTTTTATTATCTTTTATTAGTGAATGAATGCATGCACATGTACCTTTTACTTTGCTGCTGAGACTGTAAAAAGGAGTATTTTTTGAATTTTTTTGAAGGAAAGTTTAATTTAAAAGGGAAATTACATAAGGAGGAAAAGGGATTTTGAAATTCTATTGAGAATATCAATTTATTTTTATTGAGTTTTCTGATTTGACAAAAGAGGAAAAAAAAGGAAATTTCTAAAAATGGGGGGTTGCTGATCGGCAAGCACCCTGTCCTGCCTATCGGCAGTTCAGTCGAGTCCCATCAATTAAAAGATTTGAATGGTACCCTCTTCAGCCTTTGGTACCTTGTGGGGTAGGATTACCTTCGATTTCTGCAGGGATTATGTCTCTTGTGAAGGTTCTGAAGTATAAAAAGGGGTAAGGGAGGAGTGTTTTCATCACACCTTTGCATTCTTACTTACTTTCCCACTATATCTTAGCCTTGCAAGATAGCTCTCCCTGGTAGCATTGAGTTTGCTAACTACCTCGAAGCCTTGGAAGCAATGTGCTCTTATAATGTCGAATATGATGCTTTCTGCATGCGTCGAGTCTCCTTGTGGCATAATCGGCCTAATGAGTGGAACATGCTGATGGCGGTGGTACGATTTTGGTACCCAAAAGACCATGTATTCCGCTTTGGGTTGGATGAAGTTTTCCCTACCTACATAAATTTTTGCCATGCTGGGTATAAATCCCAGTGTTGCCGCAGCTTTGCCCGAAATTTCTCATTCTCCCAGGGATTTGTTGGCTGGGCTTCTTCATATTTCGCCTTCGGCGGCCAAATCACTGGTTGCTGAAGGAATGATCTCCCTCCCGGTGGTGCTACAGTCCGTGCATTTGCGGGAAGTAGGTGATGCTAGCTATGCTGGAGCCGTTGCTCTGGGCCTGGTTTTAAAATTATTACTGGTGACTGGGGAACTACTTGTGGACCCGTAACTTGTAGTCATTACTCCGTGGATGTCATACCATCGTAATCCTGTGGCGGTGATACTGGCGAAGACGCTGAATGGCCTGGATGCCTAGAGAGAAGGTGGTTCTGACTTCCTGAGGGGTAGCCCCGTGATGCTATTCATGTGGTTATCTGAAAGACTTCGCCTGGTGACTCCTCCAGAATATCCTTTATTGATTGTGCCCAACTTCTTTTCTCGTCACTTCTTCTATGTTGGCCTGGATATTGCAAGTTGGGAGAATTGGTTTGTAGATCATGGGGCTCGAAGTTTGTATTGGTCAGTGCCTTTGTGGGGGCAGTTGCAGCCTTTTATGGAGCTAGGAGAGTACTCATATGTGCGGCTGGTTGGTCTCTGACAGACCTTTTTTTATTTCCCCTGGCGGCTTCTGCGCCAATTTGGCTAGGCACGGGTTGTGCCACCTCGGACACTAAATTTCTTTTCGGTGGACATTTTGACCGAGCGCTTGTGTTTGTTGCTTGGATCTCTGTGGGAGAATCGGCGTCCGTCGACCCGTCCCTCTCAGTCTGTCGGGAGAGTTTGGCATGTCCCTAGGGATTATATGAAGTGGTTGTGGAGGAGAGTAGTCATCAAGATGTTGGCAGTGGAGACTGGACAAAGGTGGTTTGTTTTATTTAACATCATGGAAGGTGGTGTTGTGGTTTTTTCGAATCTGGTTCAGGCTTATCGGTCCATGGAGTGTTTAAAGCAATCTATTCAGGCAGGGGAAATTTGGGGACCCCAGGATGCAGATGATGAGGGTGCGGGCTCCTCTGATAGCTGTGGGTAGGACTCTTGGAGAGTTTATTTGTGTAATAGGGAATAGATGTGGGGATTTTATTTGGCTTTTTATGGCAGTAGGGGGAAGGGAGTTATCCGTTCCTTTTCTTATGTAATCCGTGTTGTGATTTCTTATTAATGAAATAAGCAAGTTTCTGATCATCTAGCTGTGCCTTTCGATGAATTTTGCAATTTTGAATTATCTATACCGATCGCTAAGGCATACATAATCCTTTTGTTCAAGTATATGTTAGAATGAATTGCCGTTCTCGGAGATAAGAAAAGAATAGAATTTTGTGAAAAAGAAAAGGGTTGTGCTCCTGTAAGATGTATGAGCTGCCTACGTACCTCTGGGATTTTTGAATTTTTTTTATTTTTCTTGAAAAATGGTTTTTTACAGAGTATCAGGCCCACGTAGTCCTGGGTAAAGGGAAATGAAGAGAGTTTTTTTTTTAAGAATAGAAGGGAGATGAGAAGAGTCGTAGCGCTCTGAGATTCTGGACTAGGGGTAAAATTTCTTGAGATGGTCCTGGTTGACTGGACGAGCCATCTCCTCCCCATCTAGGTTAGTGAGCATGGCGGCACCGCCGGATAAGATTTTCGTCACAATGTAGGGGCCGCTCCAATTAGGCTTGAATTTCCCTCTGGGGTCCCAGGTGGGTTCTATTATCTCCTTGAGGGCTAAATCCCCTTACAGGACACCGCGGTCCTTGACTCTCTTGTTGAATGATCGCGCTATTCGGCGATGGTACCCATATATGTGGTAAATATCTCTCAATCTCCTTTCATCTAGGAGGGTTAGCTCATCGAGATGGCTTTGGCACCAGTCTTCTTCATTAACTTTGCTTTCGAGCATGACGCGTAGTGAGGGTATATCCAGCTCCACAGGTAGGACTGCTTCCATACCGTAGACCAGAGAGTAAGGGGTAGCCCCAGTAGAGGTTCGGATTGAGGTTCGATAGCCCCAGAGGGCGTACGGGAACCGGTCATCCCAATCCCTACAGCTTTCGATCATCTTGCTGATGATGGCTTTGAGGTTCTTGTTTGCGGCTTCAACTGCACCATTAGTCTGAGGTCGATAGGGAGAAGATTTGTGTCTCTGAATCCCGTACTCGTTGACTACTTCTGTGACTTCTGCTTCGAAGTGCAACCCGTTATCTGACACTAACTCGTGTGGGAACCCATATCGGTAGAAGATATTTTTTTTGAGAAATTTGTCCACTTTCTTGGCGTTCAATACTATGTATGACTCACCTTCGACCCATTTGGTGAAGTAATCAATAACAAATAGGATGAACTCATGTCCGTTTGAAGCCTTTGGTGTAACCTTCCCTATGATGTCGATAACCTAGGTGGATAACGGCCAGGGAGAGGTCGTGTTGTATAGTTCTCACGGAGGTAGGTGTTGAAGATTGGAGAACTATTGTCATTTGAGGCATCTTCGGACATAGGCAGTGCAATCTTGGGACATGGTGGTCCATAGTAGCCATGTCAAATGATCTTCTTAGCAAGCATGTGACCGTTCATATGGGGCCCGCATTCCCCGCTGTGGATCTTCTGCATTATTTTCTCAATCTCAGCCCCTGCGATACAATGTAGATGAGTTCCATCAAAGTTCCTCTTGAGTAGAGCTTTATGACAGATGATGTACAGGGCGGCCAGTCTTTGGAGGGTCGTTCGGTCTTTCTTGTTGGAACCCTCAGGATACCTACCATGTTTGAGGAGGCATTAGATATCGTAGTACCAACAATCGGCTAGTTTGGGATCTTCGGTGGAGACGGGCTCAATATGGTAGCAGTGGGTTGGTTTATCTTGCTTTTGAACTAGGAAGGGGGTCATTGTTATTCCTTTGGGCATGTCGACTATGGAGGCCAAGGTAGCGAGAGCATCGGCTAGGTTATTCTTTGCTCGGGGTAGGTAATGGAAGGTGATATCTCGGAATCGGGAGGCTAGCTCTTCTAAGTGGGAATGGAAGGGTTGGAGCTTTTCGTCCTTGACTTTCCATTTTCTGAGAACTTGACCGATGATGAGGGAAGAATCCCGTAGACATTAAGGTATTGAATACCTTTATTAAGAGAAACTTTGAGGCCTATAGTGCATGCCTCGTATTTCGTCATGTTGTTGGTGCAAAGGAAATCTAATTTGATGGCGATGGGAGTGTGGGAGTCATCTGGGCGATCAGAAGTATCCCAACGCCATATCCCTTTTTGTTGGCAGCGCCGTCAAAGAACATTTTACATCAAAGGTTGTCTTGAGCGGTCCAGAGGATATTTTTATTTGGGAATTCGGAGATCCAGACATCTGCTTCTTCTACGGGGTAATCGGCGAGGTAGTCAGAGATGGCTCTTCCTTTAATGGCTTTCTGCGTGACGTACATGATATCGAACTCGGTTAGGAGCATCAATTTTTAGGCCATTCGAATGGATAAGGCGGGTTTCTCAAGCAGGTATTTGATGGGATCCATTCGGGATACAAGTTTGATGGGGAAGGCGAGCATGTAGTGTCGTAACTTTTGGGTGACCCAAATAAATGCGGCACACGCCTTTTCCAAAGCAGTGTAGTTGACCTCGTACCTGGTCAATTTACGACTGGTGTAATAAATGGCTCTTTCTTTGCGGGAGTCTTCAAGGTACTGGGATAGCAAATCCCCAACTGCAGTGTCAGTTATGGTTAGGTATAGGAGCAAAGGAAGACCAAGCGGTGGTGGTATGAGCATTGGAGGTTGGGTAAGATATTGTTTGATTCGGTCAAAAGCTTCTTGGCAGGCCACGTTCCAAACCTTGGTTGAATCCTTTTGGAGGAGCTAGAAGATCGGTTCACAGATGGAGGTTAGCTGGCTGATGATGCGACAGATATATTGCAATTTCTCAAGAAAACCTCGAACTTCTTTCTCTATTCGGGGCGGTGGCATCTCAAGTATGGCCTTCATCTTTACGGGATCTTCTTCTATCCCCTTTCTCACTGACCATGAATCCCAAGAGTTTTCGCTTTGTAACGTCGAAGTCACATTTATGTGGATTGAGTCTCATCTGATACCGTCGCAGTCATTCGAAGAACTTTCGGAGAGCGGGAACATGACCTTCTCTAGTTTTGGACTTGATAATCATATCATCCACACAACCCTCGACTTCTTTGTGAATTAGATCATGCAGGATGGTTGTGGCAGCCCTTTGGTAGGTAGCCCCATCATTCTTGAGACCAAATGGCATGACGGTGTAGCAAAAGGTTCCCCATGGGGTGATGAATGCGGTTTTTTCTTGGTGGTCCAGGTGCATCTTGATTTGGTTGTACCCGGCGAACCCGTCGATGAATGACTTGAGAGCATGACTAGCTATGTTGTCCACGATCATGTCGATATTGGGTAGCGGATAATCATCCTTAGGAGAAGCTTTGTTTAAATCTTGATAGTCCACACACATTATAACCTTCCCTCCTGATTTCGACACAGGTACTATGTTGGCTAGCCATGTGGGATATTCGATCACGCGAATGAAACCCACGTTCAACTGTTTGACCACCTCTTCTTTGACCTTGAGCGACCATTCGTTATGGAGCTTTCTCAATTTTTATTCAACCGACTTGTAATCTGGGAGAGTGGGGATCTCATGATGAGCTATTTTAGGATCAATGCTCGAAATATCATCATAGGACCATGCGAAGACATCCACGAATTCCTTTAGCAATTCTTCGAGTTGTGCGCGCTCATGCTCATCAAGGGTGGCCCCTATCCTAATCTCGCGCAGTTGGCTACTAGAACCGAGATTAATAACAACAGTTTCTTCTTCATTAACTTGAACGTGGTTATGTTGTTTATTATTAACCTTATTTAGATCAGTTAAGAATTGTTCATTTGTAAAATCATCATCATCAAAAGTTTGATTAGAATCCAAACAATTAATGTAAGGCACAATAAGATACTCAAAATATTTGTTTATTTCATCGATAGGAAAAACAGCATTGAGAAACTTATCAAAAGAGGTCTCGATTACATTTGAACAAGGATAGACAACTGAAGAAGAAATGGGGTAAACATTGGGATTAGGGGAGATTTCAGCAGGTAGAACTGGCGCAGTATGCCAGTTAAGGAGAGGTGTATCAGCATATTTAATCAGATGGGATGGATCCATTGATGTAGTGCCTGAATCAACCATACAGAGTGCCAACCCCAGTGTTTGTAAGTTAAAGGAATCTTCAAAATCACTTTCCTCAGTCTCTTTGATATCTTTGATGAGCGGTTGTACGTGGTATTGAAAACTTTCGGCCCATGGGTAGCTATCTTGGAAAAAGATCTCCATTCCGGGCTTCATCTTCTTGTCTGTGTGGTCTTACCATGGTTCTGGAAAACCACAAAAGGGGAAGTCTTCGCCTTTTTTGATGAATCATCCATTCAAGGAGTCTCTTGTGATAGTTCGGATGCAGTCTAATATTCTCTTTGGTCGAGACTGGTGGATGATTCTGAGCTCTTATTCTGATGGTTGATACCCCAAGCCACAATGAGGTAAAGCTTTCTTTAGTTCGATGGGCTCAAGTATCCCTTGTTGCCTTTACCCTAGCCTCAGTCCGGGCATGAAGTGCATGTTTCTAAACATCTTAATGACATTGACATTTCCATAAGGGTCATATTCTGGACAAACCCTTTCTTTGAAACCATCCCCTGTTGGGAGTAGGAGTGTCTCAACTCAGAATCCTGATAGGAGCGTATCATATGACCCATGCTGTATCTCAAGGGTTGGACTGCTGGTGTTTGCACCCTCGATATTTTTGTCGTCGCCTAAAATGGTGATGACTCTCCCGTCGGCGAAGAACTTCAATTTCTGATGGAGTGAGGAATACACAACCTTGATACTATGGAGCCACGATCGTTCGAGCAACAGGTTAAAACAAGCTGAGATGTCTATGACTTGGAATTCAACGACATGGTTTATGTGGCCAGCGCCTATAACAAGTTTTATGGATCCCATCACCTCCCGATGGGTATTATCGTAGGCACGTACAGTGGCGGAGGTTGGAGCGAGGTCGCTTTCTTTCAGGCCTAAACACTTGAAGGTTGTCAGTGGGCAGACATTCGAGGCGGATATGTTATCGACAAGAGAGAGTGGCATGACCTTCCCCATAACTTCGATGGAGATGTTGAGTGCATGATTGTGAGTCAGCCCAATTCGGGGGATTTCTTCTTCAGAAAATGATAGCATTCGGGTAAAGGTTAAGGATCCGACCAAATTTACCGCCTCTTCTGGTGTGGTAGAAGAAGGAATTGTGGGTCCAGTGAGTAGCTTGATTAAAGCATTTCTGTGCAGCTGGGAAGACATGAAAATCCCCCATAGAGTGTTGTTAGCTTGATTTTTGTTTAGTTGATCGAGGATTTTTCTCTCCTCGATGGTCATCTCTGGCATAGGGAGGTTTTCAACGCCCTTCCCTTTGTCATTTGCTGGTAGTGAGCTTGGAACATGGTAATGTCTCCCTGATCTGGTCATGTGATTTACTAAAGAAGGGAAGAACATGAATCCCTTTTCCTCGTCAATCTAAGGTTGTTCTATCACATTGCTTATTTCTCCGAGGAGTTCTTCAAATGATATCATCCCACATATGTCGGCTACTGGGCCAGTTCTTCCTGAAGCTTGTTCTTCACTCGAATCTTCGACTTCTTCCCCCCATCCGATGGAAACAATCCTATCTTTCCATGTAAAGTCAATGCATTCCATAACTTCAACGGATTTTTCGTAGAGGTCTTCCCATTATGTGGGGATATGTATGGTTGAAGGGACCAAGCGTCCTTGTAGCTTCAAAATGTCAAGTAACCCGGTGATACTACAAATGCTGTTGGTTTGCTCGAATAATTCTGCCATAATCTGGACAACATCATCTAGGCTGACTTCATCTATTGGTACTACCCACTCGTCTGAATCTCGGGCCCATTTTCGTGCTTCCAAGAACAGTGGACTGAACCTTTGGCAATCAATGACCATCTGTGAGGATAATTTTATCCCAAACTCTAGGAGTTGGTTTAACACCTCTGACAATTCCATACTTCCATTTTCAGAACGAGTACGAACAACGATGTATGCTCTGGTAAGGAGTGACAGTGCCTGATCAGCGAGGCTAGTAGGTGTAGGAGGAAATATGGGCAAATTTGAAGAGGTTTGGGAGAGTATATGGGTGTGATTTGAGTTGAGGGATCAAAATATGAGTTTTCTTCTAAGAAGATGGCATTGGTATGATTTGGGAGTAGATTGTGAGTAGTGTTTGGCTTAGGATTGGCTGGTGGGGTGATGGTACCCCGGTCAATGAGATCTTGGATTATGTTTCGGAGGTGAAAGCATTGGTCGGGGGTATGGCTAGAAGTTTGGTGAAAGGCGCAATGAGCATCGCCTTGAAGTTTCTTGGGAGTAGATTCGGCAATGGACGGGTATCCAAGGGTTTGATGAGGTTTCGGCTTAACAGGGCTTGGTAAACTTTGGAGAGGGGAGCATGGAGCTCAGTGTATTCCCTTCGGATGGGGGCAAGGCGGCTTTCTGGTGCCCATGATGTGGTTGGTTGAGAGATATTGTTAATGGTTGAGACTGTAGCACTGGAAAGCTTGTCATACTTTCTAAGGTGAACTGTACGGACACCTTCTTCAGTTCAACCTCTGTTTTAACAAGGCTTTCCTCGATTTCTACTCCTATTTCTCTGAGAGCTCAAAAGTGGGGATAATATTGTCCTCCCATCGTCGTTCGGACATGGGGTAAGAAGTTCTTCTTCACTATGTTGACCTGTTCTTCCTCAGATGGCCGATTGGTCATGGTAGCTGCCTGCTCTCTCCACCAGGTTATGAAGTTATTGACTAATTCCCCAGGGTTCTGTTTGAGTAGCTCTAAATCACGACGGGTGACCTCAAACTCTTCGTTGTATTTGTACTGCGACATGAATTCTGGGGCTACATCCTCCCAGCTATGGATTCTAGATTCCTCGAGAGATAAAAACCATCGGAGGGCACTATCCTTTAAAGTTTGCTGAAATAATTGGGCCATCACTTCTTCAGAAGCCCCTAGTAGAGTCATGGAATGATGATAACTGCGAAGATGAACAATCGGGGGTCCACTCCCTCCAAACTTCTCAATATGTGGCATCTTGAACTTCTCGAGTAACCTCGCTTTAGGATAAGGTGACATGTGGGTGTAGTCAATGTAATTCCTAGAGATTCTGACTTGGTCAAACTTCTTAGTGAGCATCTTGAGATCCTCTTTGACTTTATTCAACTCCTCCTCTTTTGGATCAACGACCATAGGCAGGTTAGCCATAGGATGGGCAATGTTTGGCATCAAAAGCTGGGCAGGCGGCGGCCCATTGATAGGATGGGCACGTGGAGCGTGCTGATATTCTTCGAGAACCCAGATAGGCTCGGGTGGATCCATAGCACGAGGGAATAGGGACTTGGGCTCTTGAGGAATGGCAACCTAGTTTCTTTGCATCTCTCAGACCTCAGTTTGAAGGTTGTCAATCTTGGACACGACCTGAGCTAGGACTGCCGTCAGATCCGGCTGTATGAATGGTACTTAGTTTGTATTCTCCATGGAAAGTGGATGGATTCTGGACTCAAAAGAAGTAGTAGAGGAACGGATGAAACTTCGGGGTGATTTGACTGAACACCGAAGCTAATAGGGAGCCAGGACAAGGGCTTGCGATTGACCTGAGAAGGCGTAGAATGGGATTTATTTTTTGAGAGAAAGGGAAGAAACTATTTTTGGATTTTTGATAAAGAAGGGAGAAATGTTTTTGGAGACGGAACTCAACATGATTATTACGATTATTATGTTCTCACCTGTATTTAATTCTCCTAAATGCAATGTCGGACGGGACCTAAGCCTGGAAAAGTGGGGTTTTTAATATGTGCAAAGCTACTACTGGACATGTAACCAGGCTCACGGATAGGGTCCCGCTTTAAAAATGCGCAAAAATTTGGGCGGTAGGCCGACCCGGAATTTCGACAGAGTTTTGGGTTGAAACCGACAATCTAAATTTCGTGTCCTAGGTTTGACACTTATATGCGGGTATGCAGTTGGTTGGGTGAATTGGAATGGGTTCCCCCCTTTGGCATGACTTCCACGATATAGGTCTTGCTCTTGCGGGCAATCGGTACGTGTGGACAAGCCATTTGATATACCTGAGTGTACGTGAATTGTCTCACTATATACCTCGTGTGGATGGTACATATGAGAGAGAATTCGATATACTCGGCGTACATGAATAAATTCCCTGCGATATACCTCCCGTCACTACAAAAAAAAGTAGCTTTTGAGACGGTGGCCTAATAGTCTCAAAAGATGGTTTATCCGTCTCAAATACTTTTTGGGACGCTATTTGGGACGGCTAGGGGGGGTCTTTTTGATAGGGGGTTATAAATACTTTTTGTGACGCCATAGCCATCTCAAAAGCATTTTTTGAGACGCGAACAGATCTGTCTCAAAAGCTCACCATTTTATATGACCCTTTTGAGACGGCAAGAGAGTTGTCCCAAAAGAGTGCTTTTGAGACGGGAATTAATCTGTCTCAAAATGTTACTATTTTAGAGGATCTTTTTGAAACGGCAACATAGCCGTCTTTAATATATTTTTGGGACAGTGTTAACCATCCCAAAAGAGGTGGAGGGATCTTAAAATTTTTGCACCAATATATTGTGGACAATAAAATCTATCGTAAAAGTTTAATATAGAAATGAATTAGATTTGAGACAACACAACACAACGAATAATCATAAAATGTAATACATAAGATGATTTCCAACAAACACAACAAATCATTTTCATTCAACAATAGTTGTTCTTACAAACATCTCCAAATAGTCATCAAAACAAAAATGACGACACTAAGTTCAAATATTCGACTTGACAACAAAATACATTAATTTCTTATACTCCAAAACACGAAATGCTTTTATCAAAGTAATCCCGCAATCTTAAAGTGTACGACCTCCAAAATCACTGATTATCATTGCATATTCTACAAAAATTGTCACCTGCAAAAAAAAAATAGTGTCAATTATATTAAAATTAATATCCCACTCATCAACAATACAATGTGCAATGAATCAATATAGTATATTCTCATCACAAAAAATATAAATTTTAAACTACGATATCTTTTTAATAAGTATTTAACTACTATTATTTTTAAAAAAAATTGGCAGAGTCCCCTTTGTTTATTCATGAAAACCGCAGGTTGCCAGCCTGTTTTAAACATTAAAATTGATTCTAAGAATACTATACACCAACCAATAGCAAATTCTCACCACACAACAACATGAACTTTAAAATGGAGAATTTTCCATTTTAAATAACATGAGTTACATCAATCTCATAATAATAAAGATGTATTATTACCTAGTCGGTACGAGTCGTTGAGATTCTAGAAGGATGGTGTAGGATAATACTAAGAAATAAACTTTGCATTTCACTTCTCATGTCAGTCTGCAGCTGTAGTAGAGCTTGTTGGTTACTAATTTTAATTATTCGAGCTCCTGTCAATGTCGAGCATGTCGATCTTCAATGTCTTGCTGATGTCAAACATCATGCTCAACGGCGTCTTTCAAGCATTACCTATAAAATAAAAATACGTCAAAATTAATGAATCTAACCAATCAAACATATAACTTTAATGAACAACGGTAGTTTTAGTTGGTATGCATACCGCTCTATTTAGTTTCAGAGAGAGATTGTTGATAAATTTATCCAAATAAAAGCAAACTTTATGGTATTTCACAAATTTAGGATTTACACTTGGATTTTAAGAAACTTTAGTTTTGAAGTAAATTTAAGGTAAACTGAGAGTATTATACAAGTACAACTTGCCTAGTATTCGGTGAAACCTTTTGAAACCACTTAAGCATATAGAGAGAGACAATTAAACTCAAACGAATGTAAGTAACACGAGGCTGAAAACTATTAACTAACGGAATATGATGCATTTGTTTTTTTTGTTTGTCAATCCCCAAACTAACGTACGTAATGGTTGCCAAAACCCACATGTTTTCACTCATTATTAAGATGGTTTCAGTACCTCATTATAAAATCTAAAGTTTCTCATGTAATTATAATATAATGTATACAGCTATCATATAATACATGGCGTGATTAAATGGAACGTGAGCAAATGAAGATGTAAAATATGAGTGGTGATGAGCATGCCTAATTCCTATTTGATGAAAGTAATAACGAAGAGCTGCACAATTTGATGAAAGAAACAGTGATGATTCGCAGACTAAAAAAGATGAGCGGAGGCAACAGGTTTTCCTAGATTTGGCAGAAAAGGAGATGAGACAAATCAACGCTTTATTTCGTGAGTTGGAGGTAGTGAAAAATAAAATTAAAGCGAGCCAATCCCAAGAGGAAGCTGACTCGTTGAAGTTTAAAGAGAAAAATCTTATTAATAAGATTTATACTAATTCTGCAGAAGCCAAGATCCCATCAGTTCTTGATTACCTGGGAACTATCATTAAGGGAAGTTGCAAGTTCCTAATATTTGCACATCAACAACCAATGATTGATTCGATACACCAATTTCTTCATAAGAAAAAAATTGGTTGCATTCGGATTGACGATTGTACCCCAGCAGGGTCCAGGAAAACTTTTGTTACAGATTTTCAAGAAAATGATTCAATTAGGACAGCAGTGCTATCTATCAGAGGATTCATTGGAAGTTGCAGCTAGCTCTAAGGAGCAGAGAAACAACCCTGAAAAACAGAGGACGCTGGACTCCTTTGTTAAGCATTGTCAAGGCAAAAAAGAGTTTGATTAGACCCCTTGTACAGACAATATATATGATAGGTTTATTAATCTTCGTTATAGAGTCAAAGGGGCTGTTAGAGTTGATGGCATGGGATTTGAATATTTTATAGTTAGGAAAAATTGATCCGGTAATGTATTGGTAGAGGTCTTCGCCTAATCTCACTTTTATTTCATCTTCTTTCTACTATCATATGGGGTGGTTGTTGAGATCTTCAAAAGCTGACCTGATCAAGTTCGTCATTGAAATTCTGCCAGTATGTATTATGTGAGAAATGGGGAAATGCAGAAATAAAGCTCTGTATGATGGGAAGAAAATGGTGGCTAAGTTTATTATCAACCAATCCATAAACACTGTCAAAGAAAAAAATTATCCCAAAATTGAAGAGTTGAAGATTAGTCTTTCCATAAAATTGGTGTTGCAAGAAATTAGATTGAAGTCATCGTATTCTTGTCTCTGAAGTTAAGAATGGCAAACGAGAGAGAACCAGCAAAAACAGCTGCTACCATACCTACAACGGGCCGATGAATTGCAGAAACACGAACCCCTCGTCGCATACTACTGCCGATTGTATGCCATGGAACGAGGATTGAAGATCCCTCAGACCGAGCGTACCAAAACCACCAACTCTCTCCTTATTTCCATAATGAAACAACTTGAAAAGGATAAGAAGTCGCTGAAGTTGGGACCCGATGATAGTCTGTACCTCGAGGGTTTTGTCTCGAGTGTCTTTGCAAAGGCAGACAAGCAAGATCGGGCAGGCCGAGCAGATTTGAGTATTGCAAAGACTTTTTACGCTGACAGCATTTTCTTTGAGGTTCTTAATCGATTTGGTGAACTTCAGCCTGATCTTGATCAGAAATAGAAATATGCAGTATGGAAAGCCACAGACATAAGAAAAGCTATCAAAGAAGGAAGGAAGCCTGTACCTGGTCCCCCTGGTGGCGATACAGATCTATCTAGGACTTCAAGTAATGAATACGATATTGAACCAAGCAGCACTGACCGGGCTACCAAACCTGCACCAGAATTTGATCTATCACATCAGTCATATGATAAAGTTGACCCTCAACATTTTTCAAACGTTTTGCCATCACCTCCAACAAATATTCCGCAATCACGTGCCTTAAATATTCCACCATCACATCCTTTTCCTACCGACGATTATCCTTCCCATAACTTCCATCAGCCTCCTTCAACCAACAGATCTGAAAATTCTAACGAGTATCCATCCCATAATTACCACCAACCTCCTCCCATCCAGTAGACCCGAAAATTCTACCGATAGATTTCCTTCCCATAATTACCACCAACCTCCTCCATCCAGCGGACCCGAAAATTCTACCAACGATTATCCTTCCCATAATTACCACCAACCTCCAACCAACAGATCTGACGATTCTACCTATCCTCAGCCTTATCAACATCAAACCTACCCGCAAGATCCCCCTCAGCACTTGCCACACAATTATCCATCTCATGAAACTCCCTCTTTCTCGTATCCCAATTTCCAATCTTACCCTAGTTTTACTGAGAGTAGCCTTCCAACTGCTCCATCTCATATTCCTTCTTATTATCAGGGCTCTGAAGCTTCTTACCCTATACTACCAACATCTAACACGACAAACCACCAACCGATAGCTCAATACAATTCAAGTGGTAGAAATGGGACTGTTTCAGAAGTTGCGCCAACTTCTCCACAATCATATCAGTATGACATCAATTACCAGCCTCCACCAGAGAAAATTGCTGAAGCACACAAGGCGGCAAGGTTAGCAGTTGGGGCGTTGGCATTCGATGATGTTTCCATTGCTGTGGACTTCCTTAAAAAATCGCTTGAACTATTGACGAATCCATCAGCAGGTGAGTAAGCTTATTATGCTGTCTCAGAACTGAGGATTCATTCAAGAAGTTTTCTTTGTTTCGTTTGATTTGTATATGGTGTTTGTTTAATGAAGTTACTGTATTCGGAATTTGACATGTTGCACATTGGTTTTGAAAGCAAGGTATGGTGTATGGTTTAATGGGAGTTTTATGAATTTAAAAAAAAAACTATCAAAGAAATCAGCAGGAACAAAAGTATCAAGGCAAGGGGGCAAGAGGACCTAATGAAGTTATTCTCATTGTCTAAAGAAGTATGGTCAGAGAAGGAACCTAAAGCTATTGAATGTACGAAGTCAAACCAATATAGTGTGAAACTAAATACTGATGGAGCTGCTAAATGTAACCCTGTGCAGTGTGGTTATGGGGGTATATTGAGAGATGCATCAGGTAACATTCTATGGAGTTTTGCAGGCTCTGGAGGTTTACAAACGAGTATAGTTGCTGAAACTATGGCTCTATGTGAAGGATTAAATATGTGTAAGAGATTTGGTTTCATGGAAGTAGAGGTAGAATCTGATTCTAAAGTCTTGGTGGCTTTCTCTTTTTTAGTTTTTAATAAAATGTGTGGGGGTTCCGTCCCTCTTCGGTAAATAAAAAAAAAATTGGAAGGTGTATAGTATAAGCTTAATTTGGAAATAATGTATAGAATTCTAGTAATGTTGGATCAATCGAAGTGTGAGGGATCCGCAGAGGTAAGCAGGACTTTTTGGGACTTGTTTGAAATCACACAGATGATTTGTTGCAATGAACTTGATCCACATTTCGTTAACATTTTTTGGGGGTTGTCACTTCGGTACTAGAGAATTAACATAACATCATTGGTTTAGTATTGGGGCTTATTCTTAAAACCACATGTAAATTATTTTATTATTAATTAATAAAAGATTATTTTATTCATTTTGAAATGAGAATCAAGTGGATGACTACTACTCTAACTAACAACGTTGGTATTCACTTACCAAATACACCTAACATGGTTGAAATGAGAGCGCCATCCTCAGTCCTAAGACACTCACACCGAAACCTAACATTGGGAAGAGAGCGGAAGAACGCGGCAAATATGGTCTCTAAGTGTCGGTTCCAACCAATCATTGGGTACGTATTATATACATGATACAATGTGGGAAAAAATGACTCGCCCGCCACTGTCTGGGTGGCTGATGATGACCTCCCCGTATTTGAACAAGATAATAATAAAGAGAACATGTCCAAAATAAGTAAAACCAAAGCAGACTTAACAAAATTTTGATCATTTCTAGACTTGCCTAAATTCTTCTAGCTAGTGACTTTTAAAAATCGAGTCTTGTGAAGACACGATCACTCCCCTCGGGTTACTTTAATACCTTTGAGGATATCCATGACTCTTTCCGAGCCATTTCACTAGTTTTTTTTCACTTTTCACCTCCCGGAGACGACTTATAGCCCAAAACAATCATCTACAAGTCAATTTTAAAAACCGAGAAACCAATGAGAACACAAGCACTTCCCACAAGTTACTTTTGTACCTTTTGGGATGATTATGCCTATCTTGGGGCCACTTGATTGATGTTTTGAGTTTTCTTTTCATAAAGTCCATTTTATACCACAAAACGAGCGTATACTAATCGATTTTGGCAAGTGGAGTTTGATTAGGCAAAGGACACTTCCCACATGTTCCTTTTGTGCATCTTGGGGCGTTCGTTCCTCTTTTAAGGGCACTCGATCAATGTTTTGAGTTTTTGCCTCCAAAAGCCCATTTTTTACACGCAAAAGAACATACACAAGTGAGATAATTTTTGAAACTAGATGTCCAATGGTGAAACTGTCTCTTCCCACGGGATACGTTAATACCTCTTGGTGGAATGTTTTCTTTAAAATATGGACTGTTCCCTCGCCACTATTTTGTTCACTCTCCCAAAAGACTAACATGGGCACTAAAACGAATAACTTCTAGTCCTTCACATTCTTCTCTTTATCATAAATACAAGTTTTTTTTTTATATAAAATTGGAAAATTTCAAAAAAGTGAACCAATACTCCACAAACTGAATTTAGGAAACATAAAAAATGGCTTTGAGCAGACTTGACATTGTTTCTACTGATCACCAAGTTAACTATTATTTGATGATCACATCATTTCTTTGTTATCAGAATGTAGAATACTTTCTATAAGAAAAAACATACATCCCCTAGCACCGACATAATATGTCAACAATGGCGCAAATAAAAGACATGAAGCTATTACATACGTACACTCCAAACAACACGTGTGTGTGTGCGAGTGAGAGAAATTTTGTAGACATAAAGACAATGAGATGGATAAATTTTGCAGAAATTTTGCAAATATAAAGACAATGACAGAGTTTAATGAAGTCGTATTCATGTAGAAAAAAGGATTTTTATCTAACTCATCATCATGAGAACCAAAAGAGCAACGGAAATGGGGCGGTCAACTCTATCTATCTAAGAAATTGACCATTTTGGTAAAATCTAGGAAGCGTCTTCAAGATCATTCACAAAACAAATTATAATTCATTTGATATATTAATGTTATTGGAATGGGGGCTGTGGGGGTGGAAGAAAAAAAGCAAGAAATTTATCTAATTAAATAGAATTAGTATGTTACTAAAGTACGACATTATACTTCCAATACCTGAAGGAAATACGTCATCGGAAGAGTTTCTATGGGAAACTTGAATCTGATAGGAAACGTCATGGTCACTGCTTCTGCCTGCCATTAGTAGTTGCAATAAATTAATCAGTAAGCAATCAAAATAGGTACTAGGCTCCTTTCATACTGATATTTACTACGATGACAAGGTTAAAGGATAATTATACTAAAAAACACATGATATATAAATACTTACTCAATATAATAATAAATGTACATAGAGTAATTCAAAATGGAGTAAAGAAAATCAACTATAAAGCACAAGACAAACAACAGTGGCATGCAATCATATGTGATGACCTTAGATGTCCATGTGAAAGTCGAGTTCAAATATTCCTTATATACTTGCTGTAATAATAAGCAGGTTATGCACAGAATTCTTGGAAAGGCTCGATCGAGTCTTCTATAATGCTTCTTGGAATAATATTTTTTAGGATAATAAAGTAAATCATCTATACAAAATTAACTTGTATCACTCGACTTTAATTCTATTATTGGACCCTTTTAAGAATTATGGCCCTCGAAAAGACAAACTTTTCCATCCGTAGTGAAATATATTGCACCAACTCTCATAAAAGAAAACCAAACACTTTATCGCATGAGTTCAAGTGGATTCTATGCTATAGAGCGGTGATCAAATATGGTATAATCTATGTCCAAAACTAGCAGCTTCTTCCTTTTACAGCGCGAATTATTGAGTTCAATATATATCAATAACCCAACAAACATCATCAAAGGAGGTGGAAAATATCATCATATGGACCCGACCTGAACTTTTATCTAGGTCTATACTATGTCAATCCATGTATTCATCTCAAATAAGAACGATATGCAAGTCAGCAATATGAGAATGAGCTTATGCAAACCAATACATTGATCCTAGTTTTAAAAATATATATTGATCCTAGTTTTAAAAATAACTTTGTATTAAAACTAATAAAAAAAGATTTTTACAGTTCAGTACATGTATGCAATATTAAAACTAATAAGGCTAATCGATAAATAAGGTGTTCACGCAGGCATGATTTCTTCAATTCATTTCTCTCTGACGGAGATATCAAAATAGAGCTCTGCTCTGGGAACACATAATAAGTAACCTCACTATCTGTTGAATTATGGCGCACCTATTTTTTAGAATTGAAACATTACATATATAAATACTAAACCACTTTAGTACCTCGAAACTAGAGCTCCTTCTTGAGTTGAGCAGTAGATTCAAATATAACTCAGTCAGCAGGGAGTTCACGGTCAGAGGCCAAAATACTGTGTTAAAAAGTGGAGTGTTATCACCAAAAAATCCCAGGCAGCATGCAAGGCAGTTATGATTAAATTAGTTGTCAATAAATACCTATCGAGCTCTTGATGAGAATGAGGCATTGCTCCTCTCCTTGTATAAAAGCTTCTCAAACGTGTTGATGGAACGCCTACATGATGTATTTGGAGATGGAATATCACGACAGTCTGGCCAAACAGATGAAATGGCCATTATGGATTTATCTAAGACTGGGGGTGAGAGAGGAATGGGACTATGGACTTACCTAAAAAGAGTAAACATAATCTGGGGCATCGTTAAGCAACACAAACCTCCAACGATGTTTCACATAATCATGCCATGCTCCTAATTCCTAATGAATTCAATAACAACTTCTCAAATGAGTACAGTGTGGAATATTTTTAAAAATGAAAGAAAAGAAAGAAAACTGTACGACAATAATGCAGTTGGAATAAGAGCATACCTTCATAGTGATATGAATCCCTTCTGTACTTTTGTTTCTTGTGTTGAATCAAGAAAAAAAAATGAATATAGTGTCCAACACATGATTCTCCAGTTATATAAAAGAAATTTTCTGCAAACTCAGGATGGTCCTCAAAGAAGACATAAATCATTCAAATGTGAAAAGATAGAGATTGAACTATTAAAGAAAGAAGAGTGGGAGATAAGAGATACTATAGGAGGAGAGAAGAGGGAGAAAAAAAGAATAGGAAGAACTCAAAAATATTGCAATACTACATTATCCCTAACTATTAAATACCTAAAGAAGACATTCGTAATTATTAAACATCTAAAATACTCCAATGACCCTAATCTAATCATGTAAGTAATTGAACCAAAGACAATCGTAAGAATCAATACATGAAAGTGGAGAGTGGAAAAAAGCATCAAACATTTAAGCATAATAATATGTAACTTAGCTGGTGAACTCAAACATCAAAATGCGAAGATGGTACACATAGAATCATATTTCCATCATATAAGTATACAATCCCAACATATCCAAATATCAACTTCGGTTCTTAAACCAAATATAACAACTGAATACATTTAATTAACATTATCCAAAGCTTACCCATGTCACTTCAACCCATGTCAAGTTATGTGGCCCCAATTATAATTGTATACAACACATTATCTATATAACCGAAAACTAAGTGAACCCAATTGTACCTGCACAAAAAAAATAAACATAAAATGTAACCAAATAGGTACTTACATAAAAAAATGATTTACGTTCAAATGAATGAATAAATTACCTTTTAGGGTAAGTGTCCAAGTGGATCTTTCAACCAATATGCACAAATTGGACCCTACTCGAATTAAAGTGCACAAATTGTTCAATTACTCTCTCGCTTTGCCAAAACGTAACCTACAGGAAGTTGATGAAAGACTTATTACAAAAATAAATTATTGACTACTAAAATTAAAAATTTACAAACTCTTAATGTTCCTCTTCATAATAACTTCCCACCATGAGTATAGTTATGCATAATTCTCTTTCACCAAAGTAAGAAATACAAACACATGTCAACCATATAATGAAATAGAAGATATATAATTAAAATGTGGAAGAAAATCAACTTTTACACATTTTAGATCAAGTGCAAGCATTCTAATGTAATCAAACGTATTTAGGTAATTACAATAACCAAAATATTTGACTCAATACCTGTTTTATTCAATTCAGTATGTATGTCGCTAAACAAAGATGATTATAGTGAACACATCTTACCCAGTAGCATTCAAATGAAATCATCTAGATTCTCCTACACCATAAGTTTACATACTCGAGATGAATACACATTTGCAGCCCAGGGACCTATACAATGAAAATATTCTAACCAAGAATCCCAAATATCCATCAGAAGCACATAAAATTGTTTTGAATCCAAGATCATATAAATCACCTTATCTAGAAAACCTTTTTTGTCCCGTAGAAGCAATTATTCAAATACCTTAATTGGAAAGAACCACAAATATTTTTCACAGATGAAAAATCTACACAACCAAAATATTAATGACAGCTACAAACTAAAGTTTCAAAAAAATTAGTTGGTTAGTATCCTTAAAACATTCAAAATAACCCCTACACACTTTAAGAAAAGCATCCTAGGATTCAGTGAGGTAGCTTCTGATGAGTATGAGAGTAACCTCAATAAACAGTCATAAACCAATTAGATACCATATTAACAAAATTGACCAAATAATCGAATTAGAAGAAGAACATACATATATTCTAATTCTAAACACTTGTAATCCCCAATCAAAAAATGTATTTTTGGCAATACAGTTTATGGAATGTTTTTGGTATTACAACCTCAACAAAATCATATAAACAAATCAATAGTTAATATTGAGCCCTAAATACCATAGCAATTGAGTACCTTGAGAAGTAGTTGCGTGGAGGAGGATGTGGAGGGATTTGGGGCCGGAGAGGGGTTGGGGATGGAGCGGAAGATGGGTTTGGGGGCAGAGAGGGATGGGCGGATGGCAGGGGGTGGGGAGCATAGAAGGGCAGGGGATGGGGAATCCTTGGAGCAGAGAGGGAGTTTCAGGGGTTGGATGAAATTTCTTTTTTTTCCTTCTTTTTTTTGGATGATAATAGAACGTTAAAGCGGGAAGAAAATTTTGAGGAGGGAGTCAATTTTTTTAGCCATCTCAAATAGTAAGATACTATTTGAGACGAAAAATAATAAACTGTCTTTTTAAGAGTATTTTATAAGACGGGTAATATAAGGGGTTTTAAATACTTGATACTATTTGAGACGGCAAGTAATAATCCGTCTCTTAAGATGACTTTATAAGACGGGTAATATAAGGGGTTTTAAATACTTTCTTTTTTTAAGACAGTGAATTATTTCTGTCTCAAAAAGTATGTTTTAGATACTTAAATTTAGCCGTCTCAAAAACTTCGGTCCTAAAAACTACTTTTTTTTGTAGTGCGTCATGACTTCAGTCAAGGGGTATGATACGGGGGAACCGTTCGATATACGTCGAAGGTACTTGGCCAATGGAAGATGAGAGTCATATTACTTAGGCTAACTACGCCCTGCTGGACCAGCGCCCATCACGAAGTGACCCTCCAATTATTGGGTAAAATTTGGTCAATAGCAATGCTCTTTGGTGATGTCATGTGAATCATGCATGATTATCTTATTAGTATCTTATGATGAGAATGCTTTTCTTGATCATGACAAACGTGCAACATGTGGATATATGTGATCCTAGGTGCATGTGGTGTGAAGTGTACATGGAGAAATTTCTACAAGTGTGTGAACAAAAGCATAAGCATGGGATACACATGAAAAGGAGGAACATGCAGATATGGGGGAAATATAAGAAAATATAACATCCATGTAAATAGAGTCAAGCCCTCAAAGCATATAAGTCCCCAGCAGAGTCGCCACTGTGGCCATCCCCGATCCTCGCCTACGGGCGGGCGCGTGAAGGGAGGATCCTCGGGTCCTGTATGTCCCTCTCGAGAGCACTTCGGCCGGAGTCATTTGAGATGAGGTGTAAAAATGTAGACATACTGGTGCATACGAAATCAAAATGATTCGAGAATGGTTCGGAGGCTAAGTTACGAAATGGGAAGGTGTTAGGCACCCATTCCGCCCATTCGATCTCTCATGGATATTTGCTATTTTCCTTTATTTTCCCCGTGATATGTGTGCATGTGTATATATATAGTGGAGATAGGAATCCTCAACTTGTATCATGAAAGAGATAAAGCGATTTGTCCGTAGGAAGGTACAAAAATAATATTAGAAAATAAGATTTACGTGATTACTCTTACATCGATCGTTATAATGGAACGATAACGCATATGGAGTAATACGTTACTAAGAACAAGTACATAGAATATAAGAAAATTGGATTTAGAGAAGATAGAAAATGAAAGAGAAAGTTAAAATAGGACTCGAGTATCGGGTTTTACCTCGAGATGCCTACGTAGCCTATAAAGGCATTAAAGTCCACGTAGTTCGCATACAAAATGAGGAGGGGGTTTATCACATAAATCCAAATGGGGAATCTCTTATTTGTGAGTGTGTGTGTGTGTAGAAAAAAAGTGTTTTAGTTGTGAGAAAATTATGAGAATCCCTATTTGGAATTTATGAGCAAACCCTCTTTTTTCTTATTTTTTAGATTTTTATTTATATGAAAGTAAGAGAAATGCAATAATACTAAATAAAAAAGTATATTAGGATGTGTGAGATGAGATAATAAAAGTGAAAAATAATAAAACAAGTTATTGAGAATTTAAGAGAATTTGATGAGAAAGTTAGACCTTCTTGAAGATCTTGAGCTAGATCTTGAATGTTGGAGAGCAACCCTTGCATTTAGATGATGGTGGAGAGTGGATAATTCACCAAGTTTGATGAAAAGGATGATGAAAAAGGGAAGTTAGAAAGGGATTTGGATGTTGAAATCGCCCTGCCTTCGAAATAGGTTTTTGGGATTCGCTGAGAGCGATTGTTATCAGATTTGGGCTCCCTTTGCAAATGAGGTGAAAGCCTCTTCTGGAACCTGCCATTTGGCAGTGTGTTTCAGGCTTTTTAAGAAAATTTGTTGCCGAGGGCAAACCGTTGGTCAGAATGGTGCACAGGGCAGACCGTTGGAAAGGTAATTCAGAGAAATTTGAAAGTCCTTTGGACCGCTCCCGGGTTCAGGAGTTGACTTTGGGTCAAATATGGCTCGAAAACGTTTATCGGTCCATTAGACGGGGAATCATTCGAACGCAAAGGGATCGTTCATCCGCATGGTAAGTCCGAATCGCGCATGGGTCAGACTGTTGGAAAGGTTAGGATATGTACTTCGACATTCCAAAGAGTTTGACCTGGTTTGGGGAGCTGACTTTGGTCAACCGAGCCCTGGAAGCATTCGGTGACCTCTTGGAGTCAAACGGATCGTTCGTCCGCCTGGTAAGTCAGAATCACACACGGAGCGGACCATTGAAAAGGGGTTTTAGTGCCCTTCAAATATTCATTCAGTCTCGATCGGTCTGGAGAGTTGACTTAGGTCAACAGATCCTGGAAGCGCCCGGTGGCCTCTAGATCAAGTTTCGAATGCAAATGGATCGTTCGTTCGCTTGGTAAGTCAGAATTGCGCACGAAATGGACCGTTGGAAAGGGATTTCAGTGCCTTTCGAAGATTCATTCAGCCTCAGTCGAGATGAAGAGTTTGACTTTTTGGTCAAATAGATCTTGGGAATGCCCTGTGGCTTCTAGGTCAGTACACGGGACATTACCTGGGTTTGTAGTGATGAATGGAGGTACTAGGGACCTAAGAAGAGTTAGGGGTAACATAATGGGGTGTCTACACCAGTAGTGTACGAGTGTATTAACTACTGAAATAGCTTAAGGGTTAACTAGGGCCCTTCGGGTAGAGAATAAGACTCGGGAAAATGCGATAAAGAGTTATAATCATATATGGATAGTACATTGAGTATTTGAGAGATATATTATGTACAGGTTATATTATAGGTTGTGTGTAGAACTATACAGACTATATTATAGGCTGCGTGTATACCTATAGGAACTATATTTATAAGTTGTGTGTATGCCTATATGCGATATATGGATAGGTTGTGTGTATGCCTATTATGTGCTTTCTTATGTGTGTGAACATTCTTACACTGCCTGCTATCACGACCTTGACGATTCGAGTGAGGTCTGGATTAGTTCCCCATTACATAAAACCTAGTTCCAATGACTATCCACTACACCAAATCTGCCCATTTGTCAAGGTCATTGACCTTGACAAATCCAACTTGTCAAGGTCAATGACCGTGACATTTCGAGGCGAAACAACTTTTTTTGTCACGGTCGTGTCACGGTCATTGACCTTGACACAAAACTCGCGTTTTGTGTCACGGTCGTGTTGCGATCCATGACCGTGACACGTTTGTCACGGTTATAAACCGTGACAAAGCCGTGACCCTTCTTAAAAAAAAATTCACGATCATTGACCGTGACACGTCCGTGACAATTTTATCACGGACGTGTCACGGTCAATGACCGTAACAATTCTGGGCAGAATTTAAAAAAAATCTACTGGGCAGTATGGCCACTGCCACTGCCCAGCAGTATATTTGTACATGTTATAGCAATGTTGTACCTGTTCCAAACATCATATATCCAACACAAACTAAAGATAATGCAAATATATATTCATGACGATATAATCCAAATATTCAAAGTAAAAATAATATACATGACGATATAATCCAAATATAATTAAAATGGACAAACTTAAAGATAATGTTACTACATGTCTTGAATAAAACTGAGGAGGTGAGTAGGCCACACGACATACGAATTGACGCACTCACTAATATACGTCGTGCCGCATTGTTCGCGCAACCACAATAGGGAGTTCTCCTTCCCGGGTATGACATGCGTGACGAGCACCCTGGACTCCATCTCTTGAAGCACACGTCCATGGACTATTCCACCCTCGACGATATTCGGGTCCCTCAACCCCCGCCCTATCCGCTGGCCATCAAATACGTCCAACATGAACACGCTCGGCCAACTAATTGTCGACAATGGTCTGTTGAAGGGCGCCAAATAGGGAAGTGGATCGTCGAAGTACGAACGTGTTGGTGATGAAGCAGCGAGGTCCACATCCTTGTCATCCTACGCCTCGTCCTCCCGCACCTCCTCCTCCACCACCTCCTTCCCTTTACCTTTCCCTTTACAGTCTCCACCCAACGTACGCTTCATGAATGCGTACATATCTTGGACCGTCACCTCCAAACGGGACAGCTTCGCGTCGTGTGAATCCACCGTTCGAGCCAACCCGGTGTCGCTCGTCTCCAATCCGATGATCCTAGATTTGGCCACCCGCGAGCTCACTCCCCTTGTCCTCCCCTTGCGATCAGAGCCAAGCACTTGGCTGAGTGTGTCTGTGGACAAAGATGCCTTGTCGGCATCAGACTGTGACTCATGCACTTCCTTAAGCTTTGCCTGAAACGACAAAAAGCACATGATTAGTAAAATAAGTAAACTAAAAAATTATAACGTAATTAACAATAATTAAACTGTCGGATTACTTACAATCGTGGCCGCGACGCTCAGGGACACCTCCTTGTCCTTCCCCTTCTTCGTCCGAAGAGCCACATAAGTATCGAGCCTATGTGGCTTACCCCCTGGCCCACTCCCTACCCCCCGAAATAAAATAAAGTAAAGTAAAATTAGTATCGGCCCCGCAAAGTAAAATAATGAAGAATAATATATTTCTGTAGTTATAGATAAATTAAATCTTACCTGCATCCTATGCTCCACCTCAGTGTAAGAGGTCCGGCCGGAGTAGTGCACGTCCGTCTTTTTAGCCCGATTTTCCCTCCCCGATTGGCGAGATGCCAATTATCGATCCTCGATCTCATTGTCAATGAACTTTTGCCATTAAACCAATGAGATCGTCTCATTGGGCGGGACGGATCCGCGCCATTGTATAATGGACTCTCGTGTTTTCCCAAAGTACCGTGTCCGCATATTTTTCTTTCACGTCTTGTGTTGCTCCCTCAACTGCTCCAAGACGGAATCGCGTAACTTTGGATCCAAGTTGAATTGTTCCTGTCCAACAAATACAATGTTAGTTGCGAATAAATATAAATATAAATATAAATATAAATATAAATATAAATATAAATATAAATATGAAATTGAAATTGAAATTGAAATTGAAATTGAAATATTCATATAAATATAAATATAAATATATTACCTGTAGTGCCGCCCAAACAGCTAACTTGAGCTCATATGGAACCTCCTTCCAACTCATAAACCCCGGGCCGATGACCGTCTTTAGCAGCTCGAGGGATCTCGCTAATAGCTCCGACTTGTTCTCGACGGTAATCCCAAATTTTCCATATTTGGGGAGCCTAGGGGCGGAGGAGCCCTCGTCGCCTACGCTACCACCGAACCCAGACGACATCATCATAAACAGCATCATCATCTTCGCCTTAACATCTGAAGGAGACATTTTTGCTGTAAAACAAATGTTGTCGCGCCCCGAATTAATTTTGTTAAACTCATCCTTTAATTTAGAGATAAATTGCCTTAAACAATGCTTTAATTTAAATCTCTGAGGAAAATAGCATAAGATTTTTTTTTCCAAAGGTATGTGTAGATGAAAACATAACTGCCTTTACTTATAACTTATAAGTACTACATAACTTTACATAACCAAGATCCTTAGTTTAATAATTACACAAAAGGAATCTTGATATTTAAACCATACTAAATATCCGTCACTCCCCCATTTTAAGGTCCTAACTTGGCAGTGAACTCCAATTTATAAGCATACCTGAAACAAAACATTACAGGAGTGTAAGCTATAAAGGCTTAGTGAATGACCACATACCACACATATAACCAATTTGAATAACCATTTTTATTTTGTTCTAATGCTATAACCCAACAGGAATTGTGAAACTCTCGCAAGTCTGGACCCGCCACAGTCCAATTAACCCACCACAGTTATTAGGGACCACCACATCCCTTTATTAGGCCCGAGTACACAAACCTTTAAGTTGGATTAACAGGACCACCACATCCCGTAGGACCCACCACAGTCCTTAACATTAGATAAAGGACTCACTAGTCCATATCATCATTATTAACGCAAAAATTCTCCATTTACACATGTCATCCTACGTGGCAATATTCGACACCCGAGGAGAGTTGGTCGGCACCCGAGGAGTGTTAGTCGGCATCCGAGGAGAGTTGGTCGGCACCCGAGGAGTATTAGTCGACACCCGAGGAAAGTTGGTCGGCACCCGAGGAGTTTTGGTCGGCATACCAACCAGGAAGATCAAGGGATAACTATGCATTTAATGTGCATTAATGAAGATGACTATGCATTTAATGAGCATTAATGTACATTTATACTATAGATGACAACACATAGCATACCAAGCAACTCAACAGTTAGATTCGTTGAAGGTAGACATAATGTATAAATGTCTACATACAATGAATCTCTTTATCTCCCATCACTATAAATACATGTATTCCCTTAGCCAAAAGGGAAGGGGAGAAGGGAACCAGAGAGAGATCCGATAACAATGAGAGACACCATACACAAGATCCACACCTTTTTCTCTCTCTACCACATTATGCTATTGTAAACCCCTGGGAATAAAATAACAGTGGACGTAGGCTTTTCCTTATAGCCGAACCACTTTAAAAATCTTTATCTCTTATATGTTTGATGTGAATGTTTATCTTCATCTTCAATCTCATCCTCATCATTTATCTGCTGTTGACGCCACTAAAATGGCAGTGGCCATTTTCTGTCTTCAACAGATTGGCGTCGTCTGTGGGAACGTGTTACAAGCATTGTTCGCCATCAAAAGCTAAGTTTTTTATTTTCTCTATGTATAATCAATTATATATTATACATATATCTTTTGATTCAATCAATCTGTTGATGTAAAAAACTAGATCACTCTAATTATTCAATCACAGATAAATAAATAAGACAAAGAATTTTAAAGTGGTTCGGCTAGGAATAAAGCCTACGTCCACTGTTATGTTATTGCTGAGTGTTTGTGGAATTCTTGATTACAAGTTCTCTCAAGAAATTCCGGTCCCCTTGAATGAGGATGATACAAGGTATTTATAGCCCTTAGGCTGTACATGAAAGGGTCGATACATTAAATGATATACATATGAAAGGGTAATATATTTAATGCAACGTGTACGTCAAGATCCTAAACATTCAATGAATCATCGAACTGTTGAAGATCTGGCAATTAATGCTGGGGTCGAGGTGCAGCTCGGACCGCCTTAGTTGCTCGTTGGTCAAGAGTTCCTCGGAAGGCTAGAGTACCTCGGAGCACTGGAGTTCCTCGAAGCGCATGTAGTATCTCGGTTCCTCGGAGTGTCCTCCTCGTTGCTCAGAGAAAATATGTAATGGTTGAAGGAATGAGCTTCCTCGGTGCTATTGTGCCAGGTAGGTTGACACGTGTCTTCATATTATTCGTCCACATCAGCATATTAATTTTGGTATCAACAGAAGCCCCCAATGTTTCATATTTCAAACTTTGAGGAGTATGGAACATTCTTTCTCGGTATATGGCAATATTAAATGACCTTCCTGGGTTTCAGGAACATTGTATTCAAATTTCCTTCTCATTTCGCAGTTTCTGCCTTTTTTTATAAGCGCTTCGATCTTTGTGCAATTTTTGTCCTTTTAGCCGCCGGAAGTTCAGTAGTTTCTTTTTAGTAATCATTTCTTTCGCCGCTTCCCAATGCAAAGTATTTAAACTTCTTTGGTTGAAGGTTCTGAACTCCCGTCGAGGAGATTGAGGAAATCATCTTCAGTTACTCCTGCTGAGACTGCCTCCTCTCTACCTGCTGGTGGTACTGATGTTTCAAACATCATTCTTCCAAGTTCTGCAATGAGCTCGGTCGTACCCGAGGTCCATGGTGTTGATGAAAGAATTCCTAGGGATATGATGACATCCTTAGCTGATCGTCACCTTGCTTCAGTAAGTTTCTCATACTTCTGGTTTTTCTTTCTTTCTCTGAAAGCTTGCATTTTGTATTGACTTTGCTATTTTTCTCATCTTTCAGCTGGTGAACTGTTTCAATAATATTGTGAAGAAGGACGAAGCTATTAAAGCTTCAAGCTCCTCGTCAGGTGTAGAGGATGCTTTGTTGGGTTTGACCCAGTCTTTAAAGGAATCTCGTCAACAGTATGTTGACGAAAAAGCTGTTTGGGAGAAAAAGTTAGTTGTGGCTGAAGCTGAGAAGGTGAAAATGGCCAAAACCTCCAAGAATTTGGAGGATAAAATGAAAGGTTTAGAAGTCAAGCACCAAAAATGCGACGACAAGCTGAAGAAGGCAGAGGAAGAATTATCTACCCTGCGAGATATCAAGGTCCAAAAAGAACAATTGGATGCAAAACTCTCCTCGGAGAAGTTGAAAAGAAAGGTTGCCGTTAAAAAATCCTTCAGCGCTGGCTGGGATAAAGGCTGGGATAAGGGAATTGCTGCTATGACTTCCCAAGTGCAGTATGGGAAGTTGAAATACTTCCACGATGGCGGGGTAGCTTCTTTGCAGGAATTGAAGATCAAGGATGATTCCGAGCTATTCCAACTACACCTCCCTGGTCCTCCTCCACCAATTGTGGAAGAAGAAGAAGATGAGCCTGTCTCTGATGAATCTTCTATGGCTATAGGTGATCCAATCTCTGCCTCTCAACCTTCTATCACCGAGGATATTTCTTCCATGCCTCCTCCTCCCGAGAAGATTCCTGCCGATCAAGCCGTTGTTACCACCGAGCAACCGAGCTCCTCGTCCCAGCCTCCCGAGAAAGTCTTGGGAGACAAGGAAAAGGTGTGAAGTTGTTCGGCATCATTTCTATCTTTCATTACTTGTAATCGAACAATGTAATCCTTTTGTGATCTAATAAAATACATCTTTGCTCATATCTGTTGTTGTTTTTTTCTCGTCTTTAGTTTGTTGCTAGAATGGAACTGATATCTTCACATGATACCGAGCTGATGCAGCAATGTCACCAATACTATAAGGCTGGTCATACAGACCTTAGTACATCAGAAATTGCTGATATCCTTGGCCATGATGTCTCAGAACAGGCAATTGAGGCATATCGGTACTTGAAAGACTTACTCGACCGAGCTGTGGCCAACAATGTAGCCTACTACGACTTGATCGAGGAACTTCATTATTCCTTAGAAGATCTCCAAGGTCAGCACAATGAATCGATGGCTTCATTACACAAGGAATATGAAAATAGATATCAACAGCTTTCTTCTGATACAGGTCATAAAAAGATCATTGTTGGATATGATATTAGGGAAAGGAGCCTAAAAGGTGAAGTTGAAGCTTGCAGGCAGATTGCCGAGATCTTGGAACAAGAAAATAATAATTTGCAGAAAAAGTTGGCTCAATTTGAATCTACAGCATCATCTTCCACTGCTCTAGTACCAATTACTGATGAAGGTTTCTCGTTCTTAGAGGTCGAAAACGCCAAATTACGGCAAGAACTGGATGACTTAAGAAGGTCTGGTGTTCCTGCTTCTGCTCGGGGATGAGGAAGAGGTTCTCGAGGACGAGGAATAATTGTTCAAAATGTTGTCGAGGAGCAGAATTCTCCAGTAGCTTCTCGGAGTCGATCAAGAGTTCTCAGTCGTATGGTCGAAGAAGGTCGTACTCAATCGACATTGGAAACTCAAGCATTCCAATTGAATGTAAAGGATCGGGCCTTATCTGAAATGTCTAAGAAAAACTTATCCTTGGAGGATGAACTTACTGCGATGAAGTCCGCTTTGAATAATAAGGATGCCCTAGTCAAGAACTTTCTCGAGAAAGTAGATAAATTAACTTTCCAATTTCATAAGCAACCTCGGGAATTCTGGAATGCAGGCTACAATGAAGCCCTTTTTCATTTGGATGATCGTATTGAACACGCCAATAATGAAGGTTATAAACAAGGATGGTTGAACGCCTTGGGTGTATTGAAATTGGAGCAAGGGCATTATTTATGGGATTATCATGCTCCTGGATTGCTAGACTTGCCCGTTCCTCCTTACAAATTGGATATGGCATGGATTCCTGTTCGTTCCATTCCTCGGAGCTTGATTTCGAAATATCTTGGTGATTACAGCCTTCATTCTCAGGTTGAAGTATCTCGTCCCGAGCACCTATTGGACACACCTACAATAATGAATGTCAGAATGCTGAAGGACTTGAACTTTATTAATTCTCCTCTTTGCCTGGAAGATCCTCCTGCTGGTGAAGATCCTGTCTCAAAAGCAAAAGGCAAGAAACCAATAGAATAGGAATCTTTAATGTAATAGTTAGCACATACATGTAACATGTAACTTATTTTTAATGAAAGACTTCATTTTTGTTCGCAATTTTGTATTTGCTATTGTCTTGTAAATATCAAACACTTTCTTATTTGTGCTTGCATAACAATATTGTATGGTTCATCGACCAAAAAAGTTACAAGTATCAACGTTGCTCGATCACTTAATAATAAAGTAATGAGTAAAAAATGTTGAAAATTTTTCCAACCAACCAAGGTTGTTAAATTGTGCTTGTCGACCAACTACAGTTAGTGGGTTTTTATCCCCGACCAACTATACTTGGTGTATTTTGGAATATTTTGTTCTTCAAAGAACTTTTTGTAATAATATTACCTCCCGACCAACATAAGTTGTAATGTGAGAATATATTTTTATCTTACCAACCGTAGTTGATCATGCTGGTGTACACCTCCTAACCAAAGGAGTAGTAGTGGTTCTTTCGAACTTTTTGGCTCATTCGAGCTGTCCACTAGATATCTTACCAACCGTAGTTGGTCACACTAGTGTCGCCTCCTAACCAAAGGAGTATTTTTTGGCTCCTTAGAGCTTTTGGCTCCTTAGAGCACTTTTTTGGCTCCTTAGAGCTTTTGGCTCCTTAGAGCGCTTTTTGGCTCCTTAGAGCTTTTGGCTCCTTAGAGCACTTTTTGGCTCCTTAGAGCTTTTGGCTCCTTAGAGCACTTTTTGGCTCCTTAGATCTTTTGGCTCCTTAGAGCACTTTTTGGTTCCTTAGAGCTTTTGGCTCCTTAGAGCGCTTTTTGGCTCCTTAGAGCACTTTTTGGCTCCTTAGAGCTTTTGGCTCCTTAGAGCACTTTTTGGCTCCTTAGAGATTTTGGCTCCTTAGAGAGCCTCCTAACCAAAGGAGTATTTTTTGGCGTAGTGTATTACACTAGTATTCCACGAAAAACTTTCAACCAGAAAGAAAATGGCGAAACATCCTCGCTTTATTCATAATGAAGGAAATGCTTTACATTTTACATTACTGATAATACTTGCGCAGGTGTTCAGCATTCCATGCATTCTTAAATTCTTCTCCCTCTAGAGTTGCTATTCTGTAAGTTCCTGGACGAACAACCTCTGTAACACGGTAAGGTCCATGCCAGTTTGCTTCCAGTTTATTCTGCTTCTGAATGACCTTCTTTAGCACATAATCCCCCTCTTTTAGATCGCATTTCTTCACCCTTTTGTTGTAGAACAGAGCTGTTCGTTGTTGATAAGCAGCATTCCTAATGGCTGCTTCCTCTCTGACTTCTTCGAGCATATCCAAATCCATTCTTCTCATCAAGTCACCGATCGGAGAGTTGAAATTCAGCACTCTATGCGTTGGGAGACCCAACTCGGCAGGTATCACAGCCTCACTTCCAAATGCTAGCATATATGGTGATTCTCCAGTTGCTGCTCGGGGAGTTGTTCGGTAAGCCCATAATACTGATTGAAGCACATTAATCCAATTTGCTTTAGCTTCACTTAACCACTTCTTCAACCCATTTATTAATGTTCTGTTCGTCACCTCAGTCTGTCCATTGCTTTGGGATGACCTGGTGCTGAATGAAATTTCAAAACGTTCGACTGATGACAATAAGCAGTAAATTCTTCATTATCAAACTGTGTTCCATGGTCTGTGATGAAAGCGTGGGAGAGACCATATCGACAAATGATATTCTTCCATATGAACTGATACACCTTCTCGTACGTCATATCAATTAGTGGTTCAGCTTCCACCCACTTAGTAAAATAGTCTACTGCCACGACGAGATACTTGAACCTTCCTCGGGTCGTCGGCAGTGGTCCAACCAGATCAACCCCCCACATGGAAAATGGCCAAGGTGAAGTTATGGGTGTCAACAATGCTTGTGGAGTTCTTCGGATGGAGGAAAAATGTTGGCACTTGTCACACTTCTTAGCATAGGCTATACAATCAGCCCTCATCGCCAGCCAGTAATATCCCTGTGTCATTACCCTTTGCAAAAGTGTCCGACCTGCTATATGAGCTCCACAAGATCCTTCATGGATTTCTTCAATCAATTCTTTGACTTCTAATGGATGCACACATCTTTGCAAACCTGCCATAATTCCTCGTCTATACAAAACACCATTAGTTAACACATACCGAGCAACTTTATACTTCAATTTCTTGGCAGCTAGTTTGTCCTCCGGTAATTCTCCTTCTTCAATGTATGCCCTGATAGGATCCATCCAAGATGGTCCTAAATCAAGGGTAATAATCTTCACCGTCAGATCTTCTTCTATGCTCCGACTTTCTAATACTTCAATTGGTATTGTTCTTCGCAGCTCGGTGTGCGTAGCTGACGCTAATCGGGCCAATGCGTCTTCTCTAGCATTCTCCATCCTCGGTATCCTTACCAATTGAATAGCATCAAATTCTGTCAATAACTCCATCACCTTTGCATGGTACTTCACCATTAACTCTCCCTTCACCGCATATATTCCCATCATTTGATTCACAATTAATTGAGAATCACTGAAAACAATTACTTGCCGTGCCTCCATGACTTTCGCCAAATGAAAACCTGCTATCATAGCCTCATACTCAGCCTCATTATTGGAAGCTTTGAATTGGAATCTCAAGGCATACTCCATGTCAATATCATCTGGGGTGTTTAAAACAATCCCTGCTCCACAACTAGCTGTGCAAGATGATCCATCTACATATAATCTCCATGTAGGTACCTCGTCTTCAAAATTCTTATCTGTCAGAATTCCTCGGTAAAATATCTGCTGTTTTCTTCCATTATCCCCTGGTATCTTTCGCTCCTCGTCGGTCATCTGTTCGCACCCTTTTACCAACCTTAGTTGGTCTGGGTTTGAATATGATGATTTTTCTACATCCACAAGTCCTTTTACCAACCTTGGTTGGTCTGGACCTGTTTCTATTGATCCTGTATCGTCCACAGGTAGGTCAGCAAGCACCTTTTGCTCCTCGGGGGTATCAGGGTATGTGAACTCTGCTATAAAATCTGCTACAGCTTGCCCCTTCAATGATGATCTGGGTTCATACACAATATCATATTCACCGAGTTCTATTGCCCAGTATATCAATCTTCCTGATTTTTCTGGCTTGTGAAGGGCTTGTCTTAATGGCATGTCGGTATACACGATGATGGTATGGGCCTGGAAGTATGGTCTCACTTTTCTACTTGCTTCAATTAACGTCAATGCCAATTTTTCTAGCTTTGGGTACCTGATTTCTGCACCTCGGAAGGCCTTACTTGTGTAATAAATTGGCCTCTGGACTCCATTCTCCAATCTGATCAACGCCGAGCTAACTGCATTCTCTGATACTGCCAAATACAAGTACAACTTCTCTCCAGTTATTGGCCTGGACAACAATGGTGGTGCTCCCAAATACTTTTTCAAGTCTTGAAAAGCTTTTTCACATTCATCCGTCCACTCAAAACTTTTTCGCAATGTTTTGAAGAATGGGAGGCATTTATCAGTTGGTCGGGATACAAATCTGTTGAGCGCTGCAACTCGTCCGGTAAGACTCTGCACCTCTTTCCTCGTCGTTGGGGATCGCAGCCCTAAAAGAGTTTTGATCTTTTCTGGATTTGCCTCAATACCTCGTTGGTTGACGATGTATCCGAGAAACATTCCTTCTCGCACTCCAAAGGTACACTTCGTCGGGTTGAGCTTCATTTGGTATTTATCTAGTTGATCAAAAGTTTGACTCAAGTCAATTAAATGATCAGCAGCTTTCTTGCTTTTCGTCAGCATGTCGTCGACATAGACTTCCATATTGTAGCTGATTTGTTCGGTAAAAACCTTGTTCATCAGCCGCTGATATGTTGCTCCTGCATTTTTCAAACCAAAAGGCATAACATTATAACAATAAGTTCCCCTTGGGGTAGTAAAAGAAGTACTTTCCCTGTCTTCAGGTTTCATTTTGATCTGGTTGTAGCCAGAGTAAGCATCCATGAAGCTGAGTAGCTCGTGTCCCGAGGTAGCATCCACTAGTTGATCAATTCTGGGCAATGGAAAGTGATCCTTGGGGCATGCCTTATTGAGATCGGTGAAATCGACACACATTCTCCATTTATTATTCTTCTTTTTTACCATTACTACATTTGCCAACCAGTCTGGATATTTCACATCTTCAATGAATTGGGCTTTCTGGAGCTTCTCGACCTCCTCTTGTATGGCCTGATTCTTCTCGGGACTAAACACCCTTCTTCTCTGCTTTACAGGTTTGATCTCCTTATTCACATTGAGTTCATGACATAAGAAGTTGGGATCTGTTCCAGACATATCTTCATGACTCCACGTGAAAGTATTCTTCCTGCTTCTCAAGAAAGTTATCAACTCCTCTTTTATTGACATATCCAACGATGAACCTATCTGGGTTACTCGTTCAGGTTGTTCGTCGTCCAGAATAAAAGTTTCTGTAGATTCTACCACTTGTCCTTTCACAAGTTGGGATTCATCCCTAGGATCAAGAGTTTCAATCTCTGTGTCTTCTTCCACCTGGTAGGTAGTACTCTTTTTCCTTGACTCTTCAAGTTCTTCTTGATCAGCAGACGAATAATAGCATTCCCGAGCTACTTTTTGATCACCTTTTACAACTCCTACCCCAAAGTTTGTTGGGAATTTCAAGCACTGATGTACCGTAGATGGAACTGCTTCGAATTTCTTCAAACCAACTCTTCCCATGATGATGTTGTAGGCTGATTGCACATTCTTATCCATCACGAAGAAGCGTATTCTTTCTGTTCGACAAGCAGGCCAGGTTCCAATGAATATATCCAACTTGATCGTCCCAAGTGGAAAAACTTTCTCACCAGCAAAACCCAGAAGGGGTCTATGATAAGGCTCCAATTGAGATAATTTCAAATTCAAGCTATCAAAGCATGAATAATACATGATGTCTGCCGAACAACCATTGTCTACTAACACCCTTGAAATGACCACATCCTTCATCCTCTTTTTGATCACCAAAGGATCATCATGAGGGTAAAGAACACTAGTGTACACCTTTGGTTAGGAGGCGACACTAGTGTTACCAACTACGGTTGGTAATATATCTAGTGGACAGCTCGAATGAGCCAAAAAGTTCGAAAGAACCACTACTACTCCTTTGGTTAGGAGGTGTACACCAGCATGATCAACTACGGTTGGTAAGATAAAAATATATTCCCACATTACAACTTATGTTGGTCGGGAGGTAATATTATTACAAAAAGTTCTTTGAAGAACAAAATATTCGAAAATACACCAAGTATAGTTGGTCGAGGATAAAGACCCACTAACTGTAGTTGGTCGTTGAGGACAAATTATTGACCTTAGTTGGTCGGACACAATTTTATACTTGAAATTAAACCAAGTATGGCTGGTCGGGGATAAAAACCCATCAACTGTAGTTGGTCGACAAACACAATTTAACAACCTTGGTTGGTTGAAAAATTTTTCAACATTTTTACTCATTACTTTATTATTAAGTGATCGAGCAACGTTGATACTTGTAACTTTTTTGGTCGATGAACCATACAATATTGTTATGCAAGCACAAATAAGAAAGTGTTTGATATTTACAAGACAATAGCAAATACAAAATTGCGAACAAAAATGAAGTCTTTCATTAAAAATAAGTTACATGTTACATGTATGTGCTAACTATTACATTAAAGATTCCTATTCTATTGGTTTCTTGCCCTTTGCTTTTGAGACAGGATCTTCACCAGCAGGAGGATCTTCCAGGCAAAGAGGAGAATTAATAAAGTTCAAGTCCTTCAGCATTCTGACATTCATTATTGTAGGTGTGTCCAATAGGTGCTCGGGATGAGATACTTCAACCTGAGAATGAAGACTGTAATCACCAAGATATTTCGAAATCAAGCTCCGAGGAATGGAACGAGCAGGAATCCATGCCATATCCAATTTGTAAGGAGGAACGGACAAGTCTAGCAATCCAGGAGCATGATAATCCCATAAATAATGCCCTTGCCCCAATTTCAATACACCCAAGGCGTTCAACCATCCTTGTTTATAACCTTCATTATTTGCGTGTTCAATGCGAGCATCCAAATGAAAAAGGGCTTCATTGTAGCCTGCATTCCAGAATTCTCGAGGTTGCTTATGAAATTGGAAAGTTAATTTATCTACTTGCTCGAGAAAGTTCTTGACTAGGGCATCCTTATTATTCAAAGCGGACTTCATCGCAGTAAGTTCATCCTCCAAGGATAAGTTTTTCTTGGACATTTCAGATAAGGCCCGATCCTTTACATTCAATTGGAATGCTTGAGTTTCCAATGTCGATTGAGTACGACCTTCTTCAACCATACGACTGAGAACTCTTGATCGACTCCGAGAAGCTACTGGAGAATTCTGCTCCTCGACAATATTTTGAACAATTCTTCCTCGTCCTCGAGAACCTCTTCCTCGTCCCCGAGCAGAAGCAGGAACACCAGACCTTTTTAAATTATCCAGTTCTTGCCTTAGTTTGGCATTTTCAACCTCTAAGAACGAGAAACCTTCATCAGTAACTGGTACTAGAGCAGTGGAAGATGATGCTGCAGATTCAAATTGAGCCAACTTTTTCTGCAAATTATTATTTTCTTGTTCCAAGATCTCGTCAATCTGACTGCAAGCTTCAACTTCACCTTTTAGGGTCATTTCCCTAATATCATATCCAGCAATGATCTTTTTATGACCTGTATCAGAAGAAAGTTGTTGATATCTATTTTCATATTCCTTGTGTAATGAAGCCATCGATTCATTGTGCTGACCTTGGAGATCTTCTAAGGAATAATGAAGTTCCTCGATCAAGTCGTAGTAGGCTACATTGTTGGCCACAGCTCGGTCGAGTAAGTCTTTCAAGTACCGATATGCCTCAATTGCCTGTTCTGAGACATCATGGCCAAGGATATCAGCAATTTCTGATCTACTAAGGTCTGTATGACCAGCCTTATAGTATTGGTGACATTGCTGCATCAGCTCGGTATCATGTGAAGATATCAGTTCCATTCTAGCAACAAACTAAAGATGAGAAAAAGACAACATTAGATATGAGCAAAGATGTATTTTATTAGATCACAAAAGGATTATATTGTTCGATTAAAAGTAATGAAAGATAGAAATGATGCCGAACAACTTCACACCTTTTCCTTGTCTCCCAAGACTTTCTCGGGAGGCTGGGATGAGGAGCTCGGTTGCTCGGTGGTAACAACGGCTTGATCGACAGGAATCTTCTCGGGAGGAGGAGGCATGGAAGAAATGTCCTCGGTGACAGAAGGTTGAGAGGCAGAGACTGGATCACCTATAGCCATAGAAGATTCATCAGAGACAGGCTCATCTTCTTCTTCTTCCACAATTGGTGGAGGAGGACCAGGGAGGTGTAGTTGGAATAGCTCGGAATCATCCTTGATCTTCAATTCCTGCAAAGCAGCTACCCAGCCATCGTGGAAGTATTTCAACTTCCCATACTGCACTTGGGAAGTCATAGCAGCAATTCCCTTATCCCAGCCTTTATCCCAGCCAGCGCTGAAGGATTTTTTAACGGCAACCTTTCTTTTCAACTTCTCCGAGGAGAGTTTTGCATCCAATTGTTCTTTTTGGACCTTGATATCTCGCAGGGTAGATAATTCTTCCTCTGCCTTCTTCAGCTTTTCATCGTATTTTTGGTGCTCGACTTCTAAACCTTTCATTTTATCCTCCAAATTCTTGGAGGTTTCAGCCATCTTCACTTTTTCAGCTTCAGCCACAGCCAGTTTTTTCTCCCAAACAGCTTTCTCCTCGACGTACTGTTGACGAGATTCCTTCACGGATTGGGCTAAACCCAACAGAGCATCATCAACATCTGACGAGGAGCTGGAAGCTTTAATAGCTTCATCTTTCTTCACAATAGTATTGAAACAGTTCACCAGCTGAAAGATGAGAAAAATAGCAAAGTCAATACAAAATGCAAGCATTCAGAGAAAGAAAGAAAAACCAGAAGTATGAGAAATTTACTGAAGAAAGGTGACGAGCAGCTAGGGATGTCAGCATATCCCTAGGAATTTTTTCATCAATACCATGGACCTCGGGTACGACCGAGCTCATTGCAGAGCTTGGAAGAATGATGTTTGGAACATCAGTACCACCAGCAGGTAGAGAAGAGGCAGTTTCAGCCAGATTAGCTGAGGATGATTTCCTCAATCTCCTCAACGGGAGATCAGCACCTTCAACCAAAGAAGTCTTGGTCGGAGAGATTGTAATTACATCTACAGGAGCACTTTTCTTGCTTGGAGCCACTGGGGGCTTCTCGGCAGCTTTGGAAGACCCAGCATCCACTTTTTTAGTCCCTTCTGGGACATCAATTTTGCTTTTCTTGGCCCCAGCAGCAGAAGAAATGTCATCAAATAGAGAAGGAGGAGCTCTTTTCTTGCCCATTCTTTGAGATAAAGGGATGTGAGAATCCGAAGAAGAATCTTCTGGAGTTGATGCTGGCTCAACAGGACGAGCAGTATAAGAGGTTGTATAGCTCTTATACTGCAGCAAATATGATGCAGACCTGATATGCTCGTCAGCAATCGTCTTATGCAAACCCCAGATAAGTTTCAGATGTTTAATATTCACTTCTGATTCCTTTGGAGTTTTTCTTTTGCTATCAACTGCAAATAAATACATAACAAGATATCGATCATACATTTTGTCAAACATGATGAAAGCATAATAAGTAAAATAAAATGAAAAATAAACATATCCCATTGCCATATGGGGGGCATTTGGGACCATTGTACACTTCATCCCCAGCTAAAGGCACATATTGCCAATTTTTTATGATCAACCCATGCTCAAAATAATCTCTATTTGAGTCAGGGAGGTTAACTACAAGAGCCCTATTCAAATACCTAGTTTTTAAATAATAAATATTATCTAGAGTAGCCCATTTATAGCAATACATAATTTCAGGGATCCCAATACGAGTCCCATGAGTTAGATTTAATTTGTGCACCCCATTAATTATTCTCCATGAATTGGGGGCTATTTTTGCAGGGACAAGATCAAAATATTGACAAAACTCAAGACACAATGGGTTTGGTGGAAAGGAAAAACCACATTCGGCAATGAAAAGACTGGGGAACCAATGTCCCTCAGCCAATCGAAAATAATCTAAAGGCTCAGAAAGAACCTCCAGAGTTACCCAAGACGGAATGGAAAAATCGGAACGAAATTTATCAACAGATTCAACAATATAAACCATACTGAATAAAAGAGATACAAAAGAAAGGAAGAAGATCTTACAGGAAGAAGGGAGGTATGTTGACAACGAACGAAAACAAAGATGAACGCACAAGAGAGAAGGAAGAATAGAAAGCTTGAATGCAGAAAATTGGAAAACGTAGAAGACGGTATGGTTACCAAAGAAGTTTAAATACTTTGCATTGGGAAGCGGCAAAAGAAATGATTACTAAAAAGAAACTACTGAACTTCCGGCGGCTAAAAGGACAAAAATTGCACAAAGATCGAAGCGCTTATAAAAAAAGGCGGAAACTGCGAAATGAGAAGGAAATTTGAATACAATGTTCCTGAAACCCAGGAAGGTCATTTAATATTGCCATATACTGAGAAAGAATGTTCCATACTCCTCAAAGTTCGAAATATGAAACATTGGGGGCTTCTGTTGATACCAAAATTAATATGCTGATGTGGACGAATAATATGAAGACACGTGTCAACCTACCTGGCACAATAGCACCGAGGAAGCTCATTCCTTCAACCATTACATATTTTCTCCGAGCAACGAGGAGGACACTCCGAGGAACCGAGATACTACATGCGCTCCGAGGAATTCCAGTGCTCCGAGGTACTCTAGCCTTCCGAGGAACTCTTGACTAACGAGTAACTAAGGCGGTCCGAGCTGCACCTCGACCCCAGCATTAATTGCCAGATCTTCAACAGTTCGATGATTCATTGAATGTTTAGGATCTTGACGCACACGCTGCATTAAATGTATTACCCTTTCATATGTATATCATTTAATGTATTGACCCTTTCATGTACAGCCTAAGGGCTATAAATACCTTGTATCAATCCCATTCAAGGGGACCGGAATTTCTTGAGAGAACATGTAATCAAGAATTCCACAAACACTCAGCAATAACATAACAGTGGACGTAGGCTTTATTCCTAGCCGAACCACTTTAAAATTCTTTGTCTTATTTATTTATCTGTGATTAAATAATTAGAGCGATCTAGTTTTTTACATCAACAATCATATAACATCGCTTAACATTTTTAATCATATGCATATGTTTCATAAATACAACATCACTCCCATAAACATTTTCACACATGTGTTTAACTACACATTTCCATATGAAATTATAAGCATTTATATTTCATAAGGAAGGTAACTCACCTTGGATTTAGTTCTAAGATTAATACCAACTACTTCCTTGGTATGGTAGTATTAGCTGCTTCCCCACCTTACGAGGATTCCTTGATTTATAGAAAAAATTTCAAAGATTTCTTCCTTAACTTTCTTCTCTTTCTCTCTCTTTAGGCAAAACTCTTGTTCTTCGCTGCATTTGCTGAACAAAGGGGATGTTTTATGAAGTTTAAGTCGGCCAAATCATCACCCACCCTCTAACCAATCAAAAAATAGCACATGGTGTGCTAATAAGACAATTGTCACTTAAGGAATGGACATAATTGCCCTTGTTTCGTACTTTCGTTATAACTTCTTGTACGAGCCTCCGTTTAACCCACCGTTTGTTGTGTTATAATATTAATTCATATATATACAACTTTCATAATTTATATTTTCCCAAAATTATAAACTAATACGCCTAATTTGGGCTTCGAACAGGAAAGTAGCAATTTACCGAAAATCTCAAAACTTTCACATTTGGCAACCAAACATTGCCAATTTCGTATCAACACCCTTATTTACTTTTATAAACATAATCATGCATTAAAAACATAATTTATGATGCATTAATCGCATAACTAATCATATGTTCTAAACATGGTATCCCCGATCATAAGCTCAATTAACACCTAATGTAAACAACACATATATCACATGAGCATGCATCCCCTAAACATGATAATTAACATGTTTAACACACATAATCAATCTATAACTTATAACTCCTAAGCTATAATTAATCATGTAATTAACCTTCCTAATCATGTTTTAGGGCCTTACAAATGTTATTAGTACAGATAAAAAAAAATGTCAATAGTACACATACACACCACCTACGCACACACACACACACACACACACACACCACCCCCACCCCCTCCCCCCACCACGACGGTGACAACTACATATTATGTTTATCAATAAAATTATGACATGAGATAATTATAATTGGAGCATAAATTTCATTATCATAAAGGGATAAATCCAACCAAGTACAGAGATTCTACAAATTAAAGTGAGAATTAAATTTAAGACTTTCTAACAACATGCATGTATATGGATTCTAACTAATGATATTCCTAAAAACATACAATTGGCAACAATTTGTGAATTTACTAAACTTTATATAATATTATCAAATTCTGTTAAAAAATTATCTAGGGTATTACCTAATTGAATTAATTTCATGAATAAAATTATTATCAATTTAAATGAAAATATTAATTATTATCCAATATTTTTGAATGAAATATTTATTTTGAATGAAAATATCAATTATTATCCAATTATTCCAACTATTATCAATTATTTATTTTGAATGTATATAATATCCAAAAATATAAATGTAAATAATATTCAAAACCCCGCCCACCCCCTCCCGATGTTTATTATCCAACTATTATCAATTATTTATAAAATTGATGTCTACTTTTAGTGTTGTGTATATATGTTAGTTGATACCATTATATTTTTAGCCTAATTAGATTCTAAGGTTATCTCAATTTATATTTTTCTTTTTCTATCTAATAATTTTCAACGTAAGAGCACAGTACATAATTCCAAACACACACGCACACCTACGCACCTACGCACACACACACACACACACACACCCCACCCCCACCCACCCCACCCTACCCCCTCCCCCCACCACGACGGTGACAACTACATATATTGTTTATCAATAAAATTATGACATGAGATAATTATAATTGGAGCATAAATTTCATTATCATAAAGGGATAAATCCAACCAAGTACAGAGATTCTACAAATTAAAGTGAGAATTAAATTTAAGACTTTCTAACAACATGCATGTATATGGATTCTAACTAATGATTTTCCTAAAAACATACAATTGGCAACAATTTGTGAATTTACTAAACTTTATATAATATTTTCAAATTTTGTTAAAATATTATCTAGGGTTTTACCTAATTGAATTAATTTCATGAATAGAATTATTATCAATTTAAGTGAAAATATCAATTATTATCCAATATTTTTGAATGAAATATTTATTTTGAATGAAAATATCAATTATTATCCAATTATTATCCAACTATTATCAATTATTTATTTTGAATGTATATAATATCCAAAAATATAAACGTAAATAATATTCAAAACCCCACCCACCCCCACCCCCTCCCGATGTTTATTATCCAATTATTATCCAACTATTATCAATTATTTATAAAATTGATGTCTACTTTTAGTGTTGTGTATATATGTTAGTTGATGCCATTATATTTTTAGCCTAATTAGATTCTAAGGTTATCTCAATTTATATTTTTCTTTTTCTATCTAATAATTTTCAACGTAAGAGCACAGTACATAATTCCAAACACGTCCTTTTTTTTTTTTTTAATTTCGTATCAATTTCGAGTTTTACTGTACATTTTTTTATCTTGAGATTCTATATTATAACGTATGTGTAAGTTCCGTCAATACCATTTCGTTTCAATTTTGTAATATTATGTTTTTTTCAAATATTTTAAAAGTTATTAAATGGGTGCCCCACCCCCTGCCCCCCTCCCCCCGCCACACACATACGCACACACCTACACACACACCCCACCCCCTGCCCCCCTCCCCCACCCGCTCCCCCACCACACACCACCACACACATATATACACACACATATACACATACATATACACACGCACACACCCCGCCCTACCCCCACCCTGCCCCACCCCGCCCCACCCCCTACCCCCACCCTGCCCCACCCCCCACACACGCACACACATACACACATATATATATACACATACACACATAAATATACACACAAACATATATATAAATGGAAGAGAGAGAGAGAGAAAATCGACCTGAAAGTAGAGAGAGAGAGAGAGCAGCGTCGAGAGAGAGAGAGAGAGAGAGAGAGAGAGAGAGAGAGAGAGAGAGGGAGGGAACGACGGTAGGGAAAAAAGAAGGGGGTAGGGTTTTAGCTGCAAATATTGTCACGGTCGTGTCAAGGTCATTGACCGTGACAAGTATTTAAATAATTGTCACGGTCATTGACCGTGACAATTCTTTGTCACGGTCGTGTCAAGGTCAATGACCGTGACATAAAACGCGTGTTTTTTTCACGGTCAATGACCTTGACAAGGCTGGCCGACTGAAAGGTGACAATTTGCCCATTTTGGTGTAGTGATCTAAGTGTACGATAGTATTGACGGTCAATTGAGTACATTAGGTGTGCGCGTAACCCATAGGCTTATAACTATGTTTGCCTCCAATATTTATTGATTTGATTTATGGTTCGAGGGTGGTATCCGAACCGACACTCCTTGATTGGGTATGTGAGGTATATGGACTTGATAACAAAGTATGCAAGTGTGCATTGCGGTGTCCAGCCCGAGAGATGTTGTATATATATATACACACTTGGATGATTTATCATACGTATGTTCAATAGTAGCGAGACATTACACCAAAAAGGCTAAATTGTCACCTTTTAGCCGGCTAGCCTTGTAACGGTCAATGACTGTGATAAAAAAAATGCGCGTTTTCTCTCACGGTCGTTGACCGTGACAAGTACATAACAACGGTTTGTCACGGTCAATGACCGTGAAAAGTCCATAAAAGAACAGTTGCCACGGACTTGTCACAGTCAATGATCGTGACAACCCTTAGAAGTTGTCACCATCAAAGACGTTGACAGGTTCGTGAAAATTATGTTAACTAAAAACCCTACTGCCTATTTTTTTTCCCACTATTTTCTCTCTCTCTCTCTCTCTCTCTCTCTCTCTCTCCCCTTTGTATATGAGTGTGCGTGTATATGAATATGTGTGTGTGTGTGTGTATAGGGGTGTGTGTTCGTGTGTGGGGGGTGGGGGTGGAGCCGGGGGGAGTCGGGGTTGGCAGTGGTGGGGAAACCCCTATTGTTATTGGGTCAATACCTCTGACTAACAATAGTTGGTGAGAAAGATCCAGGCTGACCTTGACATTGGGTCAACCTCTATTGCTATTAACCTTGGACTGGCCAGGAGTTTAATCAAATTTGGGACATTTCCTACAGACAGAGTTTCATTATCCCCCATGCCTAGGTCTAGACAGACTGAAAGGGATTGCCATAACTTGGCACTACTATTTTTCTTACTCTTCTGTTATTTTCTCCACTATGATGAACTCTTTATGATGTCTGATCTTTTGTCCTTCTTATAGTTCCTGGTTGATTTTAACCAGATGATGGAGAAGGACGACCAACTGAGGACTTCCCTTGATGAAGTGGAAGAGGCATTTGAGGGCCTAAGTCAATCTTTGGATGCTTCCGAAAAATCTTTGTAAATGAAGCATATTTGATAGGACGAGGGTTTGAAGAAGGACAATAATAGGGTCATTATAGCTGAAGGCCAAATAATGTTGCCGAGAAAAGAGATGAAGCTGACGAGAAGAAGTTGAATGATGCTAAAGACAGGGCCAAGACTGCTGAAGACAAACTTCCAGAAGACACAACTCGGGCCCAATCTGCTAAAGACAAAGTGGTCGGTTTAATTGCTGAAGTCATTTCGTTGAAGGATAAAGGAAAAATAGCTTTTAATAAGGGTTGGGAGAAATCCCTTTTTTCTTCCTCCACCCAAATTAAATTTGCCAAGAAATTTTCCTTCAAGGAAGGTTGGTCGAAAGCTCTGAAGGTGGTCGACAAAGAGTAAAACTCAAAGCTTTTCCAAAGGCATGACCCTTTTACTCCTCCAAACCTAGATGAATAGTTTGATGGCGAGGAGGGGTCTGAAGAGTCTTCTATGATACCCATTGATACTTCAATGGTTCCCAATGCTAGTGTCGACCAACCTGCTGCCAACCAAGATAAGGAGAATATCTAACAGGTTTACTTTTTTTATCTTTTCTTTCTTGATGACGTATCAAATCTTCTACTTCAGCGATTAATCAATGAAAGAATAACATTTCTTGTCTCAAATCTTTTTTCCTTTGAATGGTCTATATTTCTTGCTGATTTATTATTTTGTGTCGCGTTTTCATCCGGATTTCCTCCACAACCTCATATACTCGTGACTATCCAGTTTGATGCTAGGAAGAAAGCCACTGTTTATGCTGAATCTGACCTACTTAGGTAATGCAAAAATCTCTTTGAAGCTGTCCATGTTCTTTTGTTTGAGGAAGATTTATCAAGGTTGCCTGGCCCAAATGTTTCTGATTAAGTGAAGGAGTCTTACATTTATCTCCATTGCCTTTCGAATAGGGATGTATCTAATAATGCTACATATTACAAAATGATTGAGCAATAATAAGAAGATCACAAAATGTCCTTGGCTTTACTTCACTCTGATTACAAAGCTAAATACAAAGCGCTAAGTGAATGCTGAAGTTTTAACAAGAAGCTGAAAGATATTACTTCTACTTTGAACAAGAAAGAATGGTCTCTGAAATAAAATCTGGAGAGTTCTTGATCAATTGCTGCAATATTGGTGAACTTGATAGCTTAAAGAGATCAGCTACTATTGGTCCTGATAAGTGTGCTTCCTTTTTAGAGAATAAAAATGCAAGACTATTGGAATAACTAGAAGCATTAAGAAAAAGACTAAACCTGGGCAAACTTATGGGCAAATGACAGTTGTTCGACCAACATATGAGGAAGAAAGATCTAAAACAATGATTTTCGACCAGACTATCTAGTTGACGGCCAAAGATACTGCTACTATCGACCAAGCTGCCCAGCTGAAAGTTAAGGATATTGATATTTTTGACCAAGCGGCCCGACTGAAAGCTAAAGATAATGTCCTTAAGAAACTTGAACAACAAGTGGAGAGGTTTAACCTAGGGATGTTTGGATGGATGGTTACAATGAGACCTTAGCCCACATGGATGATCATATTTGTCAAAGAAATTGTGAAGGCTATAAATGGGGATGGACCAACTTGCTAATTTTGATGAAGTATGATCAAAACAGTGACTTGTGTCACTGGAATGACGCAGGTCTCTTGTACTGTGATAAACCTCCATTCAAATTGGATGCAAAATGGATTCCTCCCAATGCCATTCCCCAATTCCTGATAACTAAGTATTTAGGGGATTATGGTCTTCATGATGAATGTGAAATAATTTGCCATCCTAATTTGCTTAATTGCCCGAGGAACAGTAATAGACAAATTTTAAGAGATTTCAACTCAATAAATTCTCCCCATACCTTAGATGACCCTCCTGCTAGAATGGACAAGGCATAAGGAAAGCTTCCAGCTGAATAACTTTACCCGTTTTGTATTGCATTTTACTGTTGTAATACATTTTGTTCACTGAAACGAAGATCTTTTCAATGAAGTCATTTTTTATTAAGTTCCCTTTATTCGAGCTTATGGTTGTTATTAAAAAATTTCCTCACTAGGTCACATATATAAAGATTAGTTAATCAACTTATAGACTAAATAACATGCTTAAATATTTAATTTATGACTCATGTTTGAACCATGTATACGACCTTAGATTTGACTAATGCACTTAGATAAAAATGTAAACAACTTTATTGTACTAAGTTGTATCATTTGTTATCAGTGGAGACAAAGTGTATTACGAATGTATAATTATTTTGGTATTTTAACCTAGTCAGGTAAAACTTCTAATTAAGAAATTTTACTGACTTCTTGTTCGTGACTTGCCGAGGACAAATCATACATGAAGTTTAACTTTTCTGAAGTTCGAAAAGTTTGGAAATTTTTGAACCAAGCTATGTCGGCGAGGAACTTTTTAAGAACTTTTCTGAAGTTGGGAAAGTTTGAAACTTTGAATTAAAATTGAAATTTCTCATTAATTCAATTTTGGTTATGGTGTAGCCACCATACTCCAAAAAAACAAAGCACAAAAGGGATGTATAAAGGAGAAAATATGAAATTTCATTAACTTGAATAAGCCGTTACATTAAGGACATAATTTTTAAACTGAATTACTCATAATACTTGTGTACATGGTCTGCATTCCAGGGATGCTTAAACTCTTCCCCATCAAGAGTTTCCAAGCGATAAGTTCCTGATCGGATAACTTCTGAGATACGGTATGGACCATGCCAATTAGGCTCCAACTTGTTGTTCTTCTGGATTACTTTCTTAAGTAGCATATCTCGTTGCTTCAGGTTGGTCGTCTTGACCCTTCAATTGTAAAACCTTATAGTTCTTTGTTGATAGGCAGCCACCCAAATAGGAGCATCTTCTGGGACTTCTTCTATCATGTACAGATAAAGGGGCCTCATGAGGTCACTTTGAGGGTATTCAAATTTCAAAACTCTATGAGTTGGAAAACCTATTTCCACTGGTACCATTTCCTCAGTGCCAGAAGCTAACATGTATGGGGTGTCTCCGGTTGCTGTTCTGGGAGTAGTCCTATATGCGGTATGGACACTGTGAAGTTCATTAATCCAGTTTCCTTTTGCTTCATCTAGTCTTTTCTTCAACCCACCTAGTAGGGTTTTATTAGTGATTTTTTTCTGGCCATTGGACCGTGGATGCCTAGGTGCTGAATGAATTTTCTTGATGCCTGATTGAATATAATACTCTTCAAATTCTTCATTGTCAAATTGAGTGCCACGGTCAATGATAAAGGTTTAAGGCATGTCATATCGAAAAAAAATATGCTTCCACATGAATTGGAACACTCTCTGATAAGGCATATCAACTAGGGACTAAGCCTGCACTTATTTGATGAAATAATTGATAGATACAACTAGGTACTTGAATCTTCCTTTAATGGTTGGCAATGGCCTGCTCAAGTCAATTACACATATAACGAAAGGTGATTAGGCATAAATTCTTCCCAATTTATCCCTTTAATTTAGTTACTTTTAGCACTTTGAACAATGTAATAAATTTGACTTTATCTCATAATCTTGCTACTGACTTATCCTAACGAGTACATCGAGTTTCTGGTATTTCGTACTAATTTTGTAGGTATTTGATGTCAATTAAAGAAAGAAACCGAAAGAATTAAGAAAGAAAAGAAGGAAAGTCAAAAGGGAAAAATTATAATTTCTACCCGGAATTTGGATGAGGCACCTAAGAGAAGTTGAAGATATCAAGTTCACGATCACGTAGGAAGAAACGAAACCTCAATCGGAATCCCGGTGTGAAAGTTATGAGCAGTCAAAGTCTGAAGGAAAAAGTCAAAGAAGCCCGGACCGATCCGCATTGCCAAAGTCCAGAGAACCCTGGACCGAAGACGAACCGAAGCTGAAAGAAATTAAAAGAATCGATCCACCCAAGAATTAAAAGAACTGATCCGAATTTCAGGCAGACCGAACCGCGGGAGGATCGAACCGGTCCGACTATCGAGTTTTAATTTTCTAAACTTCCTCTAATGGAGAGTCCTAGTGCAGCTAAAATTCTTGGAGTTTTGTAGGGTATTTAAACCCGTTTTATTATCATTCTTAGTACGGAGAATTTAGCTAATTTTCCATTATTTCTGTAAAAACCCTAGTTTGAAGATTGATTACAAAATTAAATTCCAAGATTGAAGATTGTTCAGATTTCAGTGATTACCAGTAATTATAGTTAATGCTTTGTGTGCTTTGGTAAGATTAGTGAGTAAGTTCCTCTATTTAATTTCCCATTTACATCATTCCTCAATTTGTCCTTAGTTTAATCATGACTTCCTGCAATTCTAAAATTGTTTTCATTACTTTCATCATGGTAGGATAGACTTTTAAAGGTCGGGATGCATGAACCCAACCTGATGTGTTAGTTGTATGTTCATAAAATTAATCCTTTAAATTTAATGGGTTGATTATGACCGTATTGCATAGAAACGCGACAATTGTAGATCTTTAGATCTCATTTGCTTTCAGGTAACCGGGATGCTTTAGAATACAATTCGAGTGTAAATATTGAAATACCGATTTACTCGTCCTCTGATTAAGTATGATGCGGGATTGAACCTCATATACGTAATTCTTGGGAGTACTAAATTATAGGTCTAATTAATCATTTAAATTTACGATTAGTTTTATAACATCAATACACTAGGTTTGGGGGATTGTATTTCCGTCCTGTTTTTCTCATCATACAGTTTGAAGTTTTAAATCATTCCTCATCAGTATTTTAGGTAATTTAGAATAGTTGCATTTCTTTCATAATTGCATCTAGTGTAGTTGTTCCACAAATCAAATCACCTTTTCCTTTTTCTTTAGAGTCAGAGTTAGGATTCATTCATCTGTCCAACGTCGTTACAATTCTTTTGTCCTATTTTCCTGTGGATACGATCTCGACTTACCGGGTTTATTATTAACGCGATAGGCTTGCACTTGAGCCTAGAGAGTACGCACTTCTGAGACACATTCTTAGTCGCGTCAAGTTCTTGGCGCCGTTGCCGGGGAATTGGGTAGAGTTAGCATTAGATCGAGTCAATCTAAACTTTGACCAAAAATCTACAAAAATCCAAAAACATTAAAAAAAAGTCAAAAAGCACAAAAAGATTTATCATCATCTCTTATAAGCTATTAATGAAAAATTATGAACTCACTCCAACTCCCAATAATACTCTAACCCACATTCACGAAAACCCGATTGTTGAGTACGATCCTTATAGCCCTCACAGTCCTAACGCTCCTCAGTTATGGGTTCCACATCCCACACCGTCACACTCAATCTCAAATAACACGCTGTTTTCCTTCTTAGGACACACTTCACAGAGCACTCCAAGTATACCAAGTGAGGATACCGAATCTTTGAGAGAGAGAGACATGTCACAACACGATAGTGTAGCCACTGACGAGGGAGAGGCCCCATATCGCCCTTTGAGAGACGTCTTATATCCCAAGCGCATTGTCACTCTGGGATGCATTTTACTCCCGTACAATGCTGGGAAATTTCTCTTTCAGAATGGGATGATCCAGATACTTCCCACTTACCATGGAATGGATTCAGAAAAGCCATATGCCCACATTATGGAATTTGAGGAGAGGTGCGAGACTCTCAGTGATCAAACTTGCACAAAAGATGTACTCCGCCTCAAACTCTTTCCATTGTCGCTAAAGGATAAGGCTAAGACCTGGCTATGGTCTTTACCTCCAAACTCGATTTCAGCATGGAATGAGTTACAATCCAAATTTCTCAAGAAGTTATTTCCTCCACATATAACGAATTCCATCAAGGATCAAATTCAAACATTCTGACATTTAGAAAATTAGTCATTCGAATGATGCTACGAGCGTTTCAATGAGTTAATTGCCTCGTGTCCCCATCATGGTTGTGATAAAACGCAAATCATTTCCTTTATCTATAATGGGCTGAACATTAACTCCAAGCAACTCGTTGAGACTATGGAAAGTGGTCCGTTTGTCGACTTAGACCCTCACGATGCTAAGTTTCACCTGAGGTATGTCACCGAGACTACCCAATCCTGGGATACATCTGACCCTAATGCTCAAAATCGAAATTGTCAAGTGACCATCACTCTATCTCCGTCCGGCCTATTTCATGTAGAAAGGAATTCTATAGCGAACAGTCGACTCGATAGGCTTGAGAAAGGACTGCGAGACCTACGTGGGGAATGTGGAAGAGGACCAACTGGATCCATCCCAAACCCTGTTGAGAAGGTGTGTGAGATTTGTGAGGCGGTCATTCAATTAAGGAATGCTCGACTATACCCGCCTACAAAGTGATGCTTCAAGAGCAAGTCAGTGGCATAGGAGGCTTTAAGGGTAATTTCGGTGCCCCGCACAGAATTCCTACAACCCTTTATGGAAAAACCACCCTGGTTTTAACTATGGGCAACAACATGCTACGATGAATCCTAATTCACATGTTGCCCCTCCTCCACCACCTCATTTTCAATAAGCTCCACACATGCAAAGACATGTGCAAGCACCACCACCTCAAGGAGCATACATCCCTCCACCGTGGTGAAGTCTCGAGGATACGATCAACCACTTTATCAATACCCAGACTGAAACTAATGCTAGGCATGAGCGCATGATGAACGACATGAATGCGAACGTTGAGTATCCAAGAGAAGGGAAAGTTTCTTGCTAGGGATAAAGACCACCCTAAGGTCAAACTAGTGTTAGCTCCACCTCGATAGAACATCAGGAGCAATGTCAAGATGTGACCACTCTTCGTAGTGGGAGAGTCGTTGATTTATCACCTACCCCACACGACGCAACCAAAGACAAGGAGATTTCGCCCGACACGAAAGAGGTCGAAGATGTCCCCTTGAATGAGAGTGAGAAAGAAGACACAAGTGAGCCCGAGATAGTAGTGAAACCACCCATCGCGACACTTTTTACTCAAAGGTTAATTCCTTCCCATAAAGGAAATCCCCGTGATGAAGTGCTAGACGTGCTAAAGCAAGTAAAGTTGAATTTACTTTTCCTCGATGCCATTAAGCAAATTACAGCTTATGTAAAAGTCATCAAAGACTTATTGACGATAAAGAGGAGGATGGAGGTAAAGAAAAATGTCTTCCTAGCACAGAACGTGAGTTCCATCCAACTCAATGATCTCCCACCCAAATTCAAAGATCCCGGTGCACCCACTATTTCCTGCATCATTGGAGAAAATAAAATTAAGAAAGCCTTACTTAATTTGGGAGAAAGTGTCAATATTCTCCCTTACGCCATCTATAGGAAACTTGATTTGGGCGACATCAAGCCCACAAAGGTCACTCTCCAATTAGCAGATCGAACTATGAAGATCCCAAGAGGCATAGTTGAGGATGTGATCGTCCAAGTTGACACTTTCTACTTCCCGATAGACTTTGTCATTTAGGACACGGAGCCCTCATTCACCTCGAGCAATCATGTTCCCATCATTCCTGCGTGCCCTTTCTTAGCTACGGCTAACACAATCATCAATACTCGGAATGGGCGAATGAAACTCACTTTTGGGAACATGACTTTAGAGACTAACATCTTCCATATCGCCCAATAAACGGGGGAAGAAGATGACCTTCACGCGGTGAGTCTAATAGACGAGGTCGTAGAGGATTATTTCGAGGAAACTTATTGTGGAGACGGCTTAGGGCCCTGTTTAGTGTCGAGTCACGAGAATGAGGGGACGTACACCACATTCGAGAGGGAGGTTGAGGATTTCAGAGAGTTATTTAATAAGACAGCGTCGGACGAGGACGCGAGAGATGTAAGTTGGGTTTCTAGATTTGAGGAATTACCCCCGAGGGATACACGTATGGTTTCCTCCAACGAAAAATTTCCAACCCTCGAATTGAAGAAACTCCCATATTAAATATGCATACCTAGGAGAGGATGAGACATTTCTTGTTGTTGTCTCCTCTAGCCTAGACGAAGAGCAGGAGGGTAAATTGCAAGAGATTATGAGGAAGCACCAAAGTGCCTGCATTGCTGATTTGAAAGGGATAAGTCCTTTGATTTTCACCCACAAGATCCATCTCGAAGAGGAGATCAAGCCCTTGAGAGAAATACAAAGAAGGCTAAACCCTAATATGAAAGAAGTGGTGAGGACCGAAATAATTAAGCTATTGGATGCCGGGATTATCTACCCAATCTCGGATAGCAAGTGGGTGAGCCCTATGCAAGTTATCCCGAAGAAGTCGGGCATGACAGTGATTGAGAATGCTAAGGGAGAGCTAGTTCCCCAACGTACCACCACCTAGTGGCGCATTTGCATTGATTACCGAAAACTCAATGCGGGAACTAGGAAAGACCATTTACCCTTGCCATTTATTCATCAGATGCTTAAGAGAGTAGCAGGCCACCCTCACTATTGCTTTCTTGATGTTTATTCCGAATATAACCAAATTGAGGTAGATGTACCTGAGCAGGAGAAAACAACCTTCACTTTCCCTTTTGGTACGTTTGCCTACAAACGTATGCCATTTGGCTTGTGTAATGCACCCGCGACCTTTCAAAGGTGCATGTTGAGCCTATTTAGCGACATGGTCGAGAGATGAGTTGAGGTGTTCATGGACGATTTCAGCATTTTTGGCACCTCTTTTGATCTTTGTCTTGAAAAACTAGAAAAAGTACTTGCCTGGTGTGTGGAAAAGAACTTAATGCTGAATTGAGAGAAATGCCACTTCATGGTCACCTTGGCCACATAGTTTCATCCAAGGGGATAGAAGTTGATAGAGCTAAGATAGATGTCATAGCCGATCTACCCCCACCAAAATTGCTCAAAGATGTGCGCTCCTTCTTGGGCCACGCGGGGTTTTATCGAAGGTTCAATAAGGATTTTAGCGCCATTGCTAGACCCTTAAGCAACCTACTTATGAATGACAACCCATTTGAGTGGACAGAATCATGCCAAAGTGCTTTTGTTAAACTGAAAACTATGCTTGTGTTCGCCCCCATCATGCAAGTTTCGGATTGGTCTTTACCATTTGAACTTATGTGTGATGCTAGCGATTACGCGATAGGGGATGTTTTGGTCCAAAGATAAGACAAACAGGCTTATGTCATCTACTACGCTAGCCGGACTCTTATCGGACCACAACTCAATTACTCCACTACCGAGAAGGAGTTGCTAGCGGTAGTCTTTGCTCTTGACAAATTTTGGTCTTTCCTTATCGGTTCTCCCATCACGTGCTTCACCGACCACGCGGCATTGAAATACCTACTTGCAAAGAAAGATGCAAAGTTGCGCCTCATAAGGTGGATCCTACTCCTACAAGAGTTTAATCTATCCATTAAAGATACGAAAGGAGTAGAAAACGTCGTTACCGACCACTTATCATGGCTTTCATCCGACGTACCTAGTGATCCCATACCCATAGACGAATACTTTTCGGATGAGCAACTCTTTGCTACCTCTTCTTTACCCTGGTTTGCAGATATAGTGAACTACCTTGTCACGAGAGTCGTCCCTCCCGACTGGATACCGCAAGATAAGAAGAGGTTTATTACTTGGTCACGCATGTTTTTCTGTGATGATCCCTTCTTGTTTAAATATTGCACCGACCAAATCGTATAACGATGCGTACCGAATGACGAGATCCCAAAAGTCATCCATTTTTGTCATTCAGAAGCTTGTGGAGGCCACTTTTCGATAAAAAAGACGACCGGTAAAATTATGCAATGCGGTCTCTATTGGCCCCCAATATTCCGGGATGTGAACGATGCTTGTAAATCTTGAAATAGGTGCCAACGGATGGGAGCTATTACCCAATGAGACATGATGCCTCTTACCCCCATACTCATTATTGAGATCTTCGAGTGTTGGGGTATTGACTTCATGGGCCCTTTCCGCCCGTCCTTTAATTTCCTATACATTCAAGCCGCGGTAGACTTCGTTTCTAAATAGGTGGAAGCTATAGCTACCAAGACAAATGACAACAAAGTGGTGATTAAGTTCCTGCAGGAACACATACTTTCCCTCTTCGGTGCTCTGAAAGCGATAATTAGTGATAATGGCACGCACTTTTACAATATGCGATTCGCGAAGTTCATGAGAAAGTATGGTGTCGTTCACAAGGATGGAATGACTTATCACTCACAAACGAATGGGCAAGCCGAACTAGAGAATCGGGAAATCAAGAACATTCTCAAAAATACCGTTAATCCTACCCGGAAAGATTGGTCACTTAGATTGAATGATTCGCTATGGGCCTATCGTACCGCATACAAAAATTCGCTTGGCCTGTCCCCTTTCCCTTTGTGTATGGAAAACCTTGCCATCTTCCCGTGGAATTAGAGCACAGGGCGTATTGGGCAATTAAGGAGTTAAACAATGCCATGGATAAGGCCGATGAAGCTCGCAAGCTTCAAATAAATGGTCCCTTCGACGCAAAGAGTTTCTTCCCGGATAAAAAGTGCTTCTTTATAACTCTCGGGTTCATTACTTTCCGGGAAAGTTGCTGTCAAGATGGTCTGGCATGTTCGTTGTGATGAATGTTTTCCCTCACGGTGCTGTTGAGTTAGACGATTTGAAAGGGGTAAATATATTCAAAGTAAATGGACAACGCCTAAAGCCATATCTGGAGGCGTGTGTGGAAGAAGTCGACACCGTTTGGTTGTCGAACCCCGTTTATAGGGTAGAGTGAGCTGCTACAGTGAGGTCGTCGCACCCCCGATGCATATGGGGTGAATTATTGTGTATAGTAGATGAGAGTCATGTGAGTAGTGAGAGTCCATAGGATTAGGGTACAATAAGGTGAGAGCATTCACACGTTTCGGGAAATCGAGTCAAGTTGCGTTGATCATAGACATCGAGAGGATTTTGAATCCAAACTGATAGGGAGAATGATGAGAATTGAAAACTTTCGGAGAAGAGCAATCGCAATTCAGTTAGGGGAAAATCCATCCCAATACAAGAATCCAGATCGGTTCCTTTAATTTTGAGCCGGACCGGTCCGCCCCGGACCGGTTCCTGTATTTTATAGGCAGATCGATCCGGCTATTGAAAAGTTCGAAGATTAAAAGACCGGACCGGTCCGCTTTCTGCAGATTTTTTTTCCCTATTCCCTAGGTGCACCCCTTTCTCCCCAATCCCTATCCTTCCCTCCCAATTCGTCTCCCCATAACCAACCCTTTAATTTCCCTCCCAAATACACTCCCTTTTTCCCTCCAAACCCTTTCCCTCCATTTCCCAAACCCTACCCACTCCTCCCCTATAAATACCCACCCATAGCTTCTACTTTTCTTCACACCTTCAACCACTTCACTCATCTCTTCTCTCTCCCTAATTTTTCAGCAACCTCTCCTAGTTATCATGGCCCAATGACCCACCCCCATCAAATACGACTCTACCGACATCCTCCCCTCCGGCCATGGTGCATTTCGTTCCCACCAAGAGGAGCGGTGGTGCAATCAGTTCTTTGGTCCGGATCGCAAACTCCATATGGAGCGCGCTGTCCAATGGATAGGTCTGCCCAATTCTGTCACGCCCTCTTCATGAATATGGGTTGGTGTCAATTCCTTAACCAACTGTACAAGGAGGTTTAAGCAACTGAGGTTCGACCTTTCTATGGCTCCCTTGTTCGGACTGGCCAATTCGAATCTCAAGCATATGTTGATGGCACCGTCATCCCTTTTTCGTTGGCCCTTCTCACGGCTAAGTTTGTCTAATACGACGTTCCCGATGTTCAAGATTTCACCTACCCAAGGAGCTGATTATGGAGCGCATTGCTACCGATGTTGCATGGAGAGGGAAAACTATCGCCGTTGGCCGTCTTAACGAGAAAGCACGCCTCACCTTCCAAATAGTGTGTGCAAATTTTTGCAGACGTCCAACGATTCAGCGATGCATCCCCGTCAGGCCACATTGACCTACTACCTCTTCGATCCCAGCACTTCCATTAACCAGTACCGCACTCTCTACGCCGACATCATGGTTGCGACCCTGGATGAGAAACGTGCAGCACCACTTTCATATGCACGTTTGATTACCTCCATCCTCAAGGACGCTGGAATTGAAGCCTCGCTTGATCGTACTCGCCTTCCCGGTCCTTTTGGATAGGGAACCTGCACACGGAGCACCAAATAGCTAGCCATCCTTCGGGCGAGGTGGGGAAGTAATAACGGGGACGATGTTGCCTCGAGTGAGGACGAGGAACAGGAAGAAGAAGAAGCAGCAGCAGCTGATGTGGAGATGGAGATGGGTGACGTAGGCGCGGATGAAGAGTCGGCCGAAGAAGAAGAAGACCCAGATTTTGAATGGGCGGGTAGTGACCTCACTAACCGTATGTCGGACCTTGAGACGAGATTAAACAACTTTTTGACCGACTACCGTCGCGATACCAGCATGATGTTTCGTTTCCAAGCGGATATGTACCGACGCCAAGGGGACCCGAACGAGTCATTTCCATCCGACTTCTATGACCCATATGGCCCTGATGTGCCCAGCTCTTCCCAACCACCGCCCCAATGAATCTTTGTTTGGTTATGACAGTTTTTAGTAGTTTCCCTTGTCCACATGTTGTATGCTCTTTGTTGTTTTTGTACCACAATCCTGTTTTATAAAAACCTGCATTTTCTCCATTTGTTTGTTTTATTTATTGCACTTCTTATTTTGCCTTGTTTAGATTCTAGTCCTTTTTGCTTGAGGATAATGAAAAAGTCTAAGTTAGGGGGGGGGGGGGGGGGGTCACAAGTGCGTATTTCTAAAACTTCACAAATTTTCAAAAATGCCCAAAAATCTCAAAAAAATCATAAAATTTTGAAAAATACAAAAATATTTTTGTTCAAAATAAATAAAAATTGGAATTCAAATTTTACAAAAATATCATTAAAAGTCGGCGTAAAGTCACAAGTTGTAAAATTCAAATACACAAAGCCGAAATTGACTAAAGATGGAAATTATGCGAAAATTGATGACTTAACGAATAAGTGTGGAGATTAACAAACTCGGTGAGATTCGAGCCTTTCATCTTTGTGAAAATTATAAATCAATTCGAGTTAATTGTTGACTCAAAGTTCTTTTCAGCGTCTAAAAAGTCGTCGAGGATCTCAATCCTTTCATTTTGATCGGTTTTGATAAATGTGTGTGATATTGCCGTACAAACCGCCCTACAAATCTTTAAATTAAGTTAATCTCAAGACGCATATGGTAATGCAATTAGTATTTTGGACAATGAAGTAGGACATCATTTGTTACCTAAAAATATTGGCTATAAAAAGTTGTGAAAAATTATCCCTTTGATAACCAAAATTGAGCCGAATAACAGTTATCCTTTTCGTTTGGCACCTCGAAAAACCCAAGTAGCCTGGAATTGAGAAAAGGGAATATTCAGTAAAGTCCGAAAAGTGCATAAAAAGGGGCAGCAAAAAATATACATGCTCAATAAAAATAGCAAGAAAAGAAAAGAAGTGAAAAATAGAAAAATAGAGAAAAAGAAGAAAAAAATGTGCAATAGCCCGGAAAAATGACAAATGGACATCTTAGATGACTTTTCCAATTCCAATCTTCCTTACCATTTTCATTTTACCCAATATACCTCAAAACCCGAAAAAGTCCTAACCGAGTCCGAATTGAAAAATTGGTTACCGCGTGGAGAGCTAATACACCAAAAGATAATAAGAGAGATAATGCCTGAATAAGAGGCAATGTTCTAGTTTTAAAATCGTAATTCGTTGATGAAATCCTATCACTATAAAATTTCCGTCTTTCTACTTGTGTGCGTGACTTCGCGTTCATTATATTTACTCTTTATATCACGCATACCGAGAGAATAGACACATTCCGAGTGATTCGTTTGAGAGAGCATCCCGTGAGCATTTGAAATCAAAATGAATTTTCGGATAAGTAACGTAATGGTCAATCGGTGGAAATTAGTGGTTAAATTTTCGGCTTCGCACACACGCAGTATGATTTGAGACTATTGAGCATGACTTGATGATGAATATTTTCTGGGAAAGTTTGATTTATACAATTTTTGCGTATGTTGAAAGTTCTTTGAGTCGAATTTTGTGGGTATATTCACTGCAAATCCTCACGAGACATAACTCGCCCTACTAGGGTGACCTAGGAGTTTAAAGGCTTGTTGCATACGCTAAATACAATCGCTTGTCCGCGAAAAAGATATTATATCCCAATGAAATGATTTTCAAGAGTGGAGCCTTGCTAGGATTCTTTTACATTACTCGGGACGCCCAAAGTTCTAAGTTAGGGGGGTTTGATTAGGCATAAATTCTTCCCGATTTGTCCTTTTAATTTAGTTGCTTTTAGCACTTCAAACAACATAATCGATTTGAATTTATCTCATAATCTTGCTACTGACTTATCCTAATGAGTACATCAAGTTTTTGGTATTTCGTACTAATTTTGCAGGTATTTGGTGTCAATTAAAGAAAGAAAGAAACCGAAAGAATCGAGAAAGAAAAGAAGGAAAGTTAAATGGGAAAAATTATAATTTGTACCTGGAATTCGGATGAGGCACCTAAAGAGAAGTTGAAGATATCAAGTTCACGAGCACGTAGGAAGAAATGACACCTCAATCGGAATCCCGATGTGAATGTTATGAGCAGTCAAAGTCTGAACGAAAAATTCGAAGGAAGCTCGGACCAATCCGCATTGCCAAAGTCCAGAGAACCCCGAACCGAAGACGAACCGAAGTTGAAAGAAATTAAAAGAACCGATCCGCTCCGGATCGATCCGCCCAAGAATTAAAAGAACCTATTCGGATTCCAGGAAGACCGAACGGTGGGATGACCGGACCGGTCCGACTGTCGAGTTTTAGTTTTCTAAACTTCCTCTAATGGAGAGTCCTAGTGCAGCTAAAATTCTTGGAGTTTTGTAGGGTATTTAAACCAGTTTTATTATCATTCTTAGTATGGATAATTTAGCTAATTTTCCATTCTTTCTGTAAAAACCCTAGTTTGAAGATTGATTACAAAATTTAATTCCAAGATTGAAGATTGTTCAGATTTCAGTGATTACTAGTAATTGTAGTTAATTATTTGTGTGATTTGGTAAGATTGGTGAGTAAGTTCCTCTGTTTAATTTCCTGTTTACATCATTCTTCAATTTGTCCTTAGTTTAATCATGACTTCCTGCAATTCCAAAATCGTTTTCATTACTTTCATCATGGTAGGCTAGACTTTTAAAGGTGGGGATGCATGAATCCAACCTGATGTGGTAGTTGTATGTACATAAAATTAATCCTCTAAATTTAATGGGTTGATTATGATCGTACTGCATAGAAACGCGACAATTGTATATCTTTAGATCTCGTTTGCTTCCGGGTAATCGGGATACTTTAGAATACAATTCGAGTGTAACTATTGAAATACCGATTTACTCGTCCTCTGATTAAGTATGATGCGGGCTTGAACCTCATATACGTAATGCTTGGAATTACTAAATTATGGGTCTAATTATTCATTTAAATTTATGATTAATTTTATAACATCAATACACTAGGGTTGGGGGGTTGTATTCCCGTCCTGTTTTTGTCATCATATAGTTTAAAGTTTTAAATCATTCTTCATCATTATTTTAGGTGATTTAGAATAGTTGCATTTCTTTCATAATTTCATAATTGCATCTAGTGTAGTTATTCCACAAATCAAATCACCTTTTCCTTTTTCTTTAGAGTCAGAGTTAGGATTCATTCATCTGTCCAACGTCATTCCAATTCCATTGTCCTATTTCCCTGTGGATACTATCCCGACTTACCGGGTTTATTACTAATGCGACAGGCTTGTACTTGAGCCTAGAGAGTACGCACTTCTAAGACACATTCTTAGTCACATCAAAAGGCCATGGAGATGTGATAGGTATTAGTCTCGATCCTGGTTTTTTGTGTATGGTGGCAAACTTCTGGCATTTATCATATTTTTGGGTGAAAGTAACAGAATCTACTTTCATAGTTGGCCAGTAGTAACCTTGCATAGTTATTCATTGTCTTAAAGACCTCCCAACTATATGAGCTCCACGTTATCCTTCATGCACCTCATTGGTAAAATCATTCACTTTGTTTGGATGAACACAACGAAGTAAAGAAATAGTTAATCCTGGTCTGTATAGGACACCTTTTTCTAACACATAACTGGCTACTTTGTACCTAATCTTCCAGGCTTCCTTTTGGTCAGCTGACAATGTTCCTCGCTTAATATACTCTCTAATCGATTCTATCCATGAGGAACCTAACTGCACTTAGATGACAGCAATTTCCATCCCATCAATGCTTCTATGAGACAAAATCTCCACTAGGATTGTTCATTTGAGTTTTATTGGAGTTACTGAGGCACGCCGAGTAAGAGCGTCTGCTCGAGCATTCTCAAGTTTGGGAATCCTCACTATTCTGACTGAAGTGGTCAATGAAATGACTTTCATTGACCTTTTATGATATCTCATCATAGTTTACCCTTTGACACTGTAAATTTTATGCATTTGATTAACAATCAGCTTTGAATCACTATATACCAATACCTAGTCGGTAACCCGTGATGAAGACAATTCCAGTCTTATGATCAATGCTTCATATTTGGCCTCATTGTTAGAAGACTTGAATTCTAATCTCAGAGCATATTCCACATCCAAGTTATCTGGTGTGTTGATGATGAGGCCTGCTCCACTTCCAGTAGCACATGATGATCCATCTACAAATAGCTGCCACGTTGGAATGTCATCAGATAATTCTTCTTTTTCCATTACTCAATGCTTGAACATGTTCTTGCTTTGTCGCACTTTTTCTTGAGCAGCTAATGAATCAGGTTGATCAGCCACAATCTCTATTTTCTTTTTAACTAATCTATCTTCCGTAGAAGTCTTCTTGGTTGGCAAACATAGATTATGTTGCTCACCTGAATATGTGAATTTGACGATAAATTATGTCACTGCTTGGCCTTTTATTTCAACTCTAGGCTCATAAATAATTTCGTATTCTCCCAATTTAACTACCCAATACATTATCCTTTTAGACTTTTTTGGTTTGTGCAGTGCTTGTCGTAAAGGAAAATCCGTGTAGACCATAAAGGTGTGGGCTTTTAAATGTGGCCTCATCATCCTATAGGCTTCAACAAGAGCTAGGGCTAACTTCTCCAAACTTGGATACCTAACTTTGGCTCCTCAGAATGCCTTGCTAGTATATTATACTGGCCTTTAAACTCCCCCATCTAGTCAGAATAAAGTTAAACTATCAGCCGACTCTGAAACAACAAGTATAAATAGAGTTTTTCTCCCATATCTAGCCGAGAAAGGAGTGGGGGATAACCCAAATACTTCTTCACCTCCAAGAAGGATTTATCACATTCATCATTTCGCTAAAAGGTTTTTCTAGGAACCTTGAAGAATGGAAGTCACTTATTAATTTCTCAGGAGATAAAATGGTTCAATGCAACTACTCTTCCTATTAGTTTTTGAACTTATTTCTATCATTCGGGGACTGCATTACAAGCAAGGCTTTAATATTATAAGGGTTTGCCTTTATTCCCCTTTGATTGATAATGTATCTTAGGAACATTCCTTCTTATACCTCAAAGATGCATTTGGTTGGGTTAAGCTTCATTTGGTGCTTTTCTAATTGATCAAAGGTTTGAGTTAAGTTCGTAATATGGTTGACAACATGTTTTCTCTTGGTGAGCTGGTCATCTACGTAGACCTCCATGCTTTTGCCGATCTGATTTTTAAAAACCTTGTTCACTAATCTCTGATAGGTAGCTCCAGTCTTCTTTAACCCAAAGGGCTTGACATTGTAATTGTAAGTTCCTTAGCTAATAATGAAGGAAGTGTTTTCCTTATCTTCAGGCTTCATCTTAATCTGGTTATAACTAGAATAAGCATTGACCAATTGATCAATCCTTGGTAAAGGAAAGTGATCTTTTGGACATGCTCTATTAAGATCAGTAAAATCTATTATTTTTCGTCTTGACCATAACCACATTATCCAACCAACTAGGTTACTTAACATTTTCAATGAACTGTGCTTGCTTCAATTTCTCAACTTATTCCTGAATTATTTCTTCTCAGGGCTGAAGACTCTTCACCTTTGCTTGATCGGCTTGGAGCCTTGATAAATATTAAGCTACTGGCACATGAAATTCGGATCAATTCCCGGCATATCTTCATGGTTCTAAGAGAAAACTTATTTTCTTTCTCTAAGGAATGTAATTAATTATTGTTTAAGAAAAATGGATAGCCAAGAATCGATCTGGGTGGTTCTTTCTGGCTTCTCTCCATCCAACACAATAGCTTCAGTTTCTTCCATAACTTATCCCTTTACTTGTTTTTCTTCTTCACGGGGATCTAGCGTGTCGATGTGGAAAGTGGTTGTTCTCTTCAGTTGCATTTCTTATTGGTCGAACGATGTATAATAACATTTCCTTGCATATTTCTGACTTCTATTTACTATACGGACTCCATAATTTATTGGAAACTTCATGCATTGGTGTACTGTAGATGGTACAGCTTCTAACTGCGTGATTCTAACTCTCCCCGGGATGATATTGTAAGCTGATAGGACATTTTTATCTAATAAAAAAAAAGAGAATCCTTTCCCTCCTACTTTTTGGCCAGGTACTGACCAAGACTTCTGGCTTGATGCTTCCTAATGTATATATTTTTTCTCTTGCATATCCAATAAAAGGTCTATGGTATGGTTCTAGCTTGTTGATCTTCAGCCCTAGGATATCAAAATAATTGTATAACATTACATCGGTTGGGCTCCTATTATCAAAAAAGATTGTTACAACTCTGCCATAATGAAATATACATGTGATAACTAACGGGTCATCATGAGGGTAAAGAACCCCACTAAGATCATTTTGGAAAAACCAATCACTAGCCTATCTCCGTTGACTTTCCATGGCCTACTATCACTAGATTCAGCCGTGTTAATCTGTTTGACAGTTTAGCAAGATTTGATTTCATTCAAATAAGCTTTCCTTTCTGCTATCGCATCTCCTCCTCCAGCATCACCACCTGCAATGAAATGGAACCCAAAGGCAATCACGCCAACCTCCACTTTTGGGTCACCAGGCTTCTTCGGTAAGCCTGGATCTGCTATAAAATCATCATTTCTTACTCTTTTATTATCATCCCTTGCTCGGACTGGAGATTCTGACTGAGAAGAGTGCGCTTGCGTTCAAATAAGGAAGTTATTTAATTAAACACAATTTTTATCACTTAAGTCCTAAACATGCATCTATATGTGATTAAATATGATGATGAAACATGCAAGAACACATATATGAGGAAAAATCCCCCAAAGGGGAAAAACCTTTTATTTTCATAATAATTTTGTAAGAAAACATCTTACACGGATTTCAATGAAAATATATGACACAGAAATACCCTCGGGTGTCGGTTCTGTTGTCGATGGCTGGAACTATCCCTTTCCAGTAGGGTAGCAGTGAAGAAGAGAAAGGCTTCCACATAAATTACTCCAAATGAGTAAATAATCCTCTTGAAGGTTTAAAGATTCACACACACATTTATGGGAATGGTTTTGTGAATAAAAAAGGTTTAGAAAACCTTAAAAAGTGAAGTCTTATTCTGGGCTATTTTCGCAGAATTTTGAGATTGCAGAAAGACTTGAAATACGTGTAGAAGGAGATCAGATATTTATACGAAAATCAAGGCGGTAGCTCATTCAAACGAGACAGCCATGTTGCTCGAACGAAGGACATAAGTTGTTCGAACGAGGTCGTGTGACATACCTATCTCGCGCGAACCACTTTCAAAGTCGTTTGAGCGAGCTCGTCGATCGAGGCAATTCGCTTCTACACTTAGAAAAATTTTTCTTTTGATAAAAAATAAAACCAGACTTCAAAAATAATTTTCAAAAACATTTCGCAAATATTTATGCAAATATTTAAAGCTCCAATAAAACATTTTACTGATAGAGTGTAGTGGAGTAGTGGGAATGAGCTGAGTAACACGTCGCATGTAGCATGATGAAAGTGAAGATAATGGATGCATTGAATTTGGATAAAGGCCGTCGAGGATGATCGTGTTGACATGCCAAATGTAGCGGTATCAGACATATGAATTGTGATCTAGGAGAAAATAGCAAATTCCAAGAATCTACCCCGAACATTTATAAAGTTATGTCCTTACAAATCTCCCCCTATGTCTATGCCGGTACATACATAAAAATCCAAATTATGCAAATGACATATAAGATAATATCCCCATTAAACCCTCAAACTGAGAATACTAAATGGCATGCCTTCCAAATCTGCAGCTCTCCTGAATCTTCCAAAGCTTTTCTCATCAGGGTGTGTAATCAAATAATGAACCATGTTGTACCTACACACATGAGATAAAGCAAATACCCATGACAAGCAAATAAAATGATATGCAAAAATTGATGATCAATTAAGCTTAAGCAAATCATTCATGCAGCAACCAAACACCAAAACAATTCTCCCCCCATAATTCTTCTCCCCCTTTTTATGATGTCCCCAAATAGACAGATATGAGAAGCTGAAACGAATGCACATGGAGAATGACACACGAGAATAAACTGCGATTTTTGAATTTTTCAAAATTTTTCACACATAGCATACAACAAACAATCACACCATGAAAGATCACAAAAACAACCAAGTCAATGATAGCGAAAATGAAGGGGTGTGATCAAATTCGTTAGGAAAATCAATGCATACAAACATGACATATGTGCACGATGAATATCGGATACTCCTAACGAATGAACTCAAAGTCTTCCTTTGGTGTAAAAAGGTGGTAATATGAGACATTGACTCAATCAAATCAACAAATCAAAGCTCAAAGTGATTTCCACACCAATAACGTCCAAAACTGTTTCATGTTTTTTTAGGACTTTCAAGGAAGTGCAAACCCGTTTATATTCTACAACCAAACTCCCTCAGATTTTTATTTTGAATAGAGGCTTTCTAAATTCTCAAACTTTGGAGAATTGAAGGTGAAACCTAATGGCCCATATTTGGCATGAATTGCCTTTAAAAAAATTTGGTCTCTTTTAACCTCTTTGGACCCCGGATAATAAAATTCCTCTATTTTTAGGTCATTTTGAACGGTGGCTTTTGCGCAAAGAATAGATAATTACCTTTCACAGCCCCTCCCGGTTCTTAAACAAACACTCAGTCTCACAAAAAACTGTTTTTACATGCATTCCAATCTTGTCAAACATGTAGAAAAGATATCACTAATCACATCTCAAAGACTCCAAGAAGTGTAAAGCACATGGATGAAATGATGTAGCATCTCAAATCTCAATCAAATAGTCACATGAATAAATAGAATGAAATTGTGACTTGGTTATCTTAAATGATCATCCATAAAAGGTCCAAATAAAATACAAAAAAAAAATCATTTTGGATTTTTCAAAAGAGTAAATAAATAAATATATGTACAACAAATCAATCACACATATAAAACACACTAGCAATAGGAAGCATGTGATATGAACATGAAAAATCATCCTATCCTAGACACAGACCAACCCCTCAGTCAACTGTGCAAATCCCCAAAGACTTCCTAAGACTCTAAAATCTAAGGGCATCTAAAGGTTTAATGAAAAAATCGGCTAACTGACGGTCGGTAGGAACAAAACTCAGGGATACGACTTTCCCCTCAACTAACTGACGTATAAAGTGCTCACGTATCCTGATGTGCTTTGTGCGCGAATGCTGGACTGGATTGCGGAATATGTGTATCGCACTCGTGTTATCACAGGAAATGGTCATGGTGTCCCATAATCCTCCAACATCTATTTTATCCATAAGAGTTGCGTGCAACAACTCCCGGCGGCTATGTACTCAGCCTCCATAGTGGACAAAGAGATGGAATTTTGCTTCTTGCTCAGCCAGGAGACAAGAGCAGAACCAAAATAAAAACACCCACCAGAAGTGCTCCTATAACCATATACATCCCTGACCTAATTGGCATCTGAATTGGCGGACAAACGGTCATCGGTATCAAAGGAATACCAAATACCGTATGAGAGAGTCCCACTCACGTACTTAATAATACGTTTTAGAGCAAGTAAATATGACTCTTTCGGGGATGCTTGATATCGCGCACAGACTCCAATACTAAAGGCTATATTAGGACGACTGGCGGTTAAGTAGAGAAGACTACCTATCATACTCCGATACAAGGATTGCTCTATGTCCTTGCCTGAAGTGTCCTTACTAAGCTTGGTAGTGGTACTCATAGGTGTACGTGCATGCTTAGCGGAGTCTAAACCAAATTTCTTCACTAGGTCTTGCGCATACTTGGATTGGGAGATGAACATCCCATCCTCTAGCTGATGAACTTGGAGACCAAGGAAGAAAGTAAGCTCACCTACCATGCTCATCTTAAACTCACTTTTCATCTCCTCCTCAAAGTGGTGAGCATGCTGGGAGCACGTGGATCCAAAGACTATGTCGTCCACATAGACTTGGGCAACCAAAATAGCACCGTCATCTCTCTTGACGAACAATGTCATATCAACTCCCCCTCTCTTGAAGCCACGGGCTAAGAGATATGAAGTAAGCCTTTTGTACCAAGCACAAGGTGCTTGCTTCAAACCATACAAGGCTTTCCTCTGATAATAAACGTGCTCAGGGTGCTTAGGGTCTTCAAACCCTTTTGGTTGTTCCACATAAACCTCCTCCTGTAGAATGCTAATCAGAAAGGCACTCTTGACATCCATGTGATATAACTTGAAGCGCAGATGACATGCGATGGCGAGTAGTAGACGGACGGACTCAAGCCTCGCAACAGGAGCAAATGTCTCCCCAAAGTCTACACCTTCTATCTGTGCGTAGCCTTGAGCGACCAACCTAGCCTTATTTCTGATTATGGTACCATTTTCATCCATTTTATTCTTAAAAATCCATCTGGTACCTATCATATTTGTCCCACTAGGTCGGGGGACTAGTTCCCAGACATTGTTATTTTTAAACTGAAGCAACTCATCCTACATAGCAGATATCCAGTGTTCATCGTTGAGTGCTTCTTTGTGATTATTGGGCTCGACTTTGGACGTGTAGAAAAATTGGCTAACGACGTTCTCTAGCTGAGCACGAGTCTTGACCCCAAGAGTGGGATCAGCTAAAATGGAGGTAGGGTCATGACTCTTGCGAACCCAAGAAGGTGTGTCCCCTAACACATAGGGTCCACAAAGTGTGGGTGAGGGATAAATAAATCACTACCAGAAAAGTCCTCATCCTCACACTGAAGGTTATGATCAATAACCGTCGGAGGTTCGTCATTTTACATGGTGACGTTTATTGATTCCATAACCTTAGAGCTCTTCAGGTTAAAAACTCGGTACGCTCTACTATTCTATGAATATCCCAACAGTATTCCGTCGTCACTTCGGGAGTCAAACTTTCCTAATTGCTCTCTATCCCGTAGGATGTAGCATTTACTCCCAAAAATACAGAAATATGCACTTCTTGCCAGTCCACAACTCATAAGGTGTCTGAAGTGTGTGTGGACGAAGATAAACCCTATTCACCGTGTGGCATGCAGTAGACACTGCCACTGCCCAAAATCTCCTAGAAACCTTACGACCTAGAATCATAGATCTAGCGATCTCCTGGATCGTTATATTCTTTCTCTCAACAATCCCATTTTGCTGAGGAGTCTTCACAGCAGAAAACTCATGTTTGATCCCAAGGCTATCACAATAAAAATCTACCTTTGCTTCCTTAAATTCAGTGTCGTTGTCACTACGTATCCTGTTAATAGTGACTCCGTGTTTATTTTGCAGGACACGGAACTTGGTCGTTAAAAAATCCAGAGCATGAGATTTCTCTCTCAGAAAACCTACGATGGAGTATCTGGAGAAATCATCCACCATCACGAGGATATACTTCTTACCATCCAGACTCTCGGTACGAGTGGGACCCATAAGATCCATGTGTATAAGCTCAAGAACACGAGAGGTGGTAATGGAATGCAACTTCCTATGGGGACTACGAAATTTTTTTCCCAACTGACAGGGTCCACAAACCGTCAAAGTTGGCCTTCCAAGAGATGCTAAGCCACGTACTAGGTCCTTTTTAGCTAAGCATGTTAGATCTTTAACATTTACGTGACCTAGACGTTAGTGCCACAGATCCATAGGAGTGATCGTGGCGCTGTTGCAGACAAGTGAGGATATGGGCTCAGTCCCATAGCAATTATCCTTTGTCCTCACCCCTTGCACTAAAAGTTTACCGGCTTGATTATAGACCTTACAAGCGTCCCGGTCAAACTTTACGGCAAAGTTAGCGTCGCACAGCTGGCTAATGCTGAGAAGGTTTGCTTTTAAACCTTTGACGTACAAAACATTTTCTAGCTTAGGAAATCCAGGTAACTCGACAGTATCATGGCCTATAATTCTAGACTTGATCCCATCTCCAAAGGTGACTCTGCCATCCTGATAATCCTCAAGAGATGTAAAAAATGAGGCATCACCTGTCATATGTCTGGAGCACCCACTGTCAAAATACCAATGTGAGGTATTATGTTCTTTGAGAGCAACATGAACAACAAAAGCCTTTTTATCTTTCTTAGGTACCCAAGAAGTGGTGGCCTTTTGTTTGCCTTTGTTTGATGTTGGTTTTAGCTGGAATGTGAGAAGCATTCACTGACGGCAAAGACATCCATCCGAATTCCTCCATTAAACTCTGAGACATGGTAGCTCAAAACTCAACTCGCTCTCTCAAATTGGTAAAATCATCAGTATGCTGAGGTGGAGCAGTAGTACGTCGTTTCGACCCATACTATAGCAAAACTCCCTTAGGTGGCCTTTTGTTTTACAATAAGGTCAAAAGAACACAGTCAAAGGCGGACCTTAGTTTGCTTTTCTTGGTCGAATTCTCCTTCGAGGTTTTTGATGATGGCCATAAGGAGTCGTAGTAAACTCAGGAACTGGTCCAGGTGCAATTTGGGACGAGGAGGCACCATCATAACCTATTCCCTGCCTATCACCAAAACCTAAAGCGGGGCTGAGGAGCATCTTTCCCATTTTCCCAGATCTGTCCTCGATTTGTACCTTGACTTCCCGTGCTCTCTCCAGATCATGAGTAAGCTAGGAAACAAGGGCTTCAAGTTTCTTTCGAGTCTCCATGGAGGAATGAAGCTCACTCGTAAGACTAGCCACTTATTTAGTCAAGTCCCCTCTCTCTTTCTCAAAACAACTCTCTCTCTCTCTCTCTAAACAAACTCCATTTCTCAATACTGGCAGATTCTCTCTCTCTCAGGGGGGTGTAGGTGGAGGACTCTCTCTCTCTCTCTCTTTTCTTAAATCTTCCTCTAAACTGGTGATCTTAAGGACTAACGCTTTGTTATGCTTTTTAGTTTTAAATGACTCAGAATATAACTCAACATAGGCGCGTTGAATATCACACTTGCTCTCACTTGAGTCATCCTCTTCCTCACTTACATCTATCTCACTATCGAGGTGTCCCTGTGATGCAGCATCCTCATCGTCGTGAGGAATACTAGAAGAACTTACATGACTAGCCATTTATGCGGTGACTCGACTCCAGAATCAACCGACTCGACCTCACTGTCGTCACTAAGGGTAGCATTAAGGACAACTTTGCCCTTTTCTCTGTTCAGCCTAGTAGCACACACAAAAGCTCTATGACCCCTACCGTCGCACTCAAAGCATCTCTCACTTTCTTTCTTAGGAGGATGTTTAAAATCTTTTTCATTTTTCTTTTCAAACTTATTTTTCTCAAATTTCTTTTTATCTTTAAAATTACCATTTTTCTTGAATTTGAGAATCCTCTTGAATTTTTTTGCAAAAAGAGCCAAATCAGCTAAGTCAAAATCATAATCAGAATCTGACGTGTCAGTCTCTCTCTTTCTAGATGACTCTACCTTCTTTCTTGCCGACCCCTCACTCTTTCTCTCTTGGGCATTAAGTGAAATTCACTTTTCTTTAGACTTAGCAGTTTTAGAAAACATATCAATTTCACATGTTTGCAAGTCACCTACAAGTTCTTCCAATTTTATCGTATTTAAATTACCCATAGAATTTAGCACATTGACTTTAGGGATAAAACGCTTAGGCAGAGAACGAAGAATATTTTTAACAACTCTATCATTAGGAATATGTTCACCAAGATTAAAGCTAGTATTAACAATGTCAAAAATCCTAGCATAAAAATCATCAAAACATTCAGTCTCATGCATGGTGATGGTTTCAAATTGAATTGTTAAATTTTGCAATTTAGACTCTTTCACAGCATTAGTTCCTTCATGGGTGAGTTGTAAAACATCCAATGCCTCTTTTGACGTGGTGCACGTCATTTTGTGTTTGAACTCATCAGGTGTGACAGACCCAGAAATAACACTTAGACCCTTAGAATTAAAAGATGACCATTTAAGTTCTTCTTCAGTCCAGGTAGTAACAAGTTTTGAATTTGTCACATTTTCAACAGTGACGAAAGGAGGAGTCCACCCTCTTTCTACCAAAACCCAAACACGTTCATCAATAGCTTTTAATGCAGATCTCATGTGGGCTTTCCAATATGCATAGTTTGTCCCGTCAAAAGCAGACCTTTTATTATATAACTTCTCCATAATGAACACACTCGTTTTCAAAAATCATTTTTTCATAAAATTGATATCTTAGAAAATTTTTGCAAAAAATTACACGGTAAAATTGTGTAACTGGCTCTGATACCCATTTGAGAAGAGTGCGCTTGCGTTTAAATAAGGAAGTTAGTTAATTAAACACAATTTTTATCACTTAAGTCCTAACGCATGCATCTATATGTGATTAAATATGATGATAAAACATGCAAGAACACATATATGAGGAAAAATCCCCCAAAGGGGCAAAACCTTTTATTTTCATAATAATTTGGTAAGAAAAGGACTTACACGGATTACAATGAAAATATATGACATAGAAATACCCTCGGGTGTCGGTTCTGTTATCGGTGGCTGGAACTATCCCTTTCCAGTACGGCAGCAGTGAAGAAGAGACCGGCTTCCACACAAATTACTCCAGATGAGTAAATGATCCTCTTGAAGGTTTAAAGATTCACACACATATATGGGAATGGTTTTGTGAATCAAAAAGGTTTAGAAAACCTTAAAAAGTGAAGTTTTATTCTGGGCTGTTTTCGCAGAATTTTGAGATTGCAGAAAGACTTAAAAAATGTGTAGAAGGAGATCAGATATTTATATGAAAATTGAGGCGGCGGCTCGTTCGAATGAGATAGCCATGTCGCTTGAACGAAGGGCAGAAGTCGCTCGAACGAGATCGCGCGACATGCCTATCTCGCGCGAACGACTTTCAAAGTCGTTTGAGCGAGCTCGTCGATGGAGGCAATTCGCTTCTACACTTAGAAAAATTCTGCTTTCGATAAAAAATAAAACCAAACTTCAAAAATAATTTGCAAAAACATTTCCCAAATATTTATGCAAATATTTAAAGCTCTAATAAAACATTGTACTGATAGAGCGTAGTGGAGTAGTGGGAATGAGCTGAGTAGCACGTCACATGTAGCATGATGCACGTGAAGATAATGGATGCATTGAATTAGGATAAAGGCTGTCGAGGATGATCGGGTTGACGTGCGGAATGTAGCGGTATCAGACATATGAACTGTGATCTAGGGGAAAATAGCAAATTCCTATAATCTACCCCGGACATTTATAAAATTATGTCCTTACACTGACCTCTTTCGATCATTTTATTTGCCAGTCCGATAAAAAAACTTACTCAACTTTCCACGTAGAATAAGGTTTTCAATCTCATTCTTTAGTGCAATGCAACTGTTGTTGTTATGCCCACGATCCCTGTGGAAATCACAGTACTTTGACTTATCCCTCTTATTGGGGGTCTCTTCAACTTTCCAGGCTAATTTAATTCTCTGTTTCCTTTTATCTCCTCTAGAATATGATGAACACCCATATTGAGCGGGGTATATTCATCATACTTCTTGATATGATCCAGCTTCTTACATTTATGATCCTTTTTGAAAGAATTAGAATTATTTATCCCTTCACCTCTGGTATCTGAAGCTTCCTTTGCAGCCATAGCTTCCTCTGCATTCATTATATTTCTCGCTTTATCCATTAACTCGATCATTATGCTGGGTGGATATTTTTCCAAGGCATAATAGAGATCTTTGGCCAGTAATCCGATCATCAAGGTAGCAATGGTTGTCTTTTCTTCATAATTCACCACTTTTAACTTCTCATTATTTAAACGGGTGATATATTCCCTGGTAATTTCTCCCGATTTTTGGCGTGCGATCAAGAGATGAGTAACACTTTTGATCGGCTTAGTGCCAAAGAAAAAGTTATCAACGAATAATTCTGCTAATTTATGGAAATTATAAATTTTACCTCTCGGAAGATTTGTGTACCATATTTGAGTCGGACATTTGTTGGTACTGGAAAAAGCTCTGCACCTCATTTCTTCGGGGGCAGAATAAATATCTGCAGCAACTTGATACTGCTCAATGTGATTGACTGGTCAGTTTTCCCATCATACCTGGGAGTAATAACAGGTTGTTTCAATTTGGAAGCTGCGGGATAGTTCATAATAGTCTGGATGAAGGGTGACCCATTGACAAAATTCCTTTGTAATGGATTTTTTGTCTTGGCAATTTCACCTAGCCAATCTTCCAAATCGCAATTTAATCTTCTCGATGTTGCCCCACCCATTAACTTATAGTGCAAAAGTTTTCTCAGTGCTTCTTTCGCAGCACTACCTGGATATACTGGCCTTATAGTGTAATAGCTTTCACCTCAAAGTGTAACTCCACACATTCAAAAATCACCCTTTAAACTGGTGTCCTAGCATCATATAACGTCTTTCCACTAGTGACGTTTATTAGGGATTATGCGCATAACATTTCATAACAAAGCCTAAAAAACTTTTCCCGATGTATTAAACACTAGCATTGTCGTTCATTAATTTTCTTAGACCCGAGCATATAACCGGGACACCCAAAACTCTTTCCCTGTACTCAAAAGTCTAATTGTCGACTCTCACATCTCACATTACATGGATACCTTTTAGGAATGTTCTTATGGCGTAGACTTGGTCGAGGTAGATCTAGTGTCTTTATTATATCTATGTGCTGAACTCTCCTCCTGAGAGGTCTGCTCAGCATGCACAGAGCCTCTCAAGCTATCTCTAGATCTCCCGAAACCTTCCTAATGCTCATAATGACGTTATTGCTCCCCGCGATGACCTCTAGTATCTCGGGGGCCTAAACGATCAAAAGAAGATTCCCTATTTAGCCTTTATAAGGCACTTGGTCTTTCTTTGAAAAAAGATCCACCATCATAGTAATTTGTTGACCAGAATAAAGAAGTTGCACTAGGACAGTATGACCTATCATAAGAAAAACGAGAATGATAACTCATTTCATGTCTAGCTGGTGGTGGTGGCATATCCCTTTTAAAATTAGAATACTTAGGTTGCATGGTGCGGGCCAATTTCTTAACAAACTCTTGCATGGCTTCTTAACCTCTATCCACGTTGAGTAGAATCCATTGTAAATCTGTTGTACTAGGAAGAGCAGATAAGATGATGGTATTTATAATGGAACCCATGTGAACTACAAACACTACCCAATGTGTTAGCATGACACATCACCAGGTCTTGAAAAAGGGTCAAGTTTAAGGGTCCATGTAGAATTACTCGTAAAATAATTATGATAAAAGTTGTGAACTTTAATGATGCAAAAGTAGATCATTTTTCTTTATGAGATATAGACTGTTGCTTTATTATCGTATTGGCAAAGTTTCTCTTACAATTGGAATGATGGGGAAAAACTGAAACCAATTGATTTGAGAAGCTGGGAAAACCACAACCGTATGATTTGGAGGGGGTGGGGGTGGGCTAATAAAGTAAAATAGGGGGAAATAAAAAAAAGTAGAAGGAAATTAATCTCAACCCTTGATTTCTTAGTTTATTTGCACTATCACACCCTTCAATTATCTCACCTTTTCATAGAATAGAAAAATATCTACTCCTTTTATATATATATATATATATATATATATATATATATATATATATATATATACACACACACTAGCGGATGCCCGTGCCTGAAGGCATGGCAAAAGTTTTCAAAGTACGTAATCGCAAAATGACAAAAATATCATTCCCCCCAAAACATCTATATATCATTCTCCAATATATATAAGTGCATAACTGTTACATGTAACTTAACTTTTTTACACCATACATCTAATTGTGTGGTACTTAATATAACTGTTAACATATATTATTAACTGTTACATGATTCTAGTTTGCACGATGCTAATTTTTAAAAGTGTACGTCATTGATAGGATCATACATCGTATTTAGTTCATAGCAGATAAACAATTTTTGAAATAGCCTATGGTACGAACCTATTAGTTTAAAAAAATTGGAAATTTTTTGAAATTTTTTGTTTTGAAAACATACATACATGCACCGTGTTTATATACATACATACATACACCGTGGTACAAACCCATTAAGTCAAAATATTTTTTACAACACATAATTGTAAACAATTTAAAAGGTTTGTACAAATTTTCATGTGTTTATATGCCCATGGTGTTTAAGAAAAAAAATAGTCCAACAACAGTACTAAAATTCTATCATGGATCTCATAATAATGTTACACATAGTATAACATAATATTTGTAAACAAATTAAGAATATTGGGAAAAATGTCTTTATTTATATGACGATCCAGCTTCTTTAAGAAATAAAAAATATATCCACAAAAATTCTAATAGTCTTTCATTGTATATAAATACAATGCTAATATCATTAAATACGATAATTAGATTTTGGGTATTGCCCATGCCTGAAGGTCCGAAGAAAATTTTCCAAAGTTTTCATTGTATAGACAATTTAAGTCATAAAGTTTTACTAGACAAATGTGCAAACATTTCAAAAGAATTGGGTAGGATCTTGCAATACCACGTATTTTTCTAGAATAAGTAAAATGTTATTTTCTTGGAATAAAATACGTAAAATAAAGATTTATAGAAATTGAATTTAATAGGTGAATTGAATTTATTAATTTCAAACATGTAATTTATTGTTGTGTCGTAATCATGTGTGGGTGACTTTTGTTACGTTAATAGTTAGAACAATTGCATGTGTAGTAGAAAACCTATAAATGATGTATGACATAACTATAAAATAAAATTGTGGATGAAATAATGGAAATGTATTCTGGGGTGTCATACTAGCTCATTTAGGTGTTCTTAAACTTTAGAAATGGTCTTGGGGTATAGGTATATAAGTTGGGAGACTTTTGGGCTATTCTGGTTAGGGATTCGGTGCCCATTTGGAGGTCCAAAATTAGGAAATTTATCCTAACTCAGGATTTAGGAGCTAACAACCTATATTAAGAAGTTAATCCCTAGAGGTATCATCTGAGAACCCTGGCGTACACCACTATGAGACAGAGATTATGGAAGAAATCACAACAACAAAGTGAAGAGGAACTCAACGGGGGTTTCATCAACTACGTATATCCAGGTAAGAATTTTCTTGCTCAATTTAATTTCCATTTTGCTTCTTGATTCATTGTAATGATCCCATGTGATTTATAGGTTTTAGGTTGGATTTTGATGAATAAATGTTAGAAATTAATATCATTCATGTAGATGATTAATTATAACATAGGTTATTAACCCAAAAATCTAGGAATCGATTCTTGAAATTTGATGATAGAAACCTCAAGGTTCTTGAGATGAAATTAGGAATTCTTGGAAATCATATGTCGGGAACTTTAATATGTGTTTATGATCTGCATATTCTGATGTTAATGTCATTCTATATACCCCATAAATTGAATTATACATTGTTGAGATTGTGGAAGAAATTAGGTATTAAATTCTTTATTGATGTTCATGAATTCTAGGAATTTAGGAATGAAATTGGGGTTAATATAGGAAATAAATCATTCTAAGATAAGTAAGTAAGTGGCAGGGACATTGATTATATGATTTTACAATGGAATGAACCATTATATGTAATCTTGGGAATGAATGAAGAAATCCCGTATTAGAAATTAGAAGCAAATCTGGGCTCCTGCACAATTCTGAATCGATTCGGACAAGAACCGAATCGATTCGGCTCTGGGGGCTCAGTGAGCTCGGACTCGGGTTTGTTCTGGGGTATTTTTAGAATTTCGTACGAGTTGGTGGGACGGTGTATGGGTCGATGAGGAATTTATTAAAAATGTAAACTTGTACACATTTCAATTGGGACACCCTATTTAACTAGATGGTTAATTTTTTTTTTAAGGGAAATGGAATTTATAATTAACTAGATGGTCAATTATTAATGAAAGGATATTTGGGAACCTTGTGTGGGATTACTTTAAGGTAATTATAGAGTAGTTACTATATATATTATATTATATGATATTAGTAATATGTATTTATGTGTATATGTGTGGACATACCAATGTTCATGGACGGTCCTATCGGCTTGGGGTTTCGCACGCCGTTACTGTAGCACTAGTCAACACAGGTTGGCTAGTTGTTGTGTAGGTTATTTTAGGTACTATGAGCAGTTCCATCTATGAGAGGTAGGTGTTGACTCTTGGATCCTTTGTCACCACTAGGTTTGGGTCGTGAATTGGTGTACTGCATAGGGTACACCCCTCTTATGTGTGTTTTTGTGACGTCCTACTTGGATAGAGATCTCCCTCGGACTTGCCGATAGAGCAAAAACGAGACACCATGTGTAGATGCCTTTGCGTGTCACATATATGAAAGGACATATATATATATATATATATATATATATATATATATATATATATATATATATATATTAACCGGATTAAATGGGATTTATTAATTTGTCTAAAGAGATAGACCAATAAATTATAGACCCTTACTATGTTGTGCATAATAGATGTTTATGACACTCTCATGAACTATGTATAAGACTAGGACACCTTGAGCATTGGTAATTGAATATAGACGGGTTCTCATTAGCAGTTTATTATAACTAATGCTTTTAATATTAAATTGACACAATAGTTAACTTTTATTTTGGGACTTGTTGGAATACGAATAATGTCACACTTATATGAGGGGTGAGATGTTGATCGTATGTGAGTGGCGATGAGGAATATTTACTTTGCATCGATTGTATTTATTACACTTAGTATTGGATTAGATTTTATCACTTTATTAGAGCATTGATTTAAAACTCAATTATGGGATATTAATATATGATTTATATTGTGATGATGCTAAGAATGGTAATAATTGATAAACGAGCCCTATCTTCGGTGCATCATTCTTGACCAGATTTTACGTGAGAAAATAGGGTTTGTTATAGTTGGTATCAGAGCATGGTTCTGGTGTCCTTAGGGTCTGTGTTTGAGTTCATTACGTTATGCGGAGTGTCCTTTAATATGTAGAGCCTATATTTAGAGTTCACTGTATTCTTGCAATTTCACTAACTCGAACATTATTTGGTTTCAGATGGAAAACGGACGTAGAGGTAGACCAAGACATGTTGTCGCACTTACTACTGAGGAGGAGGCTCGACAGGAGCCACATCAGCAGTCCCAAACCCCACCAGCCCCATAGTTGATTACTCCGACAGAGATTGCCACTATTGTGACCCGGGCAGTTTCCACTGCCATGGCGGTTATGCTTCAACATTTTCCATCACCACAGGATCAGTAGCCACCACCACCTACCCAAGCACTGGGGTTGATTTAAGACATCGCTAGGGAGGCCTTTCTGAAATGCCAACCACCAGAATTCTCGAGCCTTCATGCCTGGCCAACCTTTGCGTGAGAAAATAGGGGTTGTTATAGATCTCCTTTATTTATAAGACTATCCACCCTGTTTAAGAAATAAAAAATAATTCAATCATGGACCTCATACAAACAACATTAGAGCCATTAAATACTAATTTCAAGCATATGTTTTTTACAACACAAATGTGTAAAAAAAAATTAAAAAATTGGGCAACATTTACTTTGTTTATAGAACTTTTCACCCTGTTTAATAAATAAAAACTACTCCAACAGAATACTAATAGTCCTATTAACAAATTGGTGAAAAAAAAATCATGAAAATACTATCCTTTTGGCGCCAAGGTTTGAATTGTCTAACAACAAAAGTTGGTGTGGCATTCCTACGAAGATTTCCTTTTTTGATGGTGGCCACCACTATATCACCCGCACATGCTAAAGGCAACCTGTTCAATCTTCCCTTGACCCCCTTCAATGATATAATGTACAAATTCTTAGCCCTGATGTTACCCACATAACTTAATGTTGTTGGCACTGGTTGACCCATAATGTGCAACCTTCTAGTTCGTTATAATCGCAATGTGTAACATAAAATGAATAATAAAAAGGTCAAGATTAGGATACTTTTACCCAATACAGTACTTCCAATATCCTAAAACATCCAAGATCCATATCCACATAACAAAACATCAATTTCAATTATGCTTCCAATTTTGTGAGCTAAGAAAAGTGAAATCCTACCCTTTAATAGATAGATTTCATCATTAGAGTACACCAAAACATATTATTTTAGCTTGAAAAAGAATAGATACATAACCTAAAAGCTCATTAAAGTTTATAAGACTACTATACTCTGCCTTCAGTAACAATTGTGAAGATTAGAATTACAACATATTCTATCTAATTTATTAATTGAATGTTATTGAAATATATGAAATTAGTTGAAAGGCTAATCAGCTCTACTCTGAAATTCCAATGTTTGTGTGTATATGTAATGTAAATATATGTTTTTCATATTATCCATGCATTTTTTGTATTAAAAAAGAGAAATATTATATAAACTTAACAACACGAAATAATACCTTAAAGTGAAAGAAATTAAGGGAAAATAGAACAATTTTCAGAAGGAGAAGGATTTAGCTAAGGAAGCTTGGGGCAAAGAAGTAACCGACCATAAAACCAGTACTATTAGAGACAACAAGGTGAAAATGGAGATTGTTTTGATATTTTTTCAACAAATGCTAAATGGGGCTTAAGAATGGAATTCGACTTATAAATCTTTTACACTTTTCTAAACTAAAAAAATTCTTAGTAACAGAAGGAAAATAAAAAAAAGGAAAAAAATTGAAAAGTAGGGAACATGATTGTTTGATCTGGCTCAACTTTAATATTCTGAAGTAACTGTCCCATAGATCCTGAATAATGGTAAAACACTTTATTAATCTCTTCACATTTACAGACTATCTCTTGCCGTTTAGTTGCTCCAACTTCTTTCACCGAATTTATCTTTCCATTTATAGCATCTGCCTCTGAAACTGTAGCTACAACCCTCTTTTGTCTTGATTCAAGACTGTGCCTATCTGATTTCACGTTATTTAATTCTCTAATAACCTCCTCACAACAGAGATCCCTCTCTTTTTCTAACTTCTTACTCATCTCATCCAATTGGTCCGCTTTCACTTGCAGTTCAACTAGTTTGGCCTCGAGTGACTTGTTTAAAACTATATCATCGTTCAGTTTAGCTTTTAGAACCTTAACATCTTTTCAACTAATTTTTCAGACTTCACTTGTTCTAGTATGGCCTGCAACTAAACTTTTTCCTTTTTGTCATGGGACAGTTTGGAAAAGATAACGCTAGATTTTTTTTATGTTTTCCTTCCTAATTCAATATGGGTTTTGGAACTGTAATAAAAAATATGCAACAAACATTCCATATAGGAACATAAGAGAGGAATGAATCCAAACTGTTAAAGGAACTTTAGAGGACAACTAAGCATAGAAATAATAACACATAATTTTAGGAAAAATAGATTGGTTTTCACAAATATTTACTTCTCTTCAATTGAGCAGATCAAAATGTTATATGATGATCTAAGGTTCATATGTGGTTCATAGGAAAACTATATGTGGTAACTGTTGTTCTACTCAATTGAAGAGAAGTAAATATATGCTTATTTGGTTCTGCTCAATTGAAGAGAAGGAAATATATGCTTATTTAGTTCTTAGTTTGATGCATCATATGAAGTTTGAAAAAAGATACCCCAAAAAAGTGCATTAGGTCAATTGATTTACAAAAAAACTTCAAATAAAACAAAAAAAATTAAGATATAATACTTGACATAACAAACTGACAATATTAATTTCTAGTTGGGTACATACCATTTTATTCTCGCGAAATGCACCAGCCATTTTCCATTTTATTATATGGATGTTGATCTGCCGTAAACAGACACATATATTTCGTGATTGATTGTTCTGTCATATCCCGATGCTGTTCCCGGAACCAAATCCAACCCATAAACTGTTAGGCACAATACCATATCAAAACTGTGGAAACTTTTACGCACAATACCATAGCAATACAAATACCATATCAAAACTGATAGGCATAACATCAACTTCATTATATTCAAAATCTAAGCATCGTATTGAATGATATTACGAATGTAGAAATTCAAGTCGAGCTCTTCTATAGAAATATATCAGCAATGACCCAATGGCGCCACCAGTGACCCTTGTTATCGAGATTCTCAACCATTTAATAAACCAATAACACCAATCACCTAATTAATAGTTCAAATTCTATCATTCTCATTGGTCGCAAATCAACTTGCTACATCATTAAAATAGAACTAACTCATACTACATCATTAGAAATTCTAAATTTCTCATGAATATTTCCAAAATCGAGAACATTCCGGCTTCTTAAACCCTTCCTTTCTTTGAAACATAATATCTAACTTAGCTTCAGAACACACCAATATTCTCCCAATTGTCCGAACACGTGAATAAGAAACATAGTAATTGAATAGTATTTCTTTGACACAAAAATTCGTAAAAAAATAGTCTGCTATAGAAATCATAGGCATGTAGTATTAATAACATCCACTAATTCAAAATAAACCAAAAAAAAATTTAAAATAAAGCCAATATAGTGTTATGTTTACCTAAAGAATTAAATACTAATTAAATCACAAAAGAAATAAAATATTTAAGTTACACAATTTTTCAAACATCTACCAAGCAAGTTGACATTACGGAAATATAAAGTGTTCATAATATTTAACTTGCCATATTTTTTAGAAAGCCCATCTTAGACAACAGCTCGCAAACCAACTTCCCAGATTGTCCAAGAACCTTCCTAATTCTCAGCAAAAAGAAAACAACTATGTAATATAAAATTGAAACAACATCACGTAATTGAAGCCACATCATCTAGATAATACAAAGAACAAAATAAATCCCCCAAAAGAGAGAAAAATGTCAAAAAAATAAATGTTACACATGATTGTGGTTAGATATGAAAAACAAAATTAATAAATTGGATATGAACTCAAAACCTAAAGACAAAACAATATTGGTAATGGTAGTGAGAGTCGTCGATTATGGAAATGGTGTTTCACGATGCCATGTGGATGGAATCAAGAGTCTTTTAATGGTAGTCATGTTAGCATGAGATAGAGAAAAAAGTAGAGATTGTCTCGATGAGTACACGGGGATGGGTGTATTTCAAATTAAAGTGTAATTTTATGGTTGAGCTACAAAGGGAACAAAAGAAATTATAGGAAACACTAAAATGTAATTCGAGAAAACAATTAAGTGAGGAACAAAATTCGTTTCACAAACTATTGGGAATAAAACACTTTTATTTCCCAACAAATATTAGTGTCACATTCAGTTTCTGTTATATGAATGTGTATACAATAACTATTAAAGGAATAAAGTTAGTTGTGAAGAAAAAACTACATATATATATAGATCGTAAATCAAGCAGGGGAAATGAGCAATTGTTCTCTTAAAATAAAATTGATTTTTTTCTCTCATTGGGAATAGAGTATCAATTCAACAACTTGTCGAACACAAAGTATACAATATCTCAAACACTAAATTATATTTGAAAACCAAATGGTAGTTGTCAAAAGAGTGATACAACAATTCAAGAACTTAAAACTTACCAAGATTTCTAACTTAATGGCTTCCAACAAACAAACAATGTAAATTCATTAACTAAAGCCTACATACAAACATTAGAAAATGCAAAATTAAGATCCATATAAACCTAAGACATGAAATCAAAATATAAAATCATACAAACTTTAGAAAACCCCTCCTTAACCTAAAGCTTAAAATAGAAACATGATAGAGAAAATTGCATATTTTAAAAATATACATATTCAGAAGTTTAAAATAATTTTCATCTTAAAAATGGACAAAAAAAATCAAAACTATAATTCTAGATGCATTAGATAAAATATTTAAACAAACAAATGATAAAAAAAACATACAAAATTGAATTTTGTGTGTGGAACTTATCTTTCTTCTTTGTGTGCATGTTATTATTAAGAGACTTTAGACCTCGATAACATAGAAAGAGAGGGTGAAGGAAAAGATGACAAACCATGACGTAATTTTGACTTGGAAATTGTTTGAAATTTGACCTATACCAAGTTACGTATAGTCAACTCAATTTTACATTTGTGGCACATAACTTAATATTGGAATAGGTATTTTACCTTCTCAGTGGAAAGCCTTGAATTCGGCTGTAAGGGGATAGAAAATGTGGATAAATTTGAGCCTTCAGATTACTTTTATAAGATGAACGGTAAATGACCCTTCCCCCATAATAACTTGGTTTGCAAACAGAACTGCAATAAGTGTGATCTATAATTAAAAAAAATAACTAAACTTCAAACCATATTCAAATTTTCAAGTCAAGTCACTTTGTTGATCCAAGGTACAATAGCCAAACTACAAATAGGTAGTTTCGAAAATACTCATACATAGGTTATTAGACAATAAAATGATATGCATTCACTCAAAACTAGTAATTAATAAATATGAAAGAGTCACAAATTAGGGCCACAATAAAGCCAAATAAACCCAAAGATATAGCGACACTAATCTTGTACATAAAGCTTCAGTAGTTCAGTCAATAAACACAAAGGTTTTGGTATAAATAATAGGTTGAAATGCCCAAATGTTAAGACACGCATTCAGGTACTCTTTGGGACAAAAATAGAACATAAAAACATATTGAAACCAAAATAAATACTAAACCAATAACAGTTCTTTTCACTGGGACCATGATAGTTAAAGCTTAAAATATTGACAAAGAGTCTCAAAACAAAGTAAAACTCTCTCTTCAATATTTTATCAAGCTCAAAGAGTATACCTGATTATATCATTATTTTTATGTTAGTTATATCCTTATTTTTCAAGTTGGATTTTTATCCTAAATCAAAAACCATTGGGGTGAAACCCCTGTTTTTTATATAATCAGTAAAAAAACATATGAACCATCCACCTACTTGGACCACCATGATTGGCCTCCACCTAATGTAAAAGAAACATCATTCAAGAAATCAGAACAAAATAACACAAATTAGAGTTAAAAAAACACAGATCATAGAGGGCAGTGACAAAGAGTTAATATCAATTTTTGAAGCTCTAATAATCGAAAACCGAGATACATGTATAGAATCCAAAGAATACACTAAATTGATTTGAACACGGAGAGAAAAGTATATATACCTGATATATGAAAGAATATATAGCATTTAATTATATCTGCAAAACAACCAAATACACCACTACATATGATAAAAAAAAGGCACCAAAGTTGAGGTTAAAAAGAAGGAAAAAGAAGTAATTACAACAAAGTAGATCTAAAATTGTTATCTTGAAAAACGCACCAAAATACCAATATTTGAAAACCTAAAATACCAAATCCTTGATTGAAATCATATAAGATTAAAAGTAACACACCTAAAAAAGTAACACGGGCTATTTGGTCTTCACATTCATAAAATAATTTTAACCCACGTCAATTAAAATCGATCGAGAAAGGGTCTTGTACACCTAAAAAATCGAACCAAAAAATTTCAGAACTACAAAATAAAACTACAAATGAACCAAACAATTAATCAAAAAATGAGGTTTTATAAAAAAAACGTGAATAAGAGAGGATTAAAATCCCCCAAAAATGTCAAAGTAGTAGACCGTGAATAAGAAAGGCTTAAAACCCTAAAAAAATGGGGGTTTATAAAAAAAATTCAAAAGTGAGGGTTTAGAAAACGTAAATTGAACCAAAAAGGGGACAAAAAACTTCAATCTGAGGAAGATAATAGGCATACCTGCTGATGAAGAGAAACGGTGTGAGATAGAGCGCATAAATAGAGAGAGCGTCGGGAGAAAAGAGGGGAGTATGGGTTGGGGAGGGGGGGGAATGAATATGTGGAGTAAAATTAATGTGGGGGGATTGAGAATTTGGAGGGGGGGGGGGGAGGAAGTGAAAATTTCAAAATTTGAATGAATGTTGAACATTCAATCTCCACCCTTCAATTTTGCTTGGTGAGGTGTCACATTCTCAACTGTTATTGTGCTTAGACAATTAAAAAAGAATGCTCCGTTATATATGTCTATATAATAAGTTACAAAACTTATGTATGTCATAAGATTGAACTATAATGTCATCAATATGAATTTTTTAGGCACTGCGTCTTTTGACCTCAATTCCTTAATTTCCCCCACTTTTTCCTACTTATCAAACTCTACCTTTAATTCAAAATTTGGGGCATTTTGGTCATAACCACTTCATGAATTTGTCTACGCTCTCTCATTTCTCAGACAAAAAAAAACATTCCTCTCATTCCTTACTTTATATTGTGCTCTCATCACTAACCCCGCAAAACCCTACCACAAAGTTCAACCCATTCTCTACCCCTCTCTTATCCACCGCCCCATCCTCATCTATGTCGCCGGACCCTCCTCCTCTCCACTGTAACTTTCACCCCTCCACCTTCTTCTCATCTTTCTTACACACACTCCCCCCCTCTCTCTATGGGTTCTCCCACCGTCATTGCTAGAAATACATACATTCGATTTTGAATCTAACAGATACTTTTATTGATTTTGAATCTAACATATCAGAATAAGGTTGTTGATTTGTTAATTTTTTGGTTTGTTGTTGGTCTTCCATCAAAATGATTTTTTCTATAAACATAGGATTTCCAACAGTGGTTAAAGTTTTGGGTTTTCAATCTAGGGTTTAGTGTACCAACTTTTCAATATAGTGTTTAAATTTATTATTTTTAGTTTTTTATGGGGTGTCAAACTAACTATTCGTGGAAACCCTAGGTTTATAGAAATATTCGTTTTGATGGAAGACCAACACCAAACCAAAAAATCAACAAATCAACTATAAATAGGTTTCAACTCTAAATATGTTGAAATTTGTTACAAATCTTATTAGTCTTTTCTTTTTTATGACTTAGATCTATTAAATCTTCACCGAATTAGTGTTAGATCTCCACTCATTTGGGTTTTGGGGATTTTTTGCATAAAATTGATTTGGGTTTTGGTAAGATTTATTTGAATTTTGGTGTTTATTTACTTTATATGTTATATTTTTCAGGTCAGTTTGAGGCTGTATAACATTGATTCGAGTTTTGGGGTTTTGACAAATTGATTTCTTTGTGTGATTTTTGCATAACACTAATTCGGGTCTTCCGATTTGTATACCACTGATTTCTTGATGCTTTATTTTTTAATGTTAATTATTTTTCAGAACTAATTATTTGTGCTTATTTTTTTTATAGAGGCCCTTGCATTTTGCCCCAGTTGGGTTACCGACAGTCCTTATCTGACATAAGGCTAACGACCCTTCTTATCTAACAAAGGGGTGGTTCTAGCATTGGTGACGATTTTTTTTAATCAAAATTTCAACCCCTATTTTAATTATATGATAATAAATAGTTTGAGTTTTGTTTCAACTTGCAGAAGGGGCTTGAAGGTAATCCTGAGATTAGGAATAATTCCCTAATTGACAATAGTGTTTGAGATTAAGCTACCAAGGTAGCTCAAGCGTGGCAACTCAGGCGAGGCAGCTTGGCGTGGCAACTCATACTTTAGCTTGTTGAATTAGTCATATTGTATTTCTGTTTATGATTGACTGTAAACTACAATGGTTGTAATGATGTAACGAGAATAATAATGAGTTTGTGTGAGGTCAAACGGTACTTGTGAGAGACTAGGCTTGGCAGGGCCTGGGAGAGCTTTCATGCTCTATCGAATGACCTCGTCGTGGGAACTTTAGAGAGACTTGGTTTGGAGGATTAAGAAGTGAGGCACCGTTGGGGCTTGTCCTAACCATCTTAGATACACCTGGTAAAACACCAAAGGACCCTGACCGTGGAACCTCAGGCGGAGCAGCTTGGAGTTCCATTGGGTGCTGAGTTATGAACCAAACAACCCTCTACTTAATGTCACATCTACTGTATGTGATGTCACTAGTCAGCTAAATAATGACAGACCCGCACTTGATTAAACCACCATGGTATTTGGGGCTGTCAGGGATTTGGTGAGCCACCCCTGCAATAACAGCCCCCCCCCCTGACACACAGTGGTTAGGCAAAAGGCATGTCTTGGCATTTAATGTTTATGACTTGGAGGCAACTAGTGCATCATGCATTTAATGTTGTGTCATAAAGTATGAGGGATGTCTTTCATAGTTTTTAATGACTGAGTTGCCTTGCGGATGGTGGGGGGGGGGGGGGGAGGGGGGGCTATTTAAGGACCCCAACCACCCCTGAGGAGATATATGATCTTTTTAGAGAACTCTGGAGTTATTACTAGAGACCCACATCAGAGAGAGAGTTATTGCAAACTAGAGGGTTTATCCACTCACCATTGTTATTTATTGCGAAGCTTTTAATACTTGACAGAGATTCTTAAGGGTGTATGGTGTGTTTCCACCTACCTATCAAGGTGTATCTAGGGTGCTTACTTCTCTCTCCCTCTACCTAAGTTACTTCTAAAAGTTCATTACTATCTCTTGAGTTATACACGAGAGACTTGTGAGTTTAAACTGAGTTCGTCTTCATTAGGTTTGCGTTTGTATGTTCTATCATTAATCCAAGGTCTCGGGCTAATTAACTTATCATTACCATACTCAAAAGGGGTTACGCCTCCATCTATAATCTAAAGTACCCTCTTACACAACTAAAATTTCGTTTTAAATGCAACAAAATTGATATCATTTTATACACAAAATCCTATTTTGTAAATGGGAACCCCATTTACAAAATAGGATGTTGTGTACAAAATAGGATCGTTGTACTTGACGATCCAGGTCACGAGTGCACCACGTCATCAATTAGCTCCATTATTTTTCTTAAGGAGGATTATTTTCATTGACACATTGTTTTATTAAACATTTTTTTCCCATTGTTTTATTATTAATACACTAATACTATGGTCTACCTGTAGATGCAATCTTTGTTTGCAAATAGTATATCACAAACAAAAATTACAATCAGTCAAGCACCACACTTTGCGCCTAGGATCCAGAGAAACCTTTGTATTTCGGTGAAAATTCTCCTTAAATCAGGTACATGGCAATCGTTTTTTAGTTATGTTGATAATGTTTTACTTAACATCACTGTGTTGTTAGTGCACTCCTAATTAATGTTTCACTTTATTATTTTGTTCTCCGTTTTTACTCAGAAGTCAAGAGTTCCACTGAGAACACAATAAAGTAGTCTCAGCCACATCCGATCCAGCGGCCATATCTTCCTAAACTTCTTTAGTTGAAAGGGGACATGATAAATTTATGTGTTTTAAACAAATTTAGGGGTTCTAAATGTGACACCCCGCCTACTAAAATATCGAGTGGCCAGCCCGTGATCAAAATAAAACATTGGTCTCATATGTCTCATTCTTAGCATCACTCTTGAAAACTTTTTAAATTTACTAACCACCTAGTAATTTAATTAAACTGGTGCCAAATTTTATCTTTTATTAATTAACAACAGGCGGAAAATAAATAATAATAAAACCATCAACACAACTAATAACTGAATCCCACACAGATGAATAACATAAATTAAGATAACCGAATCAACTATCGATTCAACAATAAAATACAATAGTAACTGAAATAATAACCTGGATACACAACGTCCGATAAGTAAACTAAATACAAAATCTGAGGGCGACATGTCCAAATGAGTACTGAACAGTTCTTACACTAGGAGTAAATGAACGAAGCGTCTATAACAAAGTCCTGCGACTTCCACATGAGCTACAACTGCACATTCCTGGATAAAATCTTCAAACTGGGCATCCCTGTGACTGGACACCTAAAATATTTTGAAAAATATTTTAACATGGGTCAGAGCCCAAGTAAAACATTTTAAAAATATTTAGCAAGCAGTTAAATTGCAATAATTAAATATGCATGCACAATTTTCATATTTAAGCTAATGTCTCACTCTCTTGAAACATATCTCACCCCTCATCTAATGTGCCCACTTAACGCTTTCCTTCTACCTTTCCTAGTTAAGCTACCCCACCTAACTAGCCATAACAAGTCTCCTTCCACATACTAACTCATTGTACCCATTTGTATTACCCATACAACATGTTATCGAGTTTTCATGTCTTTTATCCCATTATAAATTTCTCAGTATATGCATATTTCTCCCCATAATATAGTTATTTTTAATGTCACTATCTTTCTCTTCTACTAAAATCACACGTATACATATATCACTCTGTTATATATATACTAACACTGCACCCCTAAGATGAGTTGCAGTGCGAGTATACTAGGCTATAATGTCCTGGTACATCATTTACGAAACACAGGTAGTAGAATAAGTCACAAGTATATATATTTATCACACTAATTATATATATACAATACAACACCCTTAGGCTGAGACCTGTGGTGCATGGATACTCTGCTATCAAGTCTCGGTACATCACGCACTGTATAAAGGACTACCGATTCTGAATCACTCTGGAACCGTATCAATACAAATCACACATATTGGAGGCTAACATAGTTCACATACCCATGGGTCATGCACATACCTACGCCCCCATAGTTAGCTGACTCATCAACTCACAAATACATCTTCATAGTCCTATGCTCTTGAAGTACCAAATCTAAATCACCCCGAAGGAACATAAGCTAAGATTGTTCTCTTCCTACATCCTCTCGTGATAGCAAGTATGGTAGGTATGTCATACACATAATAAATCATACAAATCAGTATAAGTGTTCACATAACCTATATCATATATTCCATACATAGCATATATATCTCCCGAATATCCTACGTATTATTTAATTTTAATTATACGTCTCATCGTATATTCCCGAGTATCCCTCACCACTCGAAGTGTGCCAATTATCCTTTAAAATATTGAAGTAGGTAATTCACTCATATCCTACTGATCTAAGTCATAGGTTCCCTCATCCCCCGAATTCGTTACTTTTCAAATTACACCGATTAATCTAATCAAAGTAGTGTCACCCAACTATAATACTTCGACTCACTCATATGGTCCGTATCTTCACCCTTTAGAATTTGTTACACAAAAATCCACTATTAAGGTTATCACCTCTCTTTAAATTCACTATTCGACAATTTATTATATATCTCTATAATAAATTAAACCTGTTAATCTGTGCCTAGCTCCCGTAGCACTAGTGTGAGAAATATCAATGTCTAAACCCCGACCCTTAATTTAATTACAATTTATTATATATGACATTTTATTGTACAAGAAGTATAATACAAAATTAGTACTATTTTGTACAATAAGTCATTTGTTTCCTTCTCTTGCTTTATGATGTTTTGTAACACATTTTAGGTGTGGTGTGAGCCTTTTTGTAGGATTTTGGCAGGATGTTTGGGCATGTCATTGACACGAGACAACAAGTTGTATCAATTGATCTCGAAATTACATTTGTGTTCAAACAAATTGGCACCTCCACCTAAGGAGTTTCCAGTTGTGAAGCATCTCCCAGGAACTCATAATTCACAAAGGAGTGAATAAGACCATCTTCAATTGCGTAAGGATCCCTACACTTTTAGCCTTCTGGAGGGAGTGTTTGCCAACAGGGAGTGTTTGCCAACTTAACAAGGAAAACCAATTGGGCTCGCTACCAATTTCTTTCCTAGAAAGAACAACTGATTATGTTCTACAAAGCAAAGAGCCTCAGAATCCAATGTATTTGTTGATTTTTTATAGCTAATTTCATTTGTATTGTGATAGTATTGTTGTTGGAGTATTTTTATATTTCTTAAATATAGTGAATGGTCCTATATACGAAAGAAATTTTGCCCAAAGTTTCTAAAATGTTTACGCATTGGTGTTGTAAAAACAACTTTAGTATTGTTGTTGTTGACTATTTTTTATTTCTTAAACATTGTAGATCGTCCTATAAGCAAATGAAACTATTCCCAATTTTTTTAATTTGTTAACAATTATTTATGTTATATAATAGTTTACGATTATTAAAAGCTTCAGGATGGACAAATAGTATTATTGTAAGTGTACTTTTTTTTAAACATGATGAACAACTAATTAAAGTGAGAAAATTTTCCCCTAACAATATTTTGAAAAATTACACTTGAAATATATAAAACATTTATTATTTACATGATATCCGACTTTATACTTTTCAAAATTATCAGCGTGCCTTCAGGCATGGGCATACCCTAGTATATATACACACACACACACATAGAGAGAGAAGCTCCTGTGAACACTAAGTTTGCACATCATTTTTTTTAAATAGTCAAAAAAATACTTTTGATCTTTTTTTTGTGATATTTAAACATTTTAAGGAACCTATTTAAAAAAAATCAGTACAAAAAGACTTTTTTGCTATTTTTAAAAAATCGGTCAAACTCTTACTACTTTTAAGCACTTTAAAAGTTGCAAAGGTTTGATCATTTTTTTAAAATAGCAAAGCAAAGGTTTTTTGTGTTGAATTTTTTTATATGGTCCTGTTAAAATATTTAAATATCACATAAAAAAATCATCCCAAAAATATGTTTTTTAATATTTTTAAAAAATTGGTGTGCGCCAGCACGTGTTCAAACTTAGTATGCACATGAGCTTGCCTCTCTCTCTCTCTCTTTCTCTCTCTCTCTCTCTCTCTCTATATATATATATATATATATATATATATATATATATATATGTGTGTGTGTGTGTGTGTGTGTGTGAAACTCAATGTGAGTGCCCGATATGTGTGTTTTCAACAAAACCAATTTTTCTTTAAAAAAATCCAACTTTTAATTATGCACCAAACCAAGTTGGGAAATCCCAATTCTCACTTTAAACCAATTTTATCTTGATTAATCCAAACATGCATCTAGTTATTAAAGCAAGTAAAGTAAAGTAAAGAATACTCACAACGCCGGTTGTACGAGGAAAAAACCCAAAACGGGAAAACAACCTCGGACGGCCCAAGCCAGATAATCACTATGAATAATGGTTTTACAAAGACAGATTAGCCTTGCACTAAGACTCGATCCCCACGGGTCTTGACGCTCCTTCTGATCTTCAATCGTTCTTCAATAGTGCCCACGCAAAAATTCCGTCTTCCACGATCTCTGTCCACAACACACGCGTCCACGTATGTCTCGGTGTCCACCGATATGTCTTTGATACATCTACGATGTCGAACACGATGTCCGTCGCTTCTCCACCGCAAAACCCTTTGTGTTCAATGAGGAGAACAAACAACGTTGGTGCAGCAAGATCACGTAAACATATAAGAAAGATAACTCGGAACATTGCAAACTCTAAGGATGTGTTTAAGCTTTGTAAACCTTAGAAAATATGTGCAAACAAGGTTCTGGTTCGTAAAACGATTTTTCTGAAAGCACACTTACGAAAATATGATGCAAACACTGTTTAAATAGGATTTAAATGCTGCCTCAAAAACGTGTCATTCGAACGACTTAAGCATGTCATTCGCGCGACATTGTACCTCGCTCGAACGAGATTCAATGTCGCTCTAGCGACCTCGCGAAAGTTTGACTTTCAATTAAAAACGTCTCTTAACAAAGAGATTCAAATTAGTCAAACTCTATTTCGAGCTTATCATCATAAAACGAAGTTTAAACCATTAAAACACTTTTAAAACATTTAAAATCATTTTTCTATATAAAAATTACATCCTTATCTTTTATAAAATAATTCCGAGCACCATTAATTATCATCATTCATACCTGAGTGATCTTGGAACGAAATTATCTTTGAAGATGAGTAAACTTGCACCAAATAAACATCGGCATGATGATTTCTTTTAAGCTTTGCCGCAACGTCTTCAATTTCTTCAATACGTCATCGACCAAGTGGGATCGTGACAAAATACAATTCTCCCTATGACATATTACAAACACAGTTTTGTTCACGGAATTAAGTCAAAACAATACAGGGACTCAATTGAAAATTTATTTCCTTACAATATATATATATATATATATATATATATATATTGTCATGATGTGATTGGTTCTTCTTATCAAAGTAATGTTCCTCTTTATTTAAATGTTTAATATGTATGTGCATGGTTTTCTTAATCTAAAACTTCACATAGTCAATAGGATACTCCAAGTCAAATATAATTTTTCAAGTTTAAAATATTTGTTTATTGATTTATGGTCATAATTTTTATTGTACTTTTATATTCTCACATCATCTTTAAATAAAGATAAATTTATAGAGAAAATTATATTGTTACTGCTTCCAATGACATACGAAGTCTTCTCTTACTTAATTAAAATACATATTTGTTTATTAGGCCAACCACAGTTGGAAAGGTAAATGTCAACATTTGCATGTTCTCCTTTCACAATGGGTAGGAAAGATTGGATATTTTACTGTGTAATTGTGTAGTTTGGATTCAAATTTGCATTGTGTTAACACATTATGTAATCGGGCCCCATATAAGTGGGCGGGTAAAATGTCAACTGTCCAAGAATTCATAGGGTTTAAAATGTCCCCCTCCCCCCCCCCCCCCCCCCCAACATTTGAAGTGTTAAGAATAGTATTTTATATGTTAATTTTTTCACGGGACAAAAATCATTTTGAATCCACAATTATTAATTTCATTTAATTATATGTAGCACTCTCGTTGGACCTATTGGCGGCTATAATGTTGCACGCCGAGTGAAATTTTACATTGTCCCACTGTGATTTTACCCATGGAAATGGAGGCGTATATGTTTACATTTTCCACTTTTTACATTGTCCTGGTTTGGATGGCCTTATGGGACTAGAATATCCATTTATTTGAAAAACTCATTCGTTAATAACCTAGTATTTGTACTATTATAGGTTTTAAGAAAGTGTTCATAGCCACATGCACACACACACACACACACACACACACACACACACACACACACACACTCATGCGCTCGCGCGCACACACACAAACACGTGTGTGTGTGTGTATATATATATATATATATATATAAGAGAGAGACAGAGAGAGAGGAAAGATCAAATGCAGAAACTTAAGGATCGTTCCATAAAGTGATATATTTTTATCGATTTTTTTAAAATAACAAACTAATTCATTTCCAACTGATTTTTTAGGGTACTTTGAAATGTTTAAGTACCCCACAAAAAAATCAACTAAAACTAATTTTTATGCCATTGAATTTGTCTTTCCAAACTCGCGAAAAAAGGTTGTGCTTATGGCATCAATAAGGGGAACAATAGAATGAAAATGAGAATTTGCCCAAGTTCAAATGCAAATGGGCAAAGGAATGGCTCACTTCACTTTTAATTATATTTGTTGTGGATGTATTAAGTATATTAATCAATTATGATTACATGGGTAGCACAGTGACTCATGCAAGAAATTCATGACCTAAAACACCACGTAATGCATTTGTATCCTGACTCGATATATATCAACCCATATCTCAACAACATTGACTATTCATGAAGATTTACCCCAATAGAAGGAGAAAAGGGCAGGTCATACTTATTGGTCATGTACGTCATTTAAAATGTGATAACATCCCCAATCTTCTCATACGCCACCCTACTTCTAGCATTCGCCCAAAACAAATTCTTATCCATGTCGTAGAAGAAATTAAAAGTATTAGCCCGCATTGTACGAAAGTAATTTTTAGCAGTTAAACATGTCCCTTCCCATGTCTCAACCTTATCACCCTGTCAATATGGTTTTAGCAATCCTTTATTTAAAAAAGGGTCACAATATCATTTCCACCGGCTTCCACTACTGATGCATTGAAATTTTTATTAGTTATTATATTAGCCATATCATTCATTTCAAGTCTCCTTTTCATCCCTTTAGTTATTACCCAATTAGCCTTGAATTATCGTTCTTTCGCCGTGCTCATAAGATGGTTATTGTCGAGGGATAAACTTTTGATTATCCATTTTCCATTAGAACACACCACGACATTAATTTTAGCACCCCAATTATGCCGAAAACTTGGTGGCGATTTGAATAATTTTTTACTCATACTTTCTATTTTACCCTTTCAAGTGCAAGAAAAACTAACCAATCATACAACACCATCATCCTCTCTCTTTGAGTGTGCTTCTTCACAACAAAACGTTTTTCATTAACATATTTTCTACAATACATCAACATATCATCAATAACATCCAATATCATTCCGATTTTATGTTAAACTATGTTTTCTTCTGGAACATCCTTATTATTGTCTTCCTCATTTTGCAATCTAAAGGTAGGTAAAAATCACCATAAGGGTATATTTACCTTTTTTCATTTTTTATATTAAAAACACTTATTTCGATGTATATATTCTATACAAAAAAACTATTTTTAGGATTGGAATGGTGCAATTTTTTAGGGATTCAGATTTTGTTTTGGGTCGAATTTCGTACTAAAATTAAGAAAGGCAGTAACATTTTAAGTGTTGGATGTACATAATATAAGGAGATTACAAATGAAGAGCGCATGTTTTCACCGCCCAATTTGTTTTTGTTTTTTTTAAAATGCTCCCCATTTAATTTTTAATTTTTAAATGAAAAATCTTGTCCCTTTCTTTATTTCTTTAAAACCAACCTTAATTAAACTTTAACCCTAAAACTTTCTCCAAGTAATCCTTTAGTTACCTCTTTAACCATGGCCTCATTCTATAATCTTTTATGTGCCAACTTTTTCACTTACTTTCTATAATTCTGAATTAACCCCTAATTTAATTTATTTACAAATAAGCACAATTACTTTATTGATTCACCAAACAATTTCTAAAATTCATCAAATAAATTCTAAAAGTATAATAACGCTCATACTTTCAATTTTCGTACATACCAACTCCTATTTAAAATATAAATTTTTATTTTTTCATTATTTAAATCATATAAAATTCAATTTCCACTTAAATAACGTTTAAAATTATCCCAATTTTAATATTTAATTAAATGATTCATTCCACAAAGTTATGGTTTATCAAATCTTCCTTCCAATGAAAATAATTTTGTCGTCGAAATATTAAAATTTATACCTAACTCAAAATAGGTGTGGATACGGTTGCCTCATCAAATCCTCGTGCTCCCAATTGAACTTCTCCTAATTATGTTGGTTTCACTGCATCCATACTAATGATTTTTACTTGCATAACTCTTCTGTATATCCCGAGGGACTTTACTTTGCACTATAAGAAACTTCATCTTCTCATTCGCCTCTTAGAGAAACTTCGATCACAATTGCCTTCCCTCGCCTGGGTCCAACCAACATACCAGTGATTGGCATGGCTAATCATATGGTGCCTCGTATGGTGCCATGGAAATGGACTGTTGATAACTGTTATTATATGCAAACTACACTAGAGGAAAATGCATCTCATGAAAAAAATTTGAAGTCCATAACACATGCACATAACATGTCCTCAAACACCTTATATTTAACAATTTCATAACACATGCACGTAACATGTCCATAACACATACAGTGGCAATTTCACGTAAGTTATCCAAAATTTCTTATGCCTTAGAAATATCTAGGTTTTTATATTTGTTTTATAATATGTTTCTAACAATTTCATAATCCTAGTGATAATTTTTTTCCCCAAAACACATTTCATATTACAAGCATATGCTGAATCAAATTGGCAAAGGGTTACAGTTTAATCCAATATCTACACATATATAACAAAATACACACATATAAAGGTGTATATTCCGAAATACACACATGTTTAATAAAATAAACTTACCTATACACATAGACAGAAAGAGATTTGAATACACATATGACTAATTCAATACAAAATAAACACACGTAAAACAAAATAAACGCACACACAAAAAAAAATATGAAAACGTGCGCACACATAGACACCCATAATACACACACATTACCATTAAAATAATGCTAGCCTGAGAGGGAGAGAGGGAGATTATCTGTGGAAGAGAGAGGCAGTGGTGGTGGAAGAGAAGAAGACGAGGTGGTGGAAGAGCAGAGGGAGTTAGGGTCAAGAAAGAGAGAGAGAGAGAGACCGTTAAATGAAAAAAATATCTCAAGGGTGTTTATATGTAGAGGGTCTGGTGGCGGTCCATGAATGTGACAATGAACTGAAACTATTTTATAATGGTCAAGATCATGGGCCGCGACCACTATTAATTGAACCCATTACATTTTCAGGCATGTGTTCATGATCAAGGGTCAAGACCTACTTTTTGGGAGTTTTGGTCGAAGATTTGGCATCATTTGGTCACAGGCTGATCACAGACCTGAGCCGTGATACGCATGGTCATGGTCTATGTCTGTGAACAAAGCCATTGTCTATCACTATTTTATCTGGTTACGACCATGGTCATGCAGTTTTGACACCGGTCAAGACCCATGGCCGTGACCAGGTGGTCACGATCCAGAACCGTGGCCCATCTATCGTGACCATTCTCGATTTGTGTTGAAATCAGGTGATAAATCTAGTACTTATTCGAGGCAATTCCAATTTCGCAACACACACCACTGTACATACATGGGGATAACTATTTCATGGAATTTTTGAATGTTCAATCGACTAACGATTTCTATCATGTTCTTCCACCATGGGACCCTAGATGCCAACAACAACCCGAATGACCATCAACTCAACCATTGCTTGTCGATGATGTTTTTGGAATCTTTTTCACATTTCCATACGATCAGTATTTTAGTAAAGATTGTGGTCTTAATTTCATGTAAATACATAAATGTCTTGTTATGTTTCAATTTAAACCAATTTCATTTTATTCACTAGTGCAAACTTAGTATCTTTGATTCCGAGAACAACTACACTGTTACTTAATCAATGAAATACGAAGTACTGATATCAATTTCTATATTATGAATATAGTTTACACAACTTTTATGGTCGAATATTTTTTTAAAGCAGTGAACACTCTATCAAGGCGTGGTGGTTGATTATGGGTCGCTCATTTTAAAATCGGATTTCAATTCTATTATTAAAAGAATATTATTTTTTAATAAAAACAAATTAATTAAATATCTAATATTATATCACTGTCCTATACAAATGTCCAATATGATAAGTATTATTGGCTATAATTAGGCACATACCATTATCATTCATGGAATTCAAAGTATCAGGCTCAATACATATGGAGTTATTTTCTAACCGGGAGGATCCGAAGTTATGCCACTATTACTTAAATGTTATTCCAGACCCGACAGTAATAAAAACTCATTGAAGTTATACATTTTTGAATCTAGTTTCCACTCTCTATAATACTCACATGGAGATCCATCGGCGTCTAAAAAAGCACCTCCTTCAAGCATGATGGTGGGTTATTAAAAGAACCCTACAAGAAATTATTATTCGATAACATTCATGATTTTGTTGAAGATGTTGAAGGATTTGTTGAATCGGTAACAATCTAAATTCTTTAATTTACAACAACTTTAAATGGATTTTACTGACTACTTTTTATTACAATTGTATTTACACGTGATAGTCTCAACTCGTCATCAGTTTCTAGCTCTTGCATTGTTGGAGCATCATACGATATGCCCCGAATTGGATATAATGCACCGTTAATTGAATGAATGTATGCGTGGTTAGGAAATATGCCTTTATTTTGTTTAATTTAATAATATAAGTAGGTGTGAAATTAATAGTATATGTGTGCTTATTTATGTTTAATATTATTGTTTGGGTTGTTATCTTATATATATTCACCCCCAATGTACACATATGTGTTCAACATATATTGAGGCCTTGATCCATTTCATTTCAGTGCACCCACCATGGTACAAGGAACCTCCTCCAAGGGAAATAAATGTCGTCCTTGGGATCTCTCCCCACCACCATTCATACGGTGTAGCCACTACATATTTTATTGGCAACTTCAATGATGGGTAAAGGACAACCTACTCGGCTAGTTTGTGTTGTAGGGCGAATGCAGAGAAGGTTTCAAAAACGAGATACTTATAACGAAAATAATAGTATTCTTGGGCTCAAAATTGTTTCCATCAAAAGATTATATTATTATATAAAATACTCAACTATATTCGTAATTTATTGGCAGCTTCAATGATGGGTAGAGGACAAACTACTTTTCTAGTTTGTAATAACATTGCAGTGACGAATGACTTTAATAATAGTTTTTGGCAAATGCTATAACAAGTTTCGTCCACCAGGGTGTAATCAATTCGTAACGAGGACTGCTAATGGTACCCGTGTGGATGCACTGGTTTGTTACACCGATTGAGGTGGCTTGGTAGGAGAAAGATTGTTTTTTATATATCAATATGTTAACAATACAGACATTTTTTTAATATATAAGTTTGGGGGAAAAAATTGGTATCTCTTAAACATCAAAACATTAGTGTTTTAAAATAAGGCGTGCCGCTGGCGCGGACCTTTAAAAATAAGATAATATTCGATAAATGGTGTTTGAGGGACTAAATGCGTTAAAAATAAGAGAATATTGGGGAAATTGGTGTTTTAAAAATAAAGCGTGACGCTGACGCGGACCTTTAAAAATAATAGAATATTGGAAAATTGGGTGTTTTAAAAATAATGTGTGACGCTGGCGTGGACTTTTAAAAATAAGATAATATTCGATAAATGGGTGTTTGAGAGACTAAATGCGTTAAAAATGATTTTTAAAAAATAAGAGAATATTGAAAAAATGGTTGTTTTAAAAATAAAGCGTATCGCTGGTGCGAACCTTTAAAAATAAGATAATATTTGGTAAACGGGTGTTTGAGAGACTAAATACATTAAAAATAATTATTAAGAAATAATATAATATTGGAAAAATTGGTGTTTTAAAAATAAGGTGTGTTTTAAAAATAAGGTGTGCCGCTGGCGTGACACGGACCTTTAAAAATAAGAAAATATAGAGAAAATTGGTGGTGTTTTAAAAATTAGGTGCGCTGCTGGCACGAACCTTAAACAATAAGAGAATATTGAAAAAATTGGTATTTTAAAAATAAGGTGTGCTGCTGGCACAGACCTTTAAAATAAGAGAATAATCAGTAAATGAGAGTTTGAGAGACTAAATACGTTAAACAAAATTTTTTAAAAAAAATTCAACATTTAAAAAAGGTTTTTTCAAATAATGTTTTCTAGTGTTCGTGTGCCAAAAATAAAAAAAGTTTGTATGGGTTGTTTTTCTTTCTTTTTTAAGTTTACCGTTTGCTGGGTGGTAGAAAATGACTGGCAATCGATTTAAACCTTTTTTTATTTTGATAAAAGCTGATTTTTATGTTTTTTATTTTTCAGTAAAACTAATTTTTTTTTTGCTAAAATCATTTTTTCCTTGCTAAAATCTATTTTTCGGTAAAACTGTTTTTTTTTTCGGTCGTGTCGTGTCATAAGTATCGGTTGCGACACGCTGACATGACGTGTTGCGATTGGTTATTGTCTTATGAATGTGGTTCCGCGACAGTGACAATAAATAGTTTCGAGATCGACACATAAAAATCATGAGTCAACATAAAAAATGATAGTTGTACCGATTTTTTGCATTTATGTTTTTTATTTGCTAAAAACTTTTTTCTTTGTGTATTAAAACTAGTTTAAAAATTGTCTTTTACTAAAAAAAATATTTTTGATTTTTTTTAAACTGCTTTTTATTTTGTAAAAGAATTTCTCATTTTTTTTAGAAAGAAGCATATATATATATATATGTGTGTGTGTGTGGCCAACTGTTGAGTCCAACTCATTTGGCCACATCATCCGGTTGATTCGTCGAGTACGAAACGCATTTCTCTTTCGTAATTTATTGAAAATTTCAATGATGGGTAAAGAACTACATAGTCTATCAATTTAGAATACTTTATTGTCTTCATAACAATTTAAATTCATTTATTAGTAGTATAGATATCATTCGTGTCGTATTATTTTCAGTACCATTACTTCCACATTCAATAAATTATTTACGAGCAAAACAAATTTATAAAAATAAGTCATTTACCAAATGAGAGGAAGAGAATTATGCGATATTTGGCATAATGTATTGCATGATGTAGTGTCAAGTGAATTTGGCCACGAGTACAACATTTATTTGGAAGGTGAACCCGGAAGAAATATGTTTAATATTCACAGGTGATGGATGCCAAAAAAGAGAGGTAGGTCTTTTTGTTGAAATTCATGACAACTAGGAGGATTTCAATATGATAAATGATGGCCTGACCGATATGGTAACAATAACCATTTTTTTTACAATTCATTTACCCGTGGTATATAAATTGTATTAATTTTTATGATTTTTGTGTAGTATGCAAATGGTAAATTGGTCTAAATGTTGCAATTTAGACATAATTTCGAGTTTGGACATTGCTGGGAAATTATGCACTATGCTTCAGATTGCCTTTAAAATGTCAAGGCATTGATGATGATATTTTTATAACGTTGTAATTGAGCTATAATCATGGCATTATGTGACCTATGTGATTTTAATATTAATAAAAAAGTGTTGTATTTCTTTCATGTTTAATAAAAGTGCTTAGTTTGTTGTCATATGCCTAAAACACCCCCACACATCTTAGTACTATAAATGTATGTCATTATTCTTAAAGTTATACACATCTATTCACCTCTCTTATCATTCAAAACATCCTACAAACAATTCAACTAAAGGATTTGTTCCAATTAGATCTAAAAATGATATGAAATAATTATGCCCAATTCAATCGCACTTAATTATGACCTCGACGAAGATGAAAAAGTCGACGTCTTCCATAACAAATTGCAAAATGCAATCTATCAATCATCCCTTCTACATAGTTGCGGGGAAATTCATGAAATAAGGATGGTGTTCAGAGACCGAGAAAAGGGACATGAAAATTTATGGAATAACCTATTGAAGGAGAACCCAACCACCTAGAAAATATACTCAAGAGTCATTTTAGGACCAACCAGTCCATACTGAACCATATTCTAGAAGCAGTTAAAGATAGACATTCATATTTAATCCAAAAGACCGACTGTGTTTGTCAGATGGGATTAAGCATGCGTGAAAAGAATTCATGTGCACTACACATGTTAGCGTATGGTGGATGCGAAGATTTATGAGAAATATATCTAAAAATCACATATATTATAACAATTGAGACCTTTAAATGTTTTTCTAGGGTTGTGGTCAAGGTATTTAGCCCGGAGTATTCTCGCACGTCGAATGCGGAAGATATTTCCTGCATGCAACCTGAAAATGAGAAGCACATTTTTTCAAGAATGATCGGTTGCGTTGACTGCATGAACTAGGGATGGAAGAACTGTCCACATGCGTGGAAAGGATAATACCACAGATATTGTCATTATGCAATTGTAATCCTTAAGGCGGTAGCATCGTACGACACTTGGATATGGCATCCATTCTTTAGTATGCCCGACACATGTAACGATTTTAATGTTTTGGAAAAATCACAAGTGTTTCAAGAGCTATTGGAAGGAAATCAATGCTTTGCAATTCTAGGTCAATGAAAACACATATGACATTGGGTACTACCTTGCCGATGGTATTTACCCACCTCTCGCTACTATTGTCAAAACTTTTAAGAAACTAACCACTAAAAAAAGCGTGTACACAAGAGCTCAGGAGGGCGCATGGAAGGATGTTGAAAGGGATTTCGGCATCGTAAATCACATTTCGCTTTCATTAGGAACCCAAAAATCTATGAGAATATAGAGACTTACATGTAATCATGAAGTCATGTTTCATATTACATAATGTGATTATTGAGGATGAGTTGTGGGATGAAACTTGTTGTTCGGACCAATACACTCGGCCTTAGTAGGCAAAGTCTCGCTTGATATTATCAGTACATTTTCGAGCAGTGAAGATGAAAAATATGGAAGCCCATAACCAACTGCGTGATGACCTCATGGAACACATTTGGAACTGCCCAACTCAATCATGAAATTAATTATCTAACTATCGTGTGACTTTTTTATTTCAATTACAGTAATGTTATGTAATTCTTCGTTTTGTTTATTATAATGTCATGTTATTGTACTTTTAATTATGTTTAATCCCCACTGTGATATTAAGGTCATATTTAAATATGTGATTCAAATTAAAATATTTACAAAATGCTTCTAATACTTATATATGTATGATATGAGATGCATAGGAAACAAATAAATAATAATTACATAACTTCAACCAGATAATAACTCAATGATTATTTTCTTGTTATGACGATTTTTTATAAGTATGATTCCACCTATGCATTACTTGTTTCATCTGCATTTCATGAAAGGCACGTTGTTTGTAGCTTAAGTTAGTGGTATACATGTATGTAATTTGATCTTCATCGCATTGCAAATTTTCTTCGTCCCGACATAGTTGAGACTCGTACTCTTTCTTACAAATTTGAATTTAATCCGCTATCTTCAAATTTAAAATTCTTCAACTGGTTTGCGACTCTATAGAATTTGTGTTGCACGATGCATTAAATTCCTAAAAATTTATAGCAGTGTCGGGTGTGTGGCCAAACTGTTTTTCTTATCAAAGAGGGACAGTACCCCCAGACATTTTATTAATTTTTAAAAAATAGAGAAACAACCTCTCCATTACATACAAGCCCAAGGTTAAATTGATCTAGAGGATGGTCCCATTGCTCTAGATTGAAAACTTGAATATGGGGATTTGTAATATATACCCATTACAATTTAGGGAAATCTTTAATAATCTAAACTTGGGGATTTATAAATTATCCCCATTACAAATGTTTGAAAGCTTCATGAATCTAAACTTAGGGATTTATAAATCATCCCCATTATAATCTTTTGGCTTTAATTCTAATATTTGAAATAATTTGCATATCCATATTGAGATGGTCTTTAACCAAATTTGGGAGAGAGTTGAAGCACCAATATGTTGAATCAAGATGAGTAATGGCTGCACTTGAATCAAAGTAATATGCTACTGAGTTGTTTTCTCTACAAACGTGGAAGATGTGGTAATTGATTGGATAGATAAGATTATCAATGATCCCTAAGGATGTCTATGGAGGGTTTGCTTTCTTGAAAATAACATCTACTAGAGTTTTGGAATCGGATTCTATTATTACATTAGAAATGTTAAGTTGTGAAATCAACTTTAGACCTTCTTCTAGGGCGTTGACTTTTGTAGTGAATGAGGTTTGGATACCAATTGACGTTGCAAATCTTGTTATGAAAAGCCCTTGAGAATTTCTTATTACTCCTCCAATGCCACTTAAGCCAGGATTGCTATTGGAGGCTCCATCTATGTTATGTTTGAATGACCCTAAAGGAGGTTTTCTCCATGCACATTTGATAATCTGAATCTTCCTTTTCAATGTTTTGATGTTGAAAGTATTGATTATTTGAAGATCTTCTTGGTTGATCTTTATCATAGAACTTACAATTTTGAAGAATATTAGTAGCAAGAGTAATAACATTCTCAATAATAAATATGTAGGAGGATTTAATGTTTTCAAACAACTTCTTATTTCTAATTTTCCATATTTCCCAAAAATTATTTTTGCTATAATAAGGAGCAAAAATTTAAGGTAATCTTTTTTTGGATTAGACATCCACTAAGATAATAATATATACCTGAAAGAAGATCGGTTAATACTAAGACCAAATAAATTAGATAAGAAAGACCAAACCTCTTTCGCCATTACACATTCAATAAGAACATGATGGCTGTTATCTTTTGCTGAGAAATAAGATCTACAAACTGAAGCCATTCTGATACATATTCTCTGTATTTCTATTTCAAATGTAATTGATAGGATGAGAAGTTTCCAAATAAAATTTGAAAATTTCATTAGACAATCTTAATTCCAATTTATTTTCCAACTTAGAGATATTGGCCTTGATTTTATACAAGTATTGTAGTAAGAACTGAATGTAAATTCTCCTCATTCAGAGGCATGCCAGATTTGTTTGTCCTCTTATATGAATCCTTCTACCCAATCTTTTATACTTGTTATTCTCTTCACTATTTTGGAACCTTGTTTTATGGACAAACCTTTGTGATCCTTATTTTTAAGGAAGGAAGCCCAAAGGAGCTTTGTCAAAGTTGTATTTCTAGTCTAATTTAAGACTAGAGGCTGTAACTATGTCTTATAGATTTTTAAAATTAAGGCCAGTTTCTTCAAATGGAAAATAAAGATTAGACCATTTAGTCCATTGGTAAGGATTGCTTTTTGTACTACCTCCCTAATTAAATTTACTGAATAAGTAGTTAAATCTTTTAATAACAATCTTTGGAGGGCTAAGAATTGTTAAAGTATATACAAGTATAGTTTGAAGCACATGTCTTATAAGGTTTGCTCTAATTGATTGAGCTATCATTTTGAAGACCAAGTGTTGAGCTTATCTCTTATTTTTTATATTAGCTCTCTGAATTGAATAACTTTATTTCTTCCTTTATTTAGGAAACATCCTAAATATTTCATAGGAAAGTTTTTATTTGACAATCCTTTATGATTAACTATTATCTTTTTTCTATGAGGGCTAATTTTTTCATTAATGTAGAAGGAGCTTTTGGAGTAATTAACTTGCTGACGAGAAGTGTTTTAATAGATTTTAAGCATTTTAATTAGAGCTTTAATTCTATGGATGCTGTAACACCCCAAGATTTTGGAGACTGAGAAATTTAATTTTGGGAAAATTAAATTTAATTAAATTGGAGAATTTTAAATTTGGGAATTTAAGTCCAAAAATAGAAAATATTTCAAAGTATTCCTGATGATATTTTTGAGGGTACCATCGATCCCGGAAGGGTCGAGATAGTCAAAATGACTGTCATTGGGTTTTATTTCGGCTCCGGAATGTTTTTAAGTTATTTTGACTTGAATTGGAGTCAACGAGTCATTTAAAGTGTGTATTAACATTTAAAACTGGGTTTGTTGTTTTTAAAGGATTTAAGGCTTACGGATGAAGCCTTCTCAAATAGAGAAAGAGAGAAAGAAAAAAGGAAGAAAGAAAGAAGAAGGAAAAGAAGAGAAAGAGGAAGAAAAGCTTGGGATTTCCGGTCCAACCGCGGCATCGAGGACGATTCAACCTCTACAAACCTGAGGCAAGTGTTTAATCTTGCTAAATAGCTATTTGTGTATTTCATTTCATAAATTGTGGGGTAAAGAAATGGATTTTTGGGTATTAATGTCAAAACCTAGATTTTTAGGTTTAATCTAGAAATCAATGTGTAAAAATGGATTTAATGGAATAGAAATGGTTGGGATCAACTTTGGGTTGATTAATTGGCTTAGAATCATGTTTTGATGAAGGCTTAAGGGTTAGAAATGGAAAATTAGGGTTTTAAATTCGTGGGTTTTGAAGAAACAGATGAACCCTTCAAAGATTGCAGGTCCGAATCGATTCGCCCCCTCAAGCGAATCGATTCGGTTTGGCAAAAGTAGCAGGTCTGCATTGACCGAATCGATTCGGACCCCAAGCCGAATCGATTCGGCCTATTGCAGAAGCCCAGGTCTTTGGACCCGAATCGATTCGCCTTGGAGGCCGAATCGATTCGCTAGTCCGAACCGATTCGGAACAGGGCCGAATCGATTCGGAAACAGGGCATTTTGAGGTATTTTTCTCCATAGTGATTTCAAACCCTTTTTGGTTGGGTTTAGTGAATTGGGGCATTCTCTTATGATGAAAGAGATATGTTCTTGGAGACACATAAGGAGTTTCTCGTACATTAGAGTTTTGGGGACTCCTTAGGATAATTTGGGAGAAATGTATCCATGTATGTATTTGGAGTTATGTATAGAGATTTTGGGGAAACCCCTTTGGGATTGAGAATCCTAACTAAGTATTAACAGTAAGTATAGATGTGATGTAAGGCTAAGAACTCTTAGATATAATTGTGAGGGTATGTTGTGAAATTCTAGGCCAACTTTTATGTCAAATCCTTATAAGGATAGGATACCATTGAGATACTATTTGGGGGAAAGATGGAAGAGTGTAGTTGCACACCCTTAGTGATGATATAATTTAAAGAAATAGATCAGAGAGATCTCAGACTAGGGTATTCACAAAAGTGATTGAACCATAGTCAAAATCGAGGGAAATGAGATTATTTGATGAATGAAAGAATGAGCTTGAGGCTTATAGACTATTAGTTATAGGTATACCGATAGTCAAATGATTACTAGACTCTTTAATGTACTCGGAGATATAGATGATATGTGTAGTGAAGGATTTCTACGCAAACTCTTGGGTGATAGCCCTAATGTTGAATATATATATAAGTATAGATATATACATATGGTTTGGGAGACTATTCTTCATAGGAAAATGATCGAATATGTTTCAAGTATGGGATTATATTCACATATCGAGGTAAATTAAAGGAATTGGGATGATGGCTTGTATGACGAGGATTAAGTATACTTATAGCCGGTTATATATCTTATTCTTATGAACGAGAATTTATATATATATATATATATATATATATATATATATATATGTATATATATGTATATATATATAGATATATGGATTAGGTGAATATGTGTATATATCTATATAGATATGAATATATGGATATATTTATGTTGTGGACATACATGGTATGGATATTTAAACCGTATATGATGGTTTATTATTTGATCACAAGATCGGATCATATGGATTATATATATTATGCATGTGAATGATATATATACTTAATTGGTTAAGCATACCCCGCTCATGCTATCATTGGGAAGTTGCGCGCGTAGAGGGTGAGCATCCTGGATTATAATGCAGGGTGTGGATATTCCCCAGGTAATAGTCGTCCCTTGTGATTATTATGCATATAGATATATATTTTTGGGATGAGACGTGGTGGGTATGTTTCGTCTCATTGCCGGTTGGAACTATGACCGCTTCCCGGGTCGTCGTGTGCGTGTGTTTACCACAAGTTGGGTGTCGTTTAGTCCCACCATGGTGGCCCCAGTTTTGCTACGTGAGCCGGGCACTGGGAAGATGATAGCACTGATGCAGTTTATCGGCGATATATATAGCCGGGTATATTATGTGCATGGCCTTGTACATCATATGTAGTATGTACACTTGGCTATTGGATTGATGATGATATATATACGGTTAGAAATAAATACCTATATATATATATATATTTCTATATATATCCTATAGATGAAAGGTTATGGACTTTTGTGAAGTACATCTTAGATGACCATGGTGTACTAGATTGATGGGGGTTGATGTATCGCACTTAAGGTATTATTCGGTTACATCATCCCAAGGATATTATTGGAGGTTCTTTTATTTTATCTAATTTGTTTTCCTTTCTTTTCTTTCTTTTTCTTTCTTTAGGAATTATAGTTTAGTAGTAATGGTAGTATTAACTTATATGTTGAGGATTATGGATCTCTAGGATCGACATTGCCCAGGAGTAGTGTAACGAGGTGGTTCCTTGTTTGGATTTCGCTTTGCGAGACACCTCACGCACGAAACGCAGTGCCGTGTCGAGATTTGAGAGAAGTAATTCCATAGGTGGCATCTCGACTCTCTGATCTTGACCTTGTCAGGAGTAGTGTAACGGGGCGGTTCCTTGTTTGGATTTTGCTTTGCGAGACTCCCCACGTACGAAACGTAGTACAATCTTGGGATTAGAGAGAAGTCTTGCCAATATTCCATGTGCATGTTATTAAGTATATAAATTCTTATGCTTTTAGCCTATATAGGTATATATATATATATATATATATATATATATATATATATATATATATATATATATATATATATATATATGTATGTATATGTATAGGGGTAATGTTTTAAGAATTATGATAAGTATAATTCATGAGATTATTAATCGGAATTCATTAAGCCTATTATGGCATAATTGTTGTAATCATAATCTAATAGGATTAGAAACGGGTGGATCCTTAGATTATGACGGGAAGGTAGCTCTCGTGGATATAGGCTAGGCCTGATAAGTTAGGTTGTCCTAAAATCAATGGGGGTAATTTAACTAAAATTTGAGGACGCGAATAGGTGCGCGCCTTTAGATGAGAGGTGAGTTGGGTTCCACGAGAGTGCGGTCTCACTTTATTTATGAAATTAAGTACACCGGTATTTATTATGCACGGTTATACACTTGCTAAATATTTTACACATTCGGGGCTCTGACCCATTTACTCTTCTCTCCTCCTTGTATATATATATTTTACTACAGGTATCCTACCGCATGGATGCCGGATGAATTTCTATCCAGGGTCTTGGGAGCCGTGACAGGTGCGGACTGTTGCGGGATGTTTCATGTAGCCGCTTCCTACTCCTTTAAAATTCTAGGTAGGATTCATGTTGTATATCGGGTTTGTACCCAAGGGATATATATATATATGTTTATATTCATTCCATTTCAGTTGTTGTATTGGGTGTGACCCGACAGCTTATTCGGGTTTATTTACTGATGGCATTTCATTTATTATAGTTCTTTCCTGCATCTCTCTTATTCATTAGTAGTTTTATAGTGTTGATTTGTTGTACGTTGCAAGTTTTAAATTTTTATAACATCTCGCTTATATGATTTCGGGTAGTTAGTCCTACATTATATAGTACCGATAGTTGATGTTGAGACTGGACCATCTGAAATTCCTGATTTATTATAGTATAGGGCTGGCCACCCGTTATTATTTTAGGCGGGTTGTTACAGATGCCCCCATTGATAAAGATGATTATATCTTCTGCAAAGCCTAAATAGGGTATAAGTTGACTATTTTCAGGATGTGAATAAGGAATAACCTTATTTATATGGAAGAGTTTGTCAATATTTCTACTGAGACTTTCAGCAAATATGATAAATAAACTTGGAGATGAAGGATATCCCTCTAGAAATGTGAAATAAACCTTTACATTGCCCATTTAAAATCAATGTGTACCTATTATTTGATATGAGTCTTCAAACCATATATATAAAATCTTCTTTAAAACCAAATTTCCTAAGCACTTCACATAAAAAAAGCCAATATACTTTGTCATATGCCTTTTACATATCCAATTTCATTATAACATATTCCCATAGGCCTTTTTGCCTCAAGATTGCAACATTTCCTAAGCTATAAGAATATTTTCCTGAGTCCTCTTACCTTTTACAAAAAAAATTTATTTTGAGAAATAATTGAAGGAAAATAAGAGAAAGTCTCTAATTTAAAATTTTAGAAACTATTTTGTTGGAAATGTTGCATAGGCATATAGGCTTAAATTGAGAACAGGAAAATGGATTGGATACCTTAGGGATTAAAGCTATAGAAGTTGAAGACCAACTTTTTTGAAGTTCTACTCCAGCAAAAAAAGAGTGTATAACTGTGCATATAATTCACCTCCAAATCAAGCTAGACCAGTAGCACTAGAAGGATCCAGATCTTTAATCATTAAAAACATTTCATCTTCAGGTGGAAATTTAGAAAGGTTAATGTTCATATCTTATGTTATTTCTATGTAAATAACTTCCAGAAATGAATGATCTAGAGTTTTAAAGTTTGCATTCCATAAGTTTTGAAAATGAGCTTAAAATGTGTTACCTTTTTCTTCACTACATTATTCTCACTGGCCTTATAGGTTCTTAATTCTAGTAATTGATAGTTTTCTTTTTCTACCTCTAACTCAAGCATGAAAAAAAATTGTGTTAAGATCTCCTAGTTGAATCCATTTGAGGTGGCTCTTTTAGTGCCATAACATTTCCTCTTTATGTAAGGCTACATTTAATTGTGCTATGATTTTAAACATTTCATTTCTTCTGGTTTTATTTCGAGAGATCTCAAATTCATTTTCATTAATTAGAACTAAATCCTCTAGATCTTTAACCGATTGGAAAACATTTTTGAATTTCTCCTTATTCCATATTCTCAATTTTCATTTTCAGTTCTTTAGTTTTAAAGGAAATTTAGTCATTGGGGGGCTTGAATATTAGAGGGCCATGCTTCTTTAATTGTCTCTTTTACATTAGAATTAATGCACCACATGGGTAGGAATTTAAAAGGTTTTGGATATTCATTTATGGTACTCTTTATTGATAACAGTATGGGCTATGAACAGAACACGATCTATTTTTATGAGTTATGCTAGTTTGAGGAATTTTGATCAGCCAATTTCGATTGAATAATCCTCTGTCTAGTCTAAAAAAATTTTACCATTGATTTTATTGTTAGTCGAAGTGAACCAACTGTATAAGTAACCTAAATGCAATAATGCACAAGAAGAAATCATGTCTTTAAAGTCTTCAATTGCATGAAATTCTAGTTGATTATATACTAACTTTTATTTTTCATCAGAGACTACATTAAAGTCTCCAATGACAAACCAAGACTGGTTTGTAAAATCAATTGTTATATTCTCTAGTTCTTGCCATAAATCCAATCTTTCTACTGCAGTGCATTTTGCATAAACAAGGGCAAAGAACAATGTTTTGTTTAAAAATTCTATGTAGCTTTCCAAACACATTAGTTGTTTTGAGTCATGAACCAACTTAACATTCAAATCATTTCTCCATAAAAACCAAATATTATTGGACTGATTACGTAAACTATTTGTAAGTTGAAATATTGATTGGTATTTTGTTATTGTGGTAGATTCTAATTTAGGTTCTAATAGGGCTATAAAAGGTAGATGATATTTCCTAATGATTCTTTTAATTGTTCTATTGGTAGCTTTGTTGGCCACACCCCTTACATTCCAACATATAAAGTTTATCATTTAGGAAAAGATGAAGAATTTAGATATTTTTTTCTTAATAATCTTGTAAATCTTGTAAAGAGAGGATCATATGGAATTTGTTTAGAAAGTTTATTTGCCTTTTGAACATTCGATGTTGCTGCAATTGTGGCACAAGCTTTGCTTTGTATCTTCTTTGAGGCTTTATTTTCTGAGTATGTGTTCCATTTGACATCTAGCCATAATGTAAATTTTTGTAGTTCTTCAATCATTATCATTGCATTGTATATGTCCTATTTGTCTAAATGGCAGTCTTTAGTACTCGCTGAAATTCTGTCATATTGTGGAAGTTCAGAACCTTTTGGAGAAAGGTTGTACTGATGCACAATCAATGTTTCTTTTGATGAGTAGTTTCCATGGTGTATCTTTTCTATTTAATCTTGAGGAGGGGCTTTTGATTGTTTCTTTTTCTGTTTCTTGATTTTCCTCTTCAAACTCTGATGAACAATTCAGAAGAACTTTGTACACACCACATTCTAGGATAGCCCTAAGTCCTTCCTCAGGTCCCTAGGACCTCCCCATTCAATAAAAACTCTAGATCATACTCCGAGTACCAATCTAGAGGCCATAGGGCACTCTCAAACCCCGTTTGGCTCCGATCAACTACATTATTAGAGTGAAAGCTCAATGAATCTTTAAAGGGCTCTGAATCTCATTCCCAATGGCCCCCTGTGAAAATCAGTATAACGGTTTGGATGAACGATCCATTTTACTATCAGAAAACAATCTAGATTCCATCGGGCACTCTCGGATCCCGATTTGACCCTAATCGACTTCATTGTCAGAGTGAAAGCTCAATGAATCTTCGAAGTGCACTGAAAACCCTTTCCAATGGTCTACCCCATGCACAAAATGGCATAACCATTCGAACAATTGACATGTTTTCCCCTAAAAACTAATCCAAAGGACATTAGGCAGTCCCGGTCTCCGTGTGACCAAAGTCAAATCTTCAGCTCGAACGAGAATTCATTAATATTCAAAGGGAACTGAATAACCTTTTCAATGGTCGACACCATGCATGAATTAGCCTTACGGTATGAACGAATGATATGTTTTACCATAAGAGGTTACGGGCTCTCCGGGACCTGATTGACCAAAGTCACCTCTTTAAACTGAGCGAAGCTTTTTGGAACGTCGAAGTACCTCGCACAAACTTCACAATAGTCCACCCCATGCGCGATTCAGACTTACGATTTGGATTAAAAATCCATTACCGTTCGATGATTTCCTATCCAAAGGACCGATGGGTGCTTTCGAGCCCCGTTTGACCCAAAGTAAACTCTCTGAATTAACTTTCTAATGGTGTGTCCCGTGAAGGATTTGGACTTATGGATTACACTTTATGACTATTTTCTGGAAAATTTACCTGAGATTACCAACTGGCAGGTCCATTTCCCTTCCAATCGGCAGTGTGGCTAGGTCACCCACTGGCAAACAGGAGAAGGATAATGCCGATCGACATTCCCTCTACCCTATATAAGGAGAGCATGCACTCACCATGAAAGGCACCCCATACATCTCTGAAATCGTGATCTCAGCAACATTCTCTCAAAATTAGTGTAATTTCCATCTCAAAACCCATTTCCAACATTCCCTTACCAAATTTGGTAAATTACCTTCCCTTTCTCCACATACCCTTCATCCAATTGCGAGGGCAGTCCTTCTACATCTAAGATCAAGCTCAAGATCTCCAAAGAAGGTCCAATCCTTTACTTTCTCTCTAAATTATCTTAATTTTAAATTACATCACTTTATTCGTTACTTTATTATTTTACTTCTTTGGGTCACACCCATTAATATACCATTTTATTAGTATTATTGCACATACCATATTTTCTATAAAAAAAATCAAAAATAAGAAAAGGAGGGTTACACCCATAAATTCCTACGGGATTCTTCATTACATTTTCTCAAAACTAAAAATATCTTTTCTACACACTAACATATAATAAAATCCCATTTGAATTTATGGGATAAACCCCACCCTTGTATCTCATACGAACTACGTTGACTTTGAGATCTTTATAGGCTACATAGACGTCTCGGAATAAAACCCAATAATCGAGTCATATTTTCTCATTTTCATATTTTCCCATTCTTTTTCCTTATTCGTATGTTATTTCACATATATAATATTTTTGATTCATATTGTCTTCTTATCAAATATATATTATCGTTCCATCATAACGATAAATATCTCAATAAGCACACACATTATATTTTATTATTATTATTTTGGATTCCTTTGGGTCACCTCACTCCATCTTTTCCATGGTGCGAGTCGAGCGATTCCAATCTCCACTTATATATACACGCACACAAACTTCACAGGAAAATCAAGGACAATAGTAACATAAGCCCATGAGAGACCGAAATAGAGGGATGGGTGCTTAACACCTTCTCATTCCGTAACATATCCCCCGAACCTCTGATCTAATTGGTTTTGCAAGCATCAATTTGTCTTTGATGTCGCTCTCTCCTAGCGACGATATTTGTTTTGTCTATTTTGTGTAAAATAGACTGGAGACTCTATCTCTTTAAATTACCCCAAAACGGACGACGATCGAAGCATTCCCCCCCTTAGTAGTGACGGAGCGCGAGACTTTTTATCCTCCCTTCCATCCCCCCCCCCCCCTCCCCCCCCCCCCCCCCCAAAGCGCCCGAGGAGAAGGTGGAAGATTCTCGAAATGGCCACAGTGGCAAATCCGTTGGGGATTAATTCATAAGAGGGCTAGACTCTATTTGCATGGGTGTTATAATTTTTTTCTTGTGTACGTATGCACCTATCTGTATGTTCTTTTTTCTCCTCTATTACTTCTTGTATATATCCACCTCATGTTTATATCACCTCTCACTCACTTTTCACTTTCAGATATCTTCCTTTGTACATCTCACACTACTTAAACTTGTATATAAGTTCACTTATATCCACATGTTGCACACACCACATAGAATATCCATGCTTAGGTGTAACTAGCACACACCTCCACTACTTTCACTTATCCATATTCACTTTCACATATCACATGCCACTTGTAGTTGATCCATGCTTAGGTTCACTATTACACACTCACTTGTAGATATTCACACATCACACACTCTCAAATATCCAAGCTTAGTGTAATCTTCATGCTCCATGCTAGCTTTATTTTTCGTGATACTTCTACATTTTTCCTTATTAGCATAGTCCTCATCATGCCGAATAAAATTCTCTCTCCATAATAAACTAATCAAGAATAGTGCATTTTTCACACTACATCACCAAGAGCATTGCTATTTTGACCAAATGATTATCCCATACTGGGGGGTCACTTTGTGATGGGCACTGGTCCGCAGGTCGTAGTTAGCCTAAGCAATATGACTCTCACCTTCTATTATCCAAGTACCTTTGACGTATATTGAACGGTTCCCCCCCATCGTACCACTTGACCGAAGTCATGACGGGAGGTATATAGAAGGGAACTTATTCACGTATGTCGAGTATATCGAATTCTCTCTCACACGTATTGTCCCCACAAGGTATATAGTGAGGCAATTCACGCATACTCAGGTATATCCCCTACACCAAATCCTGCGAATGGTCACCCCTAGGGGGTCACGGCCCAAAGCCATAACCAGTTGGTCACGGCCCTAAGTCGTGACCACCTCAACTTTGGCATGACAATATCCATGAGCCAGTGTGGTCATGAATGCTCTTGGAAGTGGTCACAGACTAAATCCCTGACCAATATAGGTTATGGACTTTGGCCATGACCATCATGGAGCCAAATTCATGCTAAAATTCCCTTTACGTTTGGTCACGGTAGGGTGACCGACTAGGGTCGTGACCAATGACATAATGCACACCCATCAGGTCACGACTTTGCGTCATGACCACATGGCTGCCGACACGCTGATGTGGAAAAAATTTAACTGTCACAGTATTGGGTTATGGCTCTAAGCCTTGACCAGGGTCCTTATACTAAAACCATTTGCCTCCATTTCATTTATTCATGTGTCAATCTCTCTCTCTCTCTCTCTTTCTCTGTCGCCATTTTGGTGATTTGCATTCTCTCTCAAACCCTAATTTTGGCCTCTAATGTCTCTCTCTATCTGAAAGGTAAACACTATTTTTTGTATTTATGAGTTAAAGCCTAGTGTATATGCGTGTATATTTATGAGAATGTGTGTATTTCTATGTTTGTGTGTGTATATGTGTGTATGTGTGTATACGTGTATATATATGATTGTATGTGTGTGTATATATGTGTGAATGTGTGTGTATTTTTGTGTACGTGTGTATACATTTGTGTATGTGTGTATACGTGAGTATATGTGTGTGTGTGTATGTGTGTATATGTGTGTATATGTGTGTGTATGTGTGTGTAAAAGTGTATACTTTTTTATTAAGAAAAGAGGATGTTTTATAGTTTCATATTTTGATTGGGTATGTTATGCTTAGGGATTGAAATTTGTTAGGCATTGTTAACATTGATTGAGAATTGTTATTTAGAGTTTGAAATTAATTGAGTATTATTGGTTTTAACTGAATGTGGCTACTAAGGGATTAAAATAAATTGCATTATTTAAGGGTATTGTCATTTAGGGCTCGAAATTTATTTAGAGTTTGAAATTAATTGAGTATGTTTTGTATTGACTGAATGTGGTTACTTAGGAATTAAAATAAATTGCATTATTTAAAGGTATTGTCATTTAGGGCTTGAAATTTATTTAGAGTTCGAAATTAATTGAGTATTTTAGGTTCCGCACCCACTGACACAAAATCCTTTCCATTCTCAAAACCTTAATCAAACTAATATACCCTTATATGTTTGAATGTATCAAAACCTTAATCAAACCAATAAAACTAATATACCCTTATACCAGATATGTTTGAATTAATAAATATTAATTAATTGGATCCCTTAATTGTAGGACTTATATTCACGCCTTCGCATATTTTTTTCCAAGGAAAAATGAGGCACGGTGATCATCACTGGCAAAAAGAGTGGGAGATGTTGCAATTAGACCGTACACTTAACTGTTTTATTAGTGAGAAACATATCTAGGGTACTCTTTTTTACAGGTATCGAAATAAAAAGATATAACAATTTAACTACCTTGTAAATCGTGGAGTTAATCTCCAGCAAGATTATTTGTTTGATCGTATTCTATTTTCCCTACCAGAAAACTAGGATGACATTATACAAAATATATGTCACCCACATAATCCCGACGGAACCCTGACCTTGGTTACGTTGTTGTAGAAGGAGGAAAAAAAATCCACCCGTTATGGATACAACTGCGTATAGAGAGCATTGACATAGGTTGTGATGTCTCGCGTCATATGCGCGTTAAATTGAATCTTCCCAATAAGTTGAAAAAATATGGGATTCCGAGTTCATGTCATGGAAATCTACACATCAGTCATAAATCCCTGTCCTCCTACTTGGCCACGTGTAAAAATTCATAGGTTTTTAAAAACTAATACCGAATGGATGGAGATCAGACACATTGAACATATTCTAAAGTCTTACTCTCAAAAGGTATATATATATATATATATATATATATATATATATATATATATATATATATATATATATATATATATATATATATATATATATATATAAGCTTTATTAATTAATTATAATTTCATATTATTATAATTATTTAGTAACTTATGGTTTTTCATTATTGTAGATAATGTCGGGAAGAAGCAACCTAAGGCTACCAAGTGACGAGGTGATACCACGACGAGGTTCACCATTTTGTGCACAACCCGAAATCTCAACATCAATGGATGGACAATTCACAACTCGGCCATTGGTTCCCGCCTCACCATTTCCAACTTCAAGTGCTCCGACGCCCTTATCCAACACTCCCGTTCCTCCACCACCCCATCTAATGCTCTTGACACCTCCTTATCAATCCAAAAGAATCCCATTGGGTTCTCCCTTCTTGGGAATAACCCGACGTGTGATAGGAATGACGTACTGAACTTTAAAGCTCGGTGTTTGTCATTGAGAAAAATGAATGTGGGTGTCGGTGGACTAGACAACTGGAACCTTATTGGTCAAGCCATCCAAGATGACATATACAATCAACTGTACAAGTATTTCTCATTTCCCGCTCGTTCCAAGAATAAGGTTCTATCTCGGGTTCCTAAATCATTGAGGACATACAGGAGAAACCTTTAGAAGAAACATATCCTGAAGGAGATAGTGAGCTTCAATAATTTGTCTTTGAAAGAGAGAGTGCCTCCAAATATTGAAATGCCAGTGGAGCAGTGGAATATGTTTTTTGATAATGAGGCGAAGGGGAAAGATTTAGTCCAAAGGGAGCAAAAGAAAAACATAGGGCATAAAAAACTGATATCCATAGACTGGGTTCCAAATCATATGAGGATTTGAATAATGAATGGGGGAGTTGGACAAAGGATGGTCTAGATGCGGGTAAAAAACCAAATTGGTCCAGCTTATTCGTTTATGCTCGACGGGACAAAGATAATAAATTCCTGCCATACTTGGCTGAGACGCTAGAATAAATAGTGGCCATCGATAGTTAGTCAGGTTCGGGCCCTAATGACTTTGACCTTGAAAGTTATGCCCTAGCCTAGACCTTTGGAAAGGACAAAAGAGTGAGGACGAGAGGTGTTGGCTTAAATATGCCAAACACAAAATTTGAACACACTGCACCTCTCGTGGATGAGTTTTCTTCGATCAAGGATCGTGTCTCAATAATGAGGAATGAGGGTTCAAGACCGATGGGGATGTCCAGTATAACAAAACAAACCTGGGAATGTTGACGAATCAAATTGGGAAACTTATGTCCCTTTTTCAAAATTACGGGGTCCCAATGTCGCCTCCTCTAGGTTACCCTTAGCCTCATCCTCAAGATTTCCCCTATCCTCCCGCTTCAAGTGTCCCCTCCCAAATGCCGCCTCATTCAACATTCCCCTCCTAAATGCCGCCTCATCCAACAATCCCCTCCCAAATGCCAACTCCTTCAACATTTACCTTCCCCGTCCCTCCACCTATCACGGGTCTTGGATCATAATCAATAACTCACGGTGACTATAGAGAAAATTACTAAATCAAAGACCTCAACAACAAGAGGGTTGTTAGGGTGTGCATACTTATCTCCATGGTTGCTGAAATTTCAATACACGGACGACCTTTGAAGAGGGGTGAGGCTCAAATACTGGTCAATGAAATATACAACGACTGCGGAGATGTACCTGTGCATGTTGACAACGAGGAAGGGATGGAATCGAGGAATTATGCAAACTCTTTTATTGCTTGGCCAATTTATCTGAGGGTCAAGATCTAATAATATTTTCTTTCGTTTCAATTATAATAACATTTTTTCTGTTTCAGCTGTAAGAATATTGGTTTTATTTCAGTTATAAGAATATTGGTTTTGTTTCAGTTGTAATAATTTTTTTTTAAAATTCTAGGAATATTATTTTTGTTTTAGTTGTAATAATATTTTTGAACCTATTACCACGGGACTGAAATTTGAAGATTATTACATGGATTTCCAACAATACAAAGAGTGTATGGGAGAGACTAACCGAATAACAAATAATCTTGTAAATGGCGTTTAAGAATTTGTTAAATACGCTTCCAAAAATCTTTAAAATGATAAGAATCCAAGTCTATGCACCCATTGTATTAATGAAAAATATAAATGATTGGAAGACGTTGAGTTGCATTTAATAAAGTGGGGAATCTGCCAAGACTATAAAATATGGACATACCATGGAGAAAAATATATACCTTATGTTCTGAAAGAATTGTCGGTACCCAATCGCATAACGGAACCTCAATGACTGGAAGCGGTACATGATTCACCAATACATCGTCCATTGACTGACTTAATTGATGATTCTTATGGACTCCACAATCGTCAAAACCTCCAAACTATGGATAGGGATAATGCGCATTATGGCCAACTAAATGAAAATTTTGATGTTGAACTTCCAGAGATCAGGAATACATGCGGTTGAAAGCCGATGCGGTTGGATCGTTGTATAAAGATTGTGATGAATATCACTTGGTATTATATTTAGTTATTGGTTTGCATAATTTGAAGAGTCAATTTGGTTTGTCTAGGAACAGCGTAACCGAAATTCTTAAGTGGGCTAAAGATATTCTCCCAAAAGAGAACACATTACCAAACAATTATCCTGCCATGAAGAAGAGCTTGAAGGGATTGGGTTTGAAATACAAATCTATTCATGCATGAAATTATTATTACATATTGTACCGCAACGAGCACAAAGATAAGTATGAATGTCCTATATGTAGTGAGCCATGATATGTGGTTTGTGAGAATGGAAAGGACAAAACTTCAAAAAATCACAAGTGCTCGCAAGTCCCACAAAAGGTTTTGAAATATTTTCCACTTGGGCCATGTTAAAATGGGTTTTAACTGTACCGTGGATAGCGGAGGCCATAAGATAGCACGCTCGATGCGAGGTGGGTGGGAATCTGATGCGTCATCAGTTTATTCACCCATCTGGAAAATTCCAAAAGCACAACACCATGAATTTGCAAAGGAATCGGGCCACATTCGTCTTTAATCTTCACCGATGTGTTTAACCCTTTTGGTAATTTAAGTACTAGTTCGAGTTATTTTCCAGTTCTCTTGGTGCCTTTAAGTCTCCATCCGACACAATGCATGACAAAGGAGTTCATATTTTTATCTTTGTTGATACCCGAGCCGAAGGCTCCCAGTGATGATATTGATATATTCTTAGCACCATTAATCAAAGAACTTAAATAGTTGTGGGATAAAGGCATGGCGACATTCGACTCTCATAAGGGTGAAGAGTTCACACTTAAAATAATGGTGATGTGGGAGATCCACGACCTTCCAGCTTATGGGACCTTGTTCGGTTGTAATGTTCATAGCTATTATGGATGTCCCATATGTGGGGACGAAACTGAAGCTTGTTGGCTAAAATATAGTAGTAAGATGAGTTACACGGGTCATCGTAGATTTCTACCGACTAGTCACCCTTATAGGAACGACAATTCTAACTTTTTGCATGTCAGACATGAACACAGAACACCACCTGCTCAACTTTTTGTTCAGTAGAATGAGGATAAGGCAATGACTTCAACTACGGGGAATAGGTATGTAGGCAAACATACCCAATTTGTAAGCTTAAAGCGTAAAGCTAGAGGGATCCAAATGACCATAGTAAAGAAAACATGTGCGGTAAAAACATGTCCTAATAAAAATTCATAAATAAATTCACCAACACCTCCTAAATGGCCCCATAAGAGGCACCATCACCCTCCAAACGGCCCCATGAGAGGCACCAACACCTCGTACCAGACCAATGTAACTCGTAGGAACCGATCGCGTGGTCACGGGATTCCCAGTTTGAGAGCATGATGATAATTTTAGAATATGTTCACTTAGGCTTAAAATAGGGCGAAGACCTGAAACTCCCCCAAACAGCCCCGCGAGGGGATCCAACACCTCGCACGTGACCAATGTAACTCGTAGGAACTGACTGCATGATCACGGGACCCCCGATTTGAGGTCATAATGATAATTTAAAAATATCTACACTTAGGCTTGAAAACATGGCGTTAGAGGACGAAGTCCCGAAACACCACCCAAACGGTCCCGTGAGAGGTATTAACACCTCGCACGGGACCAATGTAACTCGTAGGAACTGACCGCGTGGTCACGGGACCCTTGGTTTAAGAGAATGGGGATAATTTGAAAATATCTACAATTAGGCTTGAAAACATGGTTTTAAAGGGCAAAACCCTGAAACTTCCCCCAAACGGGGCCGTGAAAAGAACCAACACCTCGCATGGAACCAATGTAACTTGTAGAAACTGATCGCGTGGTCACGGGACACCCGGTTTTAAAGCACAACGATAATTTGAGAATATCTACACTTAGCCTTAAAAACATAGCCTGATAATTTGAGAATATCTACATTTAGGCTTAAAACATAGCGTTAGAGGGCGAAACCTCGAAATAATCCCCAAATGGCCCCCAAAGAAGCACCAACACCTCGAATGGGACCAATGTAACTCGTAGAAACTGACCGTGTGGTCACGGGACCACTGGATTGAGAGTAAGCAGATAATTTTAGAATATCTACACTCGGGTTTGAAAACATGGAGTTGGATGGTAAAACCTCGAAACACTCCCCAAACGGCCCCGTGAGAGGCACCAACACCTCGCACAGGACAATGTAATTTGTAGAAATTGATCGCGTGGTCACGGGACCCACCATTTGAGAGCACGGAGATAATTTGAGAATATCTACATTTAGGCTTGAAAATATTGCGTTAGCTGGAGAAACCCCAAAACATCCCCCAAACGGCCCCGTGAGAGGCACCAGCGCCTCGCATGAGATGAATGTAACTCATAGGAACTAACTGCGTTATCACGGGACCCACATTTTGAGAGGAGGGAAATAATTTAAGAATGTCTACACTTAGTCTTGAAAACATGGTGTTAGAGTGAGATACCTCGAAACACACACCCCCCCCCCCCCCCCCAAACGGCCCCGTGAGAGGCACCAACACCTCACACGGGACTAATGTAACACGTAGGAACTGGTCGCATGTTCATAGGACCCTCGGTTTGACAGCACGGGTGATAATCTGAGAATTTCTTCACTTAGGCCTCAAAATATGGCGTTAGAGGCTAAACTCGTGAAACACCCCCAAACGGCCCCTTGAAAGGCACCAATACCTCCCATGGGATGAATGTAACTCACAGGAACTGATCGCGTGGTCACAGGACCCACGGTTTGAGAGCACGATGATAATTTGAGAATATCCACACTTAGTCTTGAAAACATGGTGTTAGACGGCAAAACCTCGAACACCACCCAAAGGGATCTGTGACAGGCACCAACACCTCGTATAGCACCAATGTAACTCGTAGGAACTGATCCTGTGGTCACAGGACCCCCGATTTTGATGGCACGATGATAATTTGAGAATATCTAAACTTAGGCTTGAAAACATGGCTTTAGAGGGCAAAACCCCGAAACACCTCCCAAACGGCCCCGTTAGAAGCACCAAAACATCGCACAAGACCAATTTAACTCGTAGGAACTGACCGCGTGGTCATAGGACCCCGGTTTGAGAGCACGTAAATAATTTGATAATATCTACCCTTATTCTTGAAAACATAGCGTTAAAGGGCCAAACCTCGAAACACGCCCCAAACGGCCTTGTGAGAAACCCCACCACCTCGCACGGGATCAATATAACTCGTAGGAACTGACTTTGTGGTCATGGGACCCCCGATTTGAGAGCACAGAGATAATTTGAGAATATATACACTTGGGCTTGAAAACATGGCGTTATAAGGTGAAACCTCGAAACACACCCCAAACAGCCCCCGTAAGAGCTACCAACACCTCGCACGGGGCAAATGTAACTCGTAGGAACTGACTGTGTGGTCATGGGACCCACGGTTTAAGAGCACGGCGATAATTTGAGAATATCTACATTTAGGCTTAAAAACATGGCATGAGAGGGTGAAACCCCGAAACACCCCCCAAACGGCCTCGTGAAAGGTTCCAACACCTTGCACAGGACCAATGTAACTACTTGGAACTAACCGCGTGGTCACATGACCCACGATTTGAGAGCACGGTGATACTTTGAGAATATCTACACTTAGGCTTGAAAACATGGTGTTAGAGGGAGAAACCCCAGAAAAAAAAACCCAAATGGCCTCGTGAAAGGCACCGACACCTCGTACGGGACCAATGTAACTCGTAGGAGCTGACTGCGTGGTCACGGGATCCCCCAGTTTGAGAGCATGGGTGATAATTTGAGAATTTCTACACTTAAGCTTGAAAACATGGTGTTAAAGGGTCAAACCTTGAAACACTCCACAAATGGCTCCTTAAGAGACACCAACACCTCGCATGGGATGAATGTAACTTGTAGGAATTGACTGCGTGGTCACGGGACTAACGATTTAAGAGCACAATGATAATTTGAGAATATCTACACTTAGGCTTGAAAACATGGCATTAGAGGGAGAAACTGTGAAACACCCCGCAAATGGCCCCGTGCGAGTCACTAACACCTCGCACGGGACCAATGTCTCGTAGGAACTATCCATGTGGTCATGTGACCCATAGTTTGAGAGCATGACGGTGCGGGGATTACATTATGTAGGTTTTTGATTGTCTAGGAAATAGAGGAAGTTCTGCTCTCTTTTTTTAATTATAGTTAAAAATGGTCATGGACAAAGTTCCTGACCATCTCTATTTTTTTATCATGCATAGAAAGGACCAAAACCTAAAGCTGTGACTATTTTATTTTGGTCAAGTTATGGTTCACGGCCTAGATTCGTCACGAGAGCCGTGACCAAATCAAATATCCAAAGAATGGGTCACGGCCTTGGGCCGTGACCAGAGCCGTGACCAATAATAAATTCCAAAGGATGGGTCATGGATTGAGACCTGACTAGAGCTGTCACCAATATCAAATTTCATTGGTTGGGCCCCGTCCTTAAGTCGTGACCAGATCAGTGACCAATATCAAATCCCAAAGGATGGGTCACGGCCGTAGTCTACGACCATCTGTCGTGACCCCCCGAGATCTGTGACCCTTTGTTTGGTAAGGGATTTGGGGAGTGAACCACGAAAATGGTCATGCTCGAAATAATCATAGCCTTTGGTCGTGACCCACCGTCCTGGTCAGGGACTTTGGACGTGAACATTCATATAATATGCTGTAATGATAAAATGGCTTGTCCACATGTACCGATTACCCTCAAGAGCAATACGTATATTGTGGAAGTCATGCCAAAGGGGGGAACCTATCCACTAACCCAATAAACCGCATACCCTTATATAGGTTTCAATCCTGGGGCACTCATATTTTGTTTTTCATTTACTACCCGAAACTCTGCCGAAATACCGGGTCGGCATGCCCCCCAAATTTTCACCTGATTTCATCTTTTTCCAAAACGGGACCCTATCAACAATCCTGGCAATAAGTCAAACCATGTTTTACATATTTTTTAAACCCAATTTTCTCAGGCTCGGGTCCCGTCTGACATTTCTTTTGCATTTAGGTAAACCTAATACAAGTGAAAGCATAAACATAATAATAATCATATTGAGACTCTTCTCTCGTTTTTCCTCCTCTTTTATCAAAATACAAAAACATTTTTTCTTCCTTTTTATCAAAGTGTAAAAAACATTTTTCCCCTCTTTTATTAAAATAAAAAAAAACATTGTCCTTCCCTTTCCAAAAAAAATGTCAAAAACATTTTCCTCTTTTCCAATAAAATAGTTTTCCTTTCCTCTTTCAAAAATAAATTCGAATCATTTTCCTTCTCAGGTCGATCTCATACTCGACCCTTGGCCTGGCTCCTTGTTAGCTTGGATCTTCTGTTGAACCATCCCTAAGCTCCATCAGTTCTCTCGCTACTTACTTTGAGTCCGAAATCCATCTTTACCAAATCTCCAAGTAGAAGGTATACCAAGTACCGAATGTGCAACCGGATCTGATGACAGACCTAGTCAATCTTACTATTAAGATTGACAACCTTCAAACTGATGTCCACGAGATGAAGCATCACTGGGTTTAGTTTTTTGAAGTTCTCTTTACTCATGCCATGGTTCCACACTCTCCCGATCCAGTCCTAGTCCCCAAAGAATAGAAGCATGCTTCGCGTTCCCCACTTGCCAATGGACCATCGCCAGCTGAACTCCCTATGTCGAATCTTGCCCAGCACGGGGTTAACCTTCAAGTACTTGTTGATCTGAAGGAAAAATAGTTAAACAAGATTAAGGAGGATTTTTTTCTGTTAACCAAGAAGTTCGACCACGTCCGAATCTCCGAGAACTACATGGATTACACCCATATGTCTCCTTACCCTAAAGCAAGGCTACCAGAAAAACTCAAGATGCTTAACATTGAGAAGTTCAGGGGTAGCGACCTCCCAATCTTTCATCTTCAAAGGTATCACCGAGCCATGATTCTCCCAGGTGCCTATAAGGAAATAATGTCCCAGATGTTCTAGAAAACTCAAAAAGACAGCTCTCTTCGTTGGTTTTTATCCCTTGAGGAATACAAAATTTTCAGTTGGGAGGATGTTTCCTGTGAATTCATATCGCAGTAGAAATACAACGAGTTGGAGGTAACACACCGTGATCTAGAACTTCTCAAGAAGAACCCTAGAGAAACTATCAGTAATTTTATAAAAGTTTGGAGGGAGAAAGCGTCCACTGATAAGCACCCAAAACTGTACAATTTATACCCCGAATAGATGTATTTTAGTTGCTAATTCTCGGCAATATGGGTCTTATGTGCTTAAATTGTTTATCTTGTAGGTCAAATTGTGCATTGCGAAGTTCAAATGCTTAAATCATGGCAATTGTGCGCAAAATGGAGCTAAATACCCTTGCCCCGAAACCTCATCCTACCCAAACCTAGCCTAAACTTGTCCCTAAGATGTCACCCAAGACCCGTGTGTGTTGGTTTGTTCCCTTTTTATTTTATTTTAATTTTTTAGATTTTTAGTTTGAGTCATTTATTTTAGATTTATTTCAGAATTTTTAGATTTTATTTTCTATTTTTCTATTTTATTTTTATATAATTTTAATTTATTTCGATTTTGATTAGCTTTTAGCTTAGTCTTATTTTATTAAGATTAGTTTAGTAGTTTATTTTTAGTTTATTATATTTTATATTTTTTTAGGACTTTAGTTTTTCATTTAGATTTTAAGTTTTTATTTCTTTTGTTTTAATTTAGTTTTTATATAGGATTAGGATTTTATTATTTTTATTTTTATTTTGTTTTATTTTTAGTTAGATTTTAGTCTTTTTATTATTTTATTAGGGTCATAAATTAAACACACACACACAAACTATCCTACACCCCAAACACACCCTAAAACTACCCTCACCCTCATCCTATTACCTACACCTCTCACACACCCAATACCCCCCTCCATCTTCTTCCCTACACCACACTTTTCTCTCTCTATCCTCCATAGCTAAAAACCCACACCTCCATTAAAACCCAACAACAAATCTTAGACCACCAGCTCAACACCGCCGGCGACCCTCCTACCATCTATCCCGCCGGCGAGTATCTCCAAAACGGCGACCACCTCCCGTCGCCGGAGCCACCCCTCTCGACCACCGCTGGCCTAGCCACCTCCTACGCAACCCATAACCACCGCCGGCGACGAACCCATCGTCGGCCAGCCACTTCCGACCCCATCTCCGGACCGTTAAACCCAGCCACGGCTACCCCGCTAGCTTGCCGCCGGCGTCCCCATACCTGCTCGACACCGACCCATTGTCGGCCAGCCTACCCGCCCATTTCAACTAGAAAAAACATGAACCCGATTTCATCCATCTTCAACCCATGCATCCAAATTCAAAACCCATTTCCCCATCTCTAAACCAAGTCACGATTTGTTTCCACCTGCCATTTCCCAAACCAACAAAACCAACCTAAAACCCATGTGGCATAAAACCATTTAACCAACTTGTCCCCATTTTACCAAAATACCCCCCAACTACTTTTTTAACCCCAATACCCAATATACCCTCAAACCATATCAAATTTTATTTCAACTCCTCTCAACCCACATGACCTCACACCCCTCACATGCACCTCTAGCCAATTTCCAATTATGCCCCTTAGCTCCATTTGGATATAAAAGAAGACCATGCTCTTTCAAAGGGGATCATCATCAACTAGAGAGGAAATTCTAGAGAGAGAGATAGGTTAGAGTAGAAAATAAATTAGGTAGAATATTTTTGTAAATATTTTTGTTTTTATCTTTTTAGATATTTGTGAGAAATTAAATGTTGAGTGATTCAAATGAGTGTTTGTATGTAATTGAATATGGTGGAAAGCTCACTTTGAATGGATGTTGCTCACTTTTAATGGAGGATTAGAGTCCAATTTTGCAAATCAAGGAGACTTGTTTGAAGATTTGTCCTCTTACCCTTCTATTTTATTTGTTTATGCCTTGATTACTAATTTGTCATGTTTAATATCATGTTAGGCTAAATCCCCTTTCAATGGGTGGGGTGAAACCCTTATTTGATATTATTTTAGTTTAATTAGTTTGCTTACTTGAAATTTCCCTTTGAATGTTAAATTTGATCCCTCACCCTTAGATTTACGCCTCGAGAGAGGGTAAATGATTTTCGAGAGAAAATCGAAATTCTAATTATAATACCCATTTTAGATTCGAACTAGAGATAGGGGTTTCTTAAGTGGGGTATTATAATTTGAATTTCAACTCTAAATTTAATTTCTAAGATTGACATAAATTCTAATTGATCGATCCTAGCGGGTGATTAATTAAAAGGAGTGTAGATCTAATTTTTTAGAGTTGTGGGGTGTTAATTTTAACTTTCTAAAAGATTACTATTCTAATTACACTTGCAACGAGAGTTGGTTTGTAATTTTAATATTAATTTGGGAGAATTCAAATAATTGAATTAATTAATTAGAATAATTAAAATTTGTGGTGTAATCTCACTCCTTGATTGTTCTCACAATTATTTTCCTCACTTTATCTTTTATTTTAGTGTTTGACTTTATTTTTCATTTTAGTAAATTTCTAGTTAGTTATTTTCATTTAGTTTAGTTTAGTTTAGATCTCACCTCACCCTATTCTTTTAATATTGAAAAAGCTAAAAAAAAAATTAGAAAAGTGAAAAAGAACAAAAAGAAAATAAAAAGTGAATTACAATTGAATTTGTCTCTAGCTTACTCCCTAGAAAGTGGATTGATACCCTTACTTACCTCTACACTTGAGTTTATTATTATTTGTAGGTATTTGAGGTTTTGACTAACTTGGCTTTCAACAACAACGAACCACACGCAAAAAGCCTTTTTATCAAATGGCGCCGTTGCCGGGGAGATAAAAAGTCAAAGTTATCAAATGGCGCCGTTGCCATTCTTGGGATTGTGAAGCTCGGAGCGGATTCCATTTTGTAATTCACTTGTATTGTACCTTTTTTCATTTTAGTACCATTTTTGCATTTTATTAGAAGGATTGTATTAGGACTTTCTTATTATCTTGGCTTGTATTGCGGTGCTTAGAGACACCATTTATTTTTCATTTAAAATTGTAATAATTGAAGCCAAGCGTGATAGGGAAACCGGACAAGGTAGAGAGAGGGCGTCCATTGGTGAGGATTTAGAAGCCTCTCTACCTTGGGTCGGTAGGACTCCCGGGGACGACTGAGATAGGCGTGATCTCCCCCCGGTCGACTCAAATTTTTCGGCACCCCACGGCGTAAAAACCGTTGGAGGTATATTTCTTACACCCTCGCGCCTCTCCTGTTAGCGAGTCATTTATTGTGTGTGATTTGTGTGCTCTTATGTGATTTTATTCTCGCACTATTTTCGAATGGTGTGATGAATTAATTGACTAAGACCTACACCCGGTCACTCACGAGAAGGGATTTCTTCACCCGACTCACTCGCTTATCATTGTGTGCTACCCTAGCCATCACTAAATTTAAAATCAATCAACTAGGCAGCCCACTAGGAAAAAATTTTGCAAAGGCGATCACAAAGAGATTTCCGTGAATTTTTATCGCCCGCGGACTTAATTAAAATTTGATTACCCTCTCACTAAATTTAAAGATAAAAATTGGCTATGTGCTAAGTAGGACATTTTCTTGACTTGTGTGTGTCCAATTCCATTTTCGGTATTCGGTTTTAGTTGGTTCGTGCAAATTCAAGAGTCCATATTTTCCCCACCTTTTCTTAAAAAAAAAAAAAAAATCCAAAAATATTTTTCTTTCTTTCTTTTACCAAAAATCCAAAAATATTTTCTTTTTCTCATTTTTCCAAAAATCCAAAAATATTTTCTTTCCTTTTTTTAAAAAAAAAAAAATTTAAAAAAACTCCAAAAAAAAATATATTTTTCTCCACATGGCCGAGGAACGTCATTTACGGGACTACTTTGGTCATTTTTCATTGACACGTGACACGTGTGAGAGTAATCTCGAGCGATCTCTTTATGATATTCTTCACGATTTCACCTCTCTCATGAGTACCGTTGGTACTCTTGACCCATCTATGCACGCACCACCTATTCCATCACCCTCGGTGTCAAGTGTCACTGTGCCTCCTCCCTTGTTGTGCACCCACTGTTCTTATGCCGATCACATGTCCCATGAGTGCCCATACTCTTCATATCCCTACGCACCCACCATGGAACATGTGTATCCATATGACACTGTTTCGGAACCCACCTCGGCCTACTACCCTGCTATACCTAATCCCGAGTTATGTGAGTACCCCAGTTATTCGTGGAGGCCTGATCACCCTTCCATGAAATACGTATCCCAACCCGATGTTGTGGATCCTCACACGTTCCAACAGTCGTCATGGAAAACTTGTGCACCCAGTCACGATCAGTTTCCTCACTACGCACCCCATGAGTATCAACCATCTGTCCATCACGAGAGCAATCCTTTCGTGTATGATGCACTTGGCCCCACCCCACACACTTCATTTGAGTATTCTCCATATAGTCCTGATTATAGCGCGTTGTGTCCACCTCACCCACCACCACCACCCATCATTCCACCAACACCTTCATCCACCTCCACTCTCGAAACCCTCTTGCAAAAGTTCATACTTGAGCAAGAGCAAGCAATTCAAACTCAAGCTCTCCACAGGCTTGAACATCGTTTAAATGAATTGGTGTGTGCGCGAGAGTCGGATATTCCCATGGCCCCACCCATCGTTGCTACCAAGTGTGACGATGATGTGTCCCCTTGTGATACGAATTTTGAGTGTGACCAACCCTACCACCCCGAGAATCTTGAAGTTGAGACCATCCCTTGGTCCGGGTCCCAAGTCGACAATTGTGTTGACTTACCTTTCGATAGTGAGCCTGATCAAATCCCACCATGTCATCCTGAACCCGTCATTACGGTTCACACTCCCGTCATATCCAAAACAATGCCCGAGTCTATACCTATTGAGCACATCGTGTGTGTTCTCGAGGAACCAATTTATCCTAGGTTAGCTCCGGCTACGAGTGCTCACCATTTTCCCGAGATAGAATCCGTGATAGTTCCTAACTATTTGGATCTGGATGATGTCCCACCATGCATGGCTCCCGTTGAGCCCAATATTTCTATCGATTCCTCTATCTCCGATCTTAGTGCCTCGTTTTACCCACCCACCCCATTTACCGATGCTACTCTTGTGGAGAAGTTGACAACTCCATCTTTAGAAACCACACTCCCTTGTGAGTATTCCTTTACTCCTCCCAATGAGTGTGTGTCTCCCACGCTTGAGTTGGATCATCTTCCTCCACCGTTTATCCCACCCGACCCACCCATTATATCTTCTACCCCACCACCTGGTTTGGATCTTGATTTTACACATTTCCAGTTTCCATCTACAGTTTTAGATCCTAACCTAAAACCATCCACCTTCCACGAGAGTTATGGTGATACTCTCCACTTCCGTGACACCGAGTTTGTTCCTCCATGCACACCACTTCCTTGTGGTGTTGATTTTTCTCAACAACTCCCTGGCGTGTCACGGCGCGACCATTATCATCGTCCATTCATAGAACGGTCGTGTGATTTTTATGAGGCCCACCCCATCACTATTGCCAAACCATTTTGCCTCCTTCACCAGCTAGAGCACCATGCTTATAGGGCTCTCGTTGCCCTCACTTTTCGGCTCAATAAGGCCCGTGATCGATGCTCATTCTCCCCAGCATTCCGTACCATTACCCTAATCCCCACCCACCCATGGTCCACCGATGCTTTGCATCACCATGACACACCGTCCTTCCTAAGAGGATCAAGTTAACATTGTGAAGAAAAATTTCTTACCCCATATTCGAGCAATAATGGAGCACATTATTACCCACATATCCGAGACCTCTGAGAAATAAGAGTGGATATTGAAGAAAATATCATCAAGATAGAAGATGAACTAAAGAAAGTATCTAGACAATTCACTCCAAGAAAATATTGGAAACCTTTTATAGTCTCAACCATCAACAATACCTCTCAGCCTGCTACCTCTTAGGTGCCAGAAAGTCGGGCTATTCTAGTCAGAAAAGAATACACTGAGCCCCTTGCTCCCCTATCTAAAGTCTACCAATCCCTCTTGAGCTGAAATCTCATCAAGCTATTGGACCTTCATCCACTGTAAACCCACATCCCAAAAATTTCAAAATTGACACCTATTATGATTTTCACCAAACTATCGGTGATACCACTGATCAGTGTTTTCATCTCCAAAATTTAATCTAGGTTTTAATTGACCAGGGTACCATCGCCCCACCAGCCAATCCCAAACCCAACACCACTCACAATCCATTGCCATACCATACTAATGACATATTCCTAGAGAATGACTCGAAATTCAATCCATCTACCCTTATTGTACCTAGTAAAGAACACATCATATCTATATTATCACCCAAACCCTTTAAAGTTTGCCAATATTTTCTCTTACACCCTACTTATTTTACCGACTAAGTTTTGTAGCTTCTCATAAGAGCATGTATTGCCGTTCGTACTCATTTCGGGGAAGATATGTAATTGTCACCAGTATTGAACCAAATTCTAAAATTTGGGCAGAAATTGCCCTCTGAAATGACCATTAATTGCCAAAAGTTCATCATCCTATTCATGGAATCCCGAAAGTGGGTTCGAGAGTCAGATAATTTGGTGGTACCCTTTGACAAAATGAGTTTAGATGATGCAGTCCAGATTATGGTAGACATTTATGGACAGACCAATGAGATTTGGAGTATATCCGACTTACTCAATGCCTTAAAGATACAAGAGCGGTTGGTCTCTTCACTTCTACACCTCCCCATTGAGTGGGAGGATCTATACGAAGAAGTCTTGGAATGGATTAACTTCTTATGGAAAGATGACATCGTTGCCACCGAATGGGGGGAGAGTTTGATAGCTCAGATGAATAACCAAGCTAAAAAAATGTTAGCCCAGTAATCAGTATGTGTGGGATTATATCGTTTGAAGATCTGTTAGGAGAAATCAACAAAGTGGTCTTATAACTCGAGATAGACGAAGAAATGGGTTTTCTATTCTTCCCCTCCTCCGTGAATCATATGATAAGATCTGGGAGGCACTATCAGAGTTCAAATCCTCAGACAGCATGGAAAGATAATGAAAAAGGAGTTATCAAGGAACTCCCCATGCCAAAAATGACCATCGAGGAAAGCAAGATCCTAGACCAACTCAAGAAAACTCATGCTAACATAACCTTCTGGGAACTCTTCATATCTTCCCAGCTACGCAGAAACACTTTGATAAAGTTCATCACTGGTTCAATAGTCCCTCCTTCCACCACTCCAGAAGAAGCCGTGAACCTGGTCGGGTCTTTAACCTCTACTATATTGCTTTCCTTCCCTGAAGAAGAAATCCCAAAGATCCGTCGTAATCAAAATTATGCTCCCAATATCTCCGTTAAGGTGATGGGGTAGACAATCCCGCTCTCACTCGTTGATAACGGATCAGCACTCAATGTTTTCCCGCTAAGAACTTACAATTGCTTGGGTTTAAAGTAAACGGCCTTACTCCAACTTTTATCGCAGTGCATGCTTATGATAACACTCGCCGATAACTGATGGAATCCATAACACTCATAATAAGGGCTGGCACTATCAATCACATTACCGAGTTCCAAGTTATCCACATACCTTCTTATTTCAATCTATTGCTTGGTCGACCATGGCTTCATATCATCAAGGGGGTATCTTCCTCGCTCCATCAAAAACTAAATTTCTTCGCCAAAGGGCATGTCATCACCATCTTAGGCGATGATGATAATACTGAGAACGCTAGTACCACCAATTCGGTACTATAAGTACAACATGGGACAAATAACATGCTTCCTTTCAGTTTTCAAGTTAAAACACTTCCACTCCCAACAAGGGATGATTTCAAAAACTGAGTCTGTCGAGAGCACAACCTTCATAGCAATGTCACAACCCTCATAGCAATGTTAACATAATACAGATGTTAAATAATATGAACTTCATACCCACACTGGGGTTAGAATAACGACAATAGGGGATACTGGAAACTATATTCTTGAAGAAGGTCTTTACTCCATGTGGCCTGGGTTATCAACCATCATAAGAAGAACTCAGAATACTCAGCCAACCCCAATTGAAGAGAATTTTAGAAGGTGCCAATACTGTTTTAGAGGATTCCTTGAACGGAATATTCATCAAAGAGGGTGAAGATTTCCCCTTTTGCCGCATTCTCGAAACATGGTATGATCATGTGGATAAGAAAATTAAGCCAGGGATGGATTTTTTTTCCAAGACAGTTACTCATTGGCCAAAAGTTCCCAGAATCATGTGCAACCACCTGTTGACAAAACTATAGCTGTTGCCAAAACTTTCGAAGAGAATGACTTCGAAGACTCAATCAATCTGCAGACATTGGAATTGACACTCTACATGATCCACTTAAGCGCTACATCGTCGGACCCGTCCATTATAATCAATGCTGCTGATGAATCTCTCCTCAACTGGAGTGCTATACAGGTTCCACTTACTAAAATACAACCCAACCCAATTATTTATCCTATCTTTTTCGTTGTTCCTCCCTTTTCTGATAACAATGTAATCGAGACCTCATTTGGCGAGGTTCTTAAGGTTGTTTCTTATAAGAATGAAATTATGTCCATCCTTGATCCTCGCGATGGGTGGGTAGAGTGAGGATCCTAGGTATCGCGCGTCCCTCTCGGGAGCGCTTCAGCCGGCGTCATTGATGAGGTGAAAAATGTATAGAGATGGAGTCGCCAGTCTATTTTACTCAAAACAGACAAAAGAAAGGGAGCCATCCCGAAGGACAGCATCCAAAGATATACTGATGCATATGAAACCAAAAATAATTTGAAAAGGGTCCGGAGGCTAAGTTACGAAATGGGAAGGTGCTAGGCACCCATTCCTCCCTTATGATCTCTCATGGGTTTTTGCTATTTTCCTTTATTTTCCCTGTGATATGTGTGCATGTGTATATATAATGGAGATAGGAGTCATCGACTTGTACCATGGAAGAGGTAAAGGGAGCCATCCATAGGAATGTAAAAATAATATTAGAAAATAGGATTTACGCGATTATCCTTACATTGATCGTTATGATGGAACGATAACGCATATGGGATAATACGATACTAAGAAAAAATCTATAGAATATAAGAGAATTGAGTTTAGAGAAAAATAGAAAATGAGAGAAAAAGTAAAAATAGGACTCGAATCTCGAATTTTACCCCGATACGCCTACGTAGCCTATAGAGGCATAAGTCCACATAGTTCGCATGCAAAATGAGGGGTGGGGTTTATCCTATAAATCCAATCGAGGGATTATCTTATTTGTACGTGTGTGTGTAAAAAAAGTGTTTTAGTTATGAGAAAAGTGTAAGAAAAGTGTGAGAATTCCCGTTTGGAATTTATGAGCAAACCCTCTTTTTCTTATTTTTTGTTTTTTTTTTATTTATATGAAAATAAGAGATGTGCAATAATACTTAAATAAAAAGTATATTAGGATATGTGAGATGAGAGAATAAGAGTGCTAAATAACAAAACAAGTTAATGTGAATTTATGAGGATTTATGGAGAGAATTGAGAAAATTGGACCTTCTTGAAGATCTTGAGCTTCATCTTGAACATTGGAGAGCAGCCCTTGCACTTAGATGATCATGGAGGGTAGTGAATTCACCAAGTTTGATGAAAAGGATGATGAAAAGTGAAGGCTGGAAAGGGATTTGGATGTGGAAATCACGCTGACTTCGAGAGAGGTTTTCTGAATTATCTGAGAGTGATGTCTATCAGATTTGGGCTCCCTTTGTAATGAGGTCAAGGCCTCCTTTTTATAGGACCGAGGCATTATCGATCAGTCGGGGTGGCCGTGGGCCGGGCCTGGGTAGGCCCGGTCGGGCTCGGGCCGGGCTTGAAAAATTAAGTGCTATCCCAAGCCCGCTCGGGCCCAGATCGGGCCTTATTATGTAATCCCAAGCCCGTCCAGATTTGAAAGCTCTTTACACAGGCCCGCCCGATCGGCCTTATTATGTTAATGAAAAGATTTTTTTTTTAAATTAAAATACCTATTTATTTATTTAAAGACCAATTTTTTTAATTAAAAATCTGTTTTAAACTCCATATATTACAAAGTCCATATATAAAGTTTCTCACTCTACATGAAAAGACTTGGTATACGTTTTTATATTTATAAAAGTCTCCCCCCCCCCATATATACATATATATATATATATATATATATATATTTTTTTTTTTTTTTTTACGGGCCTCGGGCCGGGCCGGGCCTCATCGGGCTTAAGAACTCATGCCCAAGCCCGCCCGAAAAAAAATCGGGCCTATAAAATTTTGCCAAGCCCGCTTTGCGGGCCTATTCGCCTTAACCAAGCCCTATTTTTTTATTGGACGGGCTGGGCGGGCTTGGCGGGCCTCGGGCCTATGGCCACCCCTATCGATCAGCATAGCCCTAGTCCTACCAATCGGCAGGTGTGTTTAGGCACACTGCCAATAGGCAGGGTCTGGGACCTGCCGTTTGGTAGTGCCTTTATGGCCTTTTCAAAAAATAAGCCTCAAAGTGCAAAATGTTGATCCGAATCATGTACGGGGCAGACCATTGGAAAGGTAATTCAGAGACCTTCAAAAGTACTTTGGACTTCTCTCAAATTCGGCAGTTGACTTTGGGTCAAATGTGACTCGGAAGCACTCGTCGGTCCTTTGGACGGGGAATCGTCGGACGTAAATGGATCGTTCGTCCTTATGGTAAGTCCAAATCATGCACGAGGCAAACCATTGGAATGGTTAAGAGATGTACTTCGATAGTCCAAAGGGTTTGATCCGGTTCGGGTAGTTGACTTTGGTCAACCGGGTCCTGGAAGCATTTGGTGACCTCTCAGAGTAAAACGGATCATTCGTCCGTACCGTAAGTCGGAATCGCGAATGGGATAGACCATTAGAAAGGGTTTTTAGTGACCTTTGAAGATTCATTCAGTCTCTATCAAGCTAAAGAGTTGACTTTGGTCAAACGGAGCACGGGAGCGTCCGATGGCCTCTAGATCAGGTTTCGGGGGAAAATGGATTGTTCATTCGAATGGTAAGTCAGAATTGTGCACAGGACAGACCGTTGGAAAGGGGATTTAGGGCCCTTTAAAAATTCATTCAGTCTCAGTCGAGCTTAAGACTTTGACTTTTGGTCAAACGAAGCCTGGGAGTGCCCGATGGCTTCTAGGTCAGTACTCAGGGTATGACCTGGGTTTGTAGTGATGAAGGGAGGTGCTAGGGACCTAAGGAGAGTTTAAGGGGTAACAGAATGGGGTGTCTACAGAAATTAAAAAAAAAAGATTTTGAGTATCTTGTTGTGCCTTACATTAAGTATCTTAATTCTAATCAAACTCTTGATGATGATGATTTTTCAATTGAACCATTCTTAACTAATCTTAATAAGGTTAATAACAAAAAACATAACCACGTTCAAATTAATGAGGATGAAACTGTTGTTATCAATCTCGATTCTAGTATCCAATTGCATGAGATTAGGATAAGGTCCACCCTTGAGGAGCACGAGTGCATGCAACTCGATGAATTGTTGAAGGAATTTGTTGACGTCTTCACATGGTCCTACGATGACTGCCTGACATCAATCTCAAGATAGCTCTGCACGTGATTATAACTCTTCTATAGTGTAAACTGATCAAAATAAAAATTGTGAAAGCTCCTCACTAAATGGTTACTCAAAGTCAATGAAGAGGTAATCAAATAGTTGAACATCGGTTCCATCCAGGTGATTGAATATCTGACATGACTAGCCAACATTGTACCCATGCTAAAATCAGGAGGAAAAGTTTGCATGTGCATCAACTATCGAGATTTGAACAAAGCATCTCTGAAAGATGATTACCTCTACCTAACATCGACATGATCGTATATAACATGGCCAGTTATGCTCTTTAATCATTCATTGATGGCTTCGCTGAATACAATCAAATCAAGATGCACCTGATCATCAAGAAAAAACTGCATTCATTATCCCTTGGGGAACTTTATGTTACACAGTTATGCCATTCGGTCTCAAGAACACAAGAGCTACCTACCAAAGGGCTGCCATAACCATATTGCATTATTTTATACACAAAGAGGTCGAGGTCTACATGGATGATTGAATCATTAAATCCAAAACTCGAGAAGGTCATGTTCTCGCTCTTCGAAAGTTCTTTGAATGACTACGGCGATACCATATGCGACTTCACCAATAAAAATGTGTCTTCGACATCACCAAAGGAAAGATTTTTGGATTCATGGTTAGCGAGAAGGGGATCGAAGCAGACGATCCTACCAAACTGAAGGCCATAAATGAAATTTCATCACCTTGAACGGAGAAGGAAGTCCAGGTATTCTTGGGAAAATTACAGTATATCAGCCGGTTCATCAGCCAATTGACTTCTACTTGCGAACCAATCTTCAAACTCCTCCGAAAGGATTCCACCAGAGTCTGGAATGAAGCTTTTCAAGAAGCCTTTGACCAAATTAAGCTATATTTAACCTGACCTTCGATAATTATGCCACTGCAGCCTGGTCTCCCTCTATGTTTGTACTTGACCGTAATTGACATTCCTGCTGGGGCTTTACTAGCATAATACCCTGAAGAAACCCACAAAGAAAGGTCCATCTACTATTCCAATCACAAATTGTTCGGGTATGAATTAAACTAAATTGTTTTGGAGAAAGCATGTGTCCCCTTATCTGGGTCACTAAAAAATTACGGCACTACATGATCACTTTTGCTATCAGACTTATGTCCTGAATTGATCCTATCAAATACCTGCTTGAGAAACTTGCCCTGTCTAACTGAATGGTTTGATGGTTGATGCTGCTAGCCGAGTTCGATATTGTGTATGTCACATTGAAAACTATGAAAGGGAGAGCCATCTCCTACTACCTTGTCGACCACCCCATGGATGTGGCCCATATTTGGATCTTCGAATTCCCAAACGAAGATATCCTTTACACCTCTCAAGAAGACCTCTGATGGAAAATGTTCTTTAACGGCGCTACCAATAAGAAAGGATATGGCATTGGGATACTCCTGATCGCCCTTGATGACTCTCTCACTCATATTGCCATTGAGCTAGATTTTCCCTGCACCAATAATATGGCTGAATACGAAACATGCATCGTAGAGCTCAAAGGCACTCTCAAAAAAGGAATCCAGTGCCTAGATGTCTTCAGGGGTTATTCCCTCATCATCGGCCAAATCCTAAGTTAAAAACGAAAAGCACTTACCCTTCCACGCCAACTTAGAGGAGCTGGCCTCCCAGTTTTGAGATATCACCTTACAGTACTTGCCCCAAGCAAGGAATAGTTTAACTGATGCGCTTGCTACCCTGGCCTCCATAGTTGGCATGCCCCAGGGAATAACGATGACCCATTTCCTACTCCAAAAATAAGTTAAACTAACCCAATACTACCACATTGAGCTCGTCACAAAAGAAAATTTTAATATGGCCGAATTCTGGCCTTAAAATATTTGGCGCCTCCTCAAGCATAGTAACTACCCCCAAGATACAAATAAGAAAGACCGTGCGACCCTTCGCAAACTAGTTACCTAATATTTTGTTTGCGATAAAGAACTATTTACGAGAAACTTCGATGGAACCTATTTGCACGGCATCACAATGGTTGACGTTGAAGAAATAATGCAGAAGATCCATGACGAGGAATTAAGACCTCACATGAATGGCCATATGCTTGCTAAAAAGGTTACTATTGTACTGCCATGGTTCAGGATTACACCGCCTATGTCTGAAGATGCCTTAAATGCCAAGAAATTTCCAATCACCGGCACTTTCCCCCTTGAGAATTATATAATATAACCTCTACCTTGTAATACCCCGTAATTCTGCTTAATTTTAAATTACGTAAGTAGAGTAATTTAATGGGATTAATTACGCTTTAATTAAATTACGTGAGTAGAGTAATTTAATGTGATTAAATATGTTTGATTTAAATTACGTGAGTAGAGTAATTTAAATAGATATTATGTTAATAAAGATGAAAATGTGTTATAAAAATTTACTAAAGGTGAGTAGAAATTTTCAATGTTGATATGTACGGTCTAGTGACTATATGGACGTACCGGAAGTATCTCGAAAAAATTAAGGATGAGAGTAGAAAAATATTTACGAGACTCAAATGATAATTTAGAGTCCACGGTTGATTCCGAAAGGGTCGAATTAGTCAAAATAGTGTACCCGGGGGTACTAGTTGAGTGCCGGGTCATTTTCGGGCTAAACCGGGACCATTTGGGGGCATTTTGGTCTCTTTACAATTATGGGAAAGAAGACCTACGAATTTTGAAACCCTAAATCTGATTATAAGAGTGGTGGCTAGGGTTAGGCAATTAAAGTTACACCATAGCCATTACAGAAGAGAGAGAGAGGTAAATTCCTAAGGCAAAAGAAGGAAGGAGGGATCATCTTAGGAAGATTTCACCACAAAGATTGTTGGGAAGAAGGATTGAAGTATCAATATCATCAACAACCACGAAATCAGACCCTACAAATCATAAGGCAAGTGGTTATTTGCAAAATAATTGAGTTATAATACCCATGATTAAGCTTTAGGAAGAACATGATTTTTATGATATTCTTGGGAACAAACAATTGATAATAATCCATGATTGATAATGATTTGCATGTAGGACGTTTTTGGATTACCAAGTATGTTTATATCATAGAAAGCTTGATGAGAAATTTGTAAGAAAATCTGGAATTTGGATGAAAAATATAAAGAATGCATTTTTAGGGTTCTTGAATATTAGAGAGATTTTCAGTGAATTTGGCCAAGATTTATAATGATTTTGTTGTTTTAAATCGTTAGTAATCATCCCAGAACATGTAGGAATGATTAGAAATTGTTGGTTGTGAATATGATGGCTTATCATGAAAGTTAGAGATGTAAAAATGGTGAAACCCGTAGGAAGAAGATGAACTGGGTCTGTCACTGCTTGATCGATCGATCGACCCTTGAATGTCGATCGATCGAGCAGTCGATCGATCGACCATATTCCTTCGATCGATCGACCCTGTCTGAACTATAGAGAATTTGTGAATAAATTTCTTTAATTTCCGTTGCTTAATGGGAACCTCAGAAATGATATTTTTCCTATGAGGGGACTTTGTAATTACCAGTAGGTGTACCATTAGGTTCCTCCACCAATGATTGAGTAGGAATGTTGGAGAAATGGAATGACGAAAGAACAATTGACTTAGCCGTGGGTTGAGATGGTTAATTTAATTACGGAAAGAGTGAGACTTAATTCCGGAAAGAAAATACCAGTAGGTTAAAATTAACTTAACTACTGAATTAAGGGAGGGGTAACTAGGGCCCTTAGAGTTACGCGAATACTCGAATAAATACAATAGTGAGATAAATTGTAATTAATAAGTAAGGAGAATATAAGTAAAATATATTACGTACGGGTATGATTTATTAGGTCGGGTGTGTACCTACTAAATTATATAAAAAGGTTTGGGTTAAGAGAATATTACCTAAATTAATTATGTTAGGGTCGACGTGACATTCCTAACTAACATAAAGTTATTATATATTTGGGGTCGATGATAAATGCCGAACCAAACTTTGATTTGGTGCCGCGATGAAAGAGTCCCGAACCAGAATATGTGTATACATTTATATTTGTAGATAGTTGGGGTCGATGGATCATTCCGAACCAACTTCCACTTGGAGTCGATGAATTATTCCGAGCCAAGGGTCCTTATGTGTAATAAAAGGATATATTAGTGGTAACTAATATTAAATACATTGTTGTGTGATAAATGTTTCTATGTGCATAATCTACAAATTTAGAATCGTAGACAATGGAATGATATGTAAGTGTCTTAGTAATAATTTATAGCATGATGAAATTATTACAAGAATAAGGTCAACGAACAGTAAATGAGTTAACTACGGTTATGGGAAGTATAACTAGGTAGACTAAGTACCCTTGATAGTTGCGTACTACGTAAGAGAGGTGAGGAAGTTCAAGGGAGTGTGCGAAACCTTAATATGTGTAATCAATAACTTAATTGTGATAACTGCTTGCAAAATATTTTCAAATGTTTTGAGTACTAACTATTGCTATGTAAAATTTTAAAAACCTTTTAGGTTCCCAGCCACAGGGACACCCAGCTTGATTTCTTGTCAGAGATTTGGGAGGTGCAGCCAGTGTGGAGGTTGCAGGGATTGTTTAGACGCTTCCTCTTTTTCAGTTCTAGTGCAGGATCTCAGTTTTATCATTCCTAGTTGGAACATGTCGTTCCACCTTTACTATTACAGTTTATTCTAGTTATGGATTTGTAGTTGTCTTTTTGGGCCGTGGTTTACGGCAAGACTTTAACTGCTTTCAGTTTATTTTTGCATACTGCTTATTCATATCTAGTATTGGTAATGTGTTGTTTGGATTATTTATTGTTTAAGAAACATAAAATTTGGCACCCGTTTTAATTTCATTTAGGTGGTTAGTATTTTTAAAAGGCGTTCGACAGTGATGCTAAGAATGAACCATTTAAGAAACCTGTTTATATTACAATAAGGCTTGATCACCCAAGGTTTAATTAGGCGGGGTGTCATAGATGGTATCAGAGCATCAGGTTCTAGTGTCCATAGGATCTGTACCGCTTACTACGATTCAGCGTTACGTTTGTTTGTATTAGAACCCTACTATTAGGATTGTTGATTAAAAATTTCCACTGTTGCGTTATCGTACTTCTGCTCTTAAATGTTGTATAAACTCTGTACTTATACAATTTGAATCTTATTTCAGATGCCGCCAAGGATACTGAGAGCAGAGAGGGCTGAAGCCAGAGAGGAGGTGAGGGAGGCTCATCAGGAGCCACAGGTACCGATACCACCACCCCCACCCGAGCTAATCTCCACTACTCAGGTTGCAGTAATAGTGGCTCAGGCAGTTGAGACAGCGATGAGGGCAATGGCAGCCCACTTTCCTCAGCCCCAAGTACCTCCCCCTGTGGCACCGGTAGTGCAAGTTCTGGCAGGACCATCTACTTGGCAACGAGTAAGGGAGACATTTCAGAAGGGACACCCACCCGAGTTTCAGGGCAGTACTGATATAGTGGAAGCGTGCAACTGGAAGAAGAATATCCAGTGCCACTTGCGCATGATAGAGTGAACCGGAGTACAGGAACAGATGCTAGCCACTTTCCGTCTGTCAGGAGCGGCCCTACAGTGGTGGGAGTCAGTTACCACCACCGAGGAGAGAGATACTTTGACTATTTCTGAGTTTTGGGTGCGGTTTGACCGCAAGTATTTCCCTCCAGCAGTTGAGTCTGAGATGAGAAAGAAGTTCAACGAAGTGGTTCAGGGTGATCGCTCAGTTGCTGACTACGAGGAGGAGTTTACCCGCTTGGCCAATTTTGTGCCAAACGAGGTGAGCAATCCAAATTTATGGAGGGCCTAACCTGGAGAATCAGACAGCATTTAATTGGTAATCCGGCATTGGTAACATATACAGATGTCGTCAATGCCGCTCTACTACACTATCAGGATCACCGTTTTCATACTAAGGGAAATAAGAGGGGTGAGCCTAGCCAACCGGGCAAGGTGGATGGAGGTAGTGGCAGCAGCGCAACACAGCAGCAGACAGCGGGTCAGTTAGGGCAGGATTCCCGACAGGGGAACCCTGCCAAGAAGTTTAAGCACGGGAGGTATCGCTTCGACCGGCAGGGCCAGCAGGGTCCTCAGCAACCAGTCCCTCAGGGTTGACAGGGCCAGGGTAATCAAAATTGGGGACAACAAGGCCAAGGACGACAGGGCCAACGTCAGGGCCAACAGGGCCAAGGACAAAGACAGTTTCAGGGTCAGTGCTTCACTTATGGCCAGCAGGGTCACAAGAGCAGAAATTGTCCACAGCAAGACCGGGCACAACAACAGGGTGCCCAACAGGGGCAGCAGGCACCATTAGCCCCAGCAGCGGTACAGGCCCCACAGCCAGGGCAGCTAGAGTACGGGCGTGTGTTCAACATCCGTGACATTCCATTTCAGCCTGCACCGCCAGCACCGCCGGCAGTTGCGGGTATGTTTCCTATTCTTGGGCTTTAGGGGAATATTTTGTTTGACACGGGGGCGACACATTCATTTATTTCCACTAGATTTGAACGGGCAGCCGGCCTATTAGCGACAGCAGATACTCACCTTATGTGTGTGGAGTCATCGATGGGTAGTGGGTCCCTTATACACTCGATTTGTAAGGGTGTGGACATTATGGTCGGGAGATTGAGTCTAGCGGCGGACCTTCTAGTGCTGGATATGGAGGGATATGACGTCATCCTAGGCATGGATTGGTTGGCACATAATAGGGCAATGGTAGATTGTTATGAGAGGACCATCGTGTTCTCCATCCCAGGGCAGGAGATGCTCCTTGTGGCAATGCCACTCCCCGAGGGAGGATCGCGAACTCATTTATATTATATTGAGGAGGAGACCTCACATGGGGTTGTCGTTTCTCTGGACTCAATCCCAGTGGTGAGGGATTTTGAGGATGTCTTTCAGGAGATACCAGGGTTACCACCTAGCAGAGAGATAGAGTTCGTGATTGATCTAACACCGGGGATGAGATCGATTGCCAGAGCACCATATCGCATGGCTCCTTCGGAGATGCGGGAACTGAGAGAGCAAATTCAACAACTATTAGGACAAGGTTTTATTCAACGGAGTACATCGCCATGGGGTGCGCCAGTACTGTTTGTGAAGAAAACGGATGGTTCACTTCGTCTATGTGTAGATTACAGAGAGCTGAATAAAGTGACGATACGTAATAAGTATCCATTGCCGAGGATTGACGACTTGTTTGACCAATTGAGAGGGGCTGCATACTTCTCGAAGATCGACTCGAGGTCGGGTTACCACCAATTGTGTATTTGTGAAGAGGATGTACCTAAGACCGCTTTCCTGTCGCGGTACAGGTCATACGAGTTCAGAGTGATGCCTTTTGGGCTAACTAATGCGCCGGCAGTATTCATGGATCTCATGAACAGGGTATTCAGGGAGTTTTTGGATCAGTTTGTGATTGTGTTCATAGACGACATTCTAATTTACTCTCGTACGGAGGAGGAACACGCAGAACACTTACAGTTAGTCCTATAGACATTGCGGAACCATCAGTTATACGCCAAATTTGAGAAGTGTGGATTTTGGCTTTGGGAGGTTCAGTTCCTAGGCCACGTCGTATCTAGCAGGGGCATTGCTGTTGACCCGAGTAAGGTATCGGCGGTGAGGGAGTGGGGACAGCCCATGACACCGACAGAAATTCACAGTTTCTTGGGATTGGCTGATTATTATCGTCGCTTCATCAAGGGATTCTCAAAAATTGCCGGACCGTTGACGAATCTGACTCGGAAGGGAATTCCCTTCGTATGGAGTGACAGTTGCCAGTTAGCATTTGATGAGTTGAAAGACAAGTTGACATCAGCCCCCGTTCTTACCTTGCCTAAGAGCGGAGTGGAATACCGAGTCTATACTGATGCGTCCTTACAAGGACTTGGTGGTGTGTTACAACAGGAGGAGAAGGCTATAGCTTATGCGTCACGAAAGCTTAAGCCACATGAGAAGAATTATCCCACCCATGACCTCGAGTTGGTAGCGGTTGTTTTTGCATTGAGGATTTGGAGACACTACCTTCTGGGCGAGCAGTTCACGCTATTCACGGATCATAAGTCATTGCAACATCTGTTCACTCAGAAGGACCTGAATATGAGGCAGAGAAGGTGGCTTGAATTCGTGAAGGACTACCAATTTGATATACAATATCATCCAGGTAAGGCTAACGTGGTGGCAGATGCGATAAGCAGGAGACCTACCGGAGAATTAGCAGAAGTTTAGAAGGCAAAGTGGAGTGAGCTCCGACACGAGGATGAAATGGCGAGAGCATGTATGGCAGTTCTAGCTATCACTTCCGAGAACGTTATGCGGGTAGTGAGGGCACAAGCAGAAGACCCATTTTGTCAGGACAAAGTACGGCAGTTATTGGCCAAGGGGGCAGAGTTCTACTCCATCAGTTTAGAGGGTGGACTACGTTTCAACGGTAGACTGATAGTACCCGAAGATGATGATTTGAGGCATGCCGTTATGACAGAGTCACACGGGTCAAAATTCTCGGTACATCCAGGTGGGGACAAAATGTACCAGGATATACGACGAGTATATTGGTGGTCAGGTATGAAACGAGATATTGCAGAATTTGTCTCAAAGTGTGTTACATGCCAACTCATAAAAGTTGACCATCAGAGGCCTTCAGGGATGCTATAACAAACTAGAGATTCCTGTGTGGAAGTGGGAGAGTATCTCAATGGATTTTATTACCGGGTTACCAACCTCGCAGAAGGGCCACGATTCCATATGGGTGATAGTGGATCGTTTGACTAAGGTCGCACATTTCTTACCGGTTCGTATGGATTATGATACTATGCGGTACGCGCAGCTTTTTATTTCAGAGATTGTTAAGCTGCACGGAGTTCTTATTAATATCGTGTCGGACCGAGATAAGATATTTGTGTCACACTTTTGGCAGAGTTTTCAGGAGGCCATGGGCACCGACCTACGGTTGAGTACGGCATATCACCCACACACGGACGGCCAGACGGAGAGAGTAAACCAGATGTTAGAGGACATGCTGAGAATGTGTATTCTATATTTTGGGGGAAATTGGGAGCCATATCTTCCTTTGGTGGAGTTTGCGTATAATAAATCTTACCAATTCACTATTGGCATGGCTCCATTCGAGGCGATTTACGGGAGGCCTTGCCGTTCACCCGCTTGTTGGTTAGAGGTGGGGGATAACAGGCTTTTAGGGCCAGAGATGATACAGGAGACTTCCTCCAAAATATAGTTGATTCGAGGACGTATTCGAATAGCCCAAGATAGGCAGAAGAGTTATACTGACGCCGGCAGGAGACATGTGGAATTAGACGTGGGAGACCAGGTGTTAATTCGAGTATCTCCTATGAAAGGGGTTACGAGGTTTGGCAAAAAGGGGAAGTTAGCACCGAGATATGTGGGGCCGTTTCCTATCATTGAGAGAGTGGGACCGTTAGCTTACAGATTGGGACTCCCTGAGCATCTTCAGCGAATACACGATGTGTTCCATGTGGCGTCGCTGAAGAAATACAAGAGGAGCGAGAGAGCCTTCTGGCACATTCCACTGGAGGAGATCGATTTACAGCCAGATATCTCGTATGAAGAAAGACCCGTGGCTATCCTGGATTATAGTGAGTGCAAACTAAGATCCAAGGTGGTACCCTTAGTGCGAGTACAGTGGGGACATCACAATATGGATGAGTCCACTTGGGAACGAGAAGAGGATATGCGAGAACAATATCCAGAATTATTCATAGCAGGTATTTTTCTAATTTTGAGGAAGAAATTCCTTTTGTAAGGGGGGAAGTATGTAATACCCCGCAATTCTTCTTAATTTTAAATTACGTAAGTAGAGTAATTTAATGGGATTAATTACGCTTTAATCAAATTACGTGAGTAGAGTAATTTAACGTGATTAAATATGTTTGATTTAAATTACGTGAGTAGAGTAATTTAAATAGATATTATGTTAATAAAGATGAAAATGTGTTATAAAAATTTACTAAAGGTGAGTAGAAATTTTCAATGTTGATATGTACGGTCTAGTGACTATATGGATGTACCGGAAGTATCTCGACAAAATTAAGGATGAGAGTAGAAAAATATTTACGAGACTCAAATGATAATTTAGAATCCACGGTTGATTCCGAAAGGGTCGAATTAGTCAAAATAGTGTACCCGGGGGTACTAGTTGAGTACCGGGTCATTTTCGGGCTAAACCGGGACCATTCGGGGGCATTTTGGTCTCTTTACAATTATGGGAAAGAAGACCTACGAATTTTGAAACCCTAAATCTGATTATAAGAGTGGTGGCTAGGGTTAGGCAATTAAAGTTACACCATAGCCATTAGAGAAGAGAGAGAGAGGCAAATTCCTAAGGCAAAAGAAGGAAGGAGGGATTATCTTAGGAAGATTTCACCACAAAGATTGTTGGGAAGGAGGATTGAAGTATCAATATCATCAACAACCACGAAATCAGACCCTACAAATCATAAGGCAAGTGGTTATTTGCAAAATAATTGAGTTATAATACCCATGATTAAGCTTTAGGAAGAACATGATTTTTATGATATTCTTGGGAACAAACAATTGATAATAATCCATGATTGATAAGGATTTGCATGTAGGACGTTTTTGGATTACCAAGTATGTTTATATCATAGAAAGCTTGATGAGAAATTTGTAAGAAAATCTGGAATTTGGATGAAAAATATAAAGAATGCATTTTTAGGGTTCTTGAATATTAGAGAGATTTTCAGTGAATTTGGCCAAGATTTATAATGATTTTGTTGTTTTAAATCGTTAGTAATCATCCCAGAACATGTAGGAATGATTAGAAATTGTTGGTTGTGAATATGATGGCTTATCATGAAAGTTAGAGATGTAAAAATGGTGAAACCCGTAGGAAGAAGATGAACTGGGTCTGTCACTGCTTGATCGATCGATCGACCCTTGAATGTCGATCGATCGAGCAGTCGATCGATCGACCATATTACTTCGATCGATCGACCCTGTCTGAACTATAGAGAATTTGTGAATAAATTTCTTTAATTTCCGTTGCTTAATGGGAACCTCAAAAATGATATTTTTCCTATGAGGGGACTTTGTAATTACCAGTAGGTGTACCATTAGGTTCCTCCACCAATGATTGAGTAGGAATGTTGGAGAAATGGAATGACGAAAGAACAATTGACTTAGCCATGGGTTGAGATGGTTAATTTAATTACGGAAAGAGTGAGACTTAATTCCGGAAAGAAAATACCAGTAGGTTAAAATTAACTTAACTACTGAATTAAGGGAGGGGTAACTAGGGCCCTTAGAGTTACGCGAATACTCGAATAAATACAATAGTGAGACAAATTGTAATTAATAAGTACGGAGAATATAAGTAAAATATATTACGTACGGGTATGATTTATTAGGTCGGGTGTGTACCTACTAAATTATATAAAAAGGTTTGGGTTAAGAGAATATTACCTAAATTAATTATGTTAGGGTCGACGTGACATTCCTAACTAACATAAAGTTATTATATATTTGGGGTCGATGATAAATGCCGAACCAAACTTTGATCTGGTGCCGCGATGAAAGAGTCCCGAACCAGAATATGTGTATACATTTATATTTGTAGATAGTTGGGGTCGATGGATCATTCCGAACCAACTTCCACTTGGAGTCGATGAATTATTCCGAGCCAAGGGTCCTTATGTGTAATAAAAGGATATATTAGTGGTAACTAATATTAAATACATTGTTGTGTGATAAATGTTTCTATGTGCATAATCTACAAATTTAGAATAGTAGACAATGGAATGATATGTAAGTGTCTTAGTAATAATTTATAGCATGATGAAATTATTACAAGAATAAGGTCAACGAACAGTAAATGAGTTAACTACGGTTATGGGAAGTATAACTAGGTAGACTAAGTACCCTTGATAGTTGCGTACTACGTAAGAGAGGTGAGGAAGTTCAAGGGAGTGTGCGAAACCTTAATATGTGTAATCAATAACTTAATTGTGAAAACTGCTTGCAAAATATTTTCAAATGTTTTGAGTACTAACTCTTGCTATGTAAAATTTTAAAAACCTTTTAGGTGCCCAGCCACAGGGACACCCAGCTTGATTTCATGTTAGAGATTTGGGAGGTGCAGCCAGTGTGGAGGTTGCAGGGATTGTTTAGATGCTTCCTCTTTTTCAGTTCTAGTGCAGGATCTCAGTTTTATCATTCCTAGTTGGAACATGTCTTTCCACCTTTACTATTACAGTTTATTCTAGTTATGGATTTGTAATTGTCTTTTTGGGCCGTGGTTTACGGCAAGACTTTAACTTCTTTCAGTTTATTTTTGCATACTACTTATTCATATCGAGTATTGGTAATGTGTTGTTTGGATTATTTGTTGTTTAAGAAAGATAAAATTTGGCACCCGTTTTAATTTCATTTAGGTGGTTAGTATTTTTAAAAGGCGTTCGACAGTGATGCTAAGAATGAACCATTTAAGAAACCTGCTTATATTAAAATAACGCTTGATCACCCAAGGTTTAATTAGGCGGGGTGTCACATACCTGGCCGTTCTCCACATAGTGCATCGATATCAAAGGGAAAGTCAGACCCAAATCCACCAATGGGCATGAGTTCATCCTCATCCCCATTGATTACTTCACGTAATGGGTAAAATTTGAGTCATACGTAGTATTGAATGCTAAAAGGTATCCAAGTTCATCCAAAAAAACATTATCTGCCAATACAGGGTTTCACATGAGTTAGTTTCATATAACGGGCTACATTTTTTAGGCAGAAGTCACAAAATTGGTTGATGAGTACGAGATTCAGATACACAAATCTTCTCCCAAAAGACCACAAACCAACGGGGCAGTTGAAGCCGCTAATAAGAACCTCAAAGCCATCATCATTAATATTACCCAGAGTTATCAAGATTGGGCCAATCGAATCACTTATTCCCTCTCGGGCTACCATACTTTAGTCCGAGCATCTACTGGGGCTACCCCCTACTCTCTGGTATATGGCATGAAAGCAGTTCTGTCTGTTGACCTTGAAATACCTTCATTATGCATATTGCTTGAGAGCAAAGTCCGCGAGGAAGACTACCATCAGAGCCATTTCAATGAGTAATTGCTCTCAGATAAAAGGAGGTTGAAGATTCTATATCATATACAAGGATACCATCGTCAGATAGCACGATCATTCAACCAAAGAGTCGAGGAATGTGGTGTCCGAGAAGGGGACTTAGACCTCAAAGAAATCATAGAACCTATCTAGGACCCAGAGGGAAATTCAAGCCAAATTGGAGTGGTCCCTATATCATGAAGAAATGGCGCCGATATGCTCACTAACCATAACGTATAAGAGATTGCATGTCCAGTCAACCTAGAGCATCTAAAGAAACTCTACCCTTAGTTTGAAATCTCAGTGCGCTATAAATCATCATATCCCCCTTCTGTTCCAAAAAAAATTGTATTTCCCTCTACTCAGAACTACGTGGGGCTTGATCCTCTAAAAACTTTTACTTTCAAAGAAAACTTTCAAAACTCGTAGAGGTACGTAGGCAGCTCATACGCTTTATATGGGCACGGTCCCCTTCTTTTTCACAAAATGTTATTCTTTTCTTGCCTCCAAGAACGACTGTTAATTTTATCATTTACATGGACAAGAGGATTATGTATGCCTTAGCGATTGGTATATATAATTCAAATGTAAAACTCATCAAGAAGCACAAAAAAAGAATTTAAATCCTTTTTATTCCATAAATGGGAATATTCAGCATAATTACATGAAGTATCAGCATAGGGAGTCAAACAACTACCCCCTCCAATAAAACTACCCAAAACTTCCCAAATATGTTCCTATCAACCAGGAACAACCAAACACATCTCCATCACAAAAGCTTCATAAATAAACACGAACTTTACCAAAGCCTTATTCGCATCTGCTAAAAGGCCCAACTCCATCATCATCTGCTCCATGAGGACCCCAAACATCCCCTACCTGGACGGTATGCCAAAGATGCTCCATGGAACTATAATCCCATACTAGCCTCAAGAAAATAACTACACCAATTCCATAGGTTTAAAAATGATGAACCATCTCATACCGGTCTCCTCTGCCAAAATCTTAGACACTACCTTATTCCACAGCCATTTCATATAATCCCCAGAAACATGCCAAACCCTGTCGACATATTGAAAATGATGAGTTGACGGCCGATGATTCTCCCACAGAGAGCCCAATCGCATGTGCAAGCCTTCAGTAATATCCTTTATAGGAAAGAAATCCAAGGTACGAGAAGCCAAAATTTTCTCCCATCCGAATTGATGCAGGATCCACCAGAGGAAATAGAATGAGGTTTTTCGGAGACCAGCTAACTGAATATACCGATTTTCCCCTAGTTCATGAATGGGCTATAACTCCCCCACCAGGGGATCGACTAGAGAATACATAGAGCTCCGTGCTCCACGACCCAGTTTACCAAGTTTTTTATGGATGGGACAAAGATGATGAAATAGCGAGTGAAGAAATTGGGCACAACTACCAAGGGAAACTCAGGAGGGATCGCCAAACAAAATCTTCCAACCAACCACATGAACATCATAACTGGGCTTTCTCCCATAAAATCAAAATGCCCTTCTAGCCAAGCATCTAGACCATCCAGGGTCTTTGTCAGTATCACTGTTACTGGATTATGGCGATATGATATCCATGCTGTAATAGCACCCAGTTGAGGGTCCACCATACAGTCCCCAGTCATTAGCAGTAGCCTCGAAGTTAGACCTAGGAAAATAGCTCTGATATGTCCTGCATCATTGAAATCCTACAGACGCACATAATACAACATTGCTAGGAGAAAAATCATTCCCCCAATGACTAAAGGCCGTGACACCGATGGAGAAATGGGGAGAAATTCTACCAACAATGCTAGAGAGGACCAAGAGAATTTAGGGGTGGTCGCTGCCACAATATTATTGACACCCAACATAGTCGAAAACTCCTCATAGGTCGGACATATCTTATCCAAGCCAAAGCGGAAAACGTGATGCTCGGGATTCCAAAATTGTGCTACTTTTGTCAGCATGTTCCAGTCAATGGGATGATTACGCCACAAAGAGACCCGAATCAAGTTAAAAGCATCGTAGTCTACATTTTACAGACGTGTGGCTTCTAAATTCTCGAGATATGAAGCAAATTCTGCACTCATGGGAAGGGCCATTTTTAAAAAAAAATAAGACAAAAGGCAAGAAATAAGCAAGAAAATAGAGAATGTGAATGGGTGAAGAAACCTCACCACCTTACCCCTTTTTTATACATGAAAAACATGGGCTAAACAATAAGATATCTAGAAACTCGAATAAATGTCTGCCCCACCAAGAACCTGAAGCAGTAAAAAGTGCAATAAAAGCTTTAGGGTGATTTGACTTGACCCATATGACGATAGGCACGACAAGGGGTATGCCGATTGGTAACCCCCTTATTTTGGGAGATTCTATCTTTCCTCTTTTTTTCCAAATAATTTTTTTTTCTAAAATTCTCCTCATAATATTTAAAAAAAAAACTCATTTTTCTCCATAGCAAATCTTTTCCCCGAGATAAATTTTACTCCCGTCCTGCAAAAAATAAACATTTTTGTCCTTCATTTTGGTCTCATATCTATCTTCGCATAAAAAAACAATATCAGCAGAAAAACAAACAGTGGATATAGGATAAGCCATTAAATCAAGAAGATAAAATGCATTCCTTCCATATATATTTCTTGTGAGTAAATCACTTGCAGATAAAATAAAAAGAAAGGAAAATAATAGGAAAAAACAACAAGAACTAATCCCGAAACCACAATCTCTCTCTCCCCCTAGAATCCCTCGTCCCAATGACGAGCGCACTTCCCCTGACGACAAGCTTAGGAGACTCCACCATCTGATCCAGATCCCTCCTCATAAGATGCATACGACACCGAGTAAGATGGAACCGGAATCGAATATCGAATATGAGCCATCACAAAAGCCACTCAGTATTGGATGCCCCTCAGCTAAGTAGTCGACACTCAAACATGTTGTAAGGAAAAAAAAAGGGAAGCAGTCAACCTAAAGAAAAAGAATAAATCAGAAAGATAAAGGAATAGGAAATACCTCTGGCTGAAGGATGTCCTCCATCATCCCCAACATCGTCGGGTCCACTACATTAGGGACATACTGCATACTCAATGATCCCCCTCATGCTGATCTAATATTGTAGGAAGGAGCATCAAGATTGAGGAACGGAAACTTGGGGGCATCACCATTGGGACCTCCACCTCGTCCTCCACGATCTGTCAGACTACTCTCTCTCCCAAATACCAAGAATAGTCGAACTCGTGTGCCCACAACCGATGCATCTGCGCATTCATCCCGATCACCCCTGTATGCTGGATAGCCATCCCCCACGGGTAAAAGGTCACCCACAAATCCTCGGTAGAAAATTAGTATTCAAAATAAAAATGACAAAAAAAGTGATGGAAAATATAAAAGAAGAAATAACCTAGTCGCTCATTAGGACATTCAAGACCTGACGCACTATTGATAAGGAGAGAGACCACTTCGACTACTGGTTGGACTTCCACCATCGGTACATCCGACGTAAGACCCCACCTCCTTATGTCGCAAGCCTGTCAAACATACATTGAGCCCAATCACCTCATAAACCCACGTCAGCAAAAAGGACGAGAGTCATCAACCAAACAAAGAAAAAAAATTAGAAATAAATAAATATAAATGAGAAAATTACCTCCAGAAGATACGAGGCCCCCAGTAAAAGTCTACCCGCAGCACTGGCTAAAAGCATCCAAAGAATAGTAAAGGGTCGTCAAAGTTAGGCTCCCCCGGTCATAGAGATGGATATTCAAAAATACCCTCAAAAATGGAAAAAAACATAAATGGACGATGTCGTCGCTCGATGACACTAAGAAACACCCCAACAAGAGAAGAATAAATAAGCGGGCCATCTATCGCTCCTGCCAACCGTTACTCTCATCAATCCTCCTCCTCAACAGAACCTCTCAAAGAAGAGAAATACGGATGGAGTCCCCCAAGACTATCCACCCCATATCAACCAGCGCAACATTAATAGTCGCAGGTGTCACCCTCAGAGACCGATCTACCTCTATCTGTGTGCCATTGCAATCAATCCCCAGCAGCTGCTGAACATCAATTGGGGTCACCGTCATCTCCTCGAATCCCAAGTGTATGATGTAGGTAATATCCCACCACCTCTCCCCCAGAGTCCATAGAACGGACGTAGAACACGACGTCTTATCCAAGCAAATGCCAAGCGACTGAAATCCACAAAAGAAACTACCCAGCACATGACCGTAGAAAGGATCTCCCACACATCTCTAAATCTCATCATCCCCTGGGAACGAAAGCTCGTAGCAGCAATGTCAGTCTACCAAAACAGAAAAGAAACCTCTTATAAAAATTCAAAGGTACAAAAAAATGCAAAAGAATGAAAATAAGGCCAAAAGTTATGTGGTACTAGCATAGCCATCAGGGTTCCCCACCCTAGTCAACCGGTGGTGCGAAGGCTCGCGAAGAAGAGTGCAATCATCAGCAACAAAATCAAATAAATCAAATGCATTTTCATTACCCAATGCCATGGGCACCCTTGCCCGCCAGTCTAGGTTTGCTGAATTGCCAAAAAAATTCCTAATATTGCCAAAAAAATATTGGAACATTTCTTCAGCAAGAAAATCATTTTTTAAGTCCCCAAATCCCCATATGAAATAATACGACATTTTATCCCTCGTATTAAACACTACGATTCCCTAGAGGAATCCCAGAACCTCAAGTCATCAATTATTTCCCCACAAAATTTTCAAATCCAACTTCCCTAATGGAGGTATAGGCCAATCGGATATATCTACCCGAAAGTGTCTCAAAGAAATGACATCCCTAGAAGTAATTCTCAAATTAAAACATTCTCCTAGAAAAATTCCAATTTCTCTAAGCAGAACCGAACATCTCTCCCCAGTGGAATCCCAAAATCGTTAGCTGCAATCAAAATGCTTCCCCCATATTATTCCTAGGAGAGAGATTCCTCTCTTAGATCAGAATTGATCTCGACCCCCGATCATCACCTCTCTTAGGTCAAAATTGACCTCAGCCCTCGATCATCACCTCTTTTAGGTCAAGATTGACCTCGGCCCCCAGTCATCACCTCCTTTTAGGTCAGAATTGACCTCCCCCCCAGTTATCACCTCTTTTAGGTCATAATTGACCTCGACCCCAGTTCGTCACCTCGTTTACGTCAGAATTGACATCGTCCCTTTATCGTTACCTCTCTTAGGTCATAATTGAACCCAACCCCAAATCATCACCTCTCTTAGGTTAGAATTGACCTCGGCCTGTAGAAACGACCATCCCCATCATTACCTTAGGTCCTTAGAATCGATCTGGACCCTTTGAAATGGTCATCCCCATCCCTTTAGGTCCGCAGAATTGACCTCTTTTCCAAAAACATCCATGTGGTGTCTATTCAATGACTTTCACTTGTTCTAAGCTCACACGTCGAGGTTCTCTCTAGACACCACATTATAGGACCCCCTAAGTCCTTTGTTAGGTCCCTAGCACCTCCCCATTTGAAACAAACCCTAGATAATAGTCGAGTACAAATCTATATGCCATCGATCCCTCCTAGGCCCTGTTTGACTCTGGTCAACTTCATCATCAGAGCGAAAGCTAAATGAATCTTCGAAGGGGTCTAAATCTCCTTTCCAATGGTTCGCCCCGTGCATGAATCTTAATAACGATTCGTATGAATGGTCCATTTTACTATCAGAAACTAATTTGGAGGCCACCGAGCACTCCCGAGATTTTATTTGACCCCAATCGACTTCATGGGAAAATTTGCCTACAATCGATTTGACCCTACGACATAATGGTTATTTCTAAAGAAAAGGTTTGAAAAGTTTTTCAAATGATCTCTGTTGATGGCCTTCCATGGGAACATTTTCCTACAATCGAATGTTTGAATTGTTCAACTAGGGGATCGATATCTTCTTCAGAGAAGAGTATAGTAGGTTCTCCCTTGAATGTTGTGGGTATCTTAAGTTCAGGTTCTTTTATTGCGTTGTTCATGAGGACACCAGAAAAAGATTTTGACCAACTGTTAATGGCGTCTGTAGGATTTGGGGATATCATCGTTACAAGAGGCGGATCAACCATGTTTGCCATGGCAAGGATTGAACTGGATTAACAAGGGGGAAGGAGAATTTTTCCTTATTTCTTTAAGTGTTCTTGGAGAGAATTTTTGGTTTCTTGGAGTGTTCTTAGAGACATGTTTTCCATGGCAAGTATTGAACATTTTTTTGTTGCTCGTTTCTTCCCATTTTTTTTGTAGATTTACATCCTATAGGCCTCTCAAGTGGAATATTCACGTCCCCTAAATTATTGTGCAAGTCATTTGAATGTTGTGGAGTGTGTGGGATCGACTAACTGTCTTCATCCATATTTTATGACCCAGCAATTGACATATTTTATTTAGGTAAATCATTAAGCGAAAACAACAATCGAATTTAAATACATGGCCGGCATCACGTTTGAAGTCTGCTCGAGCACGAGAGATTTAAATACAAAGATTTATTATAATTAGTTTGATAAAATATTCACCAAAAATAAAAATGATTGATTGAATGTAAATAAAGTCATTATTCACTTAATATCAAGTGTCCCACTATCTTTACCAATCTGTAAGCTCGACACAACTTTGTAGGATACAACAAACAACAGTTATTTATCGTTTGAAATTTCCCTTATAATGCATTTTTCGGTGTGTTTGTAAATGACTCCCTCTCTACAGCTGCATTCGTGAGTACTTTTTCCCCATAGAGTGCTACCAAATTGGTTGGTCCCAATTTCCCCCATCAATTTAATGTTTTATATAGGCATGACATAATAACATTTCATCGTGTTGGGTGAAATTTGTAATACGAGTGGAATTTGAGGGAGATGCTATTTTTAGGATTATAAATATAGAATTTTGTGGTTGTTTTTGGTTTAAGCTGAAAAACAGTAGGGTTGATCTGAAAGTGGTCGTTAGAGGATTTATGTTTATTTTTTTTAACTTCTATTTTCTGGATGCTAAAAAGTATCTCTCCCAATAGCCGTGGGCGCTAAACCGTATCCCTCCCAATACTATTGGTCCCATTAACACATTGTGTATAGGTAATGGAAATTTACACATGGGATACACAATTCTACAGGTTTAAATACATTTTCTTACACCCAATGTGAGCTAAGAAAGAGTATAAATGGACTTTCGGCTCTCCCATTGCGGGCTACCTAATAAGTTTTGTCGTTTATAACGCAATAATATTATGGTAGAACACGTACTAATCAAAGAAAATTATATAATATTTGAATTTAAATTGTTAATCTCCGTACCAAATTATAGATGCTTTAAGTTAGGAAAAATTAATTAAGTTGTAGGATTATGTATTCAAACACTTGCTCTGGAAATTTCAAATTTATTGATTAAGTTAGTATTTATTTCTCTCCATTTATTATGTTTACTATTTTATAATATTTTTATTTAAAAATTAGGGTAAATTTCACCAAACCTCCTGATCTATAGCAGTTTTGCAGATAGCCCCATAATTAAAACAACAACAAGAACCTCCTATATATTGAATTTTGACACCTACCACATTTTCTTTGAAGATGAGTTGATGAAAACATGATTGCATGTTACAAATTTGTTAAATTGTGCATATTTTGTAGGTTTCAAATGTGAATAGGTTATGAGCTCTTTGTCGAGTTTTTTTAGATTAAAGGGATATCTGCAAAATAACTATAGTTTAGGGGTTCCGTGTAATTTATCCTATAAATTATAAAATATATATAAATAGTAGATAAATATTGTCACAATATGATTTTCATAAATGATATGTTCTTAATTTGAGTGTAAAATGATACTTAAGTATTTTAGTAATAATAATTTTATTTAACTATTTGTGCCCTTTATATCATTGCATAACACGTTGTATTCAATAACCCTGTTACCGTGTTTAATTAAAATTAATAAAATCCCAAATTCCAATTAATTTGTACTTTTTTCTAAGATGTTTAATTTTAATGAGATAATTCATAAATAAATTAAACATATAATTAATTTCTTATCCTTTTTTATAGAAGAAGTATCCCAAGTGTGTTATCTGTCAAACTAGCAACTTTAGGTTATGGATTGAAGTGGATTATGAGGATGACCTATGTTTTCTTCAGAATAGTGATTATCCTCCTCCTTGATTTATCGCATTTATCTATCTTCTCGGTGAGTGCTTCAAAAGCCTTGATCACCATCTGGCTTTCACTATTTTGTGCATGTATTGTTTGAGCGGATTTTTCCCTCCAAAAGAGTGATAATTTGCTTATGTTCTTGAATTTAGGAAACATATTCCAGCAGTTTCCTTTAATAGAGCAGAAGCAAGTATGACAAGTTTAGGATATTTATGTGTAACACCCCGTATTTTAGGAAATATATTAATCTACAAGTGTGCTTGTAATTTAATTAATTAGGGAAACAAAATGAATTGAATAAGTATTGATTAGAAAATATTGGTTTAATATTTATGCATTATTATATATACTTGTGGGATAAGTAAATGAAAACGTGATATTTTACGTTACGTCGTAAGTAAGTAAAAATCGGCGGGTTTGACAACATCTCATTCGGGACTTGTGTGTGGGGTCGTGTTGGGAATGAGATGGAAAAAGTATGTTAGGTGACTCTAATAGTGATTTCGAGTGAGTTGATGATCCAAAATAGGTCCATATAGTCAGAATTAGGTACTCTGGGGTAGTAATCGGGTTTTGGAGACTTTTTACAGTAAATAAGACCTGTATAGGGGCATCGAGGTCATTTTACACTTAGCCTAAAACCTAATTTTTGTATTTCTTATATAATAAGGGAAGGTGGATGGAATAGGCAGCCATTCCACCATCCCAATAGATCTAAACTTGAGAGAGAAGAGAAAAGAAATGGTAGAACTCAAGAGGAAGCCACGAAATTCAATCCGGAAGATAATTGGACCAATTTTTGGGCAAGAACTAACACGTATAGAGGACCCCATGAAAGAAATCAAAATTCTCTACGATCGAAGGCCAGTGTTTATACTTGATTTTATATTTGATTCTATGTCAATAATTCATATTATAGTTGGTATAAAATTATGGATTATTGGTTGGGATTCCCATAATAAAAAAGGGTTTTTTTGTAGTGTTATTATAGAAGTTGATTTAATTATAATCCCATATAAAATCTGAGATTAATTTATATATAAAAGATGTGATCTTGAATAAAATATGAGATTGATTCATATAGAAGATGTGATCTTCAATGGTTGTTGGGAGAATTTGAAGAATCTTGAAACTAGGGTTTAGTATTGAATGACATATTGATTTAATTGCTAAATCTGATATAAATTTTGATGTAACTTCAAACGCATGCCATTTTATTTTTACTTTAAGTTAGACTATGATCCATAGACAACAAAAAAAGGTATGGATCTTAGATTTCCAATGAACTTTTAATCATATCCTTTGGACTTTGGTGGAAAGAGTATTAACCATTTTAGTAATAGGTGTTTAATCTCTCGGTATATTTAATTTTCACAATTTTAACATCACATCAAACATATGTCATTTTATTTTTGCTTTGCACTAGACTCTGAGCCATAGACGCAAAAAAGGTATGGATCTTATTTTTCTTCTACACCAAATCTGCCGAAGTGTCAAGGTCATTGACCTTGACAAATCCAACTGGTCAAGGTCAATGACCGTGACATTTCGAGGCGAGACAACTTTTTTTGTCACGGTCATGTCACGATCATTGACCTTGACACAAAACTCGCGTTTTGTGTCACGGTCGTGTCGCGGCCCATGACCGTGACACGTTTGTCACGGTTATAAACCGTGACAACCCTTTTGAAAAAAATTGTCACGGTCATTGATCGTGACACGTCCGTGATAAAAATTGTCACGATCAATGACCGTGACAATTCTGGACAGAATTGAAAAAAAAACTGCAGGGCTGTATGGCCACTACCACTGCCCAGCAGTATATTTGTACCTATTATAGCAACGTTGTACCTGTTCAAACATCATATATTCAAATAAAATAGAGATAATGCAAATATAGATTCAAATAGCGACAATATGCATCATGATATAATTCAAATGTAACAACTTAAAACAATTAAATTCAAACTTAAAACAATTCAATTCAAGCTTAAAACAATTTAATTCAAACTTAAAACAATTTCGTTACATGTCTGGTGTATTGTTAAAACTGAGGAGGTGAGTAGGCCACACGATATACGAATTGACGCACCCACTAATATACGTCGTGCCGCATTGTTCGCGCAACCACAATAGGGAGTTTTCCTTCCCGGGTATGACATGCGTGATGAGCACCCTGGACTCCATCTCTTGAAGCTCACATCCATGAACTATTCCACCCTGGACGATATTCGGGTCCCTCAACCCCCGCCCTATCTGCTTGCCGTCAAATACGTCCAATATGAGCACGCTCGGACAACCAAGTGTCGACATCGGTCTGGGGAAAGGAGCCAAATAGGGAAGTGGATCATCGAAGTACGCCTGTGTCGGTGATGAAGAAGCGAGGTCCACATCCTCGTCATCCTGCGCCTCATCCTCCCGCACCTCCTCCTCCACCGCCTTCTCTTTCCCTTTCCCTTTCCCTTTCCCTTTACAGTCTCCGCCCAATGTACGCTTCATGAATGCGTACATATCTTGGACCGTCGCCTCCAAATGGGACAGCTTCGCGTCGTGTGAATCCACCGTTCTAGCCAACACGGTGTCGCTCGTCTCCAATCCGATGATCCTAGATTTGTCCACCCGCGAGATCACCCCCCTTGTCCTCCCCTTACGATCAGGGCCAAGCACTTGGCTGAGTGCGTCTGTTGACAAAGATGCATTGTCGGCATCAGACTGCGACTCATGAACTTCCTTAAGCTTTGCCTGAAACGACAAAAAGTACATGATTAGTAAAATAAGTAAACTAAAAAATTATAACGTAATTAACAATAATTAAACTGTCGGATTACTTACAATCGTGGTCACGACGCTCGGGGACACCTCCTTGTCCTTCCTCTTCTTCGTCCGAAGAGCCACATAAGTATCGAGCCTATGTGGCTTACCCCCTGGCCCACTCCCTACCCCCTAAAATAAAATAAAGTAAAGTAAAATTAGTATCGGCCCCGCAAAGAAAAATAATGAAGAATAATATATTTCTGTAGTTATAGAAAAATTAAATCTTATATGCATCCTATGCTCCACCTCAGCGTAAGAGGTCCAGCCGGAGTAGTGCACATCCGTCTTTTTTGCCCGATTTTCCCTCCCCGATTGGCGAGATGCCAATTGTCGATCCTCGATCTCATTGTCAATGAACTTCTGCCATTGTGCCAATGAGATCGGCTCCTTGGGGGGGACGGATTCACGCCATTGGATAATCGACTCTCTTGTTTTCCCAAAGTACCGTGCCCGCATATTTTTCTTCCACGACTTGAGTTGCTCCCTAATCTTCTCCAAGACGGGATCGAGTAGCTTTGGATCCAAGTTGAATTGTTCATGTCCAACAAATACATTGTTAGTTGCGAATAAATATAAATATAAATATAAATATAAAATGAAATCGAAATTGAAATTGAAATTGAAATTGAAATTGAAATATTCATATAAATATAAATATAAATATAAATATAAATATATTACCTGTAGTGCCGCCCAAACACCTAACTTGAGCTCATATGGCACCTCCTTCCAACTCATAAACCCCGGGCCGATGACCGTCTTTAGCAGAACGAGGAATCTCGCTAATATCACCGATTTGTTCTCGACGGTAATCCCAAATTTCCCATATTTGGGGAGCCTAGGGGCGGAAGAGCCCTCGTCGCCTCCACTACCACCAAGCCCAGACGACATCATCATAAACAGCATCATCATCTTCGCCTTAATATCTGAAGGAGACATTTGCTGTAAAAAAATGTTATTAGTACAGATATAATATTATCACAATATGCATATCTTATAAGAGAGTCGGGTTTGGCATGAATAAAGTAAGAATTACATTTAAGACTTTCTAACAACATGCAGGTGTATATATATATTGTGAATTTCATGTATGTTTCATTTAATTATCATGCCAAACCCGCCACACACACACACACACACACCCCTGCCCCCGCCACACACTCACACACACACCCCACCCCACCCCCACCCCAACATGTTTACGGGCTTTCATCACTCGTCATAAATTTTTCGGTCTGTGACTTACTGGCCAGTTGTCTTGGGTATTTTAGTCCCTTAACATTACTTTAAGAATTTTACCCAATCTAAATACCACATTTTCTTTCTTGTTATACACTTGAACACGTTTTGTTATTTAGTCCTTATTAATTTATCTTTGATGTATTACCAGCATCTTTACTTTTATAAACTTTTTTTAATTTGCAATTTTAAGGACTATTTTCATCACTTAGTGTTCATCTAAGTTCTAGTATAACAAGTTCCCATAAAAATCTTTAATAAAATTCTCAATTTAAACACACACACAGTAGTGACTGTCTATTTAAAATAATCTCAATGTTAATTTCAGGTATTGAATTTCTACTATTGTTTTGTGCTTTTTATAAATCATATTCAATGTTAGATATGTGTTTTGTTAAGATATCTAAGCTGTTCTATAGAATTATTTTTTGTATCTTGAAGTTTAAGTTATAAAATAATCAACCTAAAGTTGTGGTTCATAAAGTATTATCACAAATATAAACTAAGAGTGATAAAATAACTTTGAGGCATATAAATTAATTTTGACAAAGTAAGATTATGGACCAGAACCTAAAATTTTTAAAAAGTGTTTTTATTTAAACCCCGCTTTTCTTTCTATAACTCCTATTTTATTCAACTTTAAATATAATTAGGGGTGTATAGAAAGAAAAGTTAAATAGGAATAAAAAAAACATTTTTAAAATATGAAGGGCTCACCAATTTGATCAAATTTTTCAACAACATAGACTAAATGATCTTTATTATAAGACAATTACTACAAATTTATGCGCATCGCCCGAATTCAAAAAGTAATTTAATGACTAAAGTAATACTTTTTTCAACTTTAGTTATTCACCACAAATCTTAAAAAATATTTTATTTTTCATGCTTTTAGCAACTTCGGATGCCATTTTAACCCTTATTGTAGTTTTTTAGTTTTCATGCTTTTATTTTATGGATATAAAGTCATGTGATACCTATATGTGTTATTTTGCATCTAATAAAAACAAAAAATGCCATATATGGTTTTTTTCTCCATTAGTATAAGTATATAGCGATTATTTCACACTTAAATCACATATTAAGCCGGCCTTCATTTTTTTATGAAATTTGTAGAAAATAACTTATTTATTTTGAATGAAAATAAATTGTTATCCAATATTTTTTGATATTATTTATAATTATGAAACTCATACACAAATTAATGTTGCATCAAAATAATATTACATTTTTAACCCCTACCCCCACCCTGCCCCACCCCCCACACACGCACACACACACGCACATATATACACACATACACACATATATATACACACAAACATATATATAAATGGAAGAGAGAGAGAGAGAGAATTAAACCTGAAAGGAGAGAGAGAGAGAGAGAGCAACGTCGAGAGAGAGAGAGAGGGAGGGAACGGCGGGAGGCAAAAAAGAAGGGGGAAAGGGTTTTTGCTGGAAACATTATCACGATCGTGTCAAGGTCATTGACCGTGACAAGTTCGTGGCAAGTAAATTTGTCACGGACTTGTCACGGTCATTGACTATGACAATTCTTTGTCACGGTCGTGTCAAGGCCAATGACCGTGACACAAAGCGCGTGTTTTTTGTCACGGTCAAACAGTTGCTCTGAAAATTTCAAATTTATTGATTAAGTTAGTATTTATTTCTCTCCATTTATTATGTTTACTATTTTATAATATTTTTATTTAAAAATTAGGGTAAATTTCACCAAACCTCCTGATCTATAGCAGTTTTGCAGAGAGCCCCATAATTAAAACAACAACAAGAACCTCCTATATATTGAATTTTGACACCTTCCACATTTTCTTTGAAGATGAGTTGATGAAAACATGATTGTATGTTACAAATTTGTTAAATTGTGCATATTTTGTAGGTTTCAAACGTGAATAGGTTATGAGCTCTTTGTCGAGTTTTTTTAGATTAAAGGGATATCTGCAAAATAACTATAGTTTAGGGGTTCCGTGTAATTTATCCTATAAATTATAAAATATATATAAATAGTAGATAAATATTGTCACAATATGATTTTCATAAATGATATGTTCTTAATTTGAGTGTAAAATGATACTTAAGTATCTTAGTAATAATAATTTTATTTAAATATTTGTGCCCTTTATATCATTGCATAACATGTTGTATTCAATAACCCTGTTACCGTGTTTAATTAAAATTAATAAAATCCCAAATTCCAATTAATTTGTACTTTTTTCTAAGATGTTTAATTTTAATGAGATAATTCATAAATAAATTAAACATATAATTAATTTTTTATCCTTTTTTATAGAAGAAGTATCCCAAGTGTGTTATCTGTCAAACTAGCAACTTTAGGTTATGGATTGAAGTGGATTATGTGGATGACCTATGTTTTCTTCAGAATAGTGATTATCCTCCTCCTTGCTTTATCGCATTTATCTATTTTCTCGGTTCGTGCTTCAAAAGCCTTGATCACCATCTGGCTTTCATTATTTTGTGCATGTATTGTTTGAGCGGATTTTTCCCTCCAAAAGAGTGATAATTTGCTTATGTTCTTGAATTTAGGAAACATATTCCATCAGTTTCCTTTAATAGAGCAGAAGCAAGTATGACAAGTTTAGGATATTTATGTGTAACACCCCGTATTTTAGGAAATATATTAATCTACAAGTGTGCTTGAAATTTAATTAATAGGGAAACAAAATGAATTGAATAAGTATTGATTAGAAAATATTGGTTTAATATTTATGCATTATTATATATACTTGTGGGATCAGTAAATGAAAACGTGATATTTTACGTTACGTCGTAAGTAAGTAAAAATCGACAGGTTTGACAACATCTCATTCGGGACTTGTGTGTGGGGTCGTGTTGGGAATGAGATGGAAAAAGTATGTTAGGTGACTCTAATACTGATTTCGAGTGAGTTGATGATCCAAAATAGGTCCATATAGTCAGAATTAGGTACTCTGGGGTAGTAATCGGGTTTTGGAGACTTTTTAAAGTAAATAAGACCTGTATTGGGGCATCGGGGTCATTTTACACTTAGCCTAAAACCTAATGTTTGTATTTCTTATATAATAAGGGAAGGTGGATGGAATAGGCAGCCATTCCACCATCCCAATAGATCTAAACTTGAGAGAGAAGAGAAAAGAAATGGTAGAACTCAAGAGGAAGCCAAGAAATTCAATCCGGAAGATAATTGGACCAATTTTTGGGCAAGAACTAACACGTATAGAGGACCCCATGAAAGAAATCAAAATTCTCTACGATTGAAGGCCAGTGTTTAAACTTGATTTTATATTTGATTCTATGTCAATAATTCATATTATAGTTGGTATAAAATTATGGATTATTGGGTGGGATTCCCATAATAAAAAAGGGATTTTTTGTAGTGATATTATCGAAGTTGATTTAATTATAATCCCATATAAAATCTGAGATTAATTTACATATAAAAGATGTGATCTTGAATAAAATATGAGATTGATTCATAGAGAAGATGTGATCTTCAATGGTTGTTGGGAGAATTTGAAGAATCTTGAAACTAGGGTTTAGTATTGAATGACATATTGATTTAATTGCTAAATCTGATATAAATTTTTATGTAACTTCAAACGCATGCCATTTTATTTTTACTTTAAGTTAGACTATGATCCATAGACGACAAAAAAGGTATGGATCTTAGATTTCCAATGAACTTTTAATCATATCCTTTGGACTTTGGTGGAAAGAGTATTAACCATTTTAGTAATAGGTGTTTAATCTCTCGGTATATTTAATTTTCACAATTTTAACATCACATCAAACATATGCCATTTTATTTTTGCTTTGCATTAGACTCTGAGCCATGGATGAAAAAAAGGTATGGACCTTATCTTTCCAATGAGCTTTTAATGAAGTCATTTGGACTTTTTTGGAGGGAGTTATAGCCGTTTTAGTAAAAGGTGTTTAATCTGTCAAAATATTGAAGTGAAAATTTATGATTTTTAAGGGTTCTAATTGGATAAGGACTTTTATATTTTTACATATTTAAATGGATTTCGTGGGAGAAGATTTTAAACTAATTAACTTATTCCAAAGGCACTTAGTATGTGTTGTAGGCTAACCGGTGATGGATTTCATGTAAGGAAATAAATGACTAAGCAAGTAAATTATCTCAAATGGAAATTGGGAAATCAAGTATCGATTTCGGGATGGCTAGGCTAAGCAATAAGATATGATATCATTTTGTCCAGAAATGTGAAGTCAGGGATTTAATAATAAGTAAGTGAATACTTGATAAATTGGGAGTCGTGGAAGACTCATAATTGTGAGGTAGAGCTATGAGTTATATGTGCACGATTAGTCGATTATACACACACACACACTCGCAAAATGGCAAAAAATTTCAAAGTAGGTAATTGCAAAATGAAAAAAATTTCGTTCCCCCAACAAAACAAAGTGAATATTTAAAAAACATGACAATAATCTCCTTTGTTTATACGACTATCCACCCTACTTAACAACGAACTACATTTATTTTATGTAGCATACTAATTATATGAACTTAAAATAAAACGACATCATTGATATTGTGTAGAAAAAATAGAAGATAATGTGGTCCAAGTTAACCCTTTGTGATGAATTCAACATACTGGATAACTACTGTATGTTGACTATTTACTCATGGATTTCATACTCATATTGTGGATAAAGAGTCCGACATTTGATTTTATACGTAAACATTAAGTAATTACAGACAAATCCTCAATTACTAGCAAATATTATGACCATATCATTTGACAGACAATTTGAATCATGTGAAATGCTCATCAAGTTGAGAAAAAACAAATAAATGAAAGATTATATATAAAGTGAACCCATATTTCATTCCTTTGCAATAGCATTGTAACAGTAACTTCAAATATATAAACGATCATCATTAATTATCACACGTAAAAATAGTATTTCACCAAAACATCAATTGGAAATAAACATGTATTCTGCTACAAACACCTTATATTAATGAGGGTCTAAGATATCAATAACATAAGTCCATACACATGTATTCTTCTACGCATCGAAACACCTCCTAGGTGTGACTTAATTGAAATATCTCAAGTATTCTCCTACAACATCTACCTACAATGGCAGTGTCCATGTTTAAATGAGCACATGTAAAACACACAAATACAAAATTAAAAAGATCAATACGGAGGTATTCACCTCGTGCCTATCACATGATTTCCCTTTCCCACCACTATGGCCTACAAATCCATCTATACTTTCCTACATCAAATAAAAATTGTCAATATTTTACCAAAACCCAAGAATTAGTATACAAAATATAAAAAAATAAATAATACAATCCTTTGTTCACTTGAGGGATGCCCACTCACTCAATGGTTTTGAAGCTCTCTCGGATGTGATTCGGTCCAAAAAAGCATGAGAGCCTGCAATTAAAATATCAGTATGAAGAATTCCGAGTAACTTTAATTAAACTAAACAACAGGGACCAATACTCATAACTATCAACAAATGATCCACAATGTAAATGCAAAATCCCAAGCCAAATCCTCAATTTGACTTTAATTAAACTGCAAAATAGGCTTCAAATCCAAAGCATATTTGGAATCCAACGCATGCTAAACCAGACCACAATAGGTTTAATATAAAAAATGAATAAGATATCGATTATTCAATCATCACCACGCCGACAGCAGTGGTGAGAATAACTGGTTTTAAATTCACCTTGTATTTAATATAACATATATAAATAATCAATAATGTTGTTTCTTCAAAATTAGGAATGCAGAACGTGTAGGAAATGTCAATATGGTCACCCCAAATCTAAAAAAGAAAGCTAACTAATGTAAGCAAAGACTAATATGAAATAACTCTCAATACAATGTGTGACACAATTAAGACAAACATCATTTGAGATAATGTCGTCCATGTAATTCACTCCGTTATACTAAGACATAATAAAGAAAACCATTCCTTGGACCCCGATGTAGATAATTTGGCGCGGATAATCAATACTGAGATTAGACACCAACATTCAAGTCTATTTGAGTTCCAATCCGTACTATCAAAGAAGCAATATATTAGTATACCATAGTTATATATTAGTAAAACACAATTATATATTAGTAAGAATTAATACATAACACAAATATATATTAGTAAGACTTAATACATAACACAATTATATATTAGTATAACATAGTTATATATAACTTTTTATGTGGTTAATATAACACATTGGTGATTTCACTAAAGCTAATGGGAAAAGTACTAGCCATTATCATTTAGTGGTGATTTCACTGCTAAGACGGCTTGGGAGGTTTCAAGAAAGTTCAGACCTTCTTTTCAATGAAAATTTATATGGAAAAAAGATATTTCCCCAAATATCTCAATTTTACTATGGAAGCATCAGCAATATTGTTCTAGTAGAGGATCTGATTCAGCTAAAAGGCATAGTCTTAGCTCCTATATGAATATGTTGTCAAAGGCATTTAGAAAAAATCAACCATCTATTCCTAAATGGTCTAATTTCCAGTTATGTTTGGGTTTTCTTTGCAAGACAAGTTTGGCAGCAAAACTTTGAGGGTTACTATTTCTTGTTATCTAGTAAAAGGGATAAAACCAAAGGACCTTTATTTCAACACTAAAACATTACAGTTTAAGGTCATATACCAAACCCCAAAGCTGAGTCCTTTGCCATTCTTACGGTCTTAGAATTTTTCAAGCTCTCAATATTCGTAACATTATAGTTGAACTTAATTTTCAAGTGGTGATTGATGTTCTAAAAGGAGAAGTTCTCAAACCTCCCTAGTCCATTATATATACCATAATAGAAATTAAAGACATTGATATTCAAGTGGTCTTATCACATTGTTGGAGAGAAAAAAATGGTGTGGAAGATAGTTTGGCAAATCATGGGATCCAAACCAAAGGATACAACACCTTCACAAAGGACATAGATCTCCCTAATTCAGCTAGAGGCTTTTTCAGAATGGACCTGTAAGGAATCCTATCAATTAGAGTTTCAAAATAACTCATGTGCTTCTTGGGTTTAGATCTTGTTTTATTTCATCAATTTGTATAAGCCACATAGGAAGGGCTTTTCTTCCTATTCTCAATAAAATTGTGAGCCCTATCCCGCTTCCATAAAAAAAAGTATAACACAGTTAATATATTTTTATCTAACCTAAAAAAGGGGCCGGGCTATGATATCTATATATGCTATTTAAACTTTTTACATTATGATTATTGTATAGTGTGTTATCCGTCTATCATCCATATGCTATCAATATAGCTGGTGATGCTTGTAATATTGAACACGGGATTTTTTTATATCTTCTCATTTGCAAGTATGAAGAGGGTTTCGAGGATGATTTGGATATGTTATTGTAAGAAAAATTGAAAAACCAAGTACAAATTTTGGTTCAGAAAAACTAAATAAAAATAACATTCATTCCCCACCAAATAGCATGCCATGTCACCAATAGCATATGCTATTGGTGACCCTTGGTTACAATACATCGGGAGGGTTGTAAAAATAGCTATGGCCACACTATCACTATGATCACCCTTTTTCGATAAATTCCCTCTTTGAAATGCTTCTCGTAGTCCTTAAGGGACTCATGGTTATGTTACTCTATGTTTACAAGGTAGGTGGTGTGATTAAGATGGTTTATCCCACCTCTGAAATTAAATACAAATATGAAGATATGCTCTTTGAAAGATGTGATGGAAGGTGGGGAGTTTGTTATACCATTGTCTTACGGATCTCTTCAGAGTAGTAGTTAGTTTTCGTAATGAATCTTTTCTTGCCTCTTGAAAGTGTTGCATAACATATTCCATATTTAAAATTGTGAAATCAATTGGCATCCTAAACATTGATTCCAACATGGCCTAAATAAAGAAAATCATGACAATGTTTGAGTAAAAAGATTGTATTATCATTAATATTAAAAATGCACAGATGTAGTATAACACATAAATCATGAAGGTTGAAGTAGGAAAATCAAAATCACATGTAATCATAAAAATCACATTCATCGACTCGACAAATATCAGAAGTATTTGTATTCGCATCATTAACGGGGCACAACAATGTTGATCTATCATGAGAAGTAAAAAAAAGAGTATGTATAAGAAATCCGAGTATGATCTATCATAAGAAGTTAAAACACATTCTTAAAACCTTAGTTTTGATGTAAAAAACAAAATTTATATCGGTTCAAACTTAGTCTTATCATTCAAATGTAAAATTTTCTGTTAGTTTTTTAGTTAAGAAACTATTGAACGGTGACTTATTATCCAATTCTTAAAAAGAAAAAAAATGCAACAATGGACAGTTATCCAATTAATATGAAATTCTTACCTGAATAGTGAACAGTTAAATGAACAACTAAAAAAGCAATCATTCCACTTGGAGAAATGATATATAACAATGACTTCTAATCCAATTAAATACGGACCATATTGAAATCCCAAAAAATAGTTGAATTTCATGTTTGAATGCCATTCCAATCTTAGAAAATAGTGGAGTTGCAGGGCTTTTGAAAATAAAATAAAGATGGGGTGGGCGGTTGAGAGAACCCAATGACAATCTCAAATTTAGCTCCAAAAGTGTATGAATTATGCCAAAACCCCAAAAATCCTACACACATGTACTAAGATGAAAAATATCTACTTTTAAGCCACCACTTTCAAAAAATAAAGAGGGAGGGATAAAAATTGAGAGGAAATCTCAGCCATCACTTTCAAAAATGGACTATTTGGATTATTATTGGAAAACAGTTATATATAGGATAATACTAACATATAAACAAAAATAAGGGTTGAGACCTCACCTGTTATTCCTCAAATCTAGTTGTAAAACTCATATTACATACAAAACATAAAGATAAATTTGAAATTAACACCAAAATATTTAACCAAACCAAAGGAAAAAGAACACGTTCATACGAACTCAAGTTTGAATAAATGAAAAAAATAGATTTATGAACCCACAAACATGGAAGTTCTCTTTCATAAACAACGAACCTAATAACTCCAAGTCTCCAATATAACATCTACAAAATAAAAAACATAACTATTAATGAAGTTAGATAAGCGAATCAAATAGTTCAAAATTAAAAAGAGAAGCAGAGTCTAGAATAAATGTTTAAAGGAGTGTCTACTATCCATATGATATGTTGCACGGTGTGCCTACAAAACATATGCACTATAAAACCACTATTGTTCAGGCATAACAATCACTATATTTACACGTGAATTAATTTATTGTTGTACTTACACATAACTGGACATTAGAAATGGAAAGTCATGTTCATATCTGGGCATCAAAAGATAATCAGAATAATAGGAAAACTTGAGTACCAAAACCTAACTACCTATACATTTATATAACTACGTCTATAAAAAGTATACACAATAAAGGGAAATATTGTAGAATTAACTAAGTTCAACTGAATCATGTCTCATATATAAACTTCACGAATTATAAAATCGATACGAAAATAAATTCCATTTATGTTTAATATTTTATCTTCTAGGAATATATAGTTAGTTTCATTAAATCATACTAAATGTACAGACTAACTGATACCAACAATGATAAAGCATGTAAAATCAGCAAAATATTGAGCCCGTTTGCTATTGAGAATGTTTGTGCTAAGAGCGCAGTTCCATCATTGGCTATCATATATGCATTTTCAAAAGAGAAACAAATATATGTTATTAAGAGATGATTACAAACTTGAATAGGTTCTCAATGGAGTCTTTGACAAAATCGCGATATGAGAATTAAAGAATTTGCAAAGATGTCTTAGCATCATAAACAAAAATTAAAAAAGGTAGAATATCATACCACAAATACATTGACAATGAATTAAATTAAGTTATACTCCACAATATAAAGAAACTACATATAAAGAAAATAATAGTAAAGTCCATATGGCATTTTGATCACGGTCTATAATGCCCATAGTGATTGCTGTGACACCCCGACTAATTAAATACCGGGTAGCTACTCCTTTATTAAATTAATTCAAAATGCCAAGTTGGTTCAGTTAATAGCATCACTGTCGAAAACATTTAATGATTACTAACCACCTAGTATTTAAAAAGTAAGTTGTCAAATTTTAAATTAAATCTGATTAACATGCATTGAAAGAATAATGAAATGATAACATAACCATACACCATAATGTCTCAAAAAAGTAACCAACAAATAATAATTAGTCTGGAGGAAATACTCCTCACAACAATCCCAAAATGGAAATAAATAAAACAAGTCTGCATCCTGAATTAATTACAAACCAAGGTCTGAATAACTGAAATATAAAATGTCTCTAATAGAAATGGGCGACATGCCCTACAAATGATGAAAACTGAATAGGGTCAAGACAAAAGAAGCGTCTACTAGCAAGTCCCTGTAACTTCCACAAACAGCTACAGTTCGTCACCTGAATGGAAATCCTATGCATGGTGTCCTTGTGGCTAGGCACCTAAAAGGTTTTTACAAAAAGTAGATTTGAAAGCAAATGGGTCAGAGCCCGAATGTGGAGAATAGTTTTAAAAATAGCAAGTGCTTTAATAACATTAAAACAATGAATGCAAAGTACATGTTAGGACGTGCACTCACATGAAATACTCACCTCTCGACTACTTGTGCACTCCTAACGTACAGTACCCATCTAAGTGGTATTCATATCTAACCAAACCGACATAAGTTCTAACCCATTTACTCGATTCACAATATGAATTCCCCAATGTTATCACTTGAATAGATAGCTTTGTTTAAACTCGGATTCTCAATTATTAGCATTACAATACATAGCAGGTTATCCCTTTTTTATCTTTGTCAAGGCTTTACTATAATTATACTCGCAATGAAAACATAACAATTCATTTTCTTAGCCGTATATTATTCACATGATAAATATACTATACAAGCACCCCAAGACTAAGCTGCGGTGCACACATACTCTGCTATCTCATCCCGGTACATCACGTACATAAGGATTACAAATTCCGAATCTCTCAGGAATTGTTAGAATAAGCACAACACACAAAAATGGAGGCGAACATAATTCAACTTATCCATGGTCACGTACATACCTACGCTCCATAGTCAGCTGACTTATTAACTCACAAATAAGTCATTCCCTTGAACTATGTCCTCGAGGTACCAATCTAAATCCGGGCACACAAATATTAGATGGCCCTAAGCGAACGTAAACCTCCCGTGATAGCAAATATGGTAGGTATGCCATACACATAAATCATATACTAAGCATTCACACTTCTTAGATATATTAATATTAATAAAGGTATATTCTATATCCCTATACCATTATTCCAATTTGATGCATTTTAGGTCTTCCGATAATATATAATGTAGACTGTCGACACATCTCACATCCTAGTTTCTTATACTTAAAACCTATCTCAAAGAGGTTACTAAGTCTCCTATTATTTTCACATTTAACATCATTATTCTTAAGGTCCTCACTTCTGCCCCAAACCTCATTTCATCAAATTATTCAAATTTATTCTTTTAACCCTAATATTTTCTCGCTCATCAAATTTCATTAGGTTTTAGAATAATTCCTCAAAATGAATTCTAATTAAGGTCCAAATTTTGTAACCATACCTACTGGTCTTCCTTAAGTCTAAGGATATTCATAAAGTCTCAAATGATAATTTTCTAAGGGTTAACATCATTAAAATTTAAATAGGGAAAATTTTACTCATTATGGGAAGGTCGATCGATCGACCTTGAACATCGATCGATCGATGGTGGTCGATCGATCGATGGTGGTCGATCGATCGACTGATGAATGTCGATCGATCGATCGCACCAGGTAGGCTACGAACTGCTTCGTTTTGCAGTCCTCAAATCGTCCCAAAACTCCATTACAATGCATGAAACTCTAATCTAACGTTATAACATCATCATACAACCATCCTACAACAGTGTTAACGTTTTAAAACCAATAAATCATCAACCAAGGGCTTTATTTGGATAAAAACTTCATCAAGAACCCTAGTTTTCTATTTCTTTCAAGAACATTAATAAATCTCTTCTTAAATCCATTTTTAGATCATCAAGGGTTATATTTTGAATTCATAATTCGTCCAGAATATGTCTACATGAAATTCCTAACATGGTTCATAGTTTTAATCCTCAAATTCATGGGTCTATATCAATCTTCCAAGACAAAATTCGATAATTTCACTAAACATGGAAGAACACATTCATGGAATTAATTGTAACTAAATCACTTATCAGAGCATCAGCTTCTAGTGTCCTTTAGGATCTGTACGGCTTATTATGTTTCCGTTGAGCTTTCTTTGATGTAGAGCCCTATATTTTAGGACTATTGTATTCTTTTATGTATGCTTCGCTCTTCAGCTATTTTAAGTTTATAACTGCAAACTTATAGACTTTACTCTTAATTCAGATGCCTCCACGACGTGCACCATGGGTTCTTAGGAATGCACAGCCAGAGCCCCAGCCAGCACCAGTACAGGGCACCATGAATGCCGCCGAGGTTGCAGCCATTGTAGCCCAAGCGATAAATGCCGCTCTCGCCGTTGTACAGCAGGCACCACCTTAGGCGCCAGTAGCTGCGCCAGTTCAGGCACATGCATTTCCGTCTGCTTGGGAACGTGTACGTGATGCTTTTCAGAAAGCACACCCACCGGAGTTCGCAGGTAGCTCCGATGTTGTGGTTTCAAGTCAGTGGAGGAAAGATATTCAGAGGCACTTGAGGATGTATGAGTGCACCGATGTTCAGAGGCAGATACTAGCTACTTTCAAGCTAGTGGGATCTGCATTGCAGTGGTGGGAGTCTATTACCACCGCAGAGGAGAGAGATACTCTCAAGATACAGGAGTTCTGGGTGCGGTTCGACCGCAAGTATTTTTCGTTAGCTGTTCACACAAAAATGAGGAGAAAATTGATGAATCTCAGACAGGAAGGAAAGACTGTGGCCGAGTATGCGGCTGAATTCACAAATTTGCTGAATATTGTCCCGGATGAGATACCGACAGAGGAGAAGAAGATCCAGAAGTTCACCGATGGATTGACATGGAGGATCCATCAGCATTTGTTGAGGAACCTCTCATTGGCCACTTATTCTGACGTGGTTAACGCTGCACTGTTACACTGCCAGGATCACCGCTTTCACATGTCTGAGAGCAAGAGATCAGGAGAGTCCAGCCATCAGGGCAGGACTGGAGGAAATAGTGCCAGTGGGGCACAATCTGTTCAGGGGCAGAGGCATGGTGACCAGGGTTCCCAGCAGGGGGGTCATAAGAGGTTCAGATCGGGAAATTTCAGGCACGGACAGGGAGGTTTTAGGCAGGGCCATCAGGGTCCGAACGGCCATCAGGGCCAGTAGGGTCAAAATGGTCAACAACAGCAGTTTCACCAGGGCCAACAAGGCCAGGGTAGAAATGGTAACGGTCACCAGGGCCGTGGTCAGCAGGGGCAGCGAGGGGGAAACTTCCAGGGGAAGTGTTTCATTTGTGGTAAGATTGGCCACAAACGTCAAGATTGTCCTGATAGGGGCAGGGCCCCGCAGTAGCAGCAGCAGCAGGGTGCTTGACAGGAGCCGCAGAGGCCTATGTTTCTCACCGCCCTCCTAGCACCACCACAAATGGCAGCATTACCACCCATTCCAGCAGTTCCAGTTCAGCAGGGACAGCTCCAGTATGGGAGAGTGTATCAGCTTCAGCATGCCACAGCCCCACAGGATCCACCGGCCATTGAGGGTATGTTATCTATTCAGGGGACTATGGGGCATATTTTGTTTGACACGGGGGCTACACACTGTTTTATTGCTATGAGATTTGCATGCACCATTGGGTTGTTAGACACCGTCGAGAGTACGGTTACTTGTGTAGATTCACTGCTGAGTAGAGGTTCTATGATTTCCCTTGTATGTAGAGGCGTGGGTATAGAGATCGGGAGGTTTACTCTACCCGCGAATATGTTAGTGTTAGAGATGACCGAGTATGATGCCATTATTGGTATGGATTGGGTAGTAGCGTACCGAGCCATGATTGACTGTTTTAGTAGGAGTATTATCTTTTTCATTCCCGGGCAAGAGATGTTTTTAGTGGCGATGCCTCGTCCTGAGGGAGGATCGTCCACTCACTTATACTATATATAGGAGGAGACTTCTAAGGAAGTGGTGATACCACTTGATTCGATTCCGGTTGTTCGAGAGTTTGCCGATGTATTTCAGGATATACCTGAATTACCTTCGAGTAGAGAGATAGATTTTGTGATCGACTTGACACCGGGCACTCGTCCTATTGCCCGAGCACCTTACCGTATGGCTCCAGCTGAAATGAGAGAGTTATGAGATCAGATTGAGCAATTGTTGGGTCAGGGGTTTATTCGGAGGAGTACTTCACCGTGGGGTGCACCTGTATTGTTCGTTAAGAAGAGAGATGGATCGTTGAGGTTGTGTGTAGATTACCGAGAGTTGAACAAGGTCACGATATGGAATAAGTATCTGTTGCCCCGAATCGATGACTTATTCGACCAGCTGAGAGGAGCTTCTTTCTTCTCAAAGTTTGATTTGCGATCGGGATACCATCAGTTGCGTATCAGGGAGGAGGACGTCTTGAAAACTGCTTTCTTAATGAGATATGGTTCCTACGAGTTTCGGGTTATGCCTTTTGACTTGACCAACGCTCCAGCCGTGTTTATGGACCTGATGAATAGGGTGTTCAGAGAGTTCCTAGACCAGTTCGCCATTGTTTTCATTGATGACATTCTGGTTTACTCCCAGACAGAGGAGGAGCACGCCGAGCATTTGAGGCAGGTTTTGCAGACACTACGTCAGAACGAGCTGTATGCAAAATATGAGAAGTGCGGGTTTTGGCTGAAGGAGGTTCAGTTTTTGGGGCATATTATTTCTGACCGGGGGATATCTGTTGATCCGGGGAAGGTATCCGCGGTGAGGGAGTGCGGACAGCCCACGACACCGACTGAGATCCGTAGTTTCTTGGGCTTAGCAGGATATTACAGGAGGTTTATTCAGGGTTTCTCAAAGATAGCGGGTCCTTTGACACATCTGACTCGTAAGGGTGGGCCATTCATCTGGAGTGATGCCTGTCAGCTGGCATTTGATGAGTTGAAGGACAAGTTGACCTCAGTACCTGTGTTAGCATTGCCGAGACCGGGAGTTGAGCATCTAGTTTACACCGATGCGTCCTTGCAAGGACTTGGAGGTGTATTACAGCAGGAGAGTCAGGCCATAGCTTATGCTTCCCGTAAGCTTAAGCCTCACGAGAAGAATTACCCCACCCATGACTTGTAGTTAGCGGCAGTGGTATTTGTCCTTCGGATTTGGAGACATTACCTTTTTGGGGAGAAGTTTCGATTGTTCACGGACCACAAGTCCCTACAGTACCTATTCACGCAGAAAGAGTTGAATATGCGGCAGCGAAGGTGGCTTGAGTTTGTGAAGGACTATCAGTTCGATATCCAATATCACCCGGGGAAGGCTAACGTGGTAGCAGACGCGTTGAGCCGTAGGCCAGTAGATGAGGTGGCAGGGGTGTGGAAGGCAAAGTGGAAGGAATTGGGACACCAGGATGCAAAGGCCCGATCGTTCATGTCTGTGATGACTGTTACACCGCAGATTGTCACGAAAGTGGTGAAGGCACAGGCAAATGACTCGTTCTGTCAGGAGCATATAGTTTGATTACTAGCAGAGGGAGCTGAGTCCTATACCGTTAGCTCAGAAGGGGGATTATGCTTCAATGGGAGACTGGTAGTTCCGAAAGGGGAGGAATTGCGACACGAGGTGATGGCAGAGTCGCACGGATCACGATTCGCGGTACATCCCGATGGGGACAAAATGTACCAAGACATGAGCCGTCAGTATTGGTGGAGCGGGATGAAGAGAGATATCGTCGTGTTTGTTTCTAAATGCGCCACTTGTCAGCTGGTAAAAGTGGATCATCAGAGATCGGCAGGACTTCTACAGCCATTAGAGGTCCCGATGTGGATGTGGGAGAGCATATCCATAGATTTTATCACGGGGTTGTGAAAATGCAGTTTTGTCCCAATTAAAATAATAATTTCCTTTTGTATAAGATAACTCAATAGAGTGATGCGGAAGCGTTATAAAGTGATGGTTCAACAATAAACAAAGCCAAATTTTAATTTCTCAAAAACAAATAAAACATAATTCAAGTCCTAAGAATTTTGCCTAAGTCATAATTAACAATTATCCAAAGTTAGGCGAAACCAATTTTAGTGCGTGACTTGAATAAACCAATATTACCCAATATTTAATTTAAGTCCCAAATTAAATTAGTGTGATAATTTAAACCAAATTTTATCTTGAAATTAACCTAAGCATGCGTTCTAAATTATGATGCAAGATAAAATAAACAAGGTCACACTACACCGCGATGTACGAGGAAAAACCCACTAACGGGAAAAAACCTCGGGACGGCCCTAGCCTCAAATCCACTAAAAACGGTATTACAAAATACAAGACAAAAGACTTACTTCCTAAACTCGAACCCTCTCAAGCCGTGATGCTTCTTCTTGTATCGACCTCCAATTAGCGAATAACCAACGGAGCTCCACCGTGGTCTCGGACTTCACCGATCGGGCAATTAGGCACTCCGTCCACCACACATGGTGCCTTTCACCGTGTGAGTAGAATCTCAACAAAAGTCTTCTTCTTTGATGGATTTAGAAGCAAACCAAAACGTCTCTTGAATTCGGTAGAGAAAACCGGTGCCAAAAACTCCAAGTAAAGATATGAATATATAAATCTTGGATTAAACAACAATGGGTGTAAACTAGAGTGTATATGAATTTTTTCTTTGAAAACTAACACTCAAACATGAACATTTTCCTTTTTAAAATGATCTCTCAAATTCTCTCTAGGAGATGTATTAGGATGGAAAAGTTAGAATGGAAAATGTGTTTTCCGCACATATTAATGTATGAAAAAGTTGGTTGAAAACCAAGTGGAGATAGTGGGAGAAAACTGCCAAAAAACTGCTGAAAACCGTTCCCGCCTGGCGTCTCGTTCGAACGAACTTGACTCTCGTTCGAACGAGACTTCTAACGAGCGACCAGCCTGGGCTCGTTAGAATCTCGTTAGATACCTCGTTAGAACGAAAGACTCGTTCGAACGACATATCGAACGACTGACCAGTTTAGGGTCGTTGGCAAACTCGTTCGAACGAAACTGGTTCGAACGACAAAACTCGTTCGAACGAAATCTGGTTTGAACGAAAAAACTCGTTCGAACGACATTTCTAACGAACGACAAGAAAGATTGAAAAATTCGATTTTGGCCCAGAAACTTTTATAAACTTTTATATACTTAATTTAAAGAGTCAAATTGATTCTTTCTGAAAATAAAATGCAGTTTTTATTACACCTAACACCCAATACATATTGTTCCAAGTTCCTATATAAATATCATTACATTCATACCTTGGGAGCATGGAACTCTAGTTGATAACGTAGAAACGAGGCACACAAACCGGCATTTTGATGAAGCTTTACATTCTTTGCCGCTACGTCTTCAACACATACTTCATAGGCTTGAGAATATTACAATCAAATACATTCCTATGAATAAATGTTTTTGTCCGGAATTGAGCCAAAACTATATATGGACTCAATTGGAAATTTGTGTCCTTACAAATCTCCCCCTTTGGCTATTCCGGGACAAAAACCAAACAAAAATCCTAAAGGGCCGTCAAGCTCACTAGACTCAAAACATAACCCGCCCAAACTTGAATCAACCCAAGGATCAAACGCTTTGCCATTGAAAGATGCCGCTTTAGAATAATTCATGCACACTTAAGCAAACTCATCAAATTCATAGGGAATATTAAATGCAATTAATTAATTACTCCCCCTAAATTAATTCTCCCCTTTATTAAACACATGACCTACTTAGAAAGACGTCTCCCCCTAAGATAAATCTCCCCCAAACTAGGATACGATAATAATAGGATTAGATACCATTTCTCCCCCTATCATCATTCTCCCCCTTTTTGTTCAGGAATAGGCAAAGGATTAAAGAACTAATAAATAGCATGTTGAAGCTTAAAGTGTTAAGACATGAAAGCATATGGGCAATAAAAGCAGGGCAAAGACAAACAAATATCATATTTATATATACTATAAATATACCAATACGTACGAGTATATATAGATAGATATAAACACACACATGACACAAAATACAATAAGTTTGCACACTCGTATGGCAAAGATGTGTCATATGGAAACGGAAGTGTAGGGGTGTGAACTAGCAACAATTAAATTTAGACCCAAACACTTAAGAAACGTTCACGGAGTTCTCATTTGATTGCAAACTTCATCACAGTTAAATATAACCTCATGTGACAATATAAAGATTGAACTCAATGAACAAACATACACAATGCATACAAGCTTAGCATGATGATGATTCTACAAACCAAATAGAGTCATGACATTAAAGACAACTAGGATAAACGGACATTGTGCAAACCGTTGATATACCATCCAATTCTCCCTCAATAAGCATATATATTCTTTTGCTTGTGAATGAATATATCAAACAAACATAGGCCTTGGCAATTTATTTTCTTTTTAATGCCAAATATTCTGTTTTTAGGCCTTTGGATCACGTATTTCTTTTAGATCCAATCAACGATGGCTTACTATCGCAAAGGATTTAATTCATCCTTTCGGAGCCCTTCCCCGTGCATATATTAATTTATCATGTTTTCATTTTTCGTACAAATCTCACATGCAACGGATTTTGACATGCACTAGTCCTCCTAGGTCATAGATATGTAGATGACTAGATTGATAGGAGAACACCTCAAACAGCTCAAATATAACATGTGACATTAAAATTTCAAAAGAGCTCGTGCATGTGTGAAAAGAGGCATATAGAAATAGAATCCATTTCAACAATACAAAATCCAACTACTCCATATAAAACATGGTAAAGAACATTTTAAGGATTGAAAATCTAAACCAAAAGTTCTAGCCACGTGGGAGCATAAATGATGGGATTCAAACACAAATATATGCCACATAAAGTGTGTCAAACAAAAATACACACAAAACAATTTTTTTTTGAGATTTTAACATTTTTTTAATCAAAAATACAGATATATACTCAAAAGACTAAACAAAGATCATTTGTATTTTTCATTAAGCTTAAATGAAATAAATAAAACACAAATGATAAACAAAAATCTTTTTATATTTTTCAGTTAAATCAAACACAAAATATAATACAAAAAGATAAACAAGTCATAATTTCTAGCATGTGATATGAAATAAGGCAATGACTAGAAAATGACTAAACTAGCATACATTTAGCATAAGAGTATAGCATGAAGTACAAGCGCTAAAGTATGCAAACACTAACACATTTATCCTTTAGATTTAGCAAGGGAGAAAGCATGTGAAAGTAAATGAGAATCAAGATCCCTATTTTGTAAGGTAACCAAGTCGGATTTCCTAACCCAAATTAATGAAGAATTACTATCTTGGGGTGTAGAAACGTTAGCTATCGTGGTTACTTTACTATGGGATTTTCTAGGAATTCGTTTAAGATCTAAACAAAATTTCCTAAGATGACCTTTTCGACCACAATGTGTACAAGTAAGAATATGTCGAAAAGATTTATCTAAGGAGTGATCATTAAATGCATTCCTAGAAGATTCTCCTAAAACATTGGTTTTGACTTTAGGGTTAAAATCATTACAAGAATTGAAGCCTAAACCAAAAGTGTCATTTTTAATTTGGACCGTTCCTAACATTTTATCTAGTTTTTCCGAACGACACTCCAAATCAAATTTGACATTACTAGAATCTTTTAATTTATTTTCCTATTCTAAAATTTTAGATTCTAGCAAAACATTTCGCTCTTCAAAAGCAAGAAGCTCCTTTTTCAAGGATTCCATTAAACCCCTAAGGCTATCTCTCTCGCCTTCTACATTGTTAAGCTTCTCTTGAAGAGTCCTCTCATGTGTCCTAAGGTCTTCTATTAAGGCACTTTCATCAATGACCTTGACACTCTCTCTTAAACTCGCTTCTAACTTCAAATTAGTTCTTTTCAATTTAATAGATTCTTTATATAATTCATGAAAAGCATTTTGAAGTTCACTCTCATCAACCTCATCTTCATTTTCACTCTCTCTCTCTTCTTCACTCTCACTATCATTAAAAATAAGAGAATCATGTACAATGACCTTGGAAGTGGCATGTGCTATAATTTCATCATTCGATGAGTTCTTATTATCACTCATATGTCTAGCCATAAAAGCCACAAAATTTTTCTTAGTGGGGGATTCGGGCTTCTCTTCCTTATCACTATCACTAAGGGTCGCATTATATGAAATGGGTCGTTTACCATCTTTCATAGTTTAGTGGGGCACTCATAAGCCCTATGGCCATAACCTTCACAACCGAAACACTTATTAGACTCGTCCCTATCAATATTTTCATTACTAGGTTTAGGGATCTTCTCGGCTTTAGAAAACTTCTCGCTTTTATCATGTTTAGAAATATCAAATTTCTTAAAATCATTTTTAACTTTATCTTTGTTAAATTTAAGAAATTTTCTAAATTTTCGAGCAAACAAAGCCATATCTTCCGAGTCACTATCACTATCGCTCTCTACTACTTGTTTGACCTCTTTTCGGGCTTTTAAAGCAACGCCCTTTTCGATTTTCTTTTCATTTTTAGAGGGAAACATATCAAGTTCATAGGTTTGTAAATCTCCTACAAGTTCTTCTAATTTTGTAGAGGCTAAAGTGGGTAAAGAATTTAAAACGGTCACCTTTGGAATAAATCTATCGGGTAGGGACCTTAAAATTTTCTTTACAACACGGTCGTCAGGTATTTTCTCTCCCAAGTTAAAAGATGAATTAACAATATCAGAAAGTCGGGCATAGAATTTATCAAAAGTTTCTAATTCATCCATTTTGATAGTTTCAAATTGAGTGGTGAGGTATTGGAGTTTTGAAGCTTTAACGACACTAGTTCCTTCATGAGTTAATTGTAAAATATCCCAAGCTTCTTTAGCGGTTTCACACGTCATAATACGTCGGAATTCATCCGGTGTGACAGCGCTAAATAAGGCATTTAAACCACGGGAATTAAAGTTAGCAAGTTTAAACTCATTTTCAGTCCATCTATCGGCGGGTTTTAAAACACGTTCATTTTTAACTAAGTAAGTTGCTGGAGAGTATCCAGTAACAACAGACATCCAAACTCTCTCGTCGATAGATTTTAGTGCCGATCTCATTCGTGCTTTCCAATACGCGTAGTTTGAACCATCGAAAATAGGAAATTTTGAAAATGGGGAAAAATCCATTTTAGCCAAAGATTATTTAAAAGATCGTTAACGAAATAATTTATCTCTTTGGCTCTGATACCAATTTGAAAACGCAGTTTCGTCCCAATTAAAATAATAATTTCCTTTTGTATAAGATAACTCAATAGAGTGATGCGGAAGCGTTATAAAGTGATGGTTCAACAATAAACAAAGCCAAATTTTAATTTCTCAAAAACAAATAAAACATAATTCAAGTCCTAAGAATTTTGCCTAAGTCATAATTAACAATTATCCAAAGTTAGGCGAAACCAATTTTAGTGCGTGACTTGAATAAACCAATATTACCCAATATTTAATTTAAGTCCCAAATTAAATTAGTGTGATAATTTAAACCAAATTTTATCTTGAAATTAACCTAAGCATGCGTTCTAAATTATGATGCAAGATAAAATAAACAAGGTCACACTACACCGCGATGTACGAGGAAAAACCCACTAACGGGAAAAAACCTCGGGACGGCCCTAGCCTCAAATCCACTAAAAACGGTATTACAAAATACAAGACAAAAGACTTACTTCCTAAACTCGAACCCTCTCAAGCCGTGATGCTTCTTCTTGTATCGACCTCCAATTAGCGAATAACCAACGGAGCTCCACCGTGGTCTCGGACTTCACCAATCGGGCAATTAGGCACTCCGTCCACCACACATGGTGCCTTTCACCGTGTGAGTAGAATCTCAACAAAAGTCTTCTTCTTTGATGGATTTAGAAGCAAACCAAAACGTCTCTTGAATTCGGTAGAGAAAACCGGTGCTAAAAACTCCAAGTAAAGATATGAATATATAAATCTTGGAGTAAACAACAATGGGTGTAAACTAGAGTGTATATGAATTTTTTCTTTGAAAACTAACACTCAAACATGAACATTTTACTTTTTAAAATGATCTCTCAAATTCTCTCTAGGAGATGTATTAGGATGGAAAAGTTAGAATGGAAAATGTGTTTCCCGCACATATTAATGTATGAAAAAGTTGGTTGAAAACCAAGTGGAGATAGTGGGAGAAAACTGCCAAAAAACTGCTGAAAACCGTTCCCGCCTGGCGTCTCGTTCGAACGAACTTGACTCTCGTTCGAACGAGACTTCTAACGAGCGACCAGCCTGGGCTCGTTAGATACCTCGTTAGAACGAAAGACTCGTTCGAACGACATATCGAACGACTGACCAGTTTAGGGTCGTTGGCAAACTCGTTCGAACGAAACTGGTTCGAACGACAAAACTCGTTCGAACGAAATCTGGTTTGAACGAAAAAACTCGTTCGAACGACATTTCTAACGAACGACCAGAAAGATTGAAAAATTCGATTTTGGCCCAAAAACTTTTATAAACTTTTATATACTTAATTTAAAGTTTCAAATTGATTCTTTCTGAAAATAAAATGCAGTTTTTATTACACCTAACACCCAATACATATTGTTCCAAGTTCCTATATAAATATCATTACATTCATACCTTGGGAGCATGGAACTCTAGTTGATAACGTAGAAACGAGGCACACAAACCGGCATTTTGATGAAGCTTTACATTCTTTGCCGCTACGTCTTCAACACATACTTCATAGGCTTGAGAATATTACAATCAAATACATTCCTATGAATAAATGTTTTTGTCCGGAATTGAGCCAAAACTATATATGGACTCAATTGGAAATTTGTGTCCTTACAAATCTCCCCCTTTGGCTATTCCGGGACAAAAACCAAACAAAAATCCTAAAGGGCCGTCAAGCTCACTAGACTCAAAACATAACCCGCCCAAACTTGACTCAACCCAAGGATCAAACGCTTTGCCATTGAAAGATGCCGCTTTAGAATAATTCATGCACACTTAAGCAAACTCATCAAATTCATAGGGAATATTAAATGCAATTAATTAATTACTCCCCCTAAATTAATTCTCCCCTTTATTAAACACATGACCTACTTAGAAAGACGTCTCCCCCTAAGATAAATCTCCCCCAAACTAGGATACGATAATAATAGGATTAGATACCATTTCTCCCCCTATCATCATTCTCCCCCTTTTTGTTCAGGAATAGGCAAAGGATTAAAGAACTAATAAATAGCATGTTGAAGCTTAAAGTGTTAAGACATGAAAGCATATGGGCAATAAAAGCAGGGCAAAGACAAACAAATATCATATTTATATATACTATAAATATACCAATACGTACGAGTATATATAGATAGATATAAACACACACATGACACAAAATACAATAAGTTTGCACACTCGTATGGCAAAGATGTGTCATATGGAAACGGAAGTGTAGGGGTGTGAACTAGCAACAATTAAATTTAGACCCAAACACTTAAGAAACGTTCACGGAGTTCTCATTTGATTGCAAACTTCATCACAGTTAAATATAACCTCATGTGACAATATAAAGATTGAACTCAATGAACAAACATACACAATGCATACAAGCTTAGCATGATGATGATTCTACAAACCAAATAGAGTCATGACATTAAAGACAACTAGGATAAACGGACATTGTGCAAACCGTTGATATACCATCCAATTCTCCCTCAATAAGCATATATATTCTTTTGCTTGTGAATGAATATATCAAACAAACATAGGCCTTGGCAATTTATTTTCTTTTTAATGCCAAATATTCTGTTTTTAGGCCTTTGGATCACGTATTTCTTTTAGATCCAATCAACGATGGCTTACTATCGCAAAGGATTTAATTCATCCTTTCGGAGCCCTTCCCCGTGCATATATTAATTTATCATGTTTTCATTTTTCGCACAAATCTCACATGCAACGGATTTTGACATGCACTAGTCCTCCTAGGTCATAGATATGTAGATGACTAGATTGATAGGAGAACACCTCAAACAACTCAAATATAACATGTGACATTAAAATTTCAAAAGAGCTCGTGCATGTGTGAAAAGAGGCATATAGAAATAGAATCCATTTCAACAATACAAAATCCAACTACTCCATATAAAACATGGTAAAGAACATTTTAAGGATTGAAAATCTAAACCAAAAGTTCTAGCCACGTGGGAGCATAAATGATGGGATTCAAACACAAATATATGCCACATAAAGTGTGTCAAACAAAAATACACACAAAACATTTTTTTTTTGAGTTTTTAACATTTTTTTAATCAAAAATACAGATATATACTCAAAAGACTAAACAAAGATCATTTGTATTTTTCATTAAGCTTAAATGAAATAAATAAAACACAAATGATAAACAAAAATCTTTTTATATTTTTCAGTTAAATCAAACACAAAATATAATACAAAAAGATAAACAAGTCATAATTTCTAGCATGTGATATGAAATAAGGCAATGACTAGAAAATGACTAAACTAGCATACATTTAGCATAAGAGTATAGCATGAAGTACAAGCGCTAAAGTATGCAAACACTAACACATTTATCCTTTAGATTTAGCAAGGGAGAAAGCATGTGAAAGTAAATGAGAATCAAGATCCCTATTTTGTAAGGTAACCAAGTCGGATTTCCTAACCCAAATTAATGAAGAATTACTATCTTGGGGTGTAGAAACGTTAGCTATCGTGGTTACTTTACTATGGGATTTTCTAGGAATTCGTTTAAGATCTAAACAAAATTTCCTAAGATGACCTTTTCGACCACAATGTGTACAAGTAAGAATATGTCGAAAAGATTTATCTAAGGAGTGATTATTAAATGCATTCCTAGAAGATTCTCCTAAAACATTGGTTTTGACTTTAGGGTTAAAATCATTACAAGAATTGAAGCCTAAACCAAAAGTGTCATTTTTAATTTGGACCGTTCCTAACATTTTATCTAGTTTTTCCGAACGACACTCCAAATCAAATTTGACATTACTAGAATCTTTTAATTTATTTTCCAATTCTAAAATTTTAGATTCTAGCAAAACATTTCGCTCTTCAAAAGCAAGAAGCTCCTTTTTCAAGGATTCCATTAAACCCCTAAGGCTATCTCTCTCGCCTTCTACATAGTTAAGCTTCTCTTGAAGAGTCCTCTCATGTGTCCTAAGGTCTTCTATTAAGGCACTTTCATCAATGACCTTGACACTCTCTCTTAAACTCGCTTCTAACTTCAAATTAGTTCTTTTCAATTTAATAAATTCTTTATATAATTCATGAAAAGCATTTTGAAGTTCACTCTCATCAACCTCATCTTCATTTTCACTCTCTCTCTCTTCTTCACTCTCACTATCATTAAAAATAAGAGAATCATGTACAATGACCTTGGAAGTGGCATGTGCTATAATTTCATCATTCGATGAGTTCTCATTATCACTCACATGTCTAGCCATAAAAGCCACAAAATTTTTCTTAGTGGGGGATTCGGGCTTCTCTTCCTTATCACTATCACTAAGGGTCGCATTATATGAAATGGGTCGTTTACCATCTTTCCATAGTTTAGTGGGGCACTCATAAGCCCTATGGCCATAACCTTCACAACCGAAACACTTATTAGACTCGTCCCTATCAATATTTTCATTACTAGGTTTAGGGATCTTCTCGGCTTTAGAAAACTTCTCGCTTTTATCATGTTTAGAAATATCAAATTTCTTAAAATCATTTTTAACTTTATCTTTGTTAAATTTAAGAAATTTTCTAAATTTTCGAGCAAACAAAGCCATATCTTCCGAGTCACTATCACTATCGCTCTCTACTACTTGTTTGACCTCTTTTCGGGCTTTTAAAGCAACGCCCTTTTCGATTTTCTTTTCATTTTTAGAGGTAAACATATCAAGTTCATAGGTTTGTAAATCTCCTACAAGTTCTTCTAATTTTGTAGAGGCTAAAGTGGGTAAAGAATTTAAAACGGCCACCTTTGGAATAAATCTATCGGGTAGGGACCTTAAAATTTTCTTTACAACACGGTCGTCAGGTATTTTCTCTCCCAAGTTAAAAGATGAATTAACAATATCAGAAAGTTGGGCATAGAATTTATCAAAAGTTTCTAATTCATCCATTTTGATAGTTTCAAATTGAGTGGTGAGGTTTTGGAGTTTTGAAGCTTTAACGACACTAGTTCCTTCATGAGTTAATTGTAAAATATCCCAAGCTTCTTTAGCGGTTTCACACGTCATAATACGTCGGAATTCATCCGGTGTGACAGCGCTAAATAAGGCATTTAAACCACGGGAATTAAAGTTAGCAAGTTTAAACTCATTTTCAGTCCATCTATCGGCGGGTTTTAAAACACGTTCATTTTCAACTAAGTAAGTTGGTGGAGAGTATCCAGTAACAACAGACATCCAAACTCTCTCGTCGATAGATTTTAGTGCCGATCTCATTCGCGCTTTCCAATACGCGTAGTTTGAACCATCGAAAATAGGAAATTTTGAAAATGGGGAAAAATCCATTTTAGCCAAAGATTATTTAAAAGATCGTTAACGAAATAATTTATCTCTTTGGCTCTGATACCAATTTGAAAACGCAGTTTCGTCCCAATTAAAATAATAATTTCCTTTTGTATAAGATAACTCAATAGAGTGATGCGGAAGCGTTATAAAGTGATGGTTCAACAATAAACAAAGCCAAATTTTAATTTCTCAAAAACAAATAAAACATAATTCAAGTCCTAAGAATTTTGCCTAAGTCATAATTAACAATTATCCAAAGTTAGGCGAAACCAATTTTAGTGCGTGACTTGAATAAACCAATATTACCCAATATTTAATTTAAGTCCCAAATTAAATTAGTGTGATAATTTAAACCAAATTTTATCTTGAAATTAACCTAAGCATGCGTTCTAAATTATGATGCAAGATAAAATAAACAAGGTCACACTACACCGCGATGTACGAGGAAAAACCCACTAACGGGAAAAAACCTCGGGACGGCCCTAGCCTCAAATCCACTAAAAACGGTATTACAAAATACAAGACAAAAGACTTACTTCCTAAACTCGAACCCTCTCAAGCCGTGATGCTTCTTCTTGTATCGACCTCCAATTAGCGAATAACCAACGGAGCTCCACCGTGGTCTCGGACTTCACCGATCGGGCAATTAGGCACTCCGTCCACCACACATGGTGCCTTTCACCGTGTGAGTAGAATCTCAACAAAAGTCTTCTTCTTTGATGGATTTAGAAGCAAACCAAAACGTCTCTTGAATTCGGTAGAGAAAACCGGTGCCAAAAACTCCAAGTAAAGATATGAATATATAAATCTTGGAGTAAACAACAATGGGTGTAAACTAGAGTGTATATGAATTTTTTCTTTGAAAACTAACACTCAAACATGAACATTTTCCTTTTTAAAATGATCTCTCAAATTCTCTCTAGGAGATGTATTAGGATGGAAAAGTTAGAATGGAAAATGTGTTTCCCGCACATATTAATGTATGAAAAAGTTGGTTGAAAACCAAGTGGAGATAGTGGGAGAAAACTGCTAAAAAACTGCTGAAAACCGTTCCCGCCTGGCGTCTCGTTCGAACGAACTTGACTCTCGTTCGAACGAGACTTCTAACGAGCGACCAGCCTGGGCTCGTTAGAATCTCGTTAGATACCTCGTTAGAACGAAAGACTCGTTCGAACGACATATCGAACGACTGACCAGTTTAGGGTCGTTGGCAAACTCGTTCGAACGAAACTGGTTCGAACGACAAAACTCGTTCGAACGAAATCTGGTTTGAACGAAAAAACTCGTTCGAACGACATTTCTAACGAACGACCAGAAAGATTGAAAAATTCGATTTTGGCCCAAAAACTTTTATAAACTTTTATATACTTAATTTAAAGTTTCAAATTGATTCTTTCTGAAAATAAAATGCAGTTTTTATTACACCTAACACCCAATACATATTGTTCCAAGTTCCTATATAAATATCATTACATTCATACCTTGGGAGCATGGAACTCTAGTTGATAACGTAGAAACGAGGCACACAAACCGGCATTTTGATGAAGCTTTACATTCTTTGCCGCTACGTCTTCAACACATACTTCATAGGCTTGAGAATATTACAATCAAATACATTCCTATGAATAAATGTTTTTGTCCGGAATTGAGCCAAAACTATATATGGACTCAATTGGAAATTTGTGTCCTTATAAATCCCCCCTTTGGCTATTCCGGGACAAAAACCAAACAAAAATCCTAAAGGGCCGTCAAGCTCACTAGACTCAAAACATAACCCGCCCAAACTTGACATTGAATACAGCAAACATTGAATACAACAAACACATCGTATTCACGGATGAAGACTTGGTGGTGGTAAGAACCCCACATCACGACGCCTGGATCATTACCCTCGGGATAGCCAACTATGACATCGACAAGTTGCTTGTTGACCAAGGAAGCTCATCCGAAGTAATGTATCTCGACCTATTCAGAAAATTGAAGTTGAGCGTTGCCGACTTGAAGGAAGCCACTTCCCCTCTAGTTGGATTCGCTGGAAACGTAACTATCCCTTTAGGAAAGATCGTACTATCTATGAGGGAAGGAAGTGTCTCCAAGGTGATCGAGTTTTTGGTAGTCGACATCGACCCACCCTAACAAGCTATCCTCGGTAGAAGATGGCTACATGCGATGAAGGCCGTCCCCTCGACCTACCATCAGAAACTCAAGTACGTGACTGAGCGAGGAGTGGTGGAGATCCAGGGAGATCAATCGATGGCAAGAAGGTGCTTCATAGCAGCCATCCACCCAAAACCAGAGAAAAAGGTCGAGAAGGCCAAAGAGAAGGTTGTGGAATAGGAAAGTTTGATACCTTCAAAATAACAGCTAAAGTATGGAAGACCCGGAGTGGAGGAGACCAGGCTCCTCCTCTCTGAGCGGGACATTGAAAACCTGGAAGAGATCGCAGTCGGTGGTATCAAGAAAGACATGATGTTCTTGTTTGGGGATTCTCTCACAGATCGAGAGAAGAAAGAATTGACGGTACTATTAAGGAGCAATCTAGATGTTTTGCGTGGGAACTGTACGAGCTTCCTGGAATTGATCCCAGTGTAGTTTATCATCGGTTGCACATAGACCCCACTTTTAGGCATATTACATAGAAGGCACGGCAAACTGCGCCCTAGAAGGCCATGGTCGTAGAGAAGGAAGTAGAGAAGTTGTTGGATGGAGGATCCATATCGAAAGTTAAATTCCCTAAATGGATATCCAACCCAGTAGTGGTTTCGAAGAACAATGGGAAATTAAGAGTTTGTATCGACTTCACTGACCTTAATAGGGCGTGTCCTAAAGACATTTCCCACTCCTGAAGATCGACCAATTGGTGGATGCCATAGCAGCTCGTAAAAGAATGAGTTTCCTGGATGCATACTCGGGATATCCCCAGATTCCTCTGTATGCACCACATCAAGACAAGACAGTGTTCATCACCACTATTGGATTATACTGTTACAAAGTTAATCCCTTTAGGCTAAAAAATGCAGGAGCAACCTACCAGTGGCTGGTCATCAAGATGTTTAAAGACCAGATGGTGACTGTACCTATACCTTGCCGTTTCCTCAAGAGAACGATTCCTTGTACCTATGCCTTGTCGTTTCTAGCCACGCCGTCAGTTCTGCACTGGTATACGAAAGAACATGAATCCAGCACCCAGTCTACTACACGAGCAAAACCCTCTTGGACATCGAGCAGCGATACCTACCATTAAAAAAACTCACCTTTGCACTAGTGGTAGCCTCGAGAAAATTGAAGCACTACTTCGAATCCCACTCTATCATGGTCCTTACATCACACCCCCTTAAAGTAGTCCTGCAGAAAGTGGATCTATCCGGCAGACTGTCAAAGTGGTCAGTCGAGCTCGGACGATTTGAGATCCAGTTTCAACCAAGGAATGCAATCAAGGGGTAGGTCCTCGCCAACTTCATCGCGGAGTTTACAGGAGAACAGTCTTGTGATTAACTTCAATCAGTGGATTAGGGGGAAGATCACTCGACAGGAGGTATTTGGTGACTGTTCATTGATGGAGCCTCTAACTCCAAGGGGGTAGGAGTAGGCATTTTGCTAGTTACCCTGAAAGATACAATTCTCGAGTAGGGGATCAGGCTTGGATTTGAAGCCTCCAACAACGAGGTGAAATACGAGGCATTAATAGTAGGTCTGCAAAAGGCACAAGTTTTGGGTGCAAAATAGCTACGAGTGTTCGGTGACTCACAATTGGTCTCCAATCAGATAAGTGGGGACTTCAAAGCGAGAGACGATAGAATGGAAGCCTACCTCGCCTTAGCAAAGAAGTTAATGTCCAACTTTGAGGAAGACAGTGTCCAACAGTTCCCCAGAGGATGAAACAGTCATGCCGACGCCCTAGTAGCCTTAAGTTCAGTAATCAACTCTGACGTAAAGAGAACAATCCCTATCGACTTCCTTGCCCAGCCGAGCATCAACCACAACGACGGGCTGCCAGACATGGGCCATATTGTCCAGGTTGAATTAGCACCTAGTTGGATGGACACCCTATGGGACTATTTGAAGGATGGTGCACTGCCAGACGATAAGAAGGTCGCTCATTAGATAAGAGTCAAAGTTTTCCACTTTCACTTATCTCCTGAGGGCAAGTTGTATAAGAGATCGTTCACCGGCCCTTACCTCTAATGTGTTCACCCAAAAGACATCGAGCAACTTTTGCGCAAGCTGTATGAAGGAAGCTGTGGGAGCCATATTAGAGGCAAATCGCTAGCTTTTTGAGCTGTAAAGGAAGGCTATTGGTGGCCATACATGCAGAGAGATTCTGGGTTATATGCTCGTAAGTGCGAGAAATGTCAACTACATGCTCCTAGGCCTGTCAACGGGTCAGGTTTAGGGAGATCCAAATCCGTGTAATCGGGTCTTCATCGGGTTCGGGTTCAGGTCCGGGTCTTCATCGGATCTACAATATTGGATCCAGACCCGGATCCATTCGGGTCTTCGGGTCTCGAGTTTGGGTCCGGGTCTGGTCAAATATGTACATTTATTTTAAATTTATTTTATTTTATCCCCCTTCTTTATTATTTAACCTTAAATTAAAATATTTTGTAATGTATTGTAGAATATTATTAGTATAGATAAAACATATATTACTTATATTTATTATATACATAAATATATATTTTTATATATAATACTTACATGTTATATTGATAAGATATATTTATAAATATATATAAATTTATAGTATATATGTATATATATACAAAATAATAATGTATAATTCGAGTCGGGTCTTCGGGTCCGAATCTTGTATAAGATCCAGACCCTACCCATTTAATAAACGGGTCTTCGGGTATTCGGGTCTTTGGGTCTCGGGTTCAAAAAAATATGCTCAGACCCTATTATACGGATCGGGTTCGGGTCGGGTCCGGGTCCAGACCTGACCCATTGACAGGCCTACATGCTCCTATAGTCCACCAACCTGCCAGCAATCTAAGATCACTTACCAGCCCCTGTCCTTTCGCCCAATAGGGAATGGACATCGTAGGCCCTCTTCCTAACGCCGCCGGCAATCGCAAGTACCTGTTGGTCGCGATAGACTACATCACCCAATGGATTGAGGCAGAGCCACTGGCGAACATCAGAGACGCAGATATGATGATATTCATATGGAGAAAATAATTACCCACTTTAGGATCCCCAGAACCATCATCACTGACAACGGAAAGCAGTTCGAGAGCGGCCCCTTCCAAAATTTCTGCAATGACCACGGGATCAGACACCATTTCAGCCCGGTGGCCTACCCCTAGAGCAACGTCCAAGCCAAATCTTCTAATAAAATAGTGATCAGTGGATTGAAGAAACGATTAGAGTGACCCAAAGGCGCATGGGTGAGTGAGCTGCCACATATTCTGTGGGCTTACCGCACTACCCCATGACGAGCAAATAGGGAAACCCCATTCGCACTAACGTATGCAATGAAACCAATCATACCTTTAGAAGTTGGCCTCCCAACCATGAGGTCCACCCTGGTCGACTAAGGCCAGAATGATGCAGCATTACTCGTTGAACTTGACCTAGCTGACGAACGCAGAGAATTAGCCCTGGTGAGACTAGCAAACTACCAACAACAACTCGCGAAGAACTATAACAGGAAATTCAATCCAAGGGCATTCTCGGTTGGAGACTACGTTCTAAGAAAAGTCCTTAGTAGTATAGTGAAACCATCAGATGGCAAGCTAGGTCCAAAATGGGAGGGACCATTCAAGGTGACAACAGACGACCTACAAGGAGCCTATCACTTAGAAACACTGGAGGGCAGAGAGATACCCCGAGCTTGGAATGCAACCAACCTGAAAAAATTCTATTTCTAGTTTTTCTTCAATGATCTTTTAATACGTTATTGGAATTGGAAACTCATTCTTTATTGTTTTTTAGTAATAAAAGATTGTTTGGCAGTGGTATTCTATGAAGCTTTAATTTTGTTCTATGGACTTTATAACTTGCACACCTTTTCCAAGTGACAGGCACATTACTCAGTATATAAAAGCAGGGAGTCACCCTCCTTAGGTTTTCATTATGAAATACGAATAACCTTTTAGCATTGCCCCAGGTAATATATGAAGCCCTACAGGGGACCCTTAGGCAGTTCGACCAAATCAAATTGGTCACCAAATAATGTTTGGTTAAGAAAACCTAATCGGATAGAACATCCAACAACAGGTGTATCCTCGTCATTGCCACACTTAGGCCTAAGGGAGTGTGACGACACGACCTAAAAGGTAAAGTGGGGTAGAATGGTTAATCATAAGCATACTGGACTGGGAGGATACTCACAAAACAAAGCAACTCTACCCACATCAAATCTAGTTGGCTACAAAGGGCCCAAGATAATAAAATGAATGATCAATGAAGTAAAAAAATACACAACACATCTTTAGTCGGCGAATCGTCCAAAACATAAATATTTTATTACTTCGTTACATTTACAAAAGAGTTACATTGAATTAAGTAAGGCTTAATGGGGATTAGGCCTCTGAGCAAGATAATAAGCCACTTTCGCTCTTCGACCGTCGTCCAGATGAGGAACTAATTCTTCCTCGAATTCATTCACATCTGGCTACAATAGCAGCCTGGGGATAGCATCTATAGGGACCCACTAGTCGTCCCTCCTAAAAGGATTAGGCATCAGAGTTGAAGGAGAGATCTCATGACGATACTAGAGAACTGAGTTCTTGTGGACCTTCAGCTCCCTGAGAGCACTCAACCATCCCCCAATAAAGGATAGCTCTTCGACCTTTGCTAGCCTCATCGGAGCATCTGTCCAACCTCGGTCATAACCATCAGCCCACACTCGTCGAGGTCCTTCCTTGAACAGATGCCTCAGCAGTGTGACATCTCTTTGAAGCCCAGCAGCTATCACATAAGCTTGACGAATATCTGCTCGAAGCTCGTCAACCTCCTAGCTGCACCTGCATCATCTATACCAGCTCGCGGACTAGTCGATGAGGAGGAGCCCCTTAAAACCTGAGGTGCGATGCTTGGCACATTCTCTCTGAGTCGTTACACCTCCCTCCTTAGAGTTTCATTCTCCTGTTAAAGAACTTCTTCGACTTGATTGATCTCGGAGGCATCCAGAAGTTTATCCCTCAGAGTGTTCACTTCTTCTTAGACAGAGGCACTAACCTCTTCCATATCCTGAAGTCTATCCTTCAGTTTGGCGACAAGCTCAGACTGGTCTTTGAAACTCTTGTTCCTCGACCTAACAGACTTGCAAATCCTCACAAAGGCTTGGTGAACTTGATTTCTCGTGTTAGGACCAAGGATCCTTCCCAGTTGAGAAGTGGCAGGAATATACTCATCAACATCAATCAACTACAACCCATAAAAAGCATTTAAGAGCAGAATAATCAGTATGCAGAAAGGAAAACATTTTTATTTCATTAAAATAGAGCGGTCTAAGTACATTAAATCAAAATAACAGTACAAATAAAGTAAAAATATAAAGAAATTCCTCGGAGCAGGCTAACTGGCAACCTCAGTTTGTTCCGAGGTCATCGGTTGCTTTCCCTTATCTCCAGTAGCAGAGACACCTCCCTCAGATGAAGAAACTATTGTTCCATGAACAAGAGGATCACCAGTAGGAATGGTCTGAGAAACAGGAACACCACCGTCAATGACCTGGGCAGGTTCCTCATCCACAATAGGCTTTGGTCCTGGATCATGCTCGTCAAATAATGGAGAATTGATGTCTACTCTAACGGCTAAAAGAGACTTGTTCTAGCCCTTCTTAAGGTTCAGATGAATGATATAGCCTATATGAACCTCAGCATCCTAGTACGCAGCAGCCCACCCAGAATTATACGAGCTCTCCTCCACCTTCTTCACATTCTCTGCCAACACCCTATTCTCCTCCACCACAGCTAACTTGCTCATGCAGACTAAGTCATAGAACTGTCGGAGCTCATTGAGATCTTTGACCGCCACCTCCTTCACCTAGATTAGCTTCATTAAGGGCGAGATCGGAAGACCTCTAAGCAATATTGGCAATCTTCAAACTGGCCTCCAGCTCAACACTCTTCCCCTTCAGCTCGGCATTCTACTTCTCTAAATCATCATTCCTCTTCACTAGCTCGTCGTGGGTATGATAGAGGACGATGAATTCTGTCACTGACTCACCTGCAAAGATAACTAGTCGATCCCCATTGCCTTGTGACGATCAACCGGAAAAATTGCTCTCTCGAGCAGTACGGGAGCCAATTGAGGAGAGAGGGCAACAGAGTCCCCCTCAGGCAAAGTGGACACGGGCACCAGAGCTTGCCATGCCTTCATCCTCGTCTCCTCTCTCCTTCTCTCCTCTTCCCTCTCAGCTCTCCTTCTGTCCTCCATCTTTTTCCTCTCCTCCACCTTCTTCTTCTCATCCTCCCTCTTTATCTCTCTCTCTCTCTCTCTCTCTCTCTCTCAACCGCTCTTTCTTCTTCCTCTTCTTTTCCAACTCGTTTATAGCAAGATGAGAACCAGTGGAAACTTCCCCACTGCCAGATTTCTGCTTCTTCAATTTTTGAGAAAGAAGCACATCATCATCGTCATCATCCTGAATGAGATTCTTCCTAGGAGGAGCCATATCTTCCTCGCTAGAAATGCTCGACTCACTAGAAGAATCTTGAGATTCTGTAACTTCTTTCAAGATAGAATATCCTTCACTACCAGTGCTCTCTTCACTGGAACCACCTTCAGCACCACCCCTGTTATCACCTTTGTTATCCTTACCAGAGCTGCTCTCTTCCTCGTCCAATTGGATGGGATCTGTAGTAACTTCTTCAGTGATGTCTAGATCATGGATGCTGTCTACATGACGCGTAATAAAGTTAGACCTAATGTTCTTGTATTCCAAGAGGAAAGTCATTGATCGAGGATGTTCACCGTTAGCCAAGAATTCCCTAATATTCCAGGCTTTGACCAACTCAGCAGCTCGAACCTCGCTAAGAGCAGGTTCCAAGTTCTTCATCCTCACTGAAAAGAAAGAGAGAAGAATATCAGAGAGACCATACATTAACATAGGATCAATGAGCAGAGCAAAGACTAAGCCTACCTATGTACTCCTCCCCATAAAAGGGGACCATAAACCTGTCAGACCTCGACCCCTCAGTATGGGGAGGAAATTGCCAATTTATAGCAAAAAAAACCTCTTTCTAGTAATCCTTGTGGGAATCAGGTAGGTTTACTACTAATACCCTATCAGGACTCCTGGGCTTGAGGTAAAGAAGACCAGAACTTGTTCGCGAGAAGGAATAACAAAAGCAGATCACAGCAAGCCCTAAATTGGTTCCATAGAGTTGATTTATTCTATGGACACCATTAAAAATCTTCTAGATGTTTGGCGAACACTGTGCAAGGACATTATTGAAATAACCAAAGAAATGCAAAAAGAAATTGTTTGGAGGAAAAGTAAGATCCCTTGGTACAATAAGAGAACGTGAATCTAGTGAGCATCCTCAACCTCTCTAACATTACGAAGGATAGGGTCACACTCAATAACTACCCAATCTAGAATGTTATAAAACTTCCTAAATTCGAACACTGATCTATTGCCTATTTTTGCCATTTATAAACCCTAATTACAGATACGAAGAAATCTCAACAGAAAGATCACAGAGAAAGGGCAAGAGGAACTTATGAAATAAAAACTTGTCTTGGGATGATGCAAAGTCACAAGCAAAGACGATGAAGAAGATTGAAATTGGAAGACGAAGACCTGAGAATGAAAGAACAACATCGGGAGCTTAGAGAAAGCTAGAGATATGGAGAAACTTGAAGCGATAGCAAGAAGAGACTCCTCTGAAGGATTTTTAGACATTTCTAACCATAGTGCACATGCAACGAGACGGGTTGTCGCCTAAATCAGTTCAAAAGAGGCACTTCAATCTTGTAAAGTGTTGCATAATTTACAAAAGTTCCATTATGACAAATCATTTAAAATTATTGCGCCCAAATAGTGGTCCAAAAACTTTAGGGGCAATTGTGGGTACCTCTATTTGTCATCTAGACCCAAGACGGGTAGCCCAATAAATATGGCCCAAAGTCTGGGAGCCTCACATCTGCACCTACTTGGTTACGACCCATTCAAAATCCTAAAATCTCGTATGCAGATATTCTAGGGGATATGGATTGAAGTGGGGGATTCCTACACCCCCACTCTCTGAGAACAAAGATGTATATAACAAACCCTAAGCCTGGGGCAAAAAGCATGTATTATTTTTCCTGTAAAACACTCCCTGGAGTATAGAGAAATAATATTGAGAGCACCACCATGGACGTAGGCATTCTTTCTGAACCACGTAAATATTATGTCGTGTGATTGGCATTCTTTACATTCTTTATTTGGTTTGGTGATTGCCTTTTCTTATTAATTTTTGATGAACTTAATTGTCACCGCAGTAAAAATGATGAAACTAGATTTAAGAAAAATCAATTTTCGAATATTCACCTCCAAGATTTTGTTTTGTTTTAATTAAACAATTTTGAATTTTAGGATATGCCAATATATAAACCAACAAATTGTCTTTTATCAGAAATGTGATAAAAATAAATAGTTTGTTTTTAAAAAAAAAATCAATAGTAGACTCTCACAAATTCTAGGAAATTATATTAAAACTTGTATGGGATCTTTTTAGATAACCCTCAGTTTATAATGTCATATTTTACATAACCCACACTTTACAATCGTGTTAGACATAACCCCCACTTTTTTAATCGGAGTCCAACCCCGCTTGAAAACTCTTAATTCATAATTAGACCTAATCCCTTATAACAATTAAAATAGTAATACCCATATATAATACTCAAACATTGTACTCAAACACCCATCTTCTTGCTCACTCAACATACTATAATATAACACTGCACCTAAACACCCCCTCTATCTCTCACACCTCTATCCACCACCTCAAACGACCACATCGCATTTATTTTATTATTTCGCCATGCACCTCTATTACTTATATTTTATTTAAATCTCACATTTTAGCAACCTCTCTCTAATAGTTTTGTTTGACGACGAATATTTTTCCATCTTTCTATATAATAAAATGTTTCCATTTATTTGGATTTTAATGCTGTAACATATCCTAAATTTTTTGAAAATCATATTACATGTCCAAAATCCTTTTTATGTCATGTAATTTGTATTTAAAGATTTCCGTTTGGACATTGTGACAAGCCGCTCACCAAAATAAGGGGTGGCCAGCCCAATACTCCAATATAACGGAATCATAGATGGAATCATTCTCAGCATCACAATAAAAATATAGAGTATCCAGGATAACCACCCAATATTTCAGAAAACGGGTTGCCAAAAATTTTGAATTTAAAGTAAATAAAGGAAAACAAACAACCCAATTCCTGAAAAGATAGGGGAAACCCCAAGACATATATAAATAATACAACAAGAATACAATAAAAAGACCGAATTTGTTACCGGTCACCAAACTTTATAACAGCATTTAAACAAACTCATTAATTTATATAATACATTTCATTAGACATTTACAAAAGCTTGGGCCCCTCGACCGTATAAAAGACTTGATCTTAACTAGAATGCAAAATGAAAACGTCTATACCAATTGTGTACCGTAATACCCGCAATGCATCACGGCTCGCCTAGGACCTCGAAATAGGAATTCAAATCAGGCATCCATGCGGAGGAGTACCTGAGCAGAGACAAGATGCATATGTAACAAGAAGTGTAAACGGGTCAGGACCCCGTTCTATATGATTACCAGATGAATAAAAAGTATGACAGTTATGAATATCATCATGCTAAAAAGATAAAATCTATCTACATAGTTCTAAACATAAGCTAAGGAAAAGAAGAAAAGCATGGATTTAATTTAACTAAGAAGGGGAAAATAAATATAAACATAAATAAAGACTTCCATTAGATACACCGATTCATTTCATAGTTTATTCCTTATCAGGAAATTATAACTATAATTATAAGCTCTTTATGGCTTTTATTTCAATTACATGCCCATACTGGCATTACCATTCCTTAACAGGAATATCATTATCAACAAATGCTCTTTGTGGCATTTCATTGTGCTCTTTGTGGCACTTCATCATGCTCTTTATGGAATATCTCATACATCAAGTCCCACTTCATTATGAATAGTTATATTTATATACATATAACGATTCTAAGATCGCCCCTCCGAGTTTCCCCACTGGGCGCGCCCCTAAATGACCATCATCTTACAGGGCCTATCTATACAAGACAACCTGGGCACCTACAACGCAATATGTCAGGAAGCGGCCATATGCCTGCGGGAGAGTCAAGACCACACCCGGAATCTCCTCACCAGCGCAGAAAACATAACATATCGCTCATATGGCCTATGGACTATATCCACCCTGCATTCATTTGCCAGGGGGAATCACCAAGCGCACGAACTTCCCTTATGATGTCATTTAGAGAGGCGTGTATCAAGTAAATTAGCATTTACCATATTCATGATTAAGTAAATTATCATTTACCATCATCATTACCATTTCCATGTATATGTTTCATTTTATCTGAAACCACTACCATTTACTTTTTGTAAATAATATAACTTATTATTCGGAGCCATACGATAAGTTATATCGTTGCTACAACCTCAAAGGAACATATTACCCGTTGGTTCCATCCAACGAGTATGCGAATTACTCAACCGACCACGCTAGGCCACTCACGATACCATGCCTTAGGAAATGATCCATAAGACCACTCCAAAAACCTAATGGTTGTACGGGAATCTCTATCCATACAATTACTGCTCCCATCTACTATGTATACTAACGCGCCCGTTCGTGATATGCCTTTCGGCATAAGTCAATTTCCTCCCATTCATCCATCCACTTTAGAGTGGTAGGATATACTCTATTTCCATACGGTTCCCATCCCTTCATGGAAACTTTTACCAACTCTTCGACACGAATATCTAGTCTTGGCCCACCCTATTTTAATAGGCACCTCCTACGGTACTACCATTATTCCATCGAGAATGGGGCGTACTCTTCTACATGTAGTCCGTCCATAATGGCCGGAAATGCAACGATTAGGTCGACGATCAATAATTTTCTCAAATGGGATCATGACCAGTTCGATGCCGGGAGTTCAATGCAAACGTCTATGAATACCCTTCTTCGTTCCACTACTACTCTCTTTACACGAGTAGGTGAAATGGTCAATCACAGACATAAATGCTCTTGCTATCGAGTCTTCCTAGTCATGCTCATTCTACTTGGCCTTCCATGCCATTACCATTATCTCTGACGAGTTCTCTACTCGACACATCCACTACCCCAATCGCATTCCCTTAGCGAATGAGAAAATATCCAATCACTAGTTCTTCTGAATTCCGAGCACCAACTCGATTCCTCCCACAACGTATTGCAACAACTTGTTGCTTATGAGAAAGACCAAATTTCCTGCCCAGGAAGTAGTGCCTTATCTATTTAAGGTGATCACTACCACGATGAATTTTAATTCAAGCATGGGATAATACTTCCCACAAGTTTAAGCTTGTGAGACGCATTAACAATGGGTTTATGCTCCAGTATTATTACTCCCCAATCCTGGCAGAAACTTACTCATTAAACTCACTCTCGAGCTCACTATTATAGACGCAGGAGTGAAGGTGAGCCCGTCCGTTAACTCCCCATAATTGAAGTCGCCACGTAACACCATATCCAAGAAAGGCCTCATCTCCTTCGACCTAAACTACCAAACCTCTCGAGACCCCATAAATCTCATTCCTAGGGATCTAATCCCTCATATAGTTAACCCATAACTTATTCGTGGTCAACTCCTAACAACCATCCTAAACTAACGACACCTACCCTATAGGCTTTCCGTCTCAAAAATCCTAAGGTCTATTTATATCTATCCTATCTAAGTCGTATACATATGATACAAATACTAAGTATATCCCTAGTGCCCCAGACCTATCTCAACTTCCGACATCCGCTCGATTTCGTGCGTGGGACGTCTCGCCGAAGAGAAATCCAAACAAGGAACCCTCCCGTTACACTACTACCTCGCATCGTCGGTCATTAAGATGTGACGGTCTAAAACACATGATCGGGACTGGTAAATGTCTAACTTACAATTATACTAACAATATTCTACTTCTATGTTTTACCATTTCATCTTTAAAGGTTCAATTAATCAGACATTCACTTTCTATGAAGTCTTACAAATTTTACCCCATAACATATATACGTATTTTCAAATAGCCTTCTTATCAAGGCATAACCCGAAGTCTCAATTCGACTTCGTATCTCAGTCTCCCTCACATCGATCAGAGGAGAGAACTATATACAGTGCTTCTATCTCGCACTTTAATAGCCCTTAATCACTCTTCTACGTGATTCTCGGCTAAACCTTTCAACCCAACTTCTAGCAACAGAAAAATAAAAGAAAGAAAAAGAGTAGCGCCTCTCCACTCACAACATCGTTAAGTGTTCATGTGGCGGAGTGTCTCGCAAAGCGAAATTCAAACAAGGAACCCCTCCGACACATGCCCACTTAACTAGTTGGTCATGGAGATAAGCGTAACATGCATAAACAAGACAAACAAACAATCATACACTCACACAAGACAACTAAACGAATATCAAAAATCTCCTACCTACCTCGATCCACCTCTATAAGGTCTCAACCTGTATCCAGGAGAGATATTATAGAATAACTAGTCCCATTTTGAACTAGGAGTAAGATAGCCTTACAATTTTATTTGCTTGCTATCACCCCAAACCAACCAGAGTATCTTTACTCGCATATAATACATAAAGTAAGAGAAAGGAAAAAAATAACATCTCTCCACTCCCAACGCCGTTAAGGTTCACGCGTGGAGCGTCCCGTAAAAGCGGAATCTAAACAAGGAACCCCTCCTATGCATTACTACCTAACTTTGTTGGTCGTGGAGATAAGTCATAACATTCACATACAGTGCTAACAGACAATAGAGCGCCTAAACCAAGGGACACATAATGCAAGTAACACATATGATATATATACATTTAAAATATCATCACTCGCTTCCTAACGAGTGAAGAAAAGATAGAACTTTCATACCACGAAAGTCATATCATTACCCTTCTATAATAGCATAAATACTACTACAAGCTCAATGTACACACCCGAATCTACCGTAGATACAATACTACTAAATCTTATCCTAAGGAATACACCACCCACCTATAAGGTGGAATTCCCACCACAATTTGCCAAGCACTCCGGGTCAATACTAATGGTTCTCAGACTCCATATTCGAGCCTTAAGCGAACCAACATTAGTTCCACCAACTCCCCAACCAGTCACTTTACTCTTGCCCACGTTCTCCACTCAACGAAGTTTAAAATGAGTGGTTCTACACTCCACATCATAGCCATTATTCCGACTCTAGCTGACATCAATTGCCCACGCAGTCCCTCTTACTCTCTTAGTAAAAGAGGACACGCTTTTGGCCCCCTCTTCCTCAGTTCAATGAAACCTCCCCAGGCGGATGTCCACCAATGGGGTTTCATGATTCTTACTCCATCAGAAGTGTTAACGACACCTATTCTGGAGCCTATCATTTCATGGTGCACGGTCTCGTCTCCCTAACCGTACAATACCTTATTCATCATCGGTCTTTAACCGAACATTTTGTGAACATTTGAGAATCCACCTTCTCCTCAGTCTAGTTATCCCAGAGAAACTCGCCATTGCAAGTATCCACCGGGCTTCTCTATGGGCCAAACTTCCGGCACCCACGAATATGGTGACCACATTTTCACAATCTCATCACTACTCCTACGGGTGAAGGATTTTCCTCCATTCTACTTCAGGGCACTTCTCCACTTCAATTTAACATCGCTTGAATTCTCAAGCTTAATACCACTTTCTACTTCTCGCGGTACTTGAGAAAACTACATCAACTGAAATTAGTAGCCGTAGTAGCAAGACAAGAAAATGTTACAAAAAGGGAGCGGCCTCCAAAGCGGTCCTCATCCCCGACTACAATTTACAGTTCTCAAAAATCCTCCCCATGACGCCCTTCTTCAATCAACCTACTATTCTCACACGAATGCGCATAAGATTATATAAGTTCTACCTCATGGCAGAAGAATGAGATCTCACTAGAGGAATCAACGATCTTAATCCTAAGGCTTTATGTCAAATCAAAAGCAACGCTGAAACTTAAGGCGTAAACACAGATTCCTAAGGACTCTAGAACCTGATGCTCTCATACCATCTGTGATAACTCGCTCACCAAAATAAGGGGTGGTCAGCCCAATACTCCAATATAACGGAATCATAGATGGAATCATTCTTAGCATCACAATAAAAATATAGAGTATCCAGGATAACCACCCAATATTTCAGAAAACGGGTTGCCAAAAATTTTGAATTTAAAGTATATAAAGGAAAACAAACAACCCAATTCTTGAAAAGATAGGGGAAGCCCCAAGACATATATAAATAATACAACAAGAATACAATAAAAAAATCGCATATGTTACCGGTCACCAAACTTTATAACAGCATTTAAACAAACTCATTAATTTATATAATACATTTCATTAGACATTTACAAAAGCTTGGGCCCCTTGGCCGAATAAAAGACTTGATCTTAACTAAAATGAAAAATGAAAACGTCTATACCAATTGTGTGCCGTAATACCCGCAAACATCACGGCTCGCCGAGGACCTCGGAATAGGAATTCAAATCAGGCATCCATGCGGAGGAGAACCTGAGCGGAGACAAGATGCATATGTAACAAGAAGTGTAAACGGGTCAGGGCCCGGTTCTATATGATTACCAGATGAATAAAAAGTATGACACTTATGAATATCATCATGCTAAAAAGATAAAATCTATCTACACAGTTCTAAACATAAGCTAAGGAAAAGAAGAAAAGCATGAATTTAATTTAACTAAGCAGGGGAAAATAAAGATAAACATAAATAAAGACTTCCATTAGATACACCGATTCATTTCATAGTTTATTCCTTATCAGGAAATTATAACTATAATTATAAGCTCTTTATGGCATTTATTTCAATTACATGCCCATCCCGGCATTACCATTCCTTAGCAGGAATATCATTATCAACAAATGCTCTTTGTGGCATTTCATTGTGCTCTTTGTGGCACTTCATCATGCTCTTTATGGCATATCTCATACATCAAGTCCCACTTGATTATGAATAGTTATATTTATATACATATAACGATTCTAAGACCTCCCCTCCGAGTTTCCCCACTGGGCGCGCCCCTAAATGACCATCATCTTGCAGGGCCTATCTATACAAGATAACCTGGGAACCTACAACACAATACGCCGGGAAGCGGCCATATGCCCGTGGGAGAGTCAAGACAACACCCGGAATGTCACGACCCCGACCCAAAATAGTATTAGGGAACGAGTTTCTTGACAGGCCACCAAGGCAACAAATATTCCAACTTAATTGTTTCCTGAAATAAATGCAACGGATGTATTATCACATGGTTATGAATCGTAAAATACTGAAAGTAAAGGAATTACATCATCTGAGCTTTCTAAAGGAAACTTCATATATATTAAAAGTAACAACGAGTTACAACTTAAGAGAAAATTTAAACCTTATTACGAGAGAGCCAGACATGCTCTAAATAAACATTTCACAAAAAGAGCCCTAAAAGCTAAATCTTCAATATAGTCCATTTTCGTTCCGTTCGTGAGCTTAAAAGTTTCCTGAAAAATGGTTATTTATGCAACATCAGCTAAAAGCCGAATGAGGTTAAATCTCCAGACATTCCAGGATTTTCAGAAAATAGATACCTATTCAAGTCAAAAGAGAAGGCATATACATATATGGAGAGGAACTTGCAGTAAATAGATATATATTTTGAAATAAAAGTATATATATCACAATTGGATAGCTCAGAATAAGAAGAATGCAACAAATCAAATGTGATATCTTTTTCTTTCAATCATATCATTTTGATGGCCAAGTACACTCTAATACCGTATTCTTCTACCGTATTATACCCCGGTAGTTGAGGGTCAATCGAACTAGTTCGTCATAACGCCTTATTTAGGGCACACCAGCGATAACCCAGCTGGGAAGGTCAGTCAATAAAGAGGTCCCTTAGGCCGAATCATATTTTCAATATTCAATATCCTTTTCAATAATCATTTTAATCGGTATGTTTCAATTGAATCAATCATCATGAATTTTGAGAATAAAATCAGTTTACAAAATATATATAGTTTGCATAATATCATATAATCAAAATACACAAGGAATGTCAGAGTACTCAACCAAAATGGAGGTCAAATTTACTGGTATTGAGTCTTCGATCACACGTTAATCTGATAAAGATTTAAGTACACGTTCTAAGGTCCAGTTTATACTATACTTTAATAATAACTTCCTCTTTTAAAGGATTACTGAATCCCCATTTGTTAACTTTTAAAACTCCTTGATCGTAATTGAAGAATTCAATTCATAGTCTTTCCTCATCTGTCGGTTCCCAGTAGAGATGGAGGGTCACAGGGGCACCACTTAAATACCATCTCATCTAGACAGAACATTTCCGGATTCATTCCCAGTAGAGATGGAGGGTCACAGGGGCAGCACTTAAATACCATCTCATCTAGACAGAAATTCACCGGGCCTGACTTTGGAATTACTTAAATCGGATTCCATAATAACGAGAAATTTCTTTAAAAATAATCATTTTTAAAAGCGTATAATTTCAAACAAGTTTATAAAATCAACTTGGATTTGTTCTAAATTTTAAGTTTTGATTACTGAATTCTTTATTGTATTTTACCAGCATAACTACTACGTAAAGCTATAAAACAATAAATTAAAACTATAAAGATGCATTATAACATTAAGATTACCTTAAGATGAATATCCCTAAGAACTTCTTCTTAAACTTTCTCACACTTTCTCTCACTATTTCTTTCTATAATTCTCAAGGAATTGGTGTGAGTTTCAAATGATCCCCCAAAGGCCCTATTTATAGTTTTCCAAAGATATCCCGGGGTTGACACATGTCCATGCTGACCAAGATTTTACAATGGGAGTCAGCGTTGACGTGTCGCGTAACGGAGGCGTCTTGCAGTCTTATTTCACCGGACTGCGACACGTGTTTTAGCTTCTCCTCTAATGACGACACGTGTTTTGGCTTCTCCTCTAATGACGACACGTGTACGGTGGAGGTGTCAAAACCGAGCATGAGGTGTCAAGCACGAGGTGGATAGGTATTAAGGGTATAACGGTCATTTCGGACCTGAAGGGCATTTTAGTAATTTCACACCATATATTTTCAATATTTCTTATAGGTCCCTAAAAATATTTTATTTACAAAAAGGCCCCTTTTATTTTTTCATTTTGGTCTTTGAAACTTTCTTTATTAAAATCAAGTCCCTAAAGTTTCCTAAAATTACATTTTCTACCCCAAAACTTATCACTTAGCTTAGGATGTGCCATAAAATCTCAATCTGACCCATTTTACCGTTGATTCTTCAAATTTAAAAACGGGATCTGTCATATTAAGAACTCGGAATATCATATATGTAATAATATATCATTATTAGATAGTAAGTATGACGAAATTGAAAGAAGACAATTATATATTGGCATAAGAAAATGGGGTCATTACACGGAATATCCTCACCAGCACAGAAAACATAACATATCGCTCATATGGCCTATGGACTATATCCACCCTGCATTCATTAGCCAGGGGGCATCACCAAGCGCTCGAGCTTCCCTTATGATGTCATTTAGAGAGGCGTGTATCAAGTAAATTAGCATTTACCATATTCATGATTAAGTAAATTATCATTTACCATCATCATTACCATTTCCATGTCATTTCATTTCCATGTATATGTTTCATTTTATCTGAAACCACTACCATTTACTTTTTGTAAATAATATAACTTATTATTCGGAGCCATACGATAAGTTATATCGTTGCTACAACCTCAAAGGGGTAGTTGAAAGTCTTAATTACCTCCAAACATTTTAGGGTGTTATTTTAAAACCCCAATACTATCATACCTCAAAGGAATGAAATGAACTTTCAATTTATTCTCCCAACTTACTTTTATGGTGTTATTATGAACCATCAAGGTTAATGTAGCTCCATTGAGCTCCAAAAGTCTCCCAAACATAACTCTAGGAATCCTAGTTTCATACTAGTTAACTAGAAAAAGGATGCCCTAACATAAATTGGCATATCCCCGGAAAAGTCCCCACCTAACCCATTTCTAGTGTAGGATCCTAGGACACTTAGTTTACTTCCTTAAAGAAGGTTCCTAGGCCCTAGAATTTTAAGAAAATGAATTGGGACTAAACTAAGGAAATCACTCAAAAATTCAGGGCCTCCGAATCGATTTGGCCTAGCCGAATCGATTTGGGCTCAGGAAAGCAAATCGATTCGGACCATCCGAATCGATTCGGTCAAGAAAACCTGCCTTCTGCATAATTGCCAAATCGGTTCGGATCATCCTAATCGGTTCGGTCGACCCAGACCTGGAAAATGTCTCAAGGCGAATCGATTCGGCCAGGCCTAATTTCCCAAACCTCAAATCTCTTCCATTTTTACACACAACCAACAATAATTATCTACCCAAAATCATCCCAACATGATTACCAACTACTAAAATCCACAATTTCATCATCAAAACTAAGATTAGGGTTTAATTCCCATAATTTCTCATTTAAACCATAAATATAAATACACAACTATCATACAATTTATACATCTTAAATCACATATTAGCAAGTAGAAAACTTGCCTTAGAGTAGGAATCTCAGATTGATTTGTGGTAGAAGCCATCTCCAATCCTCAATCTCCAAATCTCTCTCATTCTCCTCTTTTCTCTTCGTCTTTCCTTCTCTATTTTCTCTCTATATGTTCAAGACATAAAATGGGAAAATAAGGGATTTAGGAAACTAAAATCGTGGCTTAAGTTAAAACTCCCAACTTAAGTAGTTAATACCACATTAAAATGACTCCCAAATACGTGTTTAAGTTAAAACCAGGTAAAAGTGCCCAAAATCCAAAAATACAATATGGCACTTATTTTGACTGTCTCGGACATTCCGGGACTAACTACACCCTCTAAACTGGCATCCAAAAATTTTATAAATGATTTCCAGTTCCAATCTTATTTAAATCAAAATGTCATTTTAAATACCTGACACTAAAATATGCATCAATCTAGTAAATATTAACTTTCAATTCATTAAATTAATATTTACTCCAGTCCCCACATTTTATATAATTACCTTATGCGGTAAAATTAATATAAAGTGAGCCTCCCAGAATCGAGGGTTGTTACAGACATGTTATTGTTTATATTCATGATTAGATTCTTTTTGTTCACCATTTTACAATTTATTGTGCTTAATTTGTATACTTTTAGGTTTAGATCGTGAATCAATAAGTCATAAATGCGTGTTTTCAATGTTACTCGATTTTTCTTTACTCATGCCAATTATCATTTGTGTTTTACCTCTTAGGAGATTTACTTATGTCAAGTTATCATTTACGTCTTAAAATGAAATCAAGCTAACAATGAATGTCCAATCACAGGTTCAAGTTTTAAAAATTTATATGTTGATTGTTTCTCACACGATTTATTTATTTCTTTTAACTGAACTCCTATCAAATTTTTTTGATTGCCCCAACACGTATCATATGAAAATATTATTTTAATTTTTGAATCATTTTGAATTATTTTAATTTACGTATCGGAATCCTTCCTGGAAATAGCCTATTCGATCTACTCGTTTCGGCCTTGTGGTCGCACTTGGTTTATGTGCTTAAATGAATATATGTTATACGACTCACATGATCATAATGTGTTCATATGCATAATCAATCATCCTACGTGCCCCAATGAAGTGTATATTTCACTAAATCATGTGATTCATTAGATTAAAAAAAGGATCTAGTCGTGTAATTCGAACATTTATTTTTCCTCTGATATTAATAATCAAAGTCTACATCTTCACAAATTGTCACCATTAAACGCCTTCTAACCATTTCCACTTTAACAAATTTCATCGTTTTTGTATGCAAGGCCCACCTTTATGCCATCTAATTCTTCGTAAAAAAATCTTATGGTACGCCTCATTTTCATCATCCTTTTCAGTGATTTCTCTAAGTTTATCATCACAAAACCTAGACTTTACCTTATCTTTCACTTGGATTAGCTCATTTATTACAATATTTTCTAAAGTTAATCCTAATCCATCGTACTTTAAATCTTATAATTCACCGTTAAAACAATTTATAACTTGGCTTCAACCATTCATACATAGGCTTAGGCTGGCTATCTCCGAGTTAGACATGGTTCTTGAAGAGAGACACCAATGACATCTATGTCTGGCCCATATAGTCTACGTGGTGGACATCTTTGGCATTGGGCACAATGAACGGAGGGGCTCAACATGTGTATCATATTCCTTAACAACTGTGAGAATTATTCGATCAAATAGGGGTAACATCACCGTTTAAATTGCTCTTCCCTGGAATCCTCATCCCACCAAGATGACCAAGTAAAGGAAATGTCACGTAATTCTTGGTCGGCTGCAAATTTAATGACTAAGGAGGATGCCTTTGGATTGGGACACCTTGCTCTCTTAGCTCACTTTTTATTTATTCGAGAGACGAAACTGATTGGGATCTAAATCACATAGAAAATGAAGTGTATTTTTATGATAATTATTTCAAAGTTAAACTTTGCATTCCTTTGTCGAAGCCCATTCGGTATAGCCCATATTTCATCAAATTAGACCCTTCCTAGGCCATCTCGAATGCAAGGAGGATCCTTGTCATCTTTATGGTTCAATTTCATAACTTGTTTAGAGTTGATGACCCTATCACGGTGTTTGATATCTTGATAATTACCATCCGAGATCATTGAGAATGTGGGTTTGTATAGATAGTCCATATATTAGGTTACGCACACACAAATTCAAAATTTCCCCAAATTTTATCTTGATTAGCAATTGGGTGTGCATGTAATATAATGTCCAAATTGAATTCTCCAAACACACAAGCAAACCAATCAATCAAATAATATAAGGAAAAATCCCTTTCGAGAAAAACCTATTATTCAGCACCATAAAGAGTTTGACAGACACTATTCGACTTACAGACTACTTAGCTCCATCAGACACTATTCGACTTAGAGACTACTTTTGCTATAACATGTAGGATCTTCAAATCTTTTAAAAAATGTCATCCACTCCATCACCACCAACATGAAGCGTTATTCCCTCGGTATTTACTGATCAGCCTCAGGATTGCAGAATCCTATCTTTTCATCCTTAGAGTTGCAACTCCGAAAATGTCATCCCTAGAGAAGATCACTACAAGGGTTTGATGCAAGTATGCAAACTAGGGTTTCATAAACTCAATAAATCATATAGAGGGATGTATGGTTTGGAAATCAAAAACATGTTTTGAGAAATAATTAACACTTTTGGCACAAGTATTGGAGAATCTTTTTCACCGAAAGTCTTTAGAAAATTTGAGTTTTTATAGAAAAAACATGAATTTCGAGGCCACAGTCTCGTTCGAATGAAAATTTCATAACATTCGAATGAAAAATACCACTTTCGTTCTAACGAGATTTGGATTTGTTTGAGTGATGACTCAATTTTGTTCGAATTGACTTATAACGACCTTCCAATGAGAGTGTACCTACTAAATAGAGGATTCGCAATCGATGTTCGTTGAAACTCGTTCTAACAAGAACCAACTTTCGTTATAGCGAGATCTTAATCTCTTTCGAACGAGATAAAATTTTAAAAAATTATTTCTAAAATTCATTTTATTAAAACGCCTCGATGTAAAAAATCGACATCTTAGAATTTAATTTAATTGAGAAATTAAAACCACAAGTTATATACGTCCAAAAAGTATGGGTACAAATCTAGAAATGGTGCTCAGTCACTAACATGTCTTCGAATGACCGAGTATGAAATGCGAATGTAGTGTTCGGTTTGAAACTCCATTTTGTAACGGGATATGCCAAAATAGCAAAAAGCCTAAGCTATGAGAAATTATAAAATCTTGCTCTTAAAAATCTCCCCTTTTGTCTATTCCGATACAAAACAAAAATTGAAAACTAAAGTACAGTTAAATCCCTGAGATAATGTATCCTAATGTCCTCAAAAACCCAAAAATTTATCAGCATTTGAAACTTTGTATTCAATTGGAATTCTTCTCCCCTTGGTCAAATTTTTCTTCATCTTGTGTAGTCCATGAGATTCTCATTAAAACATAACAAGCTTACACTCATTAAACAACAAATACCGTGTCGCATATGAGTTTAAAATAAAAATAAAACTCCCGCTCAATTTGTCCCCCCTGTTTGTCCGTAATAGACAAAGTGTTTGAATCTAAGCATGAATAATCAGCATCAGATGAAGAATCAAATATATCGTCACAAAGATAATCGATAAAGCACATGCAATGGTAATCTAAGAAGGGAAAACGAAGAACTCCGAAGTTGGTATGCCTCTTGGATTTTTTTAAAATTTTCATTTTCGTATTAAAGTAAGGTATAAAAAATACAAATACAACAAACCATGAATAACACTAAATACCCGAATCGTGAACACGGAATAAAATTATATGAACATTTTTCGTTGTCAAATCAATATAAGCATTCATAACATAGGTGAATGAAGTCTTGAGATGCTATTAAAGAAAGAACTCATTTTTTTCTAAAGAAATAACTCAATTTGAATCGTTGGTGTAAAATAATGAACTCAATGGAAATTGACTTGACTTATGCAATATTCCATGAATTTAATTGATTCTCAAATCAATAATGCCAAACTATTTAACGTTTTTTAAGAGAGTCTGTTGCGCCAACCCATTAATCTTCTACTTTATAACACCCTCAAAATCTCAAATATAAAAGAATTCACTCTCAATATTTTGAATATATCATACTGCTCATATGTAGCGAAGAATTAATGAATATAAAATAAATGGCCTTGGCACTTATATTTTTTGTGACGCTAATCTTTTTAGGCTCTTTTTGTAATTGGCGTCTTTTAACGTAAATATTTTTTTTCTCTTTCGTATCCCCTTTACATTTCTTAACATATATCATTTTTTTCGAGGAAACAAAATCCGCTTAATGGTTCTTACAAGAACAACTTATCTCTTTTTATAGTTGGTTCATTATCAAGCATAATTGAGACGAGAACACCATATTCGACACAACATAAGTAAGTACAATCTTCAAAAAGTCCGTGCACGTGTGCAATAAAAGTGATAAAGATTCTAACATAAAGATAGTAATCACTAATGAACAACGAAATGTCAACCATGCATTATTAAGTACACTAATGAAACAAAGCCATGTCTTAGAATACATGAAAAAGTCGCGTGAATGGATGGAATGTACCGGTTATCTAAATATTTAGATGTTCATCCATATACGGTGAAAAAGAGAAAATAAAAAAATATATATTTTTTTTTTAAAATTTTATCAAAAATAAAACATCTTTCATAACTTTTCTTAAAACCCAAAAATCTTTTTAGATTTTTAAACTTTTAAAAAAAAAAAAAAATTTCTTAGATTTTTAAAAATATCAAAAAAAGAAAAACATATGAATAGAATATCCATACAATCTAGCAATGGGGATATTAGATATGAACATGAGAAACACCCTACACTAGATAAAGTACCCTAAATCGATCAACAGAGCAAATATCTAAAGATTTCCTAAGATCCTTGAACCTTAAGTGTATCTAAAGGTTTCGTGAAAATATCGACTAATTGATGTTCAGTGTTCACAAAGATCAAGGACAAGACCTTCTCCTCAATGATATGGTACACTGCGCCTATTGTCATATCAGTTGATCAGGCCTTTATTAAATTAAACATGAATCATACATGATTTCATTCTTAGCATAACTGTCGAAACCAGATAATTAAACTAATAACCTATTAAGTGTGTTGTCAATTTTAAATCTTATTAACACGAACACATGAAACCATTCAAAAATATAAATATGAATATCCATGGAGACTGAACATGAAGAGTACTGATAACATAAATAAATCGAATAAATTCTCGGTATCCAGAACTAAATAATCCATATATTCAACTGAAAAAATATAAATGATGTCTAAAGATACAATTGGCCAATTGAGTGAAACATTCCCAAAGAGAAGTATCGAGATCGAAATGAGGAAAGCGTCTAATCAAGTCATGCAGGCATCCACAACTGTTCAAGCATCATCTGACTAGATTGGAAAGGTTATCCTGGACAAGCCTATGCTTGAGTACCTAAAAGGTTTTGAAAATATTTTTGATACAGGTCAGCGCCCACAACATTTGAAAAATAATAGCAAGTATTTAAATGCAATAATAATAAAGCAGCAAGAAATATTCATGTTCACCGGGTGTCGCACTCACAAGAGATTATCCTCGCCCCTCATCTATAGTGAGCCCCTAAAGCATATAATCCATCCTCCTAGTTATGCTATCCAGACTAACTAGCCTCAACATCCTTAACAAACGTTGATCGCCAAATATACAGCCCATCTGTTCCGCCTGTATTATGTACTATGTAGTTAAACCATAAACTATAACATAGGTATTTTCAATTATATTTGTCTTGCTGCATAGGCCACATAACCATAGACTAGCTCTACTTTGATATTCACACAATCGTTTAAACACGTATACATATATCACTCTTTATATGTATATATCTAACATCCCTGAGTTAGACCTCCCGGATGTATCCCTAGTATGCTATAAGGCACCATGTACATCACGTACTACTCTAGGGTAATCGGGTCAGAATCTCACCACCGATCCCCAAATCACAAAAACTTTATGGAGAAAATCATGGACATACATCTATGGGTCGTAAACATTCCACGTCACAACTAACAAGACTCAAAACAAACACCTATCCTCGCATACGGATAGTGGGCCTGCAACAGTACTATGACCTAGGGGGAACAATCCAACACATGTTGGTCAATGCCAGGGTGGACTGCCCACTACACGCAACCTCCAACGATAGCATATTAGATTAGGTATGTTCCTTAAAGTCGAACACACATGGACACATGTATACGGGTCACACTCGATACTTACATATTAAAGTCGGCTAACGTGGAAAAGATGTCTCGTAGCACTAGCCTACCGAATCCCAAAGTCTAACCCGACATTTCAATATTAGCTAAGTATTACCTTTCTTATAGTTGAAATTAATAATTATATGGTTATGGGCAACAAGCTAATCTAGCCAAGCCCTAGCCTAGCCATTCCGAAATCCTTGCCCGATTCCTTGATTTTCACACGTGATCATTTTACTCGCTTAGTCACGTATTTACTTGCATGTAATCCATCCCCGGTTAGCCTACGACACTTCCAAACCCTCAAACTTCCTAAATAATCCCCGGACCCCAAGTCCCATGACCAATCCTCAAACGGTCTACTTGAAAATCTTCTTTAATGGAGGTTAGGGTTTTTATGAAAGAGGGGAGGTATTTTGGGAGAGAAAGACTCTTGGGAATAGGTTAATATGAGTTTTAAAACTTTCTCCCACAAGCTCTCTCCACAGAAGATCAAATGACCTGATTCAAAGCTCATTGAAAATATAAAATCAATATATTTACTTAAATTTATGGCACATATTCTAATTCAAAGTACAAGTAAAATGGCATGCATTTGAAGTGACGTAAAATTCTCAAAAATAAATATTCTTACAGATTAAAGACCTTTTACTAAAACGGCTATTAATCCCTCCACAGAATCCAAATGACCCAATTCAATTACAAAGCTAATATACAGTTAGAATAAAAGATGTGACGGAGACTATCCCCAAAAATCTCAGAGAGATATTTAATGGATACAGGGCCAACGTGTTAGTTACCAACACTTTCTCTTAACTAAATTTATATTGTAACCCTGGCTTGGGGCATAGGGACATGTATAAAAAAACTATCTCGAGAGTTACTTAATCAAAATAGTAGACCTATCCGTGGTTGTGATTGTACCCCTGGCCCGGGGCATAGGTACATGTGATTGTGATTTATTGTTGTTCATATTTTCTTGGTGATTGTTTTCTTTCATCATTATTTGTGTTGTGATTTTTGTCACTACAAATAGTTTTTACGTTACGAAAAAATTGTTACGAAAAAAATATTTAAAAAAGTTACGAAAAACAGTTTATTAAAAATGTTTTTAAAATTATTTATTTAAAAAAATTGTGTTTAAAAATGTTACGAAAAAAATAGTTTTTATAGTTTTTAAAAATTATTAAAGCAATTTTTTAATTAGTCAAAACAATTTTTTTATTTAAAACAATTTTTTGTTAAAACCTTTTTTAAGAATTTATAAAACATTTTTAAAAATATTTTAGTATAAAAAAAAGAACTTGTAAGAATTAATAAATTTGTGTGACAAATATTTCTCACTCAAATAGCAAAACAAAGTTTGCCAACATTTGTGGCAAATTTATGTATAGGAGGTGTTGTACATTGACAAATAATTTGTAGGTAAACTTTTGTACCCAAAAACCAAATTGTAGACAATTATTCCATTTGTCAACTTATTTCCCATTTATCATGACAAATAAGAATAACCAAATGAACCCTTAAGAAACGTAGGTACATAGATATATTTATAAAGGTTAGAATCCAAATTGTTTTGGACTCTCTAACTTAATAAGGCCACTTTTGTAATTTTATTTGCTTGTTTGTCATCGGATAATTTTATACTACCTTGGAGGTGTTTTTTTTTTATCCCATTCCTTATGGGATAAGGAGCTCACTTTGGATAACTTATTCCATCTCATATCCTATCCCAAATTATACCAAACATCGGATAAGATATTTTAATCCAATACGACCCTCTTATACGGCGCATCAAACAGAGCCTTATAGAAATTTTGCCATTACGGTTAGGAACCCAACTACTTTTATCATCTCTAACAGTCACCCGTGATAAGGAGGTATCTAAATATTATTAACACTGATAATACCAAAATAGCCATTAACGGTGTTCAAATCCCAACATCCATCGTATGTGATAAGGAACTCAACAAGCTTGAAATTACTAGCACTAGAGTCGTTGGTATGGTTAATTCTATTTTGCCACACCACCTATTAAACTATCAAGAGGTAGGTGTGACACCACATTAAACTATTAAGAGATAGGTGGGAAAGAGTAAGAAGAACACGCCTGCTACATTTTATTTTTTTTCCACACTTACAATAGTAAAGCAAATACAATATATATAGGGCTAATATCACTGTTCTAAAAAACTCACCTAGGCTCTGTCTAGGCACGCCTAGGCTTGAGGGTTGGGAGAAACGCCTCGTCTTAAGATTTTGACGCCTTATGCTTGGTAAAACCCTTAAGGCGCACTTTTTCTCTAAAAACAACAATGTTTTAGTGAAACGATATCGCCTTTTAAAGATTTTTTTACAAACCGGACCATTATCTTATCTAAAATAATCAAATGGTATTTTAATTTACAAATATTCAGTCATATTTTTATGATATGTACAATTTTAATATTTTGATAGCCTTGTTATGTTTAAAAAATATTAAAATATATTAAAAAGGCCTAAACGCTTTTTCACGCATTTTTACGCCTAAAACCCGCTAGGTTTCAAAGACTTACGGCTTGGCCTCCATCCCTAAATCACCCCCCGCATTTTTTAGAACCTTCGCTAATACTAAGCACAACATATGAGTTAGTGGGTAGTTGCTATTCTCATGTGGAGAGTTTGCTGGTGCAATTTGGTTAATACGAAGTGGGTTACTACTGGGAAAGTGGGTCAGTAGTGTTGACTTAAGCCATGCACTTCATAATTGTTGGAGTTGTGGAGATGTCCATGGTTTCGGTTAATAATGGAAAAAAATTTGCTGGGTTCAACGACATCAAAAATTGATGTCGTCGAATCACAACTCTTTCCCCTCTTTTCTTCTTAAGTGGTGTCTCTTACTTACATTTTTATTTAACCCCTAAGCGAAAAGTACTTAGCAGAAGAAAACAGTTTTTTTTTAATTTTTTTTACTGTTTTCTTGAAAAAATAGTACAATTTTTTTAATATTTTTTTCTAACTACATTTTTTATTTATCAACTGTTAACGCAATAATTTAAATTTTTTTAACATGGAAATGTAAAATTTAATAAAGTTTTAGACAAACTTTTTCTAAACACAATGATGTACCGGCTTGTTATTGATTGATTTTCTTAGTCCCACTGACGTGAACCTTAAAAATCAACCAATAACAAGCCGGCACGTCAGTGTGTCTATGAAAACTTTGTGCAAAATTCGATCATAATAAACTTTTTCTATCAATAATAGTACACGTACAAAGAAACATAAACTTTTTCTTTCAATAATAGTACACGTACACGTAATTAATCATATTATTTTTTTTAAAAAGAAATAATTTATTAATAGAGAAGATAAAAAGCCTCCCATATATATTAACTAGCGGATGCCCGTGCCCGAGGGCACGGCAATAAATTTGCTCCCGTGATAAAACTCAACCCATAATAACCCGCCTTTTTAAAAAAAAAACTTTATAAAAAAATAAAAAATATATTACTTTTTTTAAATATTTTAAAAATTATATATTTTTTAAAGTATTTAAAAAAAATATTTTTTACAAATATTTTAATAAAAAATTAATAAAATAATAATGTATGTATGTATGCATGCATGTGTATACATGCAAGCATGCACTACATAAAATGCCATGCTTGTTTATCAAGCATGCAGTACATAAAATGACATGCTTGTTTATCATACATGTTTATCTTGCATGAGTTACTATTTATAACACCATCATCCCATATTATATAGATGCATGAATAGTAAAAACTAATGCTAAATAAAAAATAGCATTAACGTCGAGTTGATTGGCTGCTGTTTTAACCAAAATATCACCAACGTCGTGACTCTCCTAATACCCAAAAGATATTTGCATCCTAGTAAAACTTCTAGGAAGCTCCAGGCAATCCATTAGAATTTTTCGAGGTACCAATTGGAACATAGGCCCCGACATCATATATCAAATGATCACAATGATTTTAAAGTCACCATATGGTTAAAATCTAATTTATTATTTCGTTTTAATCCTTTTTGATCATTAACTTTAAAGTGTATGAGTTTTTATTAACTGATTTGGTTTGCTTCTTAAATACATGATGAAAATCTATATATATACATTGTATAAATTTGTTTCATGTTGAAACCCAAAATCTTGAACACAAAATAATTTTAATATACTTAAATATAATTTGAAATTGTACATCCATTTGATGAGATTGTATTAAAAAAAAAAAGAGGTACATAAAGCTTACAAATCTAAACATAGTTGAGATAATATTTGAGGGGTCATGAACAGATAAATATGACAGTAGACCAAGAATTCCCAAAGTGACAATTTTAGGTGTAGATTTAATTCTTTTATTATCAATTATACTCATCTTAATGGAGATTGGTGGTTAGATTCTCGTACAAAATTACATGTGTTTTTTGAACGTGAATGTTTTAAATTCAATCAAAACTAAAGTGGAGGAAATGTAGTTCTTGGAAATAATTGTGTCGCATGTGTCATGGGAATTGGAGATATATATTTAACTATGACTTCTAGAAAGACTTTAACCCTTAATAATGTACGAGTGTCCGATGTGAGGAGAAATTTGATAAATGACTCCGATTATGTTTTTTTTAGTACAACGGGTTATCCATCTCAGGTAAGTTTGAGCGCACCTCAGATTATTTCCTCTGTTCCGAACAAGACTTGCGAAAAAGATATTACATAGATGCAATTTGTGGTCCCAAGTTTATGATGGCTTTAGTTAGACAAGGATTCAAAATTGTTATGGATTCTAATAAAGTTATAATCTCTAGAAATAATTTATTTATTGGTAAATAATATGTTAGTAAAGGATTATTTAAGTCAAATATTATTTTCGAACATAATAAAAGATCTCCTAGTATTTTATTGCTGAATCTTGTGACGTGTGGGCATGAGAGATTAGGACATGTACATTTCAAAAACTTAAAGAGATTAATGGATTTAGGTTTAGTTTCGAAAATTAATTTTATTTTTAATCATAAATGCGAAATATGTGTACAATCTAAGTATTCAAATAAAATATTTAAGCCTATTAAAAATAGGTATACATAAATTTTAGAATTAATACGTAGTGACGTTTTTTACTCAAATAGACCTCCTACAAGAATCGAAAACACATATTTGTTACATTTATAGATGATTTTTCAAGATATTGCTATATATATGTGATAACTACTAAGAGCATGTCCAATGGTGTACATGTACGAAAGCTATAATTGCAAACTGAAAAGTGGGTTTTGATTTCATCATATACAATGGTGGATGAAGAGAAATTTGTAAGGGAGGTTCCTACGGACTTATATTGTTCGTAGGAAATGGAAATTTTTTTTACGAACAATATAAGTTCGTAGGAATATGTAAAAACTCAGATACTTAATAAAAAAAATGTTTCCTACGAACTTCATTTGTTTGTAGGAGTTCGTACGAATTTCTGAAGTTCGTAGGAAATTCCTACGAACAAATGAAGTTCGTAGGAAGCATTTGCAAATTCAGTAGGCAAACGATAACTTTGCAAAACACCTACCACTTATACTGCTGAATTTGTTAATTAGAGTACACCATTGCAGGTCTACCGATTTATAAAATTACATTTTCCTTCGTCATTTAGCATCACCACTATGAATGCTCTAAAGATGAACTATTTGAAAAATTCAAGATATATAATAAATAATTGGAAAATTAGAAAAGAAGTTAAAAACGAAAACTAACTTTTATGCCAATAATAACTTTCAACGTTTCAATATAGAAGGAGATTTTAAAAATTGACATGCAATGATTTTAAAATTAAAATTTAATTTTACAACATATAAAATATCTAAAAGAAAGCAACAAACATACAACAAAATGTTCAAAACGATATTCGTTAAACATTTTTTTAAAACTAACAAATAGTTTTCAAAAAAACAAATGTAAACATTTTTTGTGCCTATTTTCAAAACAATGTTTGTCAATAAAATAAAATTCAAATTAACAAATGGTAACTAATTAACTTCAACGTTAAGAGTTTTGCAATAAAAACGAAACACTTTTGAAAAGACAAGAAAATTATTAAATATATGTCTTCACACGAATGATTTATTTGTACTCTTTCATGCTAGCTATATCGAGGAACGTTATGTCAGAATCATCCTAACACAAGCCCAATTTCAAATCCAGAATCCGTTAGAGGATTTCAAACTTTAAACTTTTTGTCTAATAAGATCGTTCATTACCGCCGAGTTAATTTACCTAACTATCAAAATGGTTGAGTTAATGCAATTGTGCAAATGGAAGCAAAAAATGAGATTTAGATTGAATATTTAAAATGAAATTGGGTCAATCCCAAAATTATCTTAAAAATTAATATGAGATTAAAAACATATTTACAAAATTAACCAGGTGTATGGCAAACTTGACCATCCTAAAGACTTGGTCACCTTTATCTCCACCAGAAGCCTCTCAACGACTCATCATAGCTCTTAAATGTAGTAGCTGTAATTATAGCACGTTGCTGTACTAGTCTGTATGTAATAAAAGCATGTAAACAAAAAAAAAAAATGTAATAAAAGCTTTAATAATTATAGCATGCTGTTGTAGTCCTGTGTGTACTTACGAGTCATAAGTACAAAGTTTACCCCCATTTTTTTTTATCTCACGGAGAAAATATTCAGTGTTTGTTAGACATACTTTGAAGAGGCTGAAAATGTGATGGCTGAGACGCTCTATAAATTTTTTTTTACCATGGAATGGATGGTGTAGGCAAGATAATACAGGTTAGATTTAATTTTGCTATACAAGCTACAATCAGGCTCCAGTGCAGGAGTCCAAAATGAGAGATCCCTGCGGGATTTCCTTTAGAAAAAAAAATTGTTTTTTTTTTTAAAATTTTTTTGTGTGGATTGTAAATATTTTAGTGCACCCTTTTAAAAAAAATCAATTCAAAATAATATTTTTTGGTATTTTAAAAAAATGGATTAATTTTTAATTGTATTTAACTGATTTTTTTTATAAGAATGCACTGAAATGTTTATAATTCACACAAAAAAAAATAAAAAATAAAAACATTTTTTTTTCTAAGAAAGATCTCCCGCGGGAGTCCCGCATCTGGGCGCCCCCACAGGAGCCTGACTCATACAAGCTATAGATTTATATTATTTAAGTATTTTTTTCTATTATGCATATTTATATGTATATCATTTTTGTGTATTTTTTAAAGAGTTTGTGTTACGTGAGCATAAGTTCAAAAAAAAAAAAAAAAAAAGAAAAAGAAAAACTGAGTTTGATTGAAGCGGGGTGAAAAAAAGTTAAAAGAAAAATTAATGATTTTATTTCCTTAAAAAATAGATTAGATGCATATAGGCCTGTCAATTGAGCCGAGCAGGCGCGAAGCCCGCTTGCTCGATCCGTTAAATTTGGGCCGAGCTTTTATTGAGTTTGAACCGAGCCGAGTTTGAGCCGAGATATTAAGCCCGAATTCAATTTGAGCCGAGCGCGAGCGAAGCACTTTCAAGCCCGAACTAGGCTCGGCCCGAAATAATATATCTAAATATGTATTTATATATATATACAAAATTATTTTATTTTCTATGATATGTAAAAAATATTTAAAACAAAATAATTTTTATAATTTTATCCTTATGCAAATAAACTATTGGAAATAAACTATTGGACTTAATATTAAAGAAACAAAAATAAGGTCGGTCATTTATTAATTTACTTTACTTAATCTTACGGGACTTGTCAATATTAGTGCTAAAATTGGTTTTTTTCAGTGCTGAAATCTGTTATTTTTGTGCTGAAATGTGGGTTTTTAATGCTAAAATGTCAATATTAGTGCTGAAATGTAATTTGTTAGTGCTGAACTGTGTTGTTTTAGTGTTGAAATTGGTTTTTTAGTGCTGAATTCTATTTTTTTTAGTGCTGAAATCTGTTTTTATTGCTAAATTGTATTTTTTTATTGCTGAAATATGAATATTTATTATTAAAATAAATAAATATGTATTGAAATATTCAATTCGGGCCGGCTCAAATTGGGCCCGAAGCCCGATTTACTTTGTGAGCCGAGCTTGAGCCAAACACTCTCAAGCTCATTCGGGCCGAGCTTGAGCTTGAGCCAAGTAAATCAAAATTGGGCCGAGCTTGATCAACTATAGGTTCGGCTCATAGAGCCCGATTGATAGGCCTAGATGCATATTATGAAGTTGTAATTTAACTAAATTGGGGAGAAAATATTCCAAGAAAATTTAAACAATAATGGCGTGTCTGACAGGAATGGGTGGAAAAACTTTCCAAACAATATTTTCCGCCCCTTAGAACAACCCTTACGGGTAGGTTAAAAATACACTATAATAATGTAAAAATACACTACGAAAATTGTAAAAAATGCTACGGGCAAAAAAAATATATGGCAAATATACGGTATAAGATGCAAAACGACACCGTTTGGCAAAAGGTTGGGTCTTCCACGGAACATCATGTTCCGCTTTGCACACTTTTGTCCAACCCTTACGCGGAACATCTTGTTCCGCTTTAGGGTCCATTAATTCCATTCCCACCCACATAATTTGTTATAATTCACGAATGACCCTAATTAATTATACCAACCACCCAAAAATATAATGAAAATTGAGAGTGTTTAGAATAAAAATATAAATGAAAATGAAGATAGTGTTCCTATTTATATATAAAAAAAAAATAACCGTTGGATATATAGACATTGAAACTCTTTGAAAAAGTTGGGGGTGAAAATAGAAATAAGGAAAATAAGGAAAGCTTGGGCGGAACATGATGTTCCGCTTAAGCCTTATTTTTTTTTTTTTTTTTTCTCCTTCCTTGCGCGGAACAAGATGTTCCGTTTTGGGTGTGGATCCCAGAAAAAATCAACTAGTCCAATTGTTTCTTTGTTATTTTTTGCCTTAGCAACGTTTATATTTACCCTACTTCCTTACCCATAAGACACATATATATTGCATATATACCAGTTTAGCATACCCATAAGGGTTGCTCTTAGCGAAATTATTTGCATGTATATTGTTGAATATGTGCATTGACATGTTGTAGTTTAGTCCAAGCAAAATTAATTTGAAATAAAAATTTAAGCTGTGGAACAAACACGGAATGGATGGAAAATATTTACAGATAAGGTTTTCCTTAGCTCCTCAATATATCGTAAATGTTTAAAATGTCATTTATCAGGCTGTATTTTAGCTAATTTAAGAAAAAATGGCAAGAACATTTTAGCCCATCAAACACTCGGAAAAAATAGAACACATAACACTTTTCATATTTCCATAAAAATATTATCAGTCAAAACACTTTAAAACACGCCAAAAGTTGGAATATGAGAAACATTCCATATTTTCTGTGCAAAATATTTTTAATCGAAAACACTACTATGTTCGTTGATTTTTACGTTATTCTTTGGACGCTATTTCATATTGAAGGCTTTTGTTTTGTCTATATTTCATTACTTTAACGTTAGTTAAGTTATTAATGAATATGGTGTGCATATTATGTCTTTACTCAAATAATGGAGTTTTTATTTTTTATTTTTTTAGTTTGAAATGTGGCTTAGAATGCATATGTAAAAGTTGAAATTGTATGAGCAGGTGTAACAAGCTCGCAAGCAACAACAACCTATTAGCCATTCTGTCATAGGTGTTCTGAAACCATCATCTTCAAGAGGAGGTACAAATTTTTTTTACAAGAAATTTTTTATTTATAAATAATTATGAGAAAAAACCTCTCCTAAAGGCTCTTACAAGCACTAATGAAAAGGAAAATTAACAATTACGACAATTTACGCAGTCTTGAACGAGAAGCTTTAGGTCTTAAATTATATTTAAGAGACGATTTTTCCTCATTGGTCAAAATACGAAAAAGAATCCTTTTGATCTCCCTTTTGTTTACTGACCATGTTATTTTTATTGAAATTTGTTGAATCTTCCATATTAAAAATTTCAAAAGAATTGCTAACTTCTGAATTCAACATCTGAAGTAGATCTCCCACTGAGTCTTGAATAAACGCACGAGCTTTTGCTGAATTAGAACTTAATTCATATTTGGGTAACTCGACATATAATTTAATTTAATTTCAGAGCCATCATTTTTCCGGCATTGAGATGTCCTCAAGAGGAAGCATATCATCAGAGGTATTAGACTCCTCACTATCAAACCCCGAGAGATTATGATTATTTCTTTAAACCAAATTTTTTTGGGACACCTTTTTTAATACTCTTTTTGGATTTCACATTTTTCCCCTTAAGATACCTAATCCGAATTTAGAGGAGACAAAAATTTAATTTGCGCCTTATTCACAACAGTGTTATCTCCAATTGAAATTACATTTTGAACTCCATGTGGAGTCTTGTCATGTGCACTACTACTTGACTAGCTTGCTCGTATCATATGATATGATTTGTATGGCCAACTCACTTGTAAATATATATTCATTTTTCGCTCTATTTTTTTTTTTGATAAGGTAATGTTACAAACCTAATTTTCTCATGTAAACGCTGACCAGGCACGATACGTCGAAGATGGGGCTTCCGTCAATTAATACCATTCTCAGCACAACGTGATATAAATATTGTTATTTTAAAGACCGATGCTTTAAACTTTATGAATATTTCCATAACCATAATTAAACTCAAACCAACACCAACTAAATAATGAATTCGACGGCATGTAAAAGTCACAGCCTCATTATAATGTAAATAAATTAAATAAATCTTGGGATTATGCCCTTACAATGCTTCCAAAACAAAATAACTAAACTATGGCAGAAGAGCACCTAGGCTAGAGTCAACAAATTAGAAAACTGATAAACACAAGAGATCGCAAGGCTGATACAACAACAATCCCACTATCTATGTCTTGAAATAACCTGAGTGGGGGGACATTTATAATTTGGGTCAGAGCTCGAGGTGTGCAAGAATTAACTTAATTAATTTATGATGCAATAATACAGTCGATGCAAGATAAATATTCCCCCTTTGTCACTCACATGCATATAACACGTCACCCTCATCTAAGTGTGATATTATTCGCCTCCTAAAGCATCCCGAATAATGATTATGATATCATACCAATTATGAAATTGATATATCGACAGATAAAAAGTTAAATGTAATCTCTACACTTAAATACCAATTCTCATTTATTCCAGTCTCATAAGTTTCACAGATAAGGCATAGACATCTATTATGCATTACAGGATCCAAATATAATTATAGTCCATATTCCTAGATAAATAAATTTATTTAAATCAAGTACAGGTAATTATTGATATATGTCCTTTCATATATTTTACACACAAAGTCATCTACCATTGGTGTCAAATTCCTACTCTAACGGCAAGTTCGGAAGAATCTCTTATTTCCAAGCAGACATCACAAGACACACATATGTTGGGGGCTATCCCTATGCATGACATTTGTACACGGCCCATACCCAGCGGTGACACAGGAAGGGTCATCGCTAGCACCTACTTCTCGTAAATGGCAACACCACGTAGTACCTATATGACCTACACATCGTCAAGCCCACTTGTGCCGACGTGTGGTACCCGATCCGAACGCGCGAACCCCCCAGCCGATAGGACAGTCCACGAATATTGGTATGTCTACACAAATACATAATAGTACATATTATTATCTCATATAATATGTTTAGGTAATTACTCCATAATTACCATAAAAATTCCACAACATTTCATTTATTAATAATTTATTGTCTAATAAATTATTAATTCTAATCCATGAATTATTATTTCAACTAACTAGTCAATTATAATTACTATTAATTCAAATGTGGGTGTAACATTATTCCATTAATTAATTAACCCACGATTTATAATAACATTCCTTACCGTTCTATCACTACTGATCATCTTATAACCAAAGTTTAGGAATTAACTGCTGCAGGCTAAAGCAACGCAAAAAGGGACAAAAAAGTAAAAATCCCCACCTCGTCGCTCGAACGACTTGGGGGCTTGCTCGTGCGATAAGACATGTCGCTCGAACAACATGTGGCGTCGCTCGAACGACTCCCTTATCCTCTTCCCCCACGTGGCTTCTAATTTCGTATTTCTCTCAGATCCCAAAATCTTAAACCCAGAAACTTGTAATTCCCTTAACAGTTACATCTACTCAGAACGAATACATACATATATATATAATGAGTAAAAAAAATTGCACTATTTCATAAGATGATAATTTAATCAGGGCAAGGATTGAATGGACCAAAGTTGAATCCAATTGCTCACATTTTGTTAGACTAAAATGGTGAAAGTTTCCCCCTCTTTTCTCATTATCTTTTTAACTTTAATTCAAATAAGAGGACTATTTTGTAAACAACCCTACTCTCCCCTCAATCACTTCACGATCAATCACCTCATACCATGCCCAATGAACCTCCACTTCACTTAACCTCTTACGAATAGGTATTTTTGCATATATAATTTCCGTTTTCATATCCAGTCAACTCTCTCTCGCTACATTGTGGAGGTACATCTTGCAACATTATCCAATTTTTGTTTGTTTGATTCATGTGCGTGTATAAGTTGCCCGATTTACATCTTGCAACATTGTCCAATTTTTTTTTGTTTGGTTTGTTTGATTCATGTGCATGTATAACTTGCCCGATTTACATCGTGCAACATTGTCCGATTTATGTTTGTTTGTTTGTTTGATTCATTTTTTTGGTAGCATACTTTGTTTGTTTGATTCATGTGCCTGTATAAGTTGCCCGATTTTTGTTTGATTATTTTTGTTGCTAAATTCTTCTATATTAGTCATTTTGGTATCACTCTTTTCTTCTCTATTGGAATTCTTCTCTACTTTGTTGCTAAATTCTTCTCTTGATTGTAATTGTAATTGCAAATGAGTTTTCACATGTGTTTGTTCATCATATGTGAGAAAAAATGCCTAAAACATCATATTGACTTATCATCTTATTGTCTGATACATTTTTATATAGTTGCACATGAGTTTTCGCATGTGTTTGTTCACCATGTGTTTGAAAAAATGTCTAAAAACATTTTATTCACTTATCATCTTATTGCCTGACTCATATATGATGTAGTTGCACATGAGTTTTCACATATTATGAGTTTTCACATGTGTTTGTTCACCATGTCTTTGAAAAAATGCCTAAAACAACCTTCTCATTCCCTATTTTTTTACTGATTTGCGTAGTAAGTTAAAAGCTCTCACCTTACTGATTTGCGTAGTAACTCAAAAGCTCTCACCTTATTAATATGCGTAGTAAAAAGAGGTAGAAGAGGTTTGAACATACCTCACTATTTTTTGGTATTTTTTAAAAACTCTTATTGATTTTTTCAACAGCTCAAGGTATTACTACGAAGAAGGAAGGATATTTTGCGCTCTCATAATCTTCACGATTCCTCTCATTCTTCTAGGGTATGGTTTTCCATTTTTGTTCATTTTGTATTGTTAATGTTTTCATGTAAGGGATAGATTGTTTGAAGTTGCTGCGCGTTTCTATTTACACGATTTGCTCATTTGATCAATTTCTTTTTTATCATATTTATGGTATTTTTCATGTATTTGGGGTATTTTCATTGGCTCCTTCATCTTTTTTCAATTAAGACATCCCACAACTCGTGCTTTCATCGTCATCTCGGAAGTTGAGTTATCATCCCACAATTCATGCACTTTCACCATATTATTAACTGTTACATAGTCTTCCAGAAAATCCATATCACTCCAATTATCCCGAAGGCAGTCTATATATCCCCCTCTCCTACATCCTATATACATAATTAGCATCCTCTGCCTACCATTATAGTTAACATCTTATGCCTACCTTTATACTAAACATCCTCTGCCAACCTTTATACTAAAAATCCTATGCATTATCTAGCATAGCCACAAAAGCCTTTATAGTTAATATTCTGTTCATGACGTATCTTGTCTTTGAACTATAAAGGAAGCATGGGTATTAGACCATTTTCTGACCATCATAAATTATCAACGTGTGCACTTATTATAAGGCAGTCTTTATTATTATGGCTATTATCGGTATGGAAAACTCAAGTTAGGGAGTTATTTTATTACAAATAAAAATTGGGGAAGTCGAAGCCTTTCTTAAGTCTTATATGGAAAAGGCTGGGGGCACGATGTACAACCTCCGAACATAAAAAGAAAACCACCCAAATGCTTTATAGATTACCTTTGGGGGTTCCAAAACACTAATACTCAACATAACATAAATAAGAAAAATGTTCATTTTCGCTCCTTATGTATGTGTATTAATGCTCAACATTGTATCTTCAGTAGTCTATTGTACTGATATGCACAGTAGACTAATCCCCTTCTCCCCCCTTATGTATGTGTTGTCGTAGCTCCTCTAAACTAAATTGAGAATCGTATGTAAAACTCCTCATGAGGCTGGGGGCACGATGCACAGCCTCCAAACAGAAAAAGAAAACCACCTAAATGCTTTATAGATTACCTTTAGGGGTTCCAAAACACTAATACTAAACATAATGGAAATAATAAAAATGTTCATTTTCTCTCCTCTAAACTAAATTGAGAATCGTGTGTAAAACTCCTCATGAGGCTGGGGGCATGATGCACAGCCTCCAAACAAAAAAATAAAACCACCCAAATGCTTTATAGATTACCTTTGGCGGTTCCAAAACACTATTACTCAACATAATGGAAATAAGAAAAATGTTCATTTTCGCTCCTTATGTATGTGTACAAATACTCAGCATTGTATCTTCAGTAGTCCATTGTACTGATATGCACAGTAGACTGATCCCCTGCTCCCCCCTTATGTATCTGTTGCCTTAGCCTTCTATCGTGTGTAAAACTCAGAATCGTGTGTAAAACTCCTCATGATGCCTTATATCGTGTGTAAAACTCCTCATGATGCTTTTGCTCATAGTTTGAATATGTAGTTTTGTTAACCAAACATGCCCCTTCCTGCATACCTATGAAATCCTTGAGGTGTAGACCACTATTACCTTTACAATTCTATATAATTTCGTCCCGTTTTTAATAACACGTCTGCCATTGAATTCCCTTCTCTATAAAGAGTAGATGCTTTAAAATTTATTGAACTTTTGACAATTAATCCACTGATTCTGTAGCATCCAAGGTGGACAATACTGATGAGAAGATAAAAAAACAAAAACGTCCGTTGAACTAACATCAAGCCACAAATTTCTCTAACCTTATTCCCATGAACTCGCATATGTTTTGACAAGCGGTACCCTTTTATATGTACTAAAAACACCTACAATAGAGAATAGTCATGTATTACCAAAAGATAAAGCATTAGTTCTTATAATTACCCATGCTGTAGAAGGCATTTCCCACAGTACCCATTATGCTATTTTAGTTTTTTTTTAATGTTGATGCAAAGTGCTCTTCTTCAGGACACATTAGCCTTTATACTATCTAACACTTATGCACTATTAGCACATTAGCACTTCTTCAAGATATTAGCACTATTAGCACATTAGCACTATCAGCACATTAGCACTTATGCACTATACTATTAACATATTATCACATTAGCACATTAGCACATTAGCACTATACTATTAGAACATTAGCACTATAATATCATTAGCACATTAGCTCTTATGGACTATACTATTAGCACATTAGCACATTAGTACATTAGCACATTAGCACTATACTATCAGCACATTAGCACATGAACTATTATCACATTAGCACTTCTGCACTATACTATTATCACATTAGCACTACACTATCTAACACTATTAGTACATTAGCACTTCTGAACTATCAGCACATTAGCACTATTAGCACATTAACACTTTATACTATCTAGCCCTTCTTCAGGACACACTTCTTCAGGACACATTAGCACTTCTGCACTATCTAGCATAGCCACAAAAGCCTTTATAGTTAATATTCTCTTCATGACGTATCTTGCCTTTGAACTATAAAGGAAGCATGGGTATTGGACCAATTTCTAACCATCATAAGTTATCAACGTGTGCACTTATTCAGGACACATTATCATGTATGTTATTTTAGATTTACTTTTAATTGTTGATGCAAAGTGCACTTCTTCAGGACCATTAGACAATTATTATACCATTTTCTCACCATTTTCTGCGAGTGCACTTCTTCAGGACCTTTACACCATTTTCTTCGGAACACATTAGACATTACACCATGTGTAATATTAGATTAGTATATCAGACATTAGGCCATGCTTTTCCTTCTCTTGGTATAATAGTTATCAAGTACTTTAACTGTGTAATATTAGATTAGTATATTACATTACTACTGAAACTTAAACAGTTTATGCATCTGTAAATATGAGATTAGTATATAAGTTTATGCTGTTTTTCTTTTATTTAACTTATCATTACACCATGCTTTTCCTTCTCTTTGTATAACAGTTATCAAGTACTGAAACTGTGTAATATTATATTAGTATATTAGATTAGTACTTAAACTTAAACAGTGTATGCATCTGTATATATTAGATTAGTATATAAGTTTATGCTGTTTTTCTTTTATTTAACTTATCATGTATGTTATTTTAGTTTTTTTCATTGTTGATGCAAAGTGCACTTCTTCGAGACACATTAGACCATTTCCTTACCATTTTCAGTTATACCATTTGACCATTTTCTTCAAGAAACATTCGACATTAGACCATTTTCAGGACACATTAGACCATGTTATAACAGTTCCTTCTCTTGGTACAACAGTTATCAAGTATTAAAACTGTGTAATATAAGATTAGTATATTATATTAGTTATCAAGTATAACAGTTATCAATAGGGGGTATAGAAGGTCAATAGAAGGTATATCAGGTTTAGAAAATGGATGCTTAGTATAGGCAGGTATAGCAGTTATAGTTGAATCGTTATGTTTTCTGTAATATAGTTGTTCAATAAGGTGAATAGTAGTTCAATATAAGGTATATCACGTATAGCAAATGCACTGCTAACAAATGCCAGGTATAGACTTATAACAAGTATAGTAAATGTAACATAAACGTTCGATTGGATAGTAGTTCAGTTCATATGGAAGGTATACCATGTATATAAGATATAACATGTATAGTAAGCGTTTGGTTTGTTAGGAGATCGGATATAACATGTATATCAATCTGACATGTATATTAGATATAGCATGTATATCAGGTATATCATGTATATCAATATGAATTGCACTTTATTAGACCTTCATGCCAATGTCATATTGCACATGTTTAGATCATTTTACTTTAATAAACATAATGTATGTTTACATTGCACATGTTTCGATTAGTAAACAGTTTAATTTCTATTAATAACTTATCCATCTTTTCTTTTTATAGTTGATAGTTGACTTCTTTCTCCACATGGAGGACATTATTATATTTGGCATAGTACGTTACATATAGTTCTTCTGTCCCGAGCCTTAAATTATGTCATTTTTAACCTACTAACTCTGTTATTTACTCTTTTTTTTCTTAAAGGTTGATGGAGACGCACAAGATGTTGTAATACTACCCCCTCTCCTCTATTCTTCTATTTTGCAACTATGTGTTTTGCTTTTGACTTTAAACATTGCATTTTCATTCAGATTCAAAGGCTACGCATAAATAATATCGATGTTGTTATCCATGATGAATCCCGCCTCAATGCCATTCGTTCTGTGGTAACATAATGCAACTATTTTGTGTCTTCATACTTAGTAATAATTTCCTTCATTGTTAGTTTATTTTACTTTTTTACTTTTTCCATATTTGCAAGGGAATGGAAAAGAAAACGTGGCACCTAATGTGGATAAAGGGAAAGGTAAGGAGAAGAAATCTTCACAAATGGTATGTTTAACATTTCAATGGTTATGACTCTATTTGTTCTCATTATTTTCTTATCGTGTTCTTCACTTTTTCTTAATCTACCCACTTTTTCTTAATTGTAACTCTCAACTTTTCCTTCGTATTATATAGATTCAAAGACCGTAGAAATATACCGGAGGTATTATTATACGCGATGATGTTCAACTTGATGCTATTTGTGTTATGGTAACTAATCATCTCTATATGTTTTTTTCTTTCACAATTATTATAATCAAGTTCTTATTCACATTTCATTAATGACGTCGATGTTATTTCATTTACATAGCCGCATACTCAACATAACAATGGAAATGCCAAAGGCAAGGGGAAAGAGAATGCAAATGTGGCGCCTATTAGGGTAAATATTTCTCAACAACTTTCCACAGTTTTCTTTTTTCAGTTAAAAAAATTCGCACCTTATAATTATTTCATCTCTTTTTATATGCTTTAATTATTTATATAGGGATCTTGGATGGGTAAGGGGAATGTCTCTTCTGGAGCCGTATGTTTCTAGCATTACCTTATTTGCTTTTATAATGCTCCTTCTACTTATAGGGTCACATTTTGCATTTACCATGTTGGGTGACTTTAAATGTTAAGTACACCATTCTGAATAATGTACATCTTTAATTTACCATCTTGTTATACACCATACGATTTAAAATATTTACCTCATTTTAAATACCAAGCTATTACCACTTTTGATTACTAATATTACTATGCAAGACCATTATTCAAAACCCATTCATTATTGTCACGTTATGTGCTGATAATATTTTTCTTCTTTAGGCACCCTATGTACCCTTAATCTCAAAATGTGCCCTAGTGCAACGAATGCGACGGGAACGAGAACGGGAAACATATATTCCTTTGCCAACTACAAATGAAGTCTGCTTGCCATCCCAATCTCTCTTGTCTACTGAACATTTAACACTATTCGATAGCTTAATCTCAAGTCGTGTTCTGGCTCAACGACAACGCCGTGAACATGAAAGACTTTCTCACTTTCAATCTTCGTGTGATGTTGTGCCTCCAAAACCTACATCTGTCAATCCCCATCACTCTGCACCACAATCCACCACAACTGTTGAATATATGGCACCATGTAATAGCTTAAACTCAAAATGTGCGCTTGGCCAACGACAACGACGTGATCGAGAAAGAGCACTTCAGTTACAAAAAACACTAGACAATCTGTCATCTGCTCAGGCTCCTAATGTTCGCAAGTCAATAACACTACCTACCCTTGCTAGCACAGAACGTTTTCCAAAGCGATCAAGGGTTTCACAATCGTCGTCTATTGATGCAAGGGTTGAACTCCCTTCTACAATAACTGAGAATTTTATACAACTAAGAACACCTGATCAATCGAACTTTCCTCTACAAAGACTTAGTCCTTTGACTGATAGTTTACCAGTCCCAGTTGATCAAATTTATATGCCCCCAATAGTTTTGCCCCTCAACCTCTGTCAAGATTTTAACCAAATTGAAGTCGACCCATTTATTAATCATGTCGTCCCCTGTGAACCATTTGAAACTATTCGAAATCTACTTGCCACTGATATAGATAGTATTGAACGTCTCCCCCAAACTGAAGATAACCACCGTAGGTAAATCTTTTATGTATCTTTTATTATTTGGAAATTAATTTAAAGACATTTTGATATTCCTTAACACATTACTTTCCTTTTTATACTTAGATCCACTCTATCAGGCATCAGCAATGTCGCAAGTACGAGTACATCTCGAGAATCATATGTCAAGTTTAGTAGACATTTTCTTGGCCCCATGACTGTTTCGTGCCCTTTTTGTCATGGTTTACATTGGATGGATGAAAGGTTATCCGTCACATTGAAAGTGCGCCCCCTATTTGGAAAGTGTTGCAAACAGGGACAAGTTCGTTTGCCAAATCTCATTGAACCCCCACCGAAAATTAAACATTTATTTGATGGCAACGATGTTCAGTGCAAGTCTTTTCAGAATCATATTAGGGAGTATAATGTTGCTAATGCATTTACGATTCTAGGTGTCCGAATGGATGATAGAGTCCTCACAGGTAGGGGTCCCACATCTTTCACCATTCATGGTGATCTACGTCATCTTACCGGGGCCTTATTACCGGAACCATGGCTTGAAGATGAAGATGCATATGCACAATTATACATATACAATCCAGATGTGGCATTACAAATTAGGGAACGTAGAAATCCACATTTACATACTGATGTCTTCCAAATAATTCAAGGTTCCATGGAGGCGAATAATCCGTTTACATACAAATATCGTTAGGCGTTTGCAATATTGGAAGAATCCTCTCGAGCGGGCCAAAGCTTGCCATCATACCTTCATTACAATATTGCAGCAGATCGTAGAAGGTATAATTTGCCGGGGGCCGATGAAATTGTTGTTATTTTTCCTGGCGATGGCCACAATTCCTCTGCAATGAGAGATATTATTATTCGCTTACATGGGGGAAATCAATTGATGCAAATTAGTGAATGTCACCCAGCATACCTTCCTTTGCATTATGTACTTCTATACCCTCACGGTTAGCTTGGAGGGAGCCTGAAATGAAGCTATGCAATGTAGTAAATAATGTTGAGCAAGATAATCGACTTACTCAGTTGCATTATTACGGTTATCGTTTGTTTCAACACGGTACTGAGTACTCTACAATTTTGAGAGGAGGTAAACTTTTTCAGGAGTTCATTGTGGATGCCTGGGATTCTACAGAACAAAATCGCTTAACTTATTTCAGACTGAATCAGAACACCCTTCGTGCTGAATTATACAAAGATCTTACGGATTGTATATCTGAGGGTGTTGAACCATTGCAAATTGCTAGACGCATGATTTTGCCCTCTTATTTCAGTGGTAGTGCACGAAATATGTTTGAGATCTACCAAGATTCGATGGCCATAACACGATTCCATCAACACCTAGATATTTTTCTCACAATGACTGCCAATCCTAAATGGCCAGAAATCACTAAGGAACTATTAACGGTCAGAATGAAGTCGATCGTCCCGACTTGGTCGCATGTGTGTTTGAACTAAAGAGAAAAGCATTAATGAAGATGATCAATGATAATAATGTTTTTGGTAAGAAAGTTGCCCACGTTTTTATGATCGAATTCCAAAAATGAGGTTTATCCCACATGCATGCTCTTCTTTTCGTGGACAGCCAAAGCAAGATTAAAACATGTGCCCAGGTAGATAACATCATTTGTGCAGAGTTTCCAGACCCCATCGAGGATCCAATGCTTTTCCAAACCGTTCTTGGTTGTATGGTTCATGGTCCCTGCGGCTCCTTGAATCCTAATTTTCCTTGCATGGAAAATGGTAGATGCACGAAGAAATATCCATGAGCATTTGCAAATGCCACTTCAATGGACAGTAACGGATATCCAATCTATCGTCGTCGTAATGATGGTAGGGAATATACTACTTCCAGTGGGAAAAAAGGTATAAAACAGTGATATTTTGCCTTATAATCCATATTTGTCTCGGCTATTCAATTATCACATCAATGTTGAGGTTTGCGCCGATTTAAGATGCGTTAAATATATTAACAAGTACATATATAAAGGTCATGATCGTACGACTATGGTCTTGGGAGCTTCTGATAAAATCCAATAATATTTAGATGCAAGGTACATCGGACCCCCAAAAGCAGCCTGGTGAAATCTTGGTAATCACATGCATTAGGAAAAATTACCCGTTACCCGATTAGATTTACATTTTCCTGGGATGCATCATGTTGTGTTCAATCCTGTAGAATCTCCAAGTACGATTGCAGATAGGGCCAGGGATCAAATGAGTTCTTTAACTGGAATTTTTTCTTTCAGCGCATCGAATGTTTCTGCACGAGCCTACACCTACCAAGAGTTTCCACAACATTATGTTTGGAGTAATATAATAAAAGTCTAGACTCTGAGGAAACCACGCGAGTTTGATATTGGTAGAATATACTATGCTAGCCCTAATTCAGGTGAAAGATTTTATTTGCGATTGCTTTTAACTGTTGTCAAAGGACCTACATCCTTTGAGTGCTTACGCACAGTTAACAATGTCATGCACGATACTTTTAAGTCTACGTGTATAGCAAGGGGATTGCTTGAAGACGATAATGAATGGGTTCAATGTTTACAAGAGTCATCAATCATCCGAACTGGATATCAACTTAGACGTATTTTTGGTGTTATACTTGCACAGTGTTTCCCTTTACATCCAGATTTATTATGGAATCAATTTTCCATTCATATATGTGACGATCTAATGCATAAGTTGCGTACACTCTTTGCTATTCCAAACCCAACAGACGTCCAAGTTCAAGATTATGGTTTGTTACTTCTAAATGAGGTACTTCAAGAGTCTGCTTAGACTTTATCTGACTTTCCTCCAATGCCTTTACCAACTTCAAATTGGAGTACTATGGATGGGAATAGGTTAGTGTGGGAACATCAACAATTACAATCGTTAGCAGAGAAAAGTGACGCACAACTTGATGTTACCCGCCTTAATAAGGGGCAACGTTTGGCTTTCACGGCAATAACTTCATACGTTTTTGAAAATAAAGCAACTACTTATTTCTTGAATGGAGGTGTTGGCACGGGAAAAACATTTTTGTACAATACTATTGTAACTTTTTGTCGTAGTCTGGGTCATACGGTTATTACCGTCGCATCATCAGGTATTGCTTCTTTATTGTTGGTTGGTGGTCGAACTGCACATTCAACCTTCTTCATTCCATTAGACATTCTTGAAAACTCCAATTGTGGATTTACAAAGCAATCAATCCATGCTGATTTATTTAAATCGGCCAAACATATCATATGGGATGAAGTCCCAATGCAACATAGGCATTGTGTTGAGGCCGTTGATCGGACTCTTTAAGATATCTGTAATGTTAAGAAGCCTTTCGGGGGAATAACTTTTATTTTAGGTGGCGATTTCAGACATGTCTTACCTATTATCCCGAGAGGAGTTCGTGAGGAAATTATTGTTGCGTCACTGAGGCGATATGCGCTTTGGAAACACATCCATGTCTCGACCTTACGTCTAAACATGAGACTCAATCATTTGGAGGCTGAAACTATGCAGTTTTAAACATTCTTGAATGAGGTATCACCTTTTCTTTTATAGATATGTTCAATATTCTTGATTATACCTACTATGTTAGTTTCACTTTCCCCCTTTTCATTAGATTGGGTCCAATCCACTTGAAAATTTAATGTTACCTTCAACCATACAGAAGTGTAATGATGTTGAAAATTTAATTGCCAAGGTGTATCCATTATTGAATGTGGATGGTACTGTTACTCCAAGCTTCCTCACCGAACGAACAATTCTTTCTACGTGGAATGATGATGTGAGTGCTATAAATAATTTATCCTTTAAATATTTTCCCAGGTGATACAAAAACATATTTCGGTGCCGAAAAATTATGCGATGATGAATCGGGCACAGACGTACATAATCAATATCCGAACGAGTTTTTGAACTCTGTTAATCCTTCTGGTTTACCCTTATTTAAGTTGGACCTGAAAGTAGGGTGTCCAATTATGTTGTTGAGAAATATTGCACTGAAAGATGGTCTTTGCAACGACACACATTTGATCATTATGAAGCATGGATAGCATGTCATTGAGGCTCAAATACTAACTGGGGATAAGTGTGGAAATTTAGTCTTTATTCCAAGAGAATCTTTAACTCCGTTGTCTGCAGAAATGCCTATCAAAATGACAAGACGTCAATTTCCAATTCGACTCGCATATGCCATGACAATTAACAAATCGCAAGGTCAATCTGTAAAGTTTGTGGGAATTGACTTGCGCACACCGGTTTTCAGTCATGGGCAATTATATGTAGCGTTATCTCGATGCACAAGTGCTAATCGAATCAATATCGTCCTTCCCGATGATGGTTTGCTTTTCACGAAAAACATTGTGTACTCGAAAGTGCTCTTATAAACCCTAATGAGATGTATGTCATTAGTTTTTTTATACGCAATATCTTTATACATGTGACGATTCTATATCAACTTTTAACCATTTTACAACCTTTATTAGGATTGGGAGCCGATGGCTAGGCATCAAAAGTGGATAAATTCGGGCAGATTATTTAAATGGGGTTCCCACAACAAGGTACATCATCTATACGTCGTTTATATATCGCTTTTTCATTTCATGTGTTTTCTTTAATCAATACCAACTATTAATGTTTCTTCTAGATTGTCGTGCACAACCCGACTCTTCATTGGAAATACGTCGAGCTCGATACAGGGACATTTCGTAGAGTGGTTCAGAGAATGTATCCTAGGGATGCAATGTGATTGCCTATCAATGGGATATTCATTTTTTGATGCCTATTTATACTACATTTGTAAACTCTATGCTCCCACTTTTGTATAGTCTGCTAAGCCTTTCTTTTACCTTAAATAGTCCGTAGGTATTTTTGTAAGGGCAAATTGGCAAAACTTGGTTTGTGACTTTTGGTTTAATGCATTGTAAAGAACTATGGCATAATTATAAAATGGCTCAATCATGTCTTTTATCTCACAAGTGTTTCAAGTTCTTCATTTTTATTATTTTTTTGGGTGATGCTTCAAAAGTTCAGTTGTCGTATTTCCAGGTATGGTTACTCATTCATATCCCTTTGTGTTAATATTTCCATGTTAATATTAACACAAATATCAGTCACGCATGATGGGTTTTAACCATACAAATGTGTTTAACACATACCAATTATGTTATTGATTATTTGATTTTTGTTTTTGTGTAGTGTCACAACCGTGATAGGATTTGCAATACTTGATGTCGTCTTCCAGTGAAAACTCCCTCGGACCTTTGGAATAAATTATTGATCACAAATTTAGTGTACATTGAACTAGATGTTCATTTGATATTTTTTTTGTAATAGTATAATTGTGATAGTATAGTTTTTATTGGATTATTTTTTTAATAGGGTGGACAGTCCGATAAACAAAAGAAACTCTGCCCAATTTTTTAAAAAGCTCAGTTGCCGTATTTCTAGGTATGCTTACTCATGCATATCCCTTTGTCTTAATATTTCAATGTTAATATTTAAATGGCGCTTCACGCATGATGTTTTTTAAGCATACAAATGTCTTTAACACATGCAAATTATGTTATCGATTATTTGATTTTTGTTTTTTGCAGTGTTGCAGCCGTGGTAGAATTATCAATACTTGATGTCGTCTTCCTGTGAAAACTCCCTTGGACCTTTGGAACAAATTATTGATCCCAAATTTAGTGTACATTGAGCTAGATGTTAATTTATATATTTTTATTTAATAATAGTATAATTGTGAAAGTATAGTTTTTATAGGATTGTTTTTTCAACAGGGTGGACAGTCCGATAAACAAAGGAAATTCTTCCTAAATTTGTTTAAAAATATTTACACTTGCGTCGTAAATAATATTTTTGTATTAGACTGATGTTTCATTATGATGTTTCGAGGTCCAGGACGGACTTTTAGTATTGTGGATTTTTTTAGGTAAAATGGTGGATAGTCCGGTAAATAAACGAAATTCTATCCAAATTTAATAAATTCTTTTCACATTTGTGTTGTAGTAAAACTCAACTTAAATTGTTTACATATTTTAATAGTCCTTTAAACAATGGAGATTGTAATAAAACTCGATTTAAATTACACTTTGTTTTGTTGGGGTACGAAATTTTTGCCGTTTTACAATTATGCACTTTAGAAATTTTATTCGTTTTATGATTACATACTTTGGAAAGTTTCATCGTGCCTTCAGGCACGGGTACTATATATATATATATATATATATATATTTATTTATATATAACCTAGAATTATAACTACACTACATAGTCAATCTCCCACCAAGTTAATCATTCAATTCAGATTTTAAGGTTCCAATCTTCTCCCAATTTCAACTAGATTTATTTCGTAATAAGGGCATTTGCTAGGGGACCTAAATCCAGAAATTTTGTCCATCAATAATTAACAATGATTCTACATTGGTTATGTAATACCCCGTATTTTTTACGCATCCCCGAATCTGCTAAGTATTTGCACAATAGAGGCTCTGGCTCCTCCCAGGGTGCCCATACACCCTATATCTCGTACATAATTGCACAAACCTCCTATCATCACTTACGTAACCATATTTGTCTCAATTTCGGCCCCCGCATCCTCTACATGGCTATATCCTCCAAATATTTTTTATGACTTTACTCATCAATATTAAATTCTTCCTGATATTACCTCACCTATCAACTTGTGGTGCAAAGCTTCACAGTGTTTCTTTCGCAATACTTTCTGGCTTCACTAGCCCTATCTCTTAGTGGCTCTCCGCTCAACGTATTTTCTCCACACATTCACTAATTATCATTAAATTCGATGACCTAGAATCCAATTATGTCTTCACACTTTCGATATTTTATTAAGGCTTATGCGTATAACACTTCCTAGCAAAGCCCCAAAAGAACTTTTCCTAATGCACTATTCCTCAGTATTGTCTGTCCTTGATTTCCACAGAACCCAAAGCATACCCCCGAGACTGTCTAACCTATCATGGACTCTCTCGTCCCTAAAGGAGTCATATACTACTATGATGATACTATCACTAAGCCCTAAACGCTAAATATTAATAACGAGCTAAATCTCTCCGCTCCACGACAACCCTATATACCTTGAATCTCATCAGTAAGAGTCCTTACGCACCGGGATCCAATATAACTAGACAACTGTACCCTCTCCAATCTTCTTCACAAGATGTTTCCACGGCTCAACCCTCTTCTAGGTGAGACATATCAAGTAGAAGATACATCCTACACGGAAACAACGAACACGATAGCCTTTCTATTATTGCCCACCAATACGAACCCATCTCTACCTAAGATAAAACCATAACACAATTATCACCTCTCAAAGGATCTAGTCCTCAAGAAATACATCATCTCATTGTACCCACCCATTCCTTTCAGGTGGCACCGAAGAGTACTCCGTTACTTCATGATAAAAATACACATACTAGTGATATTAATGATACTTCCACTAAATCCATTTCTCTTGCGAATCTAGTACTAACACATTACTATGACCCGCTTGCATCACACAAAACATTCCTCAATCATCTCGGAATAAAACTTGTAGTTTTTGTTGCCCATGACACTGCTGGCTCAACGGTTAGTAGACATAACACCCGCGTATTATCTGTTTGAGAACACACTGATGCCCCTTTCTCCTTTCTCTGGCCCCACCGACCATGTTCGGGTTGTCCTTCTCACGGACCTGGTAGTCTTGACCCTAATTGCTACCCCATTTGTCTCTTTGGATCTGTTGATCCAGTAGACTGGTTGCTGGCCTTGACAGCCCTAACTAAACCCACCGTCACTTGGTAGAAATTCTATTGATCTCAATCATTAATCTGGGTCCCCTACTGGGTAATCCTTCCCTTGCAACCTTACTAGCACTAAAAATCTTATCTCACTCTTCTCATAAATTTTTCAACTCCCTTAGCTCCCCTATCTCGAGAGCATTGATACTAATGTAAATGTACAACCTTGACGACAACGACACTAGTCATCCTAGCCATATCTCCTATCAATGCTTGTACATTCGACCCACGGGTCTAATATCAACTTAAAAACCCTACTTGATTCTTTTTATCCCTCTCATTGGTTACTAAGTTTGCGAATTCTATCAACTTTCCTTCCCATCCGGCCCCTGTTCGACCCTTTTGGAAGATTACTGAAATTTTCCTTGCCTCTCTATTTAACCTCGAGTGAGAGGATTCATAATAATACGCTCCCCAAATTCCTCGTTATTCGTAATATCTCCCATGAATGTGGTGATTGGCTCCCATTGCCCCATACAGCTTCTAAGAACAAACAACTTTGCCCGAAATTTTGACTTGAGTGTCACTATACTCCCCCACATGTGATCCCAATTGGATCACTACATCAAAATGGGCAAATTGTCACCTTTCAGCCGGCCAGCCTTGTCAAGGTCATTGACCGTGACAAAAAAAACGCGTTTTATGTCACGGTCATTGACCTTGACACGACCGTGACAACGAATTGTCACGGTCAATGACCGTGACAATTCGTGTCACGATCAATGACCTTGACACGACCGTGACAACTTTTCCAGCAAAAACCCTTTCCCCCTTCTTTTTTCCCTCCCACCGTTCCCTCCCTCTCTCTCGACGCTGCTCTCTCTCTCTCTCTCTCTCAGGTCCAATTTCTCTCTCTCTCTCTCTCTCTTCCATTTATATATATATTTGTCTGTATAGTTATGTGTGTGTGTGTATATATATATGTGTGTATGTGTGTGCGTGTGTGGGGGGTGGGGCAGGGTGGGGCGGGGTGGGGTGGGGCAGGGTGGGGGAGGGGGTGGTGGAGGGGGGCAGGGGGTGGGGCGGGGTGGGGCAGGGTGGGGGAGGGGGTGGGGGAGGGGGCAGGGGGTGGGGTGGGGTGGAGCAGGGTGGGGGAGGGGGTGGTGAAGGGGTGGCAGGGGGTGGGGCGGGGTGGGGCAGGGTGGGGGAGGGGGTGGTGGAGGGGGCAGGGGATGGGATGGGGTAGGGCAGGGTGGGGGAGGGGGTGGTGAAGGGGTGGCAGGGGGTGGGGCGAGGTGGGGCAGGGTGGGGGAGGTGGTGGTGGAGGGGGCAGGGGGTGGGGTGGGGTGCGGTGTGTGTGTGTGTGTGGTGGTGTCATTTTTCATAATTTTAGCATTAGTAAACATAGGATAAAAATATCTGATTAATTCCTAGGTTAAATTAAATTAAATTAATTTTAGTGCTTAAATATTATTAAATGGTTTTGAATTTTTTAAATATTATTAAATGGTTTTGTAGTGTAGTGGATTCCACCATATTCTGTTATGTCTTCTTTACTAACTAGAATCTTGTTGCAGATAGGATTCCCTTTAGGGTCTTATGTCTTGAATTAATCTGAGGGGGTGGGGGTGGGTGGGGTTTTGAATATTATTTACATTCAAAATAAATAATTGATAATAGTTGGATAATAATTGGATAATAATTGTTTTTATACCTATAGAACAGCTTAGATAGTGTGTGTGTGTGTGTGTGTATGTGGTCAATACATGAATTTATTTTTGTATTTGAATTAACCCATTATATGAAACATACTTGAAATTAAATATAGTGCGCATAGATACTAGCATTCTATTTCTTATGCGTACGCATTCAATAACCCTTAGACCCGTTCGAGAGTCATTACCCCTGTAATGAGATCTCTCGAATTGTCCCATTTGGACAGTTTGAGACTGTATAATTTTTGTATAATATTCTTATTGGCTTAAAGTTGTTACTTTTGGAGGAAGTTCTGCAGTCGTATCTTAATGTTCTCTGGGTACATACTAGATTGACAAGTGTGACTGTTATTTTAATTGACCAATTGAAATAACACTCACACCTGCCAATCTACGTCGTGTACTTGGAGAACTAAGGGGATATGTTGTCGAATTTTTTTCAAATCGTAACAATGTGCATGAGCTGTTAAGTATATTACAGAAAAATGCATTCTTGAATAGGATAGGACCACATACCCTTTAATAGGATAATTAAATGATGGGATAATTAAAAAAAACATACTATAAATCTAAGTTTTGTTTACCTTTAATAGGTGTTTTGTTGTGGTAGCTGTGATGGGATATCCGAAATACAAAGAGTGGATGGGTGAGACTAATAGAATGGGGGATGTGTTTCGCAGAGGTGCTAACGAATTTGTGAAATATGCAAAGAGATGTCGTAATGATGAAGAGTTTCCGTGTCCGTGTGCTAGGTGTAAGAATGGTAAGGTGTTTGAGTGGAAAACAGTTGAACTACATTTGTTAAGATCGGGTATGCAAGATAGTTATCGATTTTGGAGTTTTCACGGTGAATTGAAAGTTCCTTTTGTCCCTGACCAACCTTCACAACATCCTTCAACAAGTAGAATAGATGAAGAAGGGGACGACGTAGATCATAATATGTTAGAGGATTTAGTTGATGATGCGTACGGAGTTTATGAAGCTGAGGAGAATGAGGTTACTGATGATGTAGAAGATTCAAGTGCTCGTGAAGATAACACGATAAAACTTGACGATGACTACCAAAGTTTAAAATTTAAGGCGACCCAACCGTTATACTCTGGCTGTGAGAAAGATCAAACAACTTTACATGCCATGGTTGGTTTGCACAGTTTGAAGACGCAGTACGGTTTGTCTGGCAATAGCGTGACGGGAATTCTGAAATGGGTGAAGGGCTTATTACCCAAGGTGAATACACTTCCAAATAGCTATCCTGTTATGAAGAACAGTTTGAAAGGTTTGGGAATGAAGTATAAATCGATTCATGCTTGTGTGTATGACTGCATACTATACCGAAAGGAGTATGAAAATCTCGATCGTTGTCCGGTATGCGATGAACCTAGATATGTCCAATCTACTAGTAAGGAAGGCACAAGCTCAAAAGTGCCTCAAAAAGTATTGAAATATTTTCCCGTTGGGCCTAGATTAAAGCGATTTTTCACAGTACCATGGATTGCAGAGGCAATGACTTGGCATGCTAGGGCAGAAGTAGGGGGTAATATCATGCGTCATCCTATTGATTCTACTGCCTGGCGGAGGATGAATTATGAGTATCCCGATTTTGCTCGAGAACAACGCAACATTCGTTTGGATATATCAACAGATGGTTTCAATCCATTTGGAAATATAAGCACCAATCAGAGTGTATGGCCAGTGATCCTAGCCCCACTCAACCTCCCTCCTTCACAGTGTATGAGACCTGAATTTTCGATGATGGCTTTATTGATACCTGGGCCAAAGGCACCAAGTGAAGACATTGATATCTACCTGGCTCCTTTGGTAGAAGAATTAAATGAGTTGTGGGAAGATGGTGTGCAATCATTTGACTCTTTTAGAAAAGAAGAGTTTACGCTGAAAGCTATGTTGATGTGGGCAATTCATGATTTTCCAGCTTATGGGACATTATCCGGATGTGTAGTACATGGTTATTTGGGGTGTCCTATTTGTGGAGAGGAGACTGAATCTCTTCGTCTATCCTCCAACTTAAAAAATGTATACCATTGCCACAGGAGGTTTTTACCCCCAGCTCATAGTTTCAGATTTGAGAAAGCTTCCAATTTTTTATTGGGCGGAGTTGAACATAGGCTACCGCCGAGACAACTTTCGGGTTCAGAAATTGAAAGTAAATCTTCTGAATGTGGCCCAAATATGCCAGGTAAGAATCCCAAATTTAAGAATGTCAAGCATAAGAGACCCCAACTGGGAATGAAACTGAGATAAGAAAGGCATGGTCTCGGAGGTCAATTTTATTTGACTTGCCTTATTGGAAGAAAAACCCGGTGCGCCATGTATTGGATGTGATGCATGCAGAGAAGAACTTCGCTGAACATATTGTGGGTACTTGCCTTGGGGGGAGTCATTCTAAGGATGGAGAAAATGCACGAAAAGACCTTAAAACGTTAAAACTTAAACCACAACTATGGTTGAAAGAAGATAGTAGGGGAAGGAAAATAATTCCCCCTGGTGCATTTACTTTGACGAGTGAGGAAAGGAAGGTGCTTCTAGACACAATATATAATTTGAAGGGCCCATCTACTTTTTCGTCCAACTTGCAAAGGATTGTGAATTATGCTACTCATGATTTACATAAGTGTAAGTCCCACGATTGGCATGTGATCATGCAATTGGTTCCTCTATTGTTTAAGCACTGTTTCTCCAAGCACAAGGATTTGCGTAGGGCTATTATGCAAATTAGTATTACCTTCTCCCTTTTGTGTGAGAAGGTAGTGAATCGAGAACACATAGTGGCCGCAAAATTGGCTGTGAACGAAGCGATTTGTGTATTGGAGAAGTACTTTCCCCCAGCATTCTTTGACATAAGTGTTCACTTGTTGGTACACCTATGCGACGAGGCACTTCTTTGTGGTCCAGTTAGATATCGGTGGATGTATCCGTTTGAAAGATTGATGAAAGTTTTTAAAGATTACGTCAAGAATACGCGATATATTGCAGGATCAATTGCAGAGGAATACATCACCGTGGAGTCATCAATATATACTCGGGAATATATGACTGACTCTACCAGCGTTGATGACACTGATGAATTCCTCGATGATGGTGGTAATGTGATGGGAAAACGAGTGAAATTAACGAGTTTGCAACATGAACAAGTAGCTCGTTATCTATTTGACACACATGAAGATGTCGAAGAATGGAAAAAGTAAGTTTCGAATATTATAATGTTTAACATTATTTTAGATTATTTTATACATGATTAATTTTGTAATATGCAGTAAATATGAAGCCTGTGAGAACAATAAAAGACGAAAAACAGTGGTACAATCAGACAACGAATTTAGGCTATGGTTGACACAAGAGGTAATTACAATGAAAACAGTCGTTATATAACGTTACATTACACTCAAATTTTACCACTAATATAATTAATTTATCTATATTCTCAGCTCCTAAAGATGGGTGATGCGACATCAAGGCTTGCTCGTCTAGCCACTGGACCCTTGTTCGTGGCACAAGAGTACAAAAAATATCGATTGAACGATTACATTTTCGGCGCTAAAGTGTACGAGGAAAGTACAAATGTACAGAACTCGGTAATTTCATACAAGGCTCTTACTTTCTTTCGAGCGAGCGCAAAAGATAAAAACCTCGTTGAAGCTGAAATGACTTACTATGGTGTAATCCAAAATATATTTGAATTGGATTATATAAGCTTCAAAGAGGTTGTATTTTACTGTGAATGGGTAAGAGTTGAGGATAAAAATGCTTCTAAAGTTGATCCTGTCACCAATTTGATCATGGTTGACTTGTCCAAGTTGAAGAGCAACGACCACGTGAGCGATGAGCCGTTTGTTTGTGCATTTCAAAAGGTTAAGCGAGTGTTTTACTCGGAGTATATCAACAACGAGCCATGGTCAAATGTCCAACACGCGCCAAGGCGTCTAAATAGTAGTGTGGATGACTTGGCTGCTCCTACCGAATATCAATCCATTTTTGATGATAACCCGAATTTGAAACAATTTTTCAATTTGTAATAATTATTTCAATTTGTACCGAAACATCCATTTTTAATGCTTTTACTTGATCTGCACTTTATCATTTTCACTCTTGTGCAGTGTGCGTGTGTGGAGAGGAGATTAATACATAAATATTCCAACTACATCTAAGTTTTGTTTATACTAATCCATGAATATACGCTTCTTACCTTTAATAGGTGATTAGTACATAGTTATTTGGGGTGTCCTATTTGTGGAGAGGAGACTGAATCTCTTCGTCTATCCGAACACTAAGAAATGCCATAATCCTATGGAGCGATGCTCTGCAAATTCCTCCCAACCGTTATGTAGCCAAACATCACCGGTTGAAGTTGTCAATTCCACTTTCCATACCCCACCACTTTCCATACCCCATTCAAAGGTGGAGTTGACAACTTCAACTGCTGATTTTTGTCTACACAACGGTTGGAAGGAATTTGCAACGCATACCTCCATATGATTATGGTATTTCTTAGTGTTTAGATATGAAGAGAATTATAATTGACACGATTGCCCGGGGTACATTAGTTGGAAGGAGGTGCCATATGAGCTCAAGTTAGCTGTTTGAGTGACACTACAGGTAATGTATTTATATTTATATGTCAATTTCGATTTCGATTTCAATTACAATTTATATTTATCTATATTTGAGGGGCGGATACTAATTTTACTTTATTTCAATTCAGGGGACAGGGAGTGGCCCTAAGGGTAGGCCACATATGCTCTATACTTATGTCGTTATTCGGACGAGAAGGGAAGGATAAGGAGGTGTTCCCGAGCGTCGCGGTACAAAATCTCTTTTCCATGCAAATAGTTTGTAGATTTGAGATAAAATGATGGTGATGTTGTTTCTTTTTAAATAGTTTCTTATTTGAATATATATTTTCATTATCTTTAGTTTGTTCGGATATATGATGTGTGGAACAGGTACAACGTTGCTATAACAGGTACAAATATACTGCTGGGCAGTGGCCATACTGCCCAGCAGTTTTTTTTTTAATTCTGCCCAGAATTGTCACGGTCATTGACCGTGACACGTCCGTGACAAAATTGACACGGGCGTGTCACGGCCAATGACCGTGACAATTTTTTTAAAAAGGGTCACGACTTTGTCACGGTTATAAACCGTGACAAACGTGTCACGGTCATTGACCTTGACACGACCGTGACACAAAACGTGAGTTTTTTGTCAAGGTCAATGACCGTGACACGACCGTGACAAAAAAAGTTGTCTCGCCTCGAAATGTCACGGTCATTGACCTTGACAAGGTGAATTTGTCAAGGTCAATGACCTTGACAAATGGGCAGATTTGGTGTAGTGGATGTTCGTTACCGACTGGTAAATCACTCTTCTGTACCTCCCTCGAATCCTATCAGGTTGTTCATCTAAAAAAAAAGATCGTCGACCCTCAACCCTTGTCGTTTACACTTGGGATTTTAACCTTGCACCATCGTCCCTCACGACGGTTCTTGGGCAACTATTGCTCCCTAGCGGTTTCTCTAACTTCATTTTTTTGAATAATATGGTGACTCCTATCGCGTCACTGTTTCCAAAATACCCCATGAATCCTTTTGAATCCTCCCTCCTGCAATCCTTCAAACATCCCACGTTGGTTGTTCTAAAAGTGTTCGATTTTCTACTCTCGACCAAAATCGTATATGAATCACATGAACTATACCCTATAACAGGAGAACTTAAATTTCATACGTGAAGGAATACAACAATCCGATAATAAGGCTCTATATCAAATAACGCTACGCTGAAACGTGAAAAGCCGCACAGATCCAAAGGACACTAGAACCTGATGCTCTGATACCAACTGTGACACTCCGCCTAGTAAAATACTGGGTGATCAGTCCTATATTAAATTAAACAAGAATATCATCTGGTTCATTCTTAGCATCATTGTCGATTTTTTTTTAAAACTTACTAACCACCTAGTATTTAAAAGACATGGTGCCAAATTTTATCTTTTTATTAAAGCCCAAACCAACAACGTAATACGATTTCAAAAACCAACACATAAAACGAAACTAATCATACCACAAGTCTACTAGAAGTATAAGACGAATAACATCGACTACAAGCAAACCAACAAAGTCCAAAGTATAAAAGAGAATACTGATACATGCCAAACTGAATATAAATGTACAAGCCCAACGGTACAACTGAAATGTCCCTATCTAGAGAGAATGAGATAGGCGTCTGAGAAAATATCCCGTAGCATTCACATATACAGCAGCTGCGTAACCCTGGAATAGAACAGTTCTGGTGTCCCTGTGGCTGGACTCCTTAAAGGTTTTGAAAATATTTTATAGCAAGGGTTAGAACCCAAAACATTTGAAAATATTTAGCAAGTGAATTTAAATGCGGGAAATTAAAATGCATGAATGCTCTTCATATTTAAGTTAGTGTCGTACACTCTCTTGAGGACACCTCACCCCTCCACTAATGTGCACGCTTAACGTTCTTCACATGACCCACCTAGCTAACCACCCCTTAACTACTATTGTCACATATGTCCCACGATTTCCGACTGCTCTAACCCTAGTGGGTTTAGTGTACTTTATAAGTTATTAATCTCATTAACTTATTTAAGTCATTTCTTATTTAATGCCATATAACATTCTCACGAGTTATACCACTTATACATTTCACATCACGTGTATGAGTTTATAAGTTATTATTCACACTAACTTGTTTAAATCAATTCCCATTTAATACCATGTAACCGTTTCACACGTTATATTAATTATATATTTACACTATGTATATATATTCGTATATAATTTTGCACTATATACACGTATAACTATATCTTAACATTCACACGCATGTCGGATATAAATGCTATCACCCAACGCGTAGGAGGCGATCATAGTTCCCCCCGTAAGTGCCCGTTCCATACCATAACGGCCCACCCCTATAAACAGACGCTATGACCTGGGGATCATACTCACCCTGCATTCGCTAGCTAGGGGACTCACCCACAACGCGCAACCTCCTAAGATAGCATTAATATTGGTAAGCTTTACTACACAAAAATATTTATAAATCATATATATACTACACATCACCGTATATATATGTTGAATCAAGGCTACCGGTGTACTAGGTCTGCACACAAGCCTTATGCTTTACTATAAATATCATTCACACAAATATTTATATATCATATATATACTACACATCACCGTATATATATAGAAATCTAGGCTACCGGTGTACTATGTCCATACACAAGCCTAAAACATTCAAGTCTATGGTTCGACTTGATTTTAATTAATTATAGACTAATTAATTTTCATTATTATGGTGTCACCCTTCCAATTATACCCGGACTCTCTCTCTCCCGACCCGAAATTCAATATTTCCAACCCATCGTTCAGTTTCATTAAATTAAGCTTACCCACTTAATCAACAAGGTTTCAAATAACTCAATCATGAACCTTAATTCTCAAATTGGATTTATCTTCTACTAAATCCAAGGGTGATTTTTTCACAAATTAAAACCCTAAATTAAAATTTTCCCCACGAATCTGCCCATATTTTTAAAATGCCGTTTTGAGGCATTTTGGAGCCATTTTTGGAGAAAACGCATTAGAGAACAAAATGTAGAAAACACAATTTTCTACAGGGGAATGCGGACAGAATCTCCATTAAAGCTTTATAACCTCACTTTCTGCCCATATTTTACCCATAAAGCCCTCCAAGACTTGTTCTAAATTCACCCATTTGATTATCTCAATTTAACTACATCATCTACATAAATTGGGGCATCAAAACCACAAGATTTTATCATCTCTACAGATTTATAAATCCCCAAATTAAGATGTAGAACAAACCCTAACATATTAATTTAATTCACACCTTCTTTAATATGAATAGGAAAAATAAAATATAACAAATGCAAGTTAAACCACTTGCCTTAGATTTTTAGAACCAAGTCCTTTGATGACGATGATGGATTGGAATCAAGGATCTCCTGTTGTTCTTGAAGAAATCTTCTAAAATCCCCAAATTCTCTTCTAAGGGTTCTCCTCTTAAGCTCTCCCCAATTTTAGTCTTCTAAAATGACTCTGAGTTGTCTTACCCTTTCACCATTAGGGTTAAAAACTCAAATCCCGTTTTTGGAAATATGGGCTTTATAAAAATGACTCAAATTCATAATTTGGAGCTCAATTATGCCTAATTAAGTCCCGAAACCCAATATATACATATGGCCACTCATTTTCGACTCTTTCGACCCTACCAGACTCAACCGTGCTCTCAAAATCGACATCCAGATTAATTTATAACATCTTCCAAATTTAAGACCTTAAAATACGACATAAAATAATCCAAAATAATTAATCCTCAATTTGCGAAATTGATAAATTCCTCAATTTAAAACATTCTCAATTCATGAATTTAATTATCCAAATAAAATAAATTCATTTTCTCCCAAAATATTATTTAATTAAAGGTCCTTGAATTTACAGGGTGTTACACATTGGTGGTAATCAAATTCCATAAACCTCAATCTCCTAATCGGGACTTTCAAAATCCTGTACCCAGACATAAAAATATAAATCTCAACTCCCACGTCTCTAAATGAGTGATATAACAAGGCGCTCCCTATCGCCAAGTTCTAAGCGCTAAACATAATAATGAGCTAAATCTCTCTGCTCAATAGTAAGTCCAATATACCTCCAATCACATCAATAAAGTCCCTACACACCGGCATCAAATATTTTGAGACAACCATACTCTCCTAAGTCTCTACCATAATATAATATAGATGCGAGCCCGACCCTCTTTCAGGCGAGGCCTCGTCTAACAACACATCCTGCCCCGGGAACATTAAACCCGATGGCCTTGCTATCACAGGCCTCTATCGTTCCACCCTCATCATTAATCTGTCCATACCAAGGATAATATCACACTCTCATGATATGTCACTAGGATGAGTAATTTCAACATACATATACTCCCTGTGCCTGCACCCGCTCTCCCTGCAGATATTCTAAAGAGAGCCCCGCTATACAAAGGCAATTATATACACATTATAGTGCCATCAACTATATACCCACTAAACTCGCCTCACTCGCGAATCTAGTGCTAACAGTATAATGTGACTTGCTCGTGTCACATAAAACTTACCCCGCTAATCCGATGATAAAACTCATACTTCCAATTGTTAATAATGTTAGTGGTTCAAATGGTTCTTGGACATGAAATGCCTATCCGAACTGAACTAAAACTATCTTAATCATTGCCCCAGCTAAGCACCATACTCTTATCCCTTTCTCTCACTTCGAGCAAAATCAATGTATGCGGTCCTACTCTCAACATAAAAAGCCTCTTCATATAACCCCTATTCCTGGCCATACTGACCGTATTAGGGTTCTGATTCTCTCGAACCCTGGTAGTCTCGACCTGACGGTCACCCTCATTATTCCGTTAGCTTCGCTGGCCCTAAGG